>FWPY01000037.1:58553-1258553 GCA_900174645.1 Sonneratia alba | reverse complement strand
TATGAGACATGGGCCTGGCATAGCTGTTCGAGTTGGGCGCCATAGAATGATGAATTGCTTCTTAGATACGTGCATCCATAACAAAATTGATCCTTTTTTACAACATCATCCCATATCAATTGTGTATGGAAAAATATTACTCATATATATATATATATATATGTACACCCATAAGCTCCAAATGTACTTGATTGAACAGCCGCAAGGTACTATAGATGCTATCAGAGCCAAATACCGACACACACCATGGGACTGCGGCGTAGGTTGTTTTCGGGGCTGCCCATGAATCCGAATCGGTGGGAAAACTTTTAGAGCTACCCGCCAGATCAGTAAAGCAACTAAACCTTAATTAAGTGTTGAAATAGCCGCTGAGAATAAATTCGTGGTCAGAAGGAAGCAAAGTGGTTGAATTTTTTCTTCAGTAAAAGTACGTGCGCTAATAAGGGGCTGTCAGATTCTTTCCGCACTTATTGCTGCTTGCCCGCCCCTAAACTATGTTGAAATTAGTATTTTTACCCCCACACCTTTTTTTGTTCATTCATTATCACGATTGCGCAAGCAATTGATAGAATCGAGGAGATGCCAATTGAGATGCATCACACTAAGGATCACTATTAATCAGTCGAGTGAGAATATGACTGATATTCATTAAGGTAAAATTTCTTATTTGTCAAGTAAATGACAATTCTAAAACTTCTTATTTGTATAAATGAGAATACGAAATGGACCACTAAAACTTCCTGGTATGAATTAGCTGTAGTCGACGAATTGGTTGCCGATCCTCCTCCACGAGCATGGGCAGGAACAGAAGAAGATAACTGCTGTTCCAGGAGTAGCTTTTCGCTTGGAAAAGTTCAGGGAGCGATTTGTAATGGATTGAAAGCTTGAGGAGTGTGATCTGACAATTTCCCCATCTTATGTTGACCGGTCAAAGGGAGAGGACTGCCGTCGGGATTCAGAGAGCGCACACTGATTGTTTATTAGACTCCAGTCGGAGCACTTCAAATTTTATTTTATTTTAATTATTAAAAGACCAATTATAAAATAAATGACTCCCCCAGCAACAAATACAAAATTCCAAAAATAAATCTTATTTAATAAAAACAAAACTTTTTGGTTAAAATATTCAGCAGAAACCACATAAATAAAATAGTACTATGCACATACCACACGAGGAACCCATTTGATCCACGATAAGTCCAATTTTGAGCCCAATCCACTCAGAAAAAAAAATTAAAACACCAAACAATTGATAATTTTATTTGACACACCAACACATCTCTTTCTCATTACATGAATGATGTTCAAAATCATTAAAACTAACTAATTCATTGAATAATATTTTATAGTTATCCCTTCCTCGTAAAAAAGGGCATGCACCTCTGAGCCTCACTCCCCGCTGGCCAGTAAATGCGGTCCAATTTGTGATGCCCTACTGGAACCTTTTGATGTCAGAGAAACGACGCACGAAGGCACTAAATGACAAGAATATTAAAATATCACATTTTTTTAAACCCAAAATTCCTATATTTATTTTACTATTTTTGTCTTTAAAAAAAAGAAATTATCAATTACTGTTTCTAGTTCAACAGACGAGCATATATCGCCCGAAAATGAGACGAACCGTGTACACACAGAGAGACAAGCAGGGAAGAACATTTTATTTCTGTTTTCTTCTCTCTCTTTTTAACTTTCTTTTTCTATCTCAATGGATCGCTCGAGCTGTTAAGAAGTCTAAATATTCAAGAAAGGGAACTTGCTGAAGAGATAACTTCTAGTACCCTTTGATCTTATCTTCTTCCTATTCCTAGACCCACCAGTCTCAATAACGGTGATCTGAAAAAAAAAGGGGATCTAATGCCCAACAGCTTGAGGTGACTGTCCTCTTCATGCTGAGGATGTGAACACTTCTTCTTCCCCCACGTCAAGCTCTCCATTCTCTGCTCATGACTCACCTTATTCTCCCAAAAAATTTGTCTTCCGTTCCCGCTGCAATCCCTCATCCCTCAGTTTCCTCTCTCCTCTCTCTTGATGTACAAAACACAGGGACACCAGAAATCCTAATTGACAAGGTACCACGAAATGGGGAAAATAAAAAGGGGGGGTGGACAAAATTTTGATCCAGAATTTTGTTCATAATCAGCAGGATGGGTCCATCTTCCTCCTCTTACTGCTGCTTTCAGGAGTATTATTCTGTGAGGAATTATAGCTGAAGCATGCAGCTTCAAGAACACCGATTGGACTTTGTGGCACGGAAGACATTGAACTAGTCCTATTATTTGCAGATTCACCCATCGATGCTGATTTGCACGTTGATTCCATGCACTTCAGAACCCTTTCCTGCAATTTTAAAAAGGAGAGAACCTTAAACAGATGAAAACCACTAAGAACATTGTTCTTCAATTCTGGCTGTTTATTGAATAATCTTGAACATTTATGGACCTTGTCAACATGCTGAGTGAGAGCAGAAATGGCTTCCTCGGTATGAACTAACTGAGCTTCAGCAGCAACACATATTGCCGTTGCAGCAGCAACTTCAGAAGGCCTGAACTCCAACAATTCAATCCCTGCATTGAGTTCACCTGACTGCTTGTGATGATGATGTAATTAAAAAAAGAAAAAAAGCCACGGTTATAAGAATGGCATGCAAATGACAACCTCTGAGCGTGCTTAATAAAACTTGGAATGATCTCGTTATTAAGGCTCTAGGTGGGATGTTGTTCCCACTGATCCTCCAGAGGAAATAATCTATGAAAGAGAGGGGGGAAACTGCCTGCATTCTCCAACTCAAGGTGCTCAGTACTAAGAGCTCCATCCTCTGTATAGTTCTTGCCTCAAACACAAATCTCGACTCCACCACCTATGGAGAACGGGCATTCACACCCATCAGAAGAAGCAAAAAAGAGAGTTCTGAAACCCAAAGAATGAAGGGAAATGCAGGCATTGTCCCATGATCTCCAACCAACAGGGGCATACCTGTAAATCTAGAGAAAGAGGAACTTCAGTCTCCTCCATTTTTGCTGCCAGAGACAAGCATGCCACCGCCAACAGCTGAGTCGTCCAAGCTTTGCCCTTCTGAAGATTTAAGGCCATCATCATCACCATGATCGTCAATGTGTTTTTTAATTGCCAAAGAAGGATATCATGCATTGGTTCCAAATTAGTGAAGAACTTACAAGCAGGTCATAGGCAGAAAGGAATCTATCCAAGTAGTTAACTGCTAGAAACGCGCACAAGGGACCAAACTTATAATGAGAATGAACCTGTTGGAAAAAAAAAAAAAGGAAAAGGGTCAATGAACATTATCATCATCAGTCGATTAGACAACTGAACAAATGAAAGAAATAATCCGAATTGATCAGTTCTCGAAGAGTTTTTGTGAAATGTCCCCACATAATCAGTGGCAAAAGGCATCAGTAAGATATATAACCCAGAAAACCCACGATTGCATTTCCCGGGAACATCTGACAAGCGCGAGAAAGTGATAAGAAAATCTCAAAATCTCATCAGGAGATCAAGAAGTTTGAACGGTGAATGATTCACAGAGAAAAGGACCCATTTTTGTCCCACCATGAACATCCAATCAATAGCCTCTATTCGAGCTCCCAAGTCCACATCCCCATTTTGCAGCCTCTTCAGGTAATCACACTGGGGCAAATGCTGCCGCTCCTTCTCCAACAACTCCCTCAGGCAGTCTTCGCTCAGCACCGGCAACGCCAGCTCATCGTCCGTCGGGTCGCGGCGGCGGCGGCGGCTCTGGGGACTCACGGGTTGCTGCCGCGCAGCGCCACCGCGCCAGTCGGAATCGTCAAAGACGCTGCTGTTGTCTTCTCCGCAGAGTAGGACGCAGTCAAGACTGACCGGTGTCATCCCCCTCCCCAACAAGAAAAAACGCACTCGCAGCCGCGTAAATCTTCAAAATGCCTCGTTCCAGTCGCCGGTTGAAAGAGTTCGACAACAGGAGGGAATCGGAGAGATTCAACAGCAAGGAAATGAAACCCAACAACCGGAAGGATTCTCGTTGCGATGTCTTCCACTTCCCCTCTCTCTCCCCCGCCCCCCGTCCGTGTTTCACTGTCTACACTTCCTTCGGAGGCTGAACGCTTATGAAGGAAATGGCAGCACTTTCTTTAGGGCAAAAGGGCAGAGAGAGAAGGGTTGCGGGGTGGAGGGTGGGGGGGTGGTGTGTGGAATCAAATCAATAGAAAAAGAAAATCAGAAAGCACAACGCAAGACACAGAAACACGATTGAGGGAAACGGGTAGGTGAGAGACAATGAAGAGAGGCGGCCATGGCTAAGGTCGCGGCTGTACCGAACCGGTGTCGCACGCACCCCTTGCTTCGGTCGGCCTTGTCGTGGCATTTACCGATTGTACCGAATTTTTTTTTCTTGGTTCTTCTTCCGATTCTATCTCTCGAGGTTGTTTAGTGTTAATAAAAAAAAAAAACAAGCTTAGTAACTTGGTGACAAAGTTTCTCTTACGAAAATTGTCTCCTAAGCTTTTTCAGATTTATATAGAAATTAGAGAAAATTTTCACTTCCCAATTTCGATTTTCCATTGCTTGAACATCATACACTTTTACTATATATAAAGTCTTGTATGACTCCACTTATATCTTCTTTCTACTTTTATGTCACATTGCTAGAATGGAAAGAAATATGATGATTTTAATGAAAAATAATATATTATGCATATAGGTTGGCTACAATTCTTAATGTCAAGAAAATTGAATCTAATATAGATTTTTTTAACCGATCATACCATTAATAATTATGTATTCGATCCATTTTATTGATGAATTTGTAGAGATATTTCGATTTTTTTTCCTATTATATAAGGTATTTGACATGAGTATTTATAAATAGAGTAACTTTACACTAAAAGAGTCTCTCTCACCCCTTAAAAACAAATGGGTTAATTGGACTTGACTTGCACCTAAATTACTTGGAGTCCAAAGGGTTTATACATGCTCGAATAGGAGTAAAAATGCATTTTACTACTGTGCTCAAGAACCGAGGAAATTTTACAAGATAAAAAAATTGCAAATAGTCTTTCGGTTGAAATTAATTTTCCAAAGGCGAACCCGATCCTAATTTTATTTCTTATTTATGTTTTATTGTTCTTCAACTTTTTTGTAAGTTCGAAGTCAAAATGTGTAAAGTTGAATTGATTTTTTTTTAAATAAAATTTTGTATTCGAATTTTATAAATGAGGGGAATTCGAATGGTGAGAGTTTTACCATATTAATAGATCAATATGACTCAAAATCTATCTCGGTCAAGGCTCGTTAGGTTCGGAATAATATTCAGCGTATATTTAACTAAAAAAAAGTGAAAAATTATCCGGCCCGGTCAAATATGCCCTTGAATTGGACCCAGAGAGCCATATACAATTCCTAAGATACGTTTGCTCTCTCTCTCTCTCTCTCTCTCTCGCCTCGTCATGTTTTTAGAGATGCAATAACATCATCATTAAACGACAGCCTTTTTGGTTGATTTTGTGCCTCCTAACATTCAGCGATGCCTGCTCGGTCTGATTTATTTATTGTTAGCAAAAGAAAATAACGATTAAGGATAATTATATCCAATTTTCTAGAAAGGGACGACATATCCCTAATGCTATTTATCGTTAGACAATAATGGGAGTGAATTATGCAGGCAAGAGAGACACACCTTGATGTCAACCTCCAATGCACGTAGTACACACACGTTTACGAGGATGGTCTCATCAATAATCACACACGCACAAGACGAAAAAGTTATTTATTATACATATTATCATTTAATTTTTCAAACAACATAATACCTAATATTATCGGACATAAGAAAATATCGCATTGCCCACCAATAATTCAAGGAATTGTTATGTGTAATTAAAAATTTTTATGGTGATATTAACATTTCCTATCATTTTAATTTATACTCAAATCAACCTCTAAAGTGTTAGAAAAAATTAGGTTTTTTAAACCTTTTGAACTTGGATTCTTATCCTCGTGTATCCTTTTAGGCGGGCTCCAAGATTGGGGAAGCCCTAAAACTAAAAGGACACTTTAACTTTAGGGCACAAAATTCTAATCCCTTTTTAATAATAATTCTTTTTTTAAAAAAAATTAACCTTTCTGGAAAAAAAAGAAAGAAGACTCTCTTTCTGTCTTTAGCAAAGTGAAATTCCCTAATTCCTGAGAAATGAGATGCCCCATTTGCTCCCCACGTCAGCCTTAATTGCTGATCTCAATGCGTATACATATATATATATATCTACAAATCTACATACATAAAGATTCCCTCTCAGCTTCCTAAGTTAATTTTGAGAAATCCCTTAAATGAGAAAGAGGAGAAGCTATGGGGACAGGGACCATTTTATGGACCGACAGACGATAATCAAATATAAGATCCCTTTATTCGAGATCAATGGCGGTGCCACCGTACATAACCTCCTTTCTTAGTCATTTTATCGGTTAAATGGCTCATTAATTATTAGCTTAATTAATTGGAGACCGAACAGCACCACGAGCAAGCTGAGAAATGGGCCCCTTTTTTTTCAACGTTTATCTTTAATCTCTGCCCATCTTTTGAAGTTACTTTTTATTTATTTATTTATATTGGGTTTCCCCTTGGTTTGGTCTTAAAGGTGGGAGTATATATTCTTATATCGTCTGTGTCGGACTGATCGAGATCCGAGCTACCCAGAGATCAGGATATCATAAGCTTACCACCACTGCTGAATCTGGACTCAAAACCAGTTCTACTTGATCCATCACCGCCTATTATCCCCACCCAGGAAGCTTAATTAGTCATACTAATTCAATTTGTTTCGAGTAAAATCATATTACTTAAGGGTAAATGTTTGTCCCGCATAATCCTGACGTGCAGCTCGACCGATCTAGACTCTTAAATCAGGTCGGTCGGGTAATCCTACTACTCTCTCTCTCTCTCTCTCTTTTTTCTCATTTACAAGATTAAAAAAAAAAGATTTCGGTTAAGACGGAAAAGATGAGCATGCACTGCTCACTGGTCGACGCTGGTCTTGATTAACGATGACGACTTCACTGCTAGAAACTGGGCTCTGGACTCTGACCACCTCCAACCTCACGCACTCTGTGCCCCTTGACTGCTAAATTAGCTCAGCCGTCTAGCTTCTTACGCAAGCCCATTTAAATAGTTTGTCGAGTTTGAGTTTGAAATTTGCGAGTGAAAATTATTTGTATTTGGAGGTTTTTTTCCCCTTAGTTGGCCAAGTGTGGCTCAAATAAGATTAATAAGGTTGAATATTTTCTAAATACATGTTGATTTTACAAACGATTAAAAAAAAGAAAAGAAAAAATATCAATATATCAAATTTATAATTTAGTTGTAGTCTGATCTCTTCATAAAAAAAACTACGGGTCCAACCATTTTTTATTTATTACAGTTCCTATTTTATCATCGCTATATCTCTCGCTTATTTTCTAATTTTAAATTAAATTTAATATGTAAGGACAATTCTTTTTTTTTGGAAAAAAAAACGTAAACTTGCTGAAAAATTATGAATTATATATATATATATAAGCATCTTGTCAGATATGATATTGGAATACTAGTATCTTTTTTATAAAAAAAAATAATAATTTTTGCTTTTATTCTTTTTTTTTCATCACGCAGTAACCCGAATCAGTCAAAACGCATCTCGAAACTAATTTGAGAATTAATAAGAAAATTATTGGTTTAATCCCAAGTTAGTAATTTTTACTTTTACTCAATACCGTACTAATGATAAATTTCCAATAAATCCCGTGGTACAAAGATAGACTTCTTATTGAGCTGGTTTCATACTTTGAAAGTCGCGGGGAACGGTTGTCCCTTAGTTTTTTTTCTTTCTTTTAATTCATCAATTTAAGAAAATAAGATTCATAAAATAAAATGCCCATTAATAATTGTGGTCAAGTAAAAAATAATTATTACATCTCATTCCGTTCCATTTCTCATTATTTATGCGTACCAAATGGGAGGATACTTCATAGAGAATCCACTCACTCCAATCAATTACCATCCCATCCACAATATATAAAATTATCGTAATTATAATTAGCCAAAATTAGAATTTCCGGGAATCCATCAATAAGATTTCTTGTTAGCCGTTCCTTTCTCCCGACCAAGCCATTTTTATTTTCATTAAAATCGTGAGTCGGTCGTGTTGCTTATGCGTAGAGTTCTATAGGTCTCTTTTAATATTACTGGCCTTGCAAGAGAGAGAGAGAGAGAGAGAGAGAGAGAGAGAGAGAGAGAGACATGACGTCGGGCAGCGGTGATGGAACCGGAAGCAGGCCGTGCACTGAACGGAGGACTGAGCTCAAGAAGGTTGAGGACAAGCTCGCCGTGGAGGGAGGTGAGGTAACCTCTTCCAAGCGACGTGGAAGGCCGGTTGTGGAAAGGCCAACCGCCAAGGGAAAACTGTAATGGTGGAAGCACCCAAGGGACCAGAGAACTGAAGCAAAAAGAACCCACCGCAAAGGGAAAACTGTACAAGTGAGTATTATCAACACGTGTTCCGTACGTCCGCCAACATTACCAAACAAATACCCTCCTCCCTTTAGCTTGCGATACAAGACAATATACATTGTGCATTATTTGGTTCCAGTAAAAAGGAAACGCGAGAGAAAGAGAGAGAGAGACCTCACAAGTCTTTTAGCCGAATCCGAACCCTTCATTGGCCTCGTGAATCGCGAGCAGCAGCCTCTCTTCGAGGTGTTGTTTTGATGGGTACTCCGGTAGATCCAGCTGATTGAAACTGCATACATCGAAAACAAGCATTCATCAAGATTGAGCGAGCGTCAAGCATGCGGTACATTTGGATGGTTCCAGCAGTCCATCACATATCTTATCGTTCGTCTCGTAAATGACACAAACGGCAATTTGGTTAAGATCGGTCTCAGCAATTAGTGTCGCGTGGTTGTTGTAGTCCTCTGTATTGCATTAATATTCACGAACCCTTGTCAACCAATTACCAATTATCGCTAGAAAGGATAGTCGGGAAGTGAGGGCAATTAGTACATACCAAGTATGAGCTGAAGGTAAGTGGTCAGGGCTGCCGTAAGCCTTGTGAATCTGGAACTTGTGTGAGCCTGAAATTCCTTGAAGTGCACTGAAGCCTTCCAAGGGCACCTATAAGAATAATTTGAGCAGAAATATTATAGTGAAAATGACTACAACTAACTAGAGACCTATCCGGACGATAATCATTTCTGTGAAGAACTTCTTGCTCACGTAAAGCACAAGTATTTACCTTTGAAGTTCCGGTCACAAACTGCAAAAGCCGAGCACGATCTTCCTTACTGAAACCTTGGACCACCTCCCAGAACCACTGAATAACAGGAGATGCAGAGCTATATCCTGAATATGCCGTATTTGACCTCAGGTCATCCACTGTTAAAAAAAGGAAAAAAGAAACGCAAACCTTCAATGGTAAAACCTCCGTACAACATGTTGATGAAGGAAGGGGGTTAGTGAAGCAGAAAACATACGATCTATCTCTGGGAGACCACTAATTAATAACTCCAGTTCTTTGTCATTAAAAATCGATATCAATTCCCCCGGAATCAGCTCCTTGAATCCTTCTAGGAAAGCACTAATCTGAGGACGAATCGCAGTTGTCAAACGGTGCTCAGCTACTAAATCAACATACTGATGCTTGTTCTCCTCAGTAACCTTTATATTTCGTCCCCCAGGAAGCAGCTCATAGTCAGTAACCTGACAATTTATTTCACAAACAAATCAAGATTTTAGTTATTTATTGAAAAAAAAAGGTTAAGATTTTAATGAATGAGACTGAGCATATGAATACAACTGTCTAGTTGCTCGGGCAAATGAGAAAATCAATGTTTTGTCACCTCTGTTCGTTCGTATAATATCAATTTCTCCTCATCAGCATCAATGCTGAAAGTGAGGTCTGGGACATCGGTGATATCATTCTACAAAAAGGTAAAAAGAGCATTAAGAGAAGTCCTTCTACTGTGATATTGATATCTACAGATGCAAACAGTGGAATGAGGTCCAATATATATGTACCTCAAGCATCCACTTCAGATTCTTGAAGTAATCGGGGTCAATTGCCTCTATGTCATGATAGGTAACTTTTACCCCCAGGATATGCTTGTAAAAAGATCGAGTGAAGTGGACATCCAAGAGTTGTCCATCAAATAGAGCTTTCCCAACCTAATTGACAAGTATAGGTATAAGCAACAGAGACTCGTTACTTGAAGTAATCAACTAATTAAATAAAAAGGAAAATACTCACAACACGGCCGACAAATTTGAAGTAAGAAAGATGCTCAGTTTGGTAAACAGAGTTGGGGTTAGGTTGAAAAGTCAATTGATTCCCAACTGTAGTGAATAGCAGCGCTCCCTTGTCGAAAATGACCCTAGACAAGAGCTGATACCATTCCCTTGTGAGCCCACCAGCATCAATACCTTCCTCACCCTGAAAATGGACTGTCAGCCTCCCCTTCAGATCTTGAGTTGATCTCATTCGCAGCTGGTTATAGGAGTCTTCTAGGATGTAAGCCCTTCTCACTGAGATCCTCAGAGGACTGTGATGGTGATTGCGCTCACGCTTTACCTTTGACCTGAAATGAGCCCGTTTATTGTCAAATTCAATGAAGCGGGGGACTTTCAACAAGAGAGAGAAGGACTTCTCCAGCAATCCAGGATTCTGCCTTATAAAGGCATTCAGCAGCTTCCTGTGCCTCTCTGAGAACTTGACAAAAGCGGCTTGTCTGTCATCAAACCTCAATGAAGAAGATGATGAAGGAGCATCTTCAAGCTCAGGAACTGCAGCAATACAAAAGTCGTTCCCACTACTGGTCTGTGCAGAATGCAAACTCTCTGCCACGACAAAGAAGGATTCTATGTAGGGCAAGACATTCTGAGTGCCAGCAGGGAGAGAAGTCATTGTACCCGATGAAGCAGACTTCGAGGTTTGTGATAAAATCAATTCAGAGGAAGAATCTGAATAATTCTCAATCTTGCCAATGCAGCTGCTTAACTCCAACCACAGCGGTTCCAACATGGCATTGATGTCCCGTACAAGAGAGAGAGCAGCAGAATACTCCTCAGAAAGGACCTCAACCCCCTTGCGATCCTTCTCTCTCTCTTTCAATGTCATGACAAGGGAGCTCAAGGCCTGCAAAACCCTCAGTATTGCAGATCCCTCGGATGATGTAATGCTCAGAAGTGCTTTAATGGCTTCCCCAAACATTCGTAGTTCATCCATAGCAGACTTGGTCAAACTCTGGACCACATTAGCCAGCTCAGTTATGAATAGATTGCAATGAATGGGAGCAACTTTTACCAACTTCTTAATCACCTCAGCTGCAAGAACATAAGCATTATCCGACAACCTGCAAACCATTACACAACATGGGAGTTGAACAGTAGTGCATGAATAAAACAGTGAGAAAAGCTAAGTACAAAGTGGGGACACAGCAAAAAAGTTTCCAAGAAATAGTATGATAGCATAGAGAAAGCCTCTCCATATTAAGTGCAGAACACTTGTGAGGTATATCCAGATGCAATTAGAGTGATTCCAGCATTAAACCTAAAATTAATCAAGCAAATATTGGCATTGAGCTGCTAAGTGCTAGATTGCAGCCATACAAGGTAAATTATTGAACATCAGCAGTGGAAGTCCAAAATTAGCCAGCATAGAACAACAAAATGTTGCATAAGAAAAACAAGATTAACTAGAATTAAATCAAGATGCAACTGCAAGCTAAAACATACCCCTCCTTTGCGAGCAACGAACAAAGAACTTGAAGTTCCCGTTGCGGCAAATTGAGCAGAACAGTCTGAGCATTAGTTTCATCTTTTTCAAGAGAATTCATGTCATTATCCACATTCGCTGACAAGCCAACCACAGATGAGACACCACCAGATACTGCATTTACGTCAGCATTGGGCATAGAAACCTGGGAACCTGATGTTTCAGCAACAGATGCCCCTGCCCTCCCAGGTAAACTAACTTTGGTTTCAGCATTATCAATTATGACCTCCAATAAGCTGAGCAACTAAAAGGCAGAAAAATCAAAATAAGCATTGAACCATAAGAGCCAGATATAACTGCTGAAATAAGCCATCAGTTTCCACTGCATTACCTGTTCAAGGTGAGCTATACTCCGCAGGTAAAGAGGCTGATTTAGGAGGCTCAAGAGAAGTGCAATTGGCAAATACTCTCCATGAAGCTGATGTTCATTTTCTTCAATTACCACAGTGGCCTTCCCACGTGACTGGTCAGAAGTCTCTGGCTCCACTGGCAAAACATGTGGTAGCTGAAGGTGAAGCATTACTTTTGCTACATGGAGGTGATTCCTAGCTAAGTACGTTATAGTTTCTAGAACTCTTCGAGAAACCAGAGGAGGGACTCCTACAATGAAGACCACATAAAAGCAAAATAATTAGCATTAATAAATGAAAAGATTCAACAGAATAGAAACCACATCAGAACGCAGCCACTTGTATTTTCCTTTCATATAAACACAAAGAAATTGCTATTACCATCAAAAGACTGAGGACGAGAATACATCACATTATTTTGACAAGCATAGAGGCGAAATTGCGACTCAGCTGCATTAGGATGATTGGTAGGTTTTCTTGAAGCAGGTATCAGCATATCCATGAGGATATTCACCAATGCAGCCCTCGTCTCACTATGAGCGCATAGATTCAACAGAAGCCTCTGCAATTGACCTTTGTAAAGTGGCTGCAAACAAAATAGCATTTGCTGAGAGGTTAGTGTGGGTTTGTTTATATAGGATATGCTCCTGCTGTTTGACATCTAACATGAGAACCATAAGTATATGATGTCTCAGAATATACCTGAACAACACGAAACAGACGGATCATTGATTTGAGAGCTTCAGTGTCTACAAGAGGAGACCCATCAGCTTCAATAAGTTTTCCTCCAAAGGGTCTACGTGAACCAATGCCACCCACAGCTCCGGCAAGACTTGATCCGGAACTTTCAATTCGTCTAGAAGACTCACCCCTGTGGTTTCTAGAATACATGCCAAACAGAGTCCGATTGTGATATCTATGAGCAAATCTTTCCCGTAACATGTTAGCCTCAGCAATCAGAGCAGGAGTGAGGTTGGCCAAAATAGCATCTGATGATGTCAGAAGAACCTAATGGCACATAAATGTGCAAATGGATTAGACATATTGCAAAAAAAGTTAAAGCATTTACATAGGTTTCCATTAGCAAATATACCTCTTCTCGCAGATCTGAGGGAAATGTTGCAATTATTGAGACTGTGTCCATTTCAACTGGTTGGCCTTCAAGTTCCTGAGATTGCTGGAGCCTTTGTGCTTGCTGTTGAGCTAATACTTCTGCTCGGATATCTGGAGGGAGAGCAGCCAGAAACTCTGGATCAATATCACCAGTATCTTGGGACTCAGTGTTAGCTGGCTGGGCCACTTGACCTTGTTGAGCTGCAAGCACTTCTGCACGCAACTCCTCTGGCAGGGCATCAAGAAAAGCAGGATCAATAGAACCAGACCCAGCATCAGGGTTAACTTGTTGCTCAGATGATGAACCGTCCTGCACTTCTTCCTGTGTAGTATTCTCTGGAACTTCAGTTACTCGGTCAAGTGATATCTCTCTTCCTGTGGCACTTGCAGAAGCTCCAAAAGGTACATTTGTTCTCCTCAAACGAGCAGTATGTGGATCACTCAAGGTGACTCTATCTGCAGAGCCCTGCCTCTCTCCACCATCATCCTGTCCATCAGCACTTCCAATCTCTACATCCAGGCTCCGAAGACTTTCCCCTAAAGTTGCTCCACTTCCACCACTTCCTTGGCTCACTGCTTCCATATCTCGCACAATGACATCATTCTGTTCAAACTGCATATCGATGGATTGCGTGTGTGCATCAGATGAGTCATTTACTTGAACAGATTCCCTAACTGGAGTTCCCATAGCAGCATCCCCAGGATCATCAGTTGCTAAAGATGGAGCCACTTCACCACCTTCACCATTTACATGGCCTTCTGCCTCAGCCATCACAGAAGATTCCGATTGCTGTCGACTGAGCTCTGCATTGGTTTGGGGCTCAGTATCTTTGTTTTGATCAGAAGGTCTTTCAGCTGTTGGGCGCCTCAATTGAGAAACAAGCAAATCTTCCAGGCCTGGGGGCATTGTAGCCGCACTTGAACCACTAATTTGCTGATTCTCGTCTACCCATAGGTTCAACCGATGGCCATGGTGACCACTTCGCAATGATCGGAAGATTGAATCCAACCTACCTGAGGGATTCTCGGAACTTCTATCAGACAATAGCATATCAGATGAATTCTCTGAAAAAGCATGTTTAGCCATCAGATACTACAATGATATTAACCAATACATACAGAGAAAAACCCTCCAATCAAGTTCACTTTAAGATTACAAATCTTGCAAAAAAGAAAATTTTTTTTTTAGAAAGCAGCTTACCCAATTGTCTGTGAGAGGATGAGAGAAGAGAAGTTGGTCTGGTTAAAAGAGGATGCCTTAAGGGGGGAGCAGTACCACCATTCCTACCCAAAAGATTATAAATTGATGACGTGCGTGGTAGACGTCTAGAACCAAAAACTTCCACTGGCATAAGGCGGAGGGTATCATTGGGAAAACTGTGATTTCTTCCTAGAACCTCAATATGATCAAATACATTGATTCCATTGATCCCTTCTTCTAGCCTGAGTATAACTCCATCCTCATCATCCTCATCTTCATCCTCCTCCTCCAACACCTCTTCATCAAAATCATCATCATCATCAATATCATTACCATCTTGATCAATATCATGATGTGCCAGGTGATGGACTTCCTCTTCCTCAAGATCATTTTGACCCTCATCATCTTCATCGTCTTCATCCACATCATCTCCATCATCGTCATCAGACATCTCATCCTCATCATCATCTTCGTCATCCTCATTCATATTTTCCTGCACATGAGGCTGGATCTCATACCGTATACCCACAGCACCAATGCTGCCATTTTGAAGCTCTCTATTGTCATCCAAGGTTTCATGCATATACTCATCCTCACTACCAGGAGCAGAGACTCTGTCAAGGTCCTGATCGTGCTCCATATAATCTGTCACAGCCTCAGAATGGCTGAAACTTCGGCTATTATTCAAAGAATCAACAGCAGCCAGTGCCTCATGATTTAATTGCGATACTGTTTCCATCGGTTCAGGCATCTCACCATTATTATCTGTTCTTCCTGGTTGATTGTGGTCAGAAGGCTTTGGTGCATTCTCACTCTTCCCTAAATTGGGATCAGTAGAATGAACATACTCCTTGGATACAAGCTCAAGAGCTTTTATAAGAGCAGTGGCCAATTTAGGAGAATCAACATGGTCCAGATCCAACACTTTCAAAATCTGGGTCAATGACCTAACTAGACCGACCTCTATGAGCGTTGCAGAAGCCTCTGATGAGATAGATGAACCAGTAGGTGAACGTGCAGTCAGAACATCATTGAGCAGATCAACAAATACCTGTAACTCACTGCAGGGAGGTCTGTATCTCCTACATGAGTCGATAAAATCATTAAAGACATAATGTATTTCAGAGAAAACCCTCCTCCTTGCGTCTGCAGAACGTACACAAGAAGCAACAAGAAATTGGCCTGCTCTAATCGACAGCTTATGCCTCCAATCGCCATCTGTCTTTCTTTCCTTCTTGGAACTTCTTGCACAGGGCATAAACTTACGGAGAACATGATGGAATATACCTTCACTAATACCTTTTTGATGAGCTCCCCCCTTAGAGATGCTACCATCAGCATCTTTCCGAAGTAAAACATGCACAGAGGAAGCATACATCAGCAATATCTCAGTCAAAAGTTTCAGAGCAAACACAACTTTTGCAAGGGATGCAGCCACTTCAGCATTGGAGGTTTCACTCTCCTCAGAAGCAATGACAATGGCTTTTCCTTTTCCCTTCACAGCAGCAACATCTATGTCCATGTTGGAAGTTGATGGAGTATCCTGACCAACATCATCACAAAGAGGAGGTTCAAAAGCAATGACTGAATCCAAGAGAAGCTCAATCGCAACAGTGAAGCTCAGAGGATGTTTTCGATGTGCTTTTGCATTCTTGGAATTTGAATCAATACTTCTGCCTTGGCCATGTACATGACCTCCAGAATTCACAGCTCCAAGAGAGACCTTCGCATCATTTATAACCTTTTCTTTCCCTGATGTTTTGTCCTTCTCTTTTTCTTTCATTTTATCCTTCTCTCGATCTTTGATCAAAGCAATATATGGTCTTTCACCCACCATTTCAACTTGACATACAGCCCGAGCTGCCTGAATGAAAATTACTGGATCCCGCAAAATAACATTAGTCAAACTCGAAAGGAAATTGCGGGGACTAACTCTCCCATTGGAATGCCTGTTAGTAGCAACTATGAGGCTGTGCCTTATCTCAGATTCCATTGCTTGCTGGAGAGTATCAGGATCATCAAGCACATGACAGATAATAGTGGTAACAACATTATCGAAACCTGGGAATAGGCTATCAGTGGGCAAAGAAAGCAGTGAACTCACACCTCCCGCACCTAAAAAAGTTACAGCAACAGAATGGTTTCTCATGAGTGTAGCACATAGCTGCAGAACTGCATGAATTGTTTCAGATGGCAGTGGACATTTAATAGAACTACATGCAATTTCAATCAGTTTCTTCTGCTGATGAACATCAATATGCTTCAGAGATAACCCCAATGCTAACTGCAGCTTACTGTTCTTATCCTCACCAATAATGATAGATGAACCTTCATCGCACTTCAACTGGTCAAGAATTTCTGTATTCACCTTGTGATCTACCTGTAGAAGTCTATCAAGAGCAACAAAAGCTGCAGTCACCCACTTTGGAGTCTTGCTTTTACCCCTATCACCTGAAAGAGAATCCCACTTAGCCAGCAAATCAGTAGCAAGTTCTACAAGACCATTCCTCAAAGCAATTTCTCGGGCCATAGCATCCTCATGCATAACTAAAGCAAGAACATGGAAAAGGGCTGAGAGCAAGCTACTATATGTGCTGTCAGAAGCCATACTGCAATCTTTCAATTGGGTGATGATGAATGAGATGACACTGGATCTGTATTGGCCATCTTTATGGGAACAAACCGTCATAAGAAGGTCATGAACAGCAAAAGCAAGTGAATCTTTTGTCTGAAGAAGCTTTACACATGTTGATAACAACTCCTCCACAACTGGAAGCTGTACTAACTCCTCTTCAAGGTGCTGACCTTGGGCATTTACACCAACTTCCTCTAAGTCCAATTCAGAGTTCCCAAGAGACATGGCAAGTGCACGAGCTAGTTCATCATCCTCCTGAGCTTCCTCGGGATGTGTAAGTAGCCACTCCATTGCAAGTTCCACACTATTTGATCCAACTTGTCTCAATGCTTCCTCAGCCCGAGATCGTGAAAATCCCATTTCTACAATGGTCGAAATAGCTGTTTCATTTGGAGGTGGACCGGTAATGCGTGAACTGATGCTGCCACTGGCATTCTTCACTTCAGCTCCCAAAAAAATGTGTTTGATGATGGAAATACAAGTTGTAATGAAATCGTAGCTGCAGTCAGCAAAATGGGGATGTGACCAGACAGGAAGAACGGATTTCAGGACCATGGACTGAAGGACCTTTACAAATGTCTCGGCATCCCGGGGAAAAGAAACATTGGCATTTGTTAATGGCTGAATGAGCAATTGTTTAGTAAATGGAGTCAAAATGAAGGATGAAGTCACAAGGTGGTCCATAAGTTGAACATAGCTAGCCAAAGGACCAAAAATCCACGATTTATCAGCATTTTCCTTTTCATCATGCTTTGAATCAGTGTCCATGGGAGATGCAGGAGACTTAGTAACTGCAAAGAGCAACTGACTACTAGCTTCAAAGGTAGTTAAAACTGACTGAACCACCCCATGCCCATACAGGCAATTTAGTAAAATTGGATTGCAGGAATCTTGTCTGTCCATCAGAATACCATCTATGAACTCGATAACCTTACCAAAGTAGTGGCACTTTGTTGAAACAGAAGACTGTGATCCAGAAGAACTTAGATGACCTACAAAGTTCAAGTGATCCAGAGCAATGGAAGCAAAAGCTGAGGCAACTGCTTTTGACGGGGTAGACACATTAACAGTATCCTCCCGACGACGAGAAGGAACCAGCATCACCTTTCCCAGCTCTTGAAACAAATGGGTAATGTGAAAAGAAAGTGACCTAACCATGTCACAGCAAGATGCATAGTAAGATCCTTCTCTGTCCAATTCTTTTCTGGAAGGACCTCCTGAATGAAAACGATGCTCTTCAAGAGAAGATCCAGGGCGTAAGCTTGGAGGGACTTCGCTATGAATACTATTGCCACCATTAAGATTACGATAAAGTTGAAAGAACTCCAAGAACTGATTTTGCATATAAGCTGCGGATGTCCTCCTCCTCACTGGATCAAACAATTGCCTGAAGGAGTTAAATGTTTGCTCTTCAGTCTCATTCGGGCTAAATTCTGATTGATGGGACTCCAAAGAAGAACCAGATACATCATATTCCTTTTCGAGCTTGGCATCTTCAAGAAGTGCAATCTGCCAGAAAACTTCTCGTTGCACAAGTCCAATATCTTCTAGAACATCTTTGCTACAGTTGGCAAATTCTTGAAGCAATGCAGTTACCCAGCGATTGTCTTTAGCAGCAGCAAGAAATAGTAGAAACTCAACAAGGGAAAGTTCAGAAAATAATTCCCCATCTTGGGCCACCTTGGGATCGAGCAAAAAGGACCCAGGACAAGAATGAAAACCAGCCAATAATTTTTTCAAATGTTCTCTGAGGGCAGAGCAGAATGCATGCGCTAATGGAGTTGAATGATGTTGAGTGAAACCCTTAAAGACCATGGTACTGTGTAAGGCAATTGACATCCCTTCAGATGACTGAGCAATACTAGGTCGCAACAGAAGCTTCAGTAGAGCATCAATACCCAACTTGTCCACAAATAATCGGCATGTTTCTGAGTTCTCTGTTGTCCTATGAACCAGCACCATCAGATGGAAGACAGACAGTTGGATAAATTGCTCATCACTAACACGTTCAGCAGTTGAATCCTCTGACCCAACCAGACTGCTTCCAGAGGCACTATTCTTATTTTCAGAATCCATGTCCATTGCTGTATTGCCATCACCATTACCAGAGGCCCCTGTGCCATTAGTTTCCTCAAAGGAGGAAATTTTATTGACAATCTCCACAATTATATCAACACCATCACTTCTAAGAGATGATACATGGCGTAGGAGTTCCTCCACAGCATTTGCCAATGGAACAATAGCTTCATTCATTGCTGCAACATGCTTCTTACTAGTAAATATGTTCATTAGGAAACGTAGGGCTAACGTTTCTTTGACTGCATCAACACCTCTAGTATTAAGACAGATTGCACCGAGTCCATTAGGGACACAGGTAAGAGCCTTTGCAGAAGGAAGAACACCAGCCACAACTGAAGCTAAAAAGGCACCTGGAAGACCCATTTCAAACAGAATGGGTAAACGAGTAGGATCTTTGTGAATGATTTCACTCATGAGAGTCACAGTTGAGTGGTAAATCTCACTGCCAAATTTCTCAACATTCCGAAAAATATGTGACAAGGTGGATGCAAGGACACTCTCTTGGGATTCCTGGGATCTACTAAGGTTTGATGGTGAGTCTGTAGCAGATCCAAGAGCCTTCAAAGAGACTCTAATGAGTCTCTTCTGTGAATTCAATATATCTTCGTTGCTCCTTGAGCACTCACCAGTGGATGGAACATCAATTTCTCCAGCCACACCAATCACTCTATGAACTTCTAGTTGCAATCTCTGCACTAAAAGCTCAACTCCACCCAACTCCCTGAAGTGAGAGACTGCTGGCCTACTGTAATCCATAAGCTTTTGAATGGTCTTTACAGCAGAACAAACAAGATGTACATGCCCAGGATCTTGATCTTCCAGGAGCGGTAAGAATGTGGGAAGCATGTTCCACCCCCCAACATTGCTACCAGAAGTTGAAGATGACACAATATGTAGCACATAGAACTGAAAAAGTGCTTCCACAAAAGCCACTGATGCTGGATCGCTGGAATTATTTAGAGACACCACAGCTTTTTGAAGCACGTTCAAGAGGACCGTACGGTTCGATGCAGTAAAACTAAGACTTGATCCACTTAAAATCCGTGCACGTTCACGAGAGGATACATAAGCAGCTAATTGAGCACCCAGTGCAAGCATCGCAAGGGTGCGAATACTCCCCGGAATAGAATCTTCAGTTTGTACTATCCTGATTAGCTCATTTGTATACTCTGGATCATTAGCGAATAATGACGCGAGTTCTTCATGAGCATCACTGGATTGAACAAGCACAATGAAAGCAAGAAGAGAAATCCTACTATACAGCCTGCATGTTCTAGCAGAACGAAATGCATGAGCATATCTGATTCTAGTGAGCAAGGGAAATCTAAGATCAGGAGGCACATTGTATAGCTCAATGCATTGCTTCATAATGGCAAGATCGTCCTCCTTCCTCAGATGAAGGTCTGCCATGTGTACCACTCTTGAAGTGAAAGCTTGCAAAGAAGCATCAACTTCTTCACTTTGCCTGTTTACTCCATTCAACTCGAAATAGAGGGTGGAACCCAGCCGAAACTGAGAATTGACATCTTTCTTATCTAGATCAGATGGAAACAAAGACAGCCCATCTTCTTGGATCTTCTCATTTTCAAGAACACATGAGTACAAGCCCAAACCCTCTTCCTTACTTCCCCACCCTTGAGCCAAAGAAAGAAGATAGCTGCTCAGAGATCCACACCTGACTGATTTTCCACTCCCATGCAGCTTAGTTATTTTCACAAGTGCAGATAGGGTCTCGAGTGAAGCTATAATAATTTCTGGATCTGTTGATGATAGTAGGAACTTGAAATGCTGCAAATGACACAGAATAGACATCATTACATGGCAGGGTGAAAAAGGAAGCACTTATCACAAAAAATTTACTCTTTCAATAAAATTACTAATCAACAACAGATGAGTGTAGGTGCACCTCTAATCCATCGAATGAGCTCTTGTTGTGACAATTCTCCAATATTATTTGCATTACCCGCAAAATTTGTAACACTGCATGTTTTGGGAAAGGACTATCATCTTCGGTTAATTTATCTGACAAAAGGAGGTCATTCCTACATGATATGTAAGTCTTGAGATATGCCTCAAAATGAAGAAACAGCGGCCTCCAATGATGGAAATTTCCCTGTAATTTTTGCACAAGTTACTCTTAAGCAAACCAAGATTAGTATAACTGATCAACAATTACAAAAGAAAGTCGATCTTTCACCTTATCATACTCCCAGTGAAAACCAGAAAGGGGTATTGCTATATCCTGTAAAGGACTCTGAATGACCTTGTCAATAAAAGCTTTAACTTTATGAGGCTGCATGCCAAAAGGGTCATATATTCAGAATACAGCAAACGGAGAATAACCAAGAAGTCCATGCCATTATTTCCAATTTCAGCAAAATATGCCAGCTAGTATCAGTAGTTACACTCTACAAATTTATTCACTTTGAACCCCAAATTTTAACAAAAATCAAAGAAGGAAACAGACCCATTTCATAACCAGGAGTCAGAGATTCCATAGTTTGCTCTAGGCAGCTTTAGTTCAAATTCCCACATTTTCATGGAGCATAAATGGAAGAGAATATTATGCACGGGAGACAATCATAATGCCTACCCATAGGGTTGAAAAAGAAATTTGCGTCCTTCTCAAAGCAAGGCTTCTGTAGGACCAAGAAAATGGACGCAGATAGATGAAAGGCCAACAACACAAGACAGTTATTTAGATCTCACTGATCTCAAGAATTATGTCTGAATTATGTTCCTATTGACTTAGTATTCCACTTCTGCTATTGTGATTCAGCTAAGCTTCTAATACAATTAAAATGAAGAATTATCTTTCATGCCCGTTTTTTAATATAAATGGTTAGTCACAATTTAAACCTCAAAATAAACATCTGCTACCATAACGTGACTCTTATTTTAGTTTACTGTTGACAAGATTTCTGACTGAGTCTACCACATAATTGTGTGCCCTCCACAAGCCCCAAAATCTCAGCTATTGGGGCCTGGTCATTGAACACATAAACCTTGGAGCCAAATCTAAGATTGTGATATTCTCCAGATGTAGAGCCCTAATTATGGTACTATTTTGGATTCTAAAGTGTAGGATCAAGTATTCTTCCACCTAGTATCTTCAATACTAGGTTTTCCATGAATAACTGATTTTTTATTATTCCCATCACGAGGTATCATGCGATGCTTTGTAAAATAATCGTGCATCAAGGAACTCGGTTTCATGCAATGATTGCTTAGAAACCAGCAATTCAAATGAATGCATTGAACATGGCCCGAACGCCTCACACCCCTATCAGAAATCTCTAGCTTGACAACCAAAAAGGAAACAGCAAACGGCATTAGAGCCACAACTGATTTGCAAACTATGAACAGAGAGCCAACACTGACAGCGCGAGAACAGAAGCAGGATAAGAAGTGCAGACAGACGGGGAAGGGAATTGCCAAGTGCGAAACAGAGAGCACTCACGGTCTCAGAATCAAGTCTGATGGATGGACCGACAGCAATTTCACCGAACAGGAGCTGCCGAAGCCGAGACGGCAAGCTCGACCTTAGGGCAGCCATCTCATCTCAAGCGAAGGCTCTCACTTTCAACCGCTGCAAGCAGCCAAGGACCATAATCTAATCAGGTACAGCATCGAAATTGAAAAAAATAACAAAACCACCGCCGAACATGTAAACGGCTGAAAATCCTCAAGTAACATAATCGCAAGCAGATCGGACGCGCGTAGCAAGACGAGCGTGTCGAAAATAGACGGACCTGAGAAATGAGAGCGTAGGTGGAGGAGCAGGAGAAAGACGCTGCTGCATACGCATCCGAAGCTTTGACTGTGCAGAGAGAGAGAGAGAGCGGCGAGCAGAGGCGTAGAGTTCCTATACAGAGAGAGAGAGAGAGGCGAAACCCCAAAGCAAAGAGAGAGAAAGAGGAGAGGTGAAGGTTGAGTGAATCGTGTTTGCTCGGGTCATTTCGGTTTATTAGCAATTCCAATTACCATTTTTATTTTCTAAATAAAAAAATACATTTTAATTATAAATAGATAATTTTATAATTCGGGGAATTTTATGACCCATTTGCTTGAAAATGGACTAAAATGAGAAAAAGTTTTTTTTTTTAATCTCAATTTCAATCTAATTAAGTTTCTCTTTTTTATAGTTGAAAGTGGGAGCCTGATCTTCAGAAGAATATTCCTCCACGCCCCTGTCTTGCCAAGTCGATGCTAATAGCAATTCGAGTCTATTCGATTGGCAGCAGGAAGCCGAGCAGTCTCTGGCTCCCTTGGAGAGTGTCTGCAACCTTGTTAAAGCTGGGACAAACAGCTGTGACACATCCCACAACCCTCTAAGATGCTGCAGGTTCTTCCAGCAACACAGTGAACTAACTCAGATCTCGCGATACTTGAGTAGGACATGTATTACAATTTGCCTTTTCGTCTATATTTTCTTACCTAGGTCCTTCTCAAAGATCGCTTCGTGTAGTTAATAATGGAAAGCTCAAATGATTCCTTCAAGCTTCTGGGACTTGAGATCAGATTTCTGGCTCTGGCTCGTTCACATTCAGCTCCTAAATCTGCCTGGGGGAGAGCTGGCATGAAATTGCAGCAAGGCAAGAAGATATCCTCAGCCAGAAATCAACCGGATCCTCGCATTCAGCATGTAGCTTCAGCTATTGTTCTCTTATCCGTGCTATCGTATTTGGGAGTGTCTATTCCGTCGGAGGGACATCATGAGTCTCCGTTTCAAAGCTCATCCCCCCTTGAAGGATTCTTGTGTTCGTCGGAGAAGACATGTAATGCGTACCGGCTTTGGGGGAGAACGAAATCACTAATTGAAGACTTTCATTCTAACCGAGGATGGCATTCTGGATGAGTGTTCGCAGAGAATGTTGTGTAAGTAATAGTGATACAGTGGGTACAGATAGGATACTCATGGAAGTCCTTCCAATATCGGCGTAGTTCATATCCTCACAGACGGAAGGATCACTTGTTCAAGCCCTTCCAAGGCGAAGAATCAGCTTCAAGCTCATATCCAATGTCAGCGCCTCTTCAGAGTCGCGCTTGTGCGCTTCAGAGTTGCTTCAGGATAAAAAGATAAGTGAGATAAGTTGATGACTGAATGCAGCCTATTAGTCGCGAGTAATTCTACTAATTACAGCAAATCTTCTGACCTCCCTTCAACAAGGGCCATTGACCGAAGCTCGCAATTCTTGAAGCTGTATATCCATATGCAGTACCCAAGAAACAATGATCCTTCGAGGGCTTAAAATGATTTTACGGTAGTCATTTACAGAGATAAGAAAGAAACAACTCACAAGTTGGATTTTTCAGACTTGCCATCTTCTCCTAATGTGTTCAGAACATGCAGCAAGAAGACGCTGTGTGTTACTACTGCTATCTCTTTCTCGGGCCGTGTCCTCAGCCTGATGAGATGGGACAAAGTTAATGGTTTGGAACAGGAGTTTTTGACGTTAAATTCAATCCACGCCTAGCGACCGGTACCAGTTCATGAACTTCACTCCCCTGGCAGCAATTTCTTCAGGGGTCTCTCTGTGGTCAGGTGTCCACAGCTTGTCGTCATCTTGTTCAATCTGTACTCAGAGAAGTAATTTGAATTAATGGCAAACTAAAAAAAGATCACGAGTAAATTCCCGTATTCAAGATGATCTTGTCCTGATCTTGGGAAAAGCATATAATTTTGTTGAAGCGCTTGCCAGCGAGAAATCAATGCCAGGGAAAAGAGACTTGTACTCCTCGATGCTCCTCCTCTTGTCGCAAGGATGAACTCCCTAAAAACGAAATTTTCACATGAGAAAGAACAAAAAAAAAAAGGGGGTTAGTGTAAAGAGGACAACAGCAAGGAAACTAACACGTAGAACATCGTTTGAATCGCAGCATTTTTAGGAGATCACAAATTCATAGAAAGATCAGCTCGGAGACTTACAATGCGCTCTCGACAGAGTTCTACAGCTAAAAATGGCAGCTTCTCTGATTCATCGCTCTTGCTAAAAACTCCAATCGCAGTTTCCATAGTTCTAACATGCCATAACACAAATCTCATAGCTCAATCATGTCAGTCAAAAGAAATAACCCAGAATAAAATCCTGGATCTTTGTGTGAGTGGTAAAGGAAGATGGATCCTTCAGCGGAGCTGGTGTTCTAAGATAACTTGTGATTTTTCCCACAACCTTGTCGAAACATGAAGTTAACATTAAACCTAACAGAGGATGATGGAATCATTGAGAAATTCACTCGAATTAGATTGTCACTACCTCGACAGAGGGGATGTGATTACTAATTCAACCCTTCCGAGTATCCCAGAATCACGAACATGCTCCCGTAGATCATTAACCTGTCATAATACAAAAGGGAATATCCAGAAACCAAAATTCACCATAAGTTTCCTCCTCTACCTTTACGATCACAAAGATGTACCTTTTGAGCAGAAATTAGATATCAATAATTTATAGGATTCTACCTGCTGCCAGCCCAGACGAGAAAGTTGTGCATCGAAAAGGGATGGTGACATCAAAACATCATGCTTCTTTTCCGATTCCACATTGTGGATTCCCTGTGCATGCCTCACCTACATATTTACATGCATATATATACTATCAACGCCAATTTTCAAAAATGTTCTTTGTCTCTTTCTGAGTAATAAAAAACAAAAAAAAAGCTGTGTATTGCAACCTCTAAAGCACTCAAACTGATGATCGTTAAAGAAGAGGGAAAAGGGGGGGTATGTGCCAAACAAAGAAGGAGAAGGCCGATAAGATGAAGATCAGTACGTCAAGGCTCAAGAGGAGATATGGACACTCACCCAGTGAATAATCTTGCAATTCTGATAGGAACTTGGTGCTGCATTGCAATCCATACCTGCACTGAGTAGACAGCATACTGGAAATCGGGCTGATTTTGAGTAACCGTAAAGCAGTCCCCATTTAGTACGCAAATTATATTTTCCGCCTCTTTCTGTTCTTTCTTATCAAATGTGAATCTCAGGACACTAGAGGGGTAAGTAGAGGGAAAGGCTGCAAGGCCCATGTCTGACGCAAACTGCTTCTATTATAGGAGGCCTATGGCAAGATTGTACTTTGCGTCAGACTAAAAGCCATCCACGTGACCCCTGGAGACGGAGCAGAGTGCTCAGGGGAATAAATATGCGATGCACTTGATTGAACTCGGTTCACCACAACGACGATGGGATCAGATCTAGCAGATCTTTCTTCTTCTTCTTTTTTTTCTGGTAATGCACATTTAGCAGATCTGCGTTGATTTGTGGCTCACATGACCATGTGTTGCAGAAAGTAGACTTATGAACGCACAATCAGAATCCTTTATTTATTTATTTTTCTTGAAATCAGGACAAGAATCTTATCATTGTCTGATGAAGAGACAAACATCAGCCACAGAATTTCTGAAGCTATTTTACGGAAAAAGCTCCGTCACAGATTCAGTACGACAGATCAGGGAGAAAATAACAATAAATAATGAAAAGGAACGCTCGTCCAAGATCGTTCATTTTCAGCAATATGATGGGAAAACCATGATGGAGGAAAGAATCCATCTTGTTCCTCGGAGATTCAAAGGTATTGGGCAAGTAAACGAATGTCATCAGAACTAGTGACCCCTTCCCCACGCTGTTCTTCCTCAAATCAGCCATAGATAATATCACAATCTGTGGGCTTATGTAATTGGACAGGAAGGCAACAACGGGAATAAGCTCTTACCACGTGGGCTCTATACTGGATTCAGCCCGAGGCTCGATCGGTGAGTTCTTGCTCCGCGTTCTGCGTGAACTGATTCACCGGACAAGGTTTGTAAAGATGAGGAGAGATGGAACGATCAATAAAGAGCTGTGTGTCAATAATTCCTATCCTGAAAAAGAAACTATTCAACGAGAAAAAAAAAAAGCAGCAGCAAAATAGGGTCGTATTGTCTTTGTCTTATGCACTGGGATGAATAGATGGTTTTCTGTAGCTGTCGCTTCTTATCCGGAGGAGGAGCAGGAGGAGAATGAAGTTTTGTGGGAAAGCGCGCATTGGCGGAAGATTGACGTCTAAGGTAGAACTGGCAATATTCGGCCCGGCACGATAATAACGTGTTGGGCCAGTGCTTATCGGGCCATGTCGGATAATTTTATTTGATGTGCTAGGCCCGATGCTTCCCGGGCCGTGCCGACACGATGGCCCAATTAGGGATATTAAAAAAAAACTTAATAGACTATTAGATACTACTGAAAGAAAGAAAAAAATTTATTTGTAAGGTGACTTGTAATGGCAAATAAATCATGATCAAATAAGATTATCGGACTATCGGGCTGGATCAGAACCGCTCTTATCTTATCGTACCGTGCCGGCCTGACACGATATCTTAAAGAGCTATATTTGGGCCAGTCTTTACTGTACCTTTCTCCTTATCGTGCCATGCCAGCACGGCCCGATAAGATAAGGCCGGCACAATTTGCCACCTCTAGTCCAAGGCACATGCACTCCATCCACACAGGACGCCGCCGGCTCTACCCGCCAGCGCGGAAGAAGGGAAATTCACGACTATCAACAGTAACACACGAGAAAGAAGCGTTTTTATTGGAGAATTGAATTTATATATATTTTTTAGTTTATAATACATTTTGTAAAATAAAAAGAATCCTCCATTATCCTTGTAACTGTTAATGCTAAATTGATATTTTTTTTACGGGTCACCTCGTGTTCAAAAATTCATCAAATTATTATTAATATATATTTAAATTAAATTGATCAATTTAAAATATAAAATTTTCTCATTGTAAATTTTTTTTATTCATATAACTCGAACTTGATGTCTTACTTAAAGGAAAAAAGTACTAAGTTACCTCTACAAATTTACTCTTAATCGACATTCGAATCTAGTCAGCTCATTTAAGAAATAAAATTCTTTTAATATAAATTATATTGACTGATATGAGTTTAAACATGCGACTTTATTTAAAAAAAATTATCAAATTATCTCAATTAATTTATATTAAATAATGTCAAATTAGTAATAATAGAATGAGTAATATATTATAAACCATTGGTAATTGTTGTAATCTTATGAACTTCACATTAAGATTTTCTCGGATAAATTTGGTGTCCGTGCCCGACTTAACACTAGATGAATTATGGCACGTGATGGATGTGACAAGCGACCGGCTAATCACTCTTTTTGACCTTTCCACTTTGAATGACCGAGAGGAGACTCGTTCGCAACGTGCACTTGCCTACAGATTTAATCGAAGAGAGAGAGAGAGAGAGAGAGAGAGAGAGCACTGTGTGACCACGTGAGGAGGAAATTTTGATAATTGTGCACGTGGCTTATTGCCTCCCAAGAGAAAATCTCACTCGTCCCCTTATGTAATAACAAATTTTAATAAACAATTATTTTTAAAAATAAAGTTAAACCAATTATATTTTAAAATAATTTTTTATATAATTTTCTGATTAATATAAAATTTATATTAATTTAAATAAATTATTTAAATATATTTACATATTTATAATTAATTACCTTTTAAAAAATTTCTCATAATTTTATTTTTATCATAAAGCTTTTTTTCGTGCTCTTTGAACCGGCACGACACTGCCCAATATCTTAGGCAGTTAGAAAATATCGGCCCATATATAGTTTTTTTGTGTTGCCCCCGTGTTATGCCAAATTTTGTCACCTCTAGAAAATTCGTAGCATATGAGATGACGGAGACAAAAAAAAAAAGGATGGGCTCGTACCCGACACTTGTTTCTCCGGATATTGGCCGTGAGAGTCCATTAAACATGTGTACACAGGCTTTGTTCGATCCATCAGAATCGAGTCATGTAATATTCACTTGGGACGTGGACGCATGCAAATATAGTGGGTGTCATGCGATGGATGATGAGCGGCTTCACAACTCCAAGTATACTTTGGGCTACAAAATTGATCCAACGGGGTTTTGATTCTGTACTAAATCTCAATTGAGCCCATCTTCCACTTCCATTTCCAGCAGACCGGACCCGTGAAGCCCTTTTTGCCAAGAATAGTTCGGCCCGAATTCAGGCCGATGCCTTGCTCGTCGGCCGGTGAATGCTCGTGCTAGCTAAGACCGAACCAAATTGCGAGATGACTTTGTAAGATGGGGTAGTAATACACGAGTCGGTCATATCTCGACCGTATTAAAATAACCGCGACGTGCGTATTCGATGGTGTGCTGGAAATACAGATGTAAAAAACCAAAAATTACAATGAAATATTTGCGAGAAAAAAGAGTGAATTTAGTAGAGAGAAAAATAAAAGTAAAAAAGAAAAGTTACCAATTAGGTTTATAATAAAACAAATTAATGAGTGCCTGATTTCGTGTGCCTCATGCACTGAAGCACACGAAATCAATTAAGATATTCCAAGAAATCTTCCATCAGGTTTGGCAGGGAAGACAGGGGAGATCTTAATGAAATCAGCACATTTATGTATAATCATCAGTTGCAAGCTTATGGGAAAAGCTGTGCCTACTAATTATTTAATATTTGATTGACCATGAAAAATCAAATAGTTGACACATATACAATTTTCTTTTATAAATTCCGGGTGAGATTTTGAACCGCTAATAATCCGAAACAAATTGCTATATACATATATATATAAAGAGTTTTCTTTTTGGTTTTTTGGACATAATTTCAAGCAGATTAAAGGATAGTTTTAAAAATCGGACCGGGAACCGGTGTAGGTATGAGTTCACAGGTTGAACCGGTGTAAGTATGAGTTCATGGGTCGGACCGGGAGTTCTATGGATCAAACTGCATATTTAATAAATAATATTATTAATAAATTTACATAATATCATAATTTAAATATGATTTATAATAAAAATCATTAATATAACTATTATATTAAATAATAGCTTAATATAAAATATAAATATAAGTCTAGTAAAATAAAATATGTACATTAAAATAAGTTTTTATCTTTGTTTAATTTTAAGTTGACCGATTTTTTTACCGATTCAATTGGGTTCATTGGTCAAATTAGAAACTGACCGATTCAATGGGAGTTGACCTCAATGAAAGTGTAAATGTGTTTTTTTATAGAAAGCAGACCAGGTGAGTGGCCGGTCCAGTCCGGTTTTTAAAACTATGGATTAAGGTTTCGAGATTCAATGGTTCCGAGCAATGCAAATCTTTGAAAGACGAATGGTCGATCGGTTTGTAGTTCGACTGCCCCGCAAGAACTCATGATGCGCATATATACACACACACACACACGACACGAGCGTAAGCACAATATAGCAAAAGACATGGTTTTTAAAAAACTTTTTTTGGGGGGTGGGTGCAATTAAGGGCTTGGATTTAATAATTTCCTTAGACGGATTCCCGAAGATTAGGGCTTGATGGCATTCGAGGATTGCCAACACTATGGCAGGTGACGTGGTTGTTGTCTTCTTGAGTCAATCATATATAATTACGACATCGTTGACGGGGTTGTTCTGCAAGATTTGGTGGGAGGGAAAAAAAAAAAAAAGAAGAAGCAAGTAGATTGTGCCCAGTTTCTTCAACATCAGTTAGGTATTTCAAGCCAGGACCACACGCCATGTCTAAACTACATGGAGGATGATCAATTAAAGAAGCTAGAAGAAGTGTGGCCTAATTTCAATTTTTTTAAAAAAAGATAGAATTTAGTACAATTAGGCTGGGATAAGCGTAGGGGTGAACAAAAAAATTTTGAGAAAACTGAATTTTGAAATAATCAAACAAAAAAATTAGGTTTTTTTTACCATATATAAAATTCGGGTAGTTTTTTAGATTAAGAAAATCCACACACAAAAAAAGTCGGGGCCCAAGACCCACCAAATAACATGATTATACTTAATCATTTGTTTTATTAATTATGAAGACGCATTTAATATTCATTTTCATTATTAGATTCATTAATTATATATAGTTAATATTCACATTATTAATTTATAATTGTGAAATTTAAAATACTTGAGTACTCGGTTATTCCATAATTGCTCCAAATCGGTTCTAATTTTTTTTATTATTAATGATATCCAATAACAGTATAAGTATTTTCATATTTAAAATTGGACTGCGAAGAAATCACCCAAAAAACTGAGCATCAACTTAAGTGGTTTTGACATAGTTTTTTTATTCGGAAAATGTCGGAGCCCGACAATTTATAAGAATAACCCACACCTCCCGAGCATTTTCACCCGTAAAATAAGAGGAAGATGTGAATAAAGGGATGCGATGAATCTTGAAAAAGAAAAATCGAACTGATGGCTTCTCGGTTTCAAACCAAGTATATTTTTAAAAATTACAAATGCAATCGAGGGAACAACTTTTATCTGATATGATGGAGATTCTCGAGTTCAAAGAAATTAGTAGAAAAAAATGAGAAAATAAATAAAGGATTACGAGAATTTCCATTGACGAGCGTTGAGTTGAAGATCTCTCCATCGTACATTGTTCCAAACTCCCGGATAACGAAGAATTTGACCGTGGAAGTGATGTAAATAGAAGTAAAAGTAACAATGCAAATGCCCGATAAGGAGTTTTCCGTTGATGTGATCAGTCATTGCTCCTCGTCTGAGCACAAACATAAATGTCCGATTTATTATCAAATTTCCTTACCACAAATGTCCGAAGATATCTGCAGAGAGAAAATGAAGTAAGATATGTTGTTGAAAAGATGACAACAATAATATGTGGTATATATATACAACTTATTTCCATTAGATTTCTGTCGGCCAAATTTTCGTCAGAATAACCCGTCGAAATTATTTCCGTCAGATTTTCCATTAGAACCAATCTCACGAAAACCTTCTGTTGGCTATTTTTGCATGACGATTTTCCGTAAGAGCACTGCCGCGAATTTTCCGACGGCTAATTTCTACCACAAGTTTATTGCAAATAATTCCATTACTATTTTCTGTCAGAATTTCCTACAAAACTTTCCATTAGACTATTTTTATCGGAAAAATCTAATGGAATATAGGGAATTTGTGGTAGTAATACAAATCTACCCCCAAATAGGCTCCCTGATGGTCTTATCAGCATCAGCATCCAAAATGAACATATCTATGTACGTATGATGCAGGGCAGTTGGATGGAACAATCGGGCCATATGGTCTCATTTTACGCGGTATCTCTATCCTAACTTGTTTCCATTTCATTAAGTCAGGCGCAAATCATGCACATGCAATTAAAAAAAAATCTTGAGGTGCAAGTAACTATCACGGTCAAATATCTAAGTTCAATTCGATCCATCGAATCTGTGCATTAACGTGTCATGACATCACGTGAAAGTTTCGAATTGTCACTGTCGGGATGAAATTTTGTCTAAGATCAAAAGGTGACCTCTTCCTTCTTCTTTTTTTTAATATTTTCTATGTGTAATTTGAGTGGAGGAGGAGGAAGGAAGGAAGGAAGGAAGGCAGGCATCTGGTAGGTTTTGCTAGGGAAGGTGCTCGCGTCCAATCAGCATGGGAGAGTCAAAGTGAAAATCTCAACCATGCGACTTGGGAGGGCACTCAGTTTATTGGTCCTCCATCCCTTCTCCGTCCTATTGACTAATTCCTGGGACGCTCACCAGTTCCCCCTGGTCCCTATATGGATTTATGGGAGTTATGTAACTCATCTTGTTCGATAGAAATTTGACAGAACTAATTTTCTAATCATCATTAAAGAACTAAAAAAAATGAAATAAATCCTAAAAAGAATCAGCGGGCCATAAAAAATATGACTGTTAGGTAAAAAAAAAAAGAAAAGAAAATAATATTCTACTAACATAATATAACTTTATGGGTATAAGGATTTATCCTATACATATATTTATATATATAATTTACCTATTCGAAATTATCTTATTTTGCTACATTACAATATCCATTTCTTCTTCTTTTTTTTAAACTGAATTTCATCCTCTCAAGTAGATTTTCCAGATCACTTCCTTCCCTATTCTCCCTTATTAATTGAGTAATATCCGGTTAAAATTAAGAATCGGGATCCATTGGAATACGATAGAATCAATTTTCTATTTAAATCAATACAATTTTCAACAATTTTATCTTATTCATCAAGGTGAATTCGTGGTGGTCGGACAGCATTTTCTCCTGAGTCATCGCAATCAATCATGAAAAGATCAAAGCCAATTGGCAGTCTAACCCTTGTAATCAGTACAATTTTGACCTAGTTCTTTATAATAATCTCAAATTTCCGCTTCTTCCGCCGTCCAATCAACTAGAGCCACAAAAATTCTATCCCTAATGGCTGTTCTTTAAGAAAAATGGTTACAGGATAGATTATAATTCCAAATTTAACTCCACTGTGATTGCTTGCACTTTCAACCTTCAGTTTCTCCCCCACCTAATCGTTTGGCACGACAAGTTGGGAATTTCTGAAGACAACAAAATCGGATCCTCGATGGACCTTTCTCATGCTGTGTGGATCCTCTCTCTGTCTGTGGAGGCTTCTCTGTCAAAGTTGCAACCGTGTGCCCCCACTTACGTTGGACTCGGAAGCCCGCCACTCGGATTCATTGCATCTCCCAGCTGATCCTGTTCGTATTCTTAGCTACGGGTTCATTCAGGATCGCATGATCGATACGTCATCAAGAAGTTTGGGTTCGGTCCCGACAACGTCAATTGATGGCGGGGATTTAGTAGACCCTTTTCTCAAAACTTAGTTGGAGCTGATTGATGATAACAAAACATCTTGATCCAACATCGAATCGATCGAGGGAGTTTCTTTAGCCGTATAAATATATATATTGTTCATATACAATATGAGACGTGGGGATGTCCGTTTCACTCGTCTTGATCATAAGCAAAGGGGTGAGACGAGTGGTCTAGGTTGACATCCTGACTTACACGACACTTGATGATCAGTCAGGGAACTCGGATTTGACATACGACCTTATGACAGCCATCCATATAATGACGTGCTTACAAAAATGAACTTTAATCAACGCGGAAGTTGCATAGACGAATATAGGAATACGTGACAAACGGGTAAGTTCGATGGTTTGAAAATGGATGAAATCGGAGATTTGTAATCATATGTGGACGTAATGGATCAATCCTGACAAAAACAAATCACTGATTGTCAACTTGGAAGGTCAGTTCACGTCCATTTTACCCTGTTACGCGTCTAGTTGGTTCGTCGTACTATCTTGAGCCATAAATATCTCAGATTGATTAATAATTACGTGTGTAATGTAGTGCGTGTCTAGCATCAAGATGGAAATTCGTGAGAAAATCTGAGAGTGGAGGAAACTTCATGTGGCATTATGCAGTGCCGTGATACTCATGCCCGAATCCATAACACTCTTGACCAGAATGCTATTGAGATTGCATAATATTGCAACATCTGTCCAGTACCATACCTCGTAAGAATATTTTGTTATTTCCTTTATAAGATAAAATTTCTTTTATAATAATATACATTCAAGATATACGGTGTCATAATATGTTGGATGCGTATCACATGTACAAATAGGTTGAGCCGTGAGAATAAATTGTACTTGGAGCACATGAGAGGGAGTGACCTGATGAGATCTTTCTAACAAATTTCTCGAGAATGTACGGACATGAAATCTTGAAAGATGGTTTAGAATATTTTACTGAGTGGAGTTGTGACGGAGGCTTGGGAATAGGATTATGCTATTTCTATAAGTTGTAATCTCATGCTTTAATATAGTAAATCGTTTGGCCTATGCTGTGAACGTTTCCTATATTTGTATTTTTCATCCTACTTTTGAGGTTTCTTTTATTACTATTGCAATCAAATTCCGATATACTGATACAACTCGTTGCTGTAACATGTACGTACACCCTTTTAAGGTTCCACCCTTAAAACGTAAAATCGATCCTTATTTATTATAATTTTTTTCGATTATATATGAGATTCATGAACTTAAAATGTGATAATAAATGCGGGGATAGAATAAAGGGGTATGAAGAGTCATATGATGATAATCGAACTTACAATCTCCTATTATTTGTTAGGATAATAACAGTTTCACTGCACCAAATTTTCTTTCTCATAAAAGCTTTACTATAATTTTACCATAAAACTTTATCATCTAGCTCATGCCCTCGAAAACAAAAGGGGAAGATACATGGATAAAGTGTGCGTAGAGCGTACGATGATGAAATCCCGGGCACCTTGATTCCGGCGAAGAGCGACCATCAATACGGTTAGACGAGTTTTTTTTTTTTTTTTTTGGTATGATAAACACCACCGGGTTTATGGATTGTAAGCTGTACAGCTCGAATTCGTGCGTGGGAGCCCGAGAAATCACGGCACGGCATAGGAATCCGATCAAGAAAAAAAAAATTCAAAGTTTCACTTTTAGTTGGAGAGCGAGGAAGAAGAAATCCGAAAGGGCAACTTTCTTTCATATCAGCTGGTTGTTTAATTTCCCCATACCAAGGGAAGGAGCTAGCCCCACAATCTAAGTAACAACTATGCACACAGGACACAGGGCACGTAATAATATACGTGAGTTCCAGGATGATCAAATCGAGTTAATTATTGCAGCTTTCATGCCTCAGGCTATCGACAAGAGAGAGGCCTCTCTAGACAACGCGATTTCTCCTAAATCGATTGTAGAAGCATCGATCTGAAGATTCGGAGCCTACGCGAGAAAGTAATTGATGGGGTTCGGACGATCAAATGCAATGCGTAACCCCAAGGGATAAAAGACAATGCATTCACATATCATACAGCAAAGTTATAAAACTTATTATCAATTAATCCATCGTTTTCATATCAGATCACTAAAGGAACATGTCTAAATGCAATCATCTTTAACATCATTTTCAGCAATATTTATTATCAAGGTAAGCGTAATCATCACATAGATATTCTGTTCCCATTTCTCATGTTCATGTGACCTCTTGAAATTTTAATCTGTAAATAAAATACATTACATCTAAAAGTTTAGTCGGTTGTAATCCATTCGCGTCAGTTGAGTCGGTCCGCCGAAGAGGATACCCCTTACGATAATAAATTTTCTTCTTTACAATATATACTCGAACTCATAAGTCTCATTTAAATGGGAGGGATGTGTTCCTGTATCAAGTCAGCTCTGCCGTCTGTAACCCTAAGAGATGAATATTACTTGAAACCTCTCTTTGACCGGAGAACACACAGAGAGAAACATGACTGCACCTAACCCTACAGACCACAGAGAAAAGTCCTTCCGATGTCGGCCACTGCATATTATGTGATTCATGCAAAGAACGTCGGGGGAGAGCATCTGCGCGTTCCCTTTGTCTTTGTCCTCTTCGAAGAAAATGAGGGCAATGAAGGCAACGTCCATTCAGCACAAATTAGTTCTTTGCCTTTAAGCTAGCTTATTATTAATCCATTTTATTGATTACTATTAAAATTAATCAGTCCGCTGTGAACAATACACAGATGATTTCGTTAGGTAAAAGCAATCATCCTCTTGACCTAATGGGGGATAGAATTAATTAAGGAATTAGAGGTCACGAAAAAAAATCGAGTGTAAAATTCACCGATTTCAAGTCGAGATTAATAAGTTCGAATTCTACTGTACAGGCATTCATACATAAGACGTCAATGAAGTGAAATAAAAATAATAATAATAAGCTGTTAGGTCCGTCAAACCGTCATGTCTCACTAAATTAGCAATACCCCGAATTCCATTCACGGGTACTTATAGATATGATCGATTTGATCCAACACGGCGATATATAGCATATGCAACTTACCTGCATTTGAAGCATCGTGATGCTCTTCTTTCCCCCCCTTCTTGATCGTTGTGTGGAGGAGATGTGTTCACGACTCCCTACTGGCCTTAGACTTTGTAGCCTAGCCGGTCGAGCCACTATGGAACAAACGGAGACCGGACAAGAGAATTTTTTGGCTAATCAACACGGAAATAAAATAAAAGGGAAAATTGCTTTTGTCGTATCATCATGATATGATGATGAGGACCCAAAAACTCCCTATTCCATTGTGATAATATTGTGGGCTGGAGAAGAAAGAAGCACCAAAAACAGCTCATCTCTGAAAACCGCTTTTTGTCGGGGGTTTAGGGTGACATTATGAGCCGCGGTTTTCCATATATAAAAAAATATATATATATGATGGGAAATTTCTTCTTCTCAAATCTATAAATGCCTTAAACTCGTAAATTCAATCCACTAAAAATGCAAGTACACATTCGAGCAGTCTGATTTGCTCATGCTATTTCAAGGTTTATTTGGCTCTTTTCTGTGGGTGGGGGGCTGTGGATCCCGTGGCCTCTCGTCATGTCACATTCGTCCTTCCAAATCTCTCCCACTCATCGCTTCATCAAGTTCAATCCCCCCCATTTCTTGCTTGTGAGTTCGTGCAATTCCAATTATTAATCGATTGGCACCTAATTATTTGCTAACTAACCGATCGAGGAAATGAAAAATCGTGGGTTGGCCACCCATCTTGTTGCTTATAATGAGCCGACAAACAGATCACCCAATTCTCAATATTTAGGGGGCTAACATAGTTCTATTTTAACTCGGAAGATGGTCGGTCTCACTACAACCACAGGCTCATGGTGAAGTTAATCTTGTCGTGTTGAATCGAAAACAGTACTGTGCCCGGTTTTGATATTGTAATTACAACTTACAGGGGACTGAGATCGGGCTTTGGTAAAACGGACACATGCTATCTTGGCTTTATTGATGCTTCCTTCTACGATTCTTTTCGCATAAATTGTTAAACTTTAAGAGATAGATTCGATCGTACAAAAATCACTAAATTACACATTTATTAAGTAATAACTAATAAGTTATAAAAACTGACTGAATAAACCAAAATCCCATTTTTTCATAAATTAAAAATAAAACAAATAAAATAGTCCAGTTACCCTTTAATTATTAGTAGAAGAGGAGGAGGAGGAGAACCTTCACTTCTCCATTAATTTAATATTCTAAATCACCAAATATTTGAAGACTCACAAAACCTCTTCTTTTTTTTTTTTTACAAAATTATCTCTTTTAAGTGCACAATTGGACTGAGTGATTCGGATGGATAAAGAGAGGAGATATTCAGATGGATAAATAAATTTATCATTTGATTATTTTTTGAGAAAGAATTCCGAGAGATGAGTTAACTCTCTAAATTCCTCAAATTATTGGCTCTTTTATTCCTCTAAAGGTGGATAATAAAGAGGGATAGGTTGCATAATTATATAAAAAAAAACCCTCAAAGATAATAATTAGAGAAGATTATCGATGGTACAACGGTCCATTTACATCTTTAGCCTTTTCCTTCCCCTCCATAATCTTGTTCAGATTAGGATAATAAGATACATTTTATCCTTCCGTGACCGTCATTTCCCCTTCACTCCGAATCCCTCGATCCAAACACACCCCCAAGCTTTAATTTACAGTAAAGGATATCGCCTTCTCTGGAATTCAATAATTAATACACATATGTGTATGTGTGTATGCATTGGTCGGTGCACCTCGTGTTTGATGACTCCCCAACAAACCAGCCTGATTAATTGACACGATGATGATGGGATCATTCCGTTTATACACATACATACATATATATATATATAGTACTTACACCTTCTGTCGTAATGATTAAGCTTGCAAAAATGGGCATCGGACGGTAATGATAATCGAAGGAATAAAAAAGAACTAATGCCATCCAATTGTCTGATAACAACGCTGCATGCATAATGATTGTGGACGTCGATTGTTGTCATGGACTCTTTGAGTTGAAATTGTGTGGCACACGATGATGATGATGATGAGAATTGGAAATTCGGGGCTCGGGGAATCTTCTCTACGACACCATTAAAAGTAACAGAGAAATAAAATTTACTAGTTTATAATTAATCTCATCTCTAGTTGATGAAAAAAAATGTACAAATAAAAACTTCGACGGTCCATCTTAATATAACTGAGTGTACATCTAATATTAAATCGAATTTAATTATTCATATAAAATCAAAAGAAAAAGGATCGACTAGCAACACTATTTACACCGATGATTAATCGTAAAAAGTTAATTAAAAGGACAGGACAGGGGGACAAGTAAATAAGACAGGATTAACTTTGTCAAATAAGAACATGTAACATTCGATGCCAAAACTCGAGAAATACAGGACTTGGAAGTTACATTCTTAGGATCTTTGTTAATTAACACTTTTAGTGTATGATTACAGCTCTAAATATATAATTAAGAAGGAAAGAGTAAAGTGAGAGCTCAATATAAGAGGCTATTAATATTCCATGGACAAGAGGGGGGGAGATACAATTGACCAAGTCGATGCATTTCTGTGTACTCGATCCCAGCCGATGGAGTGATTCCCAGGCTAATTAATCATCACAAGATCCCTTTGTCCGTTTAATCCTTCTTTGGCAAAAAATATAACTATATAATCAATCTCAGATCAGTTAAGTTAATTAATTAACGGACAATTAATTTATGGATAATTAAGGCTGTCGGATGCCTTCGACAGCGAACGTTTATAACTTTATACCCTTCCAAGATGACAACAACCAGATAATTCCACGAACAACCCCAACGCTAAACTACTATACTGATCTAAATATATAATTATCTCTCGACAGCATTACGTACGATGACCATGTGCATGGAATTTACAATGCAAAACCGACCTTACGTGCAGAGTATTGGCCGAATTGATCCGACTCTAACCCGGTTGATGATTATTAGAATCGAGTAGGAACGATCTTGTGATGCAAAAGCGGCACCCCCACCTAGCTAGTTAATCAACCTCATTACTTTTCCTTCTCTCTCTCTCTCTCTCTTTGTGTCCTTAATTTTATTTTCAACTCTTTCCTAGTTAATTTTGTGACCTTTTTGGCTCTTGGGCTGTGCTAAATAAGTACCATAGTTTTTGAAAGCGGACTAGGTCAGCTAGTCCGACCAACTCGACCTAAAACTGAATAGTCATATGATCCGATTTACTTAATTAATTCAAATGCAATCTAGATCGGATTTGATCCATCTAAATTGGTTGATTTTTGGATCAACAATCAAATCCAATTGAATTGATGGTCGAATCGGAGCGAATTAAAATTTATTTTTTTAAAAAAACTTCATCAACCCTAACCTCTATTAAAATAAATAATAATATATTTTATTTTATTAAACTTAAATTCATACCTTTTTTACTTAATGTATGTATTATAATAGATATTTTAAAATTTAAAATTATAAGTTAGTGTTCATATTTTAACTTATAATAATTAATTATATATTATTATTATTATTATTAAATATGTTGTTCACCCATGAATTCATGTATTAATTGATTTATGATTTAGTCCGATTTTAAAAATTAAGATAAGTACAATCACCGGCGATAATTACGCATCGATAGCTCTCCCAGGGTACGTATGTATAAGTCCAAATTTAGTCGACCAGATAGGCCAAAAAATTATCAATAAAGAATATATATACCTTTTGCACATTAATATTCGGAGAGCTTTCGTGAGACCAAATGCAAGGAGCCAACAAAGGCTCGTTAAGATAATATAAGTATGGCTCTGTAGCTGTGGGGTACCGTCCAAGTACTGCATATCGATCCGATAAATCAGTACGTACTGCATCTGTGTGCATATACATACAATACATGTGTATATATATGTACATATGTACTATATAGCATAAATTCTATGCTTGCACGGTTTCCAATTTTTATTATTTTGTTAGTTATCCAAAAATATTATCATCTATTTTATATTATTGCTCGCTAATAATAATAGTAAAAAAATGTATTTATTTCAAATCTTTTTAATGGTGTCACGCCGCAACTGTTACCCATGCTAGCAAAGATCGAATTGAAATTTTAGATCGGCACAATGAGTCAGGCTGATATAATAACCTTTTTCTCTTAAATAAAATTTTTGATTTAAATCTTATAAGTCCTGGCTCGACTATCGATTAGTTAAGGCCGAGTAAGTTTTTTGATACAAAATATCTTAGACTTAAAAAAGTAGATACAAAAGGGAAAATTATTCTATGCAGTTGCTATTTTTTTGTAATTAAGTCATATGTGTTTCACTGCCCTTTAAATCTTATATGTTTAGTTTCATAATATGCTTGAATTTTAATTTTAATAACTTGATGGCATGTCATTTAATGTCGTCACGTGACAGCTATTTGCTCACATGGCATGGCATGTTAGAAAATTTTCAAACAATAACAAGCACGTCAGTGTCTCATTGAAATTATTATTTAAGTATGTTACGAAATTAAATATATAAAATTAAAGGAATATTTTTAAAATATGTAGGACTTAATTGCCAAATACAATAAAGATATATAATTTCTATTATAATTATTTCTAAATAAAAATCAGCGAACACTAGAATTGATATGAATTGAAAGTATTTACTTTTGTTACGACAAAATTGATCAAACATACTAACTTGATCATATATGTATATATGTTCATTAAAATATCGAAATTTAATGTCACATGTGATTTTATGTTTTGCCATAAAAAATAAGTGTACATATTGTTACTCGAAAATAATAAGACAAGACCCAAGAAAGAAAAAAACACTAACGCCTATTCATGGGAAACAATTTTCCATGGCCTATTTTCCAACCCATGTTTCGATGCACTTTTATCAGCGTCCACATTCCACAATCCACATAACATATATATATATATATATGATATTTATTTTTCTTTTGACTTTTGATAAACTTTGAACATAAAAAGGGAAAGAAAATGTAACCGCTTTTTTAAAATTATTTCCTTTTTTTTGGCTTTTCTTCTCATTTTCGGAATTTAATTTTCAGTAAGAATATGCAAAATACGTTTACTAATGAGTTAAATCTGAAACTTGTAATGAATTTGGAAAAGAGTAGAAAACAATTTTAGCAATAGAAGGACTTTTACGTGATGGAAAAAAATTATGAATTAAAAATTCAGAAAAAGGAAGTAAGTGAATAAAGGAAAATTTAAAAATTAAAACAAAGAAAAACAAAGAAGAAGTAGTTCTCCCGCTCATATATATAATTCTCAGAAAGTGGATACGTCAATTTCTTTTCAGAAATTGTTTTATTTTTCTGTAAATAATATATATTTTTTGCAGTTCTTTAATTTTGGAAAATAATATCCTATACTTTCCCCCACCATCATAATTTTAAAAAATTATTGGATAAAACATGCACACATAAGCATATGTTGCATGAATATTGCTGAATTTTTATCTTTTGCTAATATGAAGAAATCTCCCAATCTTATAAACATTTTCATATTTTCTATAACTTGATGTTATTTCACAAGTTCACTCCCGCTTATTCTCCTATTTATTTCTAAGGAATTAGAGGGAAAAAAAAAGAATTTACTGTGTAAATTAAAAATTTATCAAAACGCTTGCTTCTCTCGCTCATAGGAGAGCTACGAAAGTCTAAAAAGAAATAAGAGAGAGGTAAATAAAGGGAAATTGAGAAGTGGAACTCGGTGGTCCAAATCGTTCACTGACGGTGTTAAACGCGCCGAAAGCCACAGTCATCTCCGGTTGAAATGATGTATTTTGGCAATAAAAGGAAGCAAAATTGATAAAGGGAGAGGGAACACGAAAGGCCCACGAATGACCAACTTGAATATGGATTTTTCCGAGGCTGATCAATCAAAATTTTCGGAGGCAGCTGAGCTGATCGGTGATGGGTCCAGCTCAGCAATTTGTGTACACATGACCTTTCCTTGACAGCGATCGATACGTGCAGGCAGGCAGGCAGGCTTTCGGAGATTAATGCGTGATCGACCCATTAAGGTTGATCGATCAGACCGCGCAGATAACCCCGGCCTCAGGAATCAATAGATCAGTGTGTGTGTGTGTGTGTATATATACATCGTGTTTGCAGCAGGGGTTGCTAGAGTCCAACTTGATACCTGTTGCCGTGACTTGACTCGTACGTCCGTGCCACTATCCCGGAAAAACACGGCGTAAGAATACCATTGATACTTCTATGACGATAGTATTTAAGTTAATCATGCCCTCGTCCTTCGCTTCTCCATAAATCAGCCAATTTGCCCTAGTGACTTTTAGGGTTAGAGGCGGAGGCGGGGCCGAGTATTTCATGTTCGAGTTCATACACGACACGGCCGGCCTGTACATGGAGTAGACAGAGACCCATATGATTGTGAATTCCAACCTCCATGGTTGGGAATGTGGGTCAAGGCTCCTTTTTTTTTTTTTGGGGTGGGGACGCAAAGGGAAGGGGATGGTGACGGAAATGATTTTAAAAATCCAACTTGAAGGATTTGAGATTTCGGTGAAAAGGACATGAAATCTCACCAGAGAGAGATGGGGAAGACGTAAATAGAAACCGCTAAGATGCCATTCCTATATCCCATCCCTATTGCAGAAGGAGATCCATACAGATTTTGCAGCCAAAACCTTGCATGAATCCTGAGTTTAGTGCAAGTAGATGGAATGCGCGTACACATACTCTCGTAAGCTTTCCAAAATCTACATTTAATTGGCACTCATGGGATCGTAACATGCTTTTGGGTCAAGCGGGAGAATATGCTCCGATCGTTAGTCAGAGCGAAAATATCGGCATCGTTCTCGATTTGAGATTAAAATATTTCTCAACGGTGTGAATAGAGTAGAAGAATATTACCCAGGGGAAGGAAAGAACAACAGCAGCAGGGAAACCCAATGACAGACCTTAGACGTGGGGTTCTCCAAGACGCAATTAGATGGTGATACACAAGTACGATAGTGAGTATATTAAATACATATCAAAGGTATGTCATAACAAACAGATTAATTAATAAACTAATATTAATCTTATGAGAGACCTGCTTCCTGGTGTGCTTATATATATATATATATATATATATACACACACACACACACGCACACTTATTGGCACCAAGTGCTCAACATCAAGGCATTTTCCTATCCACTGGAGCTTCCCTTTTTCAGCAGATCAAACACGACCATAGACATAGAGACAGAGAGAAAAAGGAAGAGCGCGCGCGCACACACGCACAGATGGAGCTCTATGAACAACATGCTTCCTATCCCTTTGAAGATTGGCTCTCTCAGAGGAGAAGCCACCTCAACTGCGAAACCCTTCTCCCTACTGATCAGATGTTGGTGAACTGTGAGCTCCTCTCGACCCACGCCGCTGGCTTCTCGATGCTCGACAGTTTTCCTGGAGAGAACGTCCCAGCTGCCGACGACTACTTCCTCGGCTGCGAGGGGTTCCCCCCATCGCTTGGTCAAGAACTCAACCAGATCGATGGCTACTGTCCTGTCGGGGATCCATTTCAGGCACAAGCTGCCACCGACAACTCATCCTACAGCCCGTACGACACGCCGAGCAGTAATTTCCAGGTTCACGAAGATAACTATGGGATCTCTTCATTTGTGGAAGAGGATGTTTTTTGTGATGATTTTGAAGCTTCTATCGAGATCCTCAGGGCTTGTAAGATGGAGCCTGTCCAGTCACTTGAACCGGTTCCCATCCTTGCCGGTAAAAAGAGCAGGGCGAAGAGGCTGGAGGGGCAGCCATCAAAGAATCTGATGGCTGAGCGGAGGAGGAGGAAGCGGTTGAATGACCGGCTCTCCATGCTGAGGTCAATCGTTCCTAAGATCAGCAAGGTAAAGAATGGTTTTCTGAGTCACTAGTGGATTCTGAAGGAATCATCAGTCGATATTACATCCCCATTCTTTGATTGGTCATAACTGATTATCTGTCGTGTACGACATACAGATGGACAGGACATCCATTCTAGGAGACACTATAGACTACATGAAAGAGCTGCTGCAGAAAATCCACAAGTTGCAGGATGAAATCCAATTAGGCCCGAATCAAATCAAAATGGTGCAGCTCCTCAAGGACATGAAGCAGAATGAAATGCTCGTCAGGAACTCGCCAAAGGTATACATTACTCCTCTAATCATGCATAGTGGACCCTCAAAGCAAAATTTTCAGTTCGCGTTTTGTAATTGACAAAATTTATAACTGAAGATTTTTCTTAACCGACCAGCTCAAAGTCGATTCAATCGTGGGCAGCTGAGTTTTATCTTAAAATGTTTCGTTGTTGAAAAATCTTCAGTTCAATGTGGAGAGAAGGAATGAGGGGGACACGAGGGTGGAGATTTGCTGCACAGGGAAGCCAGGGCTGCTGCTGTCGACAGTGAACACCTTGGAAGCATTGGGACTTGACATCCAACAATGCGTCATCAGCTGCTTCAACGACTTTGCCCTCCATGCTTCTTGCTCCAAGGTAATACACTCATACATATACACATATACTTCTCTTCCCTCTTTCTCCCCCCAAAAAATAAGAGAGGAAGCGTTTCATGGTTAAAAAAAAAAAAGGTCTCTCCAACCTTAACTAGGTAACATATCAGCTCCACATACGAGTTACACACAGGTCGGGGCTTTCACGTGACTACCCTATATAATATGAGGAGCATTCTTGCAAACAACAGATCATCCATATGTTTTCATGATTATTTAATTATTTATTTAGTAAATAAATAGTGGGTTTTGTCCCATTGATCATCTTTGTTTGTTTCTTTTTGGTGGCAACAGAAGGTGGACGAGATGGGAATGGCAATTGCTAGCTCGGACGACATAAAGCAAGCACTTTTCAGGAACGCCGGCTATGGAGGAAGGTGTTCGTAGAAAACTACAAATGTTCAAGACTCCTCATCACCAGCGAGGATTTTTAATCATTGAGGGGGTTCTGTTCATTTACCCGATCTCGTCCTCACTGAGCAGATCTGATTTTGAGGGACTTTCCTATAATTGTAATCCGATATATTTTTCCCGAATAATAATATTCACCATGGCATGGAAATTCCAAGTTGCAATGACGTTACTTTTGTTACGCTCTTGAACCCACAAACATGATATATCAATGATATATTCTTATATATCGCACGGAAGAGCAGAAACTCCATATAATTGCACAAAACTTGGAATTCAATATGACTGGACGGTCGTGAAACTTGTATCCCGTGAAACACGACAGCATGGGTGGGAAAACCCCATGGATCTCAATCACCATGTCTTGTCCTACTTTTGCTTTTTAATGGGAGTGTGATTCACTAATATGCATGGTACGAATGATCTGAACCTTGATTTTTGTTAATTTCTTATTGAAGCATGGGGGCAAGACGATCAAGAATTACCTCGCAATATCCCGACACGTGGGCTTGATTTCTAGCCCTTTTTGAAAAAGCTGATGCTACGGGGCATCAGATGTTGCTTAAAGCGCCAGACGGAGGAAGGAGCCACGACACTTCCATTGCAAACCCATCATCATTCCCAAAAACCTTTCACCTTTTTATCTTTATGATGAGTTATATAAATTCAAATTTAAGTTAAATTAATTAATTAAGAGATTAAGCATTGTCAATTATGAATTTTCTTAATTTAGGGAACGATTGAATATTCATAATGAGTATGATCGGTACTTAACCATCATCCCTGTCATGGTATTGAGTTTGCTGTGGATGAGCGAGGAAGGAATGGACGTACTTCGGATGATGTCTTTCTCCAATGGCCAGCCGCTGTCATAGTATAGAACATGCCCGTTATCATCTCTCACAGTCACAGCTTTGCTGATTCTGCGGTCGAATGTAACCGGAAATTCTACGGGGGAGTAAATTCGCACCTGGGAAGTGATGAAACAGACACGATTCATTGACGAAGAACGTGTATGTACTAATAAGTACCGATAGGGGACGGACGTTTATTTGGGCTGGCTAGTACACAGATGTTCCCAAGAAATGGCATCAAATTGGCTTTAGAGGTTGCAACCACTCGAGCCCATTTTATTGGGCTTTCTTCTGAACTGGCGAGCTTCTTTTACACACACACAAGCACAAGAAAATAAGTGCAGCATTATTCCTGAGATGATGCCCATTATTCGAATGACAATGGACTGGATCGGGCGGGTACGGGCATTTGAAAATATGGACTGGTTGGTGGTCTCCCAGCAGAAGTTGGAGAGACGGAGTGAAAGGCAAGAGACCAGACCCCCCCCCAACATGAAATAAATGCTCGTACTAGAAGACACGCAGGCCAGGACGCTTGATCCAAGACCTTGTCCGTCCCGGTGCTGAGATCAAATCACAGCCAGGGATTGTCGAGCAAGTGTCGTAAGAGTTGCTACTAGCTCATGTTTTCCGGCAAAAAGACAAGTTATCATTCGATCGACCACTTTCCGGGATTGTTGAACTGGATGCGAGGACCAAATTACTCTCTGTCTGTACCTTTTATCCAACTGTGGCTGCATAAAAATCGAAAAGAGGTCAAATTTGTTTAACCCATGCGTGGTATTCATATCACCTTAAAACTATAAGATTCGCATGGCGAAAATTTTCCAAAATTCTTTCCACTTCTTTCTCTTTGTATAGTTTCTTTAGTATGGCCAGTCTTGTTATTGAAAAGAAAGAAAGAAAGGAATTCACTGAAAATAGGAGTACCAACCACGTCACGGTACTCGGCTCTTGAAGAACAAAGAGGATTCGGCTCCGACTCTTGTCACCAAGAATTCTTGAACATCTTTATTTGCACTCCCTTAGCTAGTTTAGACGCTCTGGCCTCCATTACAACAAAAACAATGACACAGGGATTTCCTACACGAAATGAAGACCTGGCATACTTGCAGAGGCATGAAGGAAGCTTCTTCTTGCAGTTGCTGTTGGTGCCCCCTTTGAACCTTCTCATGCCCCATCTCACCCATTAAGTTACATCTAATTAAAGACGCTTAGTTGTGTCATCGCTCGTACGTCTACTGGCGGTGCTGCACAAGTTTCCAGTCGATCATTATAATGTCGATAGATCTGCTGTATATCCCGCCCAGTGCAACCAGCATGGGAAATTAAGTACCCATCCCATACACATGAGATAACAAAAGCCGCCACATATATCTTCCAAACCGTATTCAACGTCGTCCTGATATGTGCTGCCAACATCTTCCAACGTAGTCTTCATTGCGTGGTCCTAAATTTGAGGGACACATGGAGCGAGTTCAGCATAAAGTCGTACACCCATTATCCCGCCTCAATTCATCAAACAAAGATCATTTCATGTCATGTCGTGTTCAATTGGGTCACTCGCTGGTCAACCTCCTGAAGTGGATGGATGGGTCAGTCGTCGGTCGTCCTTCTCCAGCCATACCCCACGATCAGTTGCATTCCATCCCCACACTCGACCGAAACACTTCACGTGCCCATTTCCCTGTATTTGGCATATATGGCGCCTTATCCCCTCATTCTCTTTTCGGCTTCAAAGTCGGGTCAGCACAGGGGACTCTACTGTATCAGGTCACAAGCCGTTGGACGCGTGCATGAGCCACGGTACTACCGGTAACTTTTTACCTGGTATTACGAGTAATCGGATGATGGACCAGAGGGTCATGCCATCACGAGTTCTGATCTGCACTGAGTACCCCATTGGGTCATATGATCACTTTTTCTGGCAAATATCATTCGAATTCTGCACTTCTTTGTTTCATATCAACTGTAATATGCTAAACCCACATTTATATTTGTGAGTCCTTGAAGCCCTGGAATTCCTGGCTAGGGCACAGGGGCTTTGACTATGCAACAGAATTGAGCCCTCTAATCAGTCTAATTGGGACTCTGGAGTCTTTCATGGGTGCATTGGGTGGGAAGTCACGAACTCTCCGATTCATTCAGTGCGGGCCCTCAACCCAACACCAACATTCTATCGCCTGGGAGAGAATCTCCTGTTTATCATTAATTGACAGTGAGGCTTTACATCTGAAACGGTTGGACCATCCCATGGCGGAGATCGACCGTGCGGGCCCCACTTGACCCGCATCGGCTCAAATGGCCCACGCCCAACCCATACTAGGAATTAGGAAGAGGGTGAGATAGTGCAAGCACCTTTACTCTCAACTTATGCCGTCATTCGATTTTTGCCGGTGGAAATTCCCACGCTTTAATTCCTCATAATATTCATTTGTTGATGGGTCTCATACCAACCGAAAGATGAAAAACAAAGATCGCCTTTTATTATTAAATTAAACACCCGATTCAAATATTTAAATAAAGATAATTTATGATTTTAAAATTTATATCCCTTACTAAACCAATTGAACAAGTTCGAATTCAGATTAGATCGGATGTATTTTGTGCTGCATAAAAGTAACTATTACTATTAGGCCTTATTTTCCCTTATTTATTGTAATAAATCGATTATAGACTAAGATTTATATATGCGACTTCTCTTTATTGTCCATAAATAACTCTCTTCTTCTTCTTATTTTTCCTACATAATCTATCAACCATGTGAGCCTCGCTCGTCGACCAATTGATTTCCTTAAACGAGAGGAGAGGAAAATAGCCATTGTTCCATACAAAGTTTTGAACTCAACATAAAAAATTTATGGGGCCACATGCTAATCTCCCCATGGAAAATAAATCGATGATTAATATCCCAAGCAAAAATGAACCCCCATACCCTATCCATCTTGAAATTGCATTTTGTGGAACCTTTTTTAATGTGATGAATTGGACTGTATGCAAATTGCTTATCCAAAATGATTACTTCCTCTCAGGGAAAGAAAAAAAAAAGTGGGGAAAAACTTATTGAGGCGTCTCTATGACTCTAACCCATCTGGTCAATTGGTTTACTGTCGAGGATGCCTGTCTCGTTGTTAGTTTAAGATGCCACGCGGACTCGATTCCCTCCACATGCGCATGTTATTGTCGTTCAACTGCTCAGTCGTTTACAAAGATATAAGCTTACCCAAATCCATGGAAATTTATGTATGTTGGGTTGATTATGCTTTGGTGATCCTCGAGAGAATCAGATGGGATCTCCCTAATGCAATTTAAGGGGTCAACTTGGAGAGAGAGAGAGAGAGAGAGATGGCGCGCTCATTGGTGGATCTCTATCTCCCCGTATGGGGCTGTCCAACTGTGTCATGTGCGGTGTGGGCAATTCCTGTACCATGCAGAATCAATCCCAATTGGGGGCGCATCTAATTAATTTAAATTAAATCAATAGTAAGATTGGAAATTAAAACCCTACTAATTTGTTAATGGATTTCTCATGGCCCTGGACAACATAATACATGTGCCAATCAATCGACAGGCACAGCATGCTTCGCGCACCACCCCGTTGAATCTCTGACAGTTTTTAGTGCTTCTTCTACGAGTTGAGATCCGTGTAGGATCTCATTCCGACATGATTAGGCCATATGACAAGGTGAAATGGTTCAACAGATAGAGAAATTCGAATGACATTGGTCGACGAAGTGGATTTTCTAATTTGACATTTGAATTCAAGGTTGAGTCTGAAGATGCATTTCTACATCTGTGAGTGAGAGAGAGAGAGAGAGAGAGAGAGAGAGAGCTAGCGTTATTTGCATTGTTCAAATGTGTGTGTCGACTGGTCTACATATTGAAACATTTTCTTTTAATCATAATTTTAAAAACTAAATTGGGCCAGTTGGTTCAATTGATTCGACAAGGAACCAATCACTTACCCAGTTCAGTTTTTAGAATTAACCTAATTGCAATTAAAATGCGATCAGCTCTGATTAAACCGATTGATTCCATATCTAAATAGCGAACCCAATTGAACCGGTAAGAAAATCGATCGACTTAAAATTTTAAAAAATAAAAATATATTATAATATATTTATGTTTTATATTGAACTTATAGTTAATATAATTGTTATATCATGAATTTTTGTTATAAATTATTGTTTAATTATAATATTATGTAAATTTGTTGGCAATATTATTTATTAAATACACATTTCCATCTATTGAACATCCTATTTGAACCATGAATCATAAATTTATGGCTTGATTAGTTCTCGATTCGGTTCGATTTTAAAAATTTTGTTTCTAATTCTAATATATAGTATATCACTCTAGAAATTAAATAATAATTAATGGATGAAAAATTAGAATTAGAGAAAAGGGGAAAATGGAAATAAATATAACTTATTTAAATAATTAATGGGAAGGCGCAGCCACTACTTGGTCTCGGTGCCAAATTATACATATGTATACATATGTATGTATGTATATATATATAATTTTGTTGGTCAAAAGTGGTGTGGGGATTATTGATCATATATGAGGTCATTTTTGGTGCAATTAATGATTAGATTATTTCTATTATTGAATTGGGCCCCTTAAAAATAGATAACTAAATCTGTTCAATTATTCATTTGGTAGTAGTATTATTATTATTATTATTATTGGCACAAAACACAATAATAAAAAACTTGGAATGTGATTGTGCATTTTCAATCATTCAGGAACAGCCCCCCACTTTGAGCCACATCAATCTAATGGCGACGTTCCACATGCATATGAGACTGTTCTTTCCCAAATTGAGCATAATAAAATCCTTACAAGAGGCATCTGGCTCAAGCATTCAGTCGGATCACAGGTAACCCATATATACAATCTCTTGGACATTTAGAACAATACTATTATATCAAATTTCATATTTATATAATATTATCTGGAATATATCATTTTCTTCCCACGATCGGTGCATGTTAATTAGAATCAATTTGAAAAATGCATCCAGAAATCAGATTCTGAGGAGAGGGGACACGGCAGTTGAGTCCACTGCCCCCAACTTAATTGGAAGATGACGACAATTTCCGGGGCTTACAAATCATTTCGTCCTGTTTTCGTCTGAGGCAGTTTGGTCATGTAATAATAATGTAACGACTTAATCTTGGATCTATACGCGATGTGGATGCGGTCGCCCGACGGAGGTATATGTCTATTATCCCCGGAAAAAAAATAATGTTGAAAATTAATTTTTTTTTATTTTGATGCCGTTTGAAAAAAAGAAATTTTAATCGTGAATTACGATGCTTGTTTGCTGTCGAAACGAAATTATAATTTTTTTAAAAAAATTCGTAATGATATTTGACGTAGGAATCCTACGTCATAAAAATGCAAAAAATTTTATTACAATAAAATTTACAATTTCACTTTACGAATTGCAATTTAATTATATGCTACATATTCTTATTACGATCTCAACAGTCGCTGTCATATCTGACTATACTTACAGGCCACACAATTCTCATACGAGAATTATGCCTTAATTATTATGTCTTCAATGCATAGTTTTAAAAACCGGACCGGGCCGGCCGGTTCGACCGGTTCAACTGGGAACCAGCCACTCACCCGGTCCGGTTCCTTCAAAAAATCCAATTGCACATTAAAAGAGAAAAAATCTGATTGAACCGGCCGGTTCCCGGTCCGACCGGTGAACCCAATTGAACCCATGAGAAAACCGGCCGACTTAAAATTAAAAAAAACAAACAAAAACCTATTGTAATGTACCTATTTTATTTTACTAAACTTATATTTACATTTTATATTAAACTTTTGTTTAATATAATGGTTATATTAATGATTTTTGTTATCAATTATATTCAAATTATGATATTATGTAAATTTATTAGTAATATTATATTATTAATATTATTTATTAAACATGCGGTTCAACCCATTGAACCCCCGGTCCGACCCATGAACCCATGCTTACACCGGTTCCCGGCCCGGTCCGGTTTTAAAAACTATGCTTCAATGTAATAAATACCTTATATATATATATATAAATGCACACAAATAATGTATAGATAATATTAGGTAGCGGAATAATTGAATAATATTGGACCCTATTACGTATAGGAGGGATAGAACTGTCCAAAACTGGTTCGATTTGAAAAAATCGTGCTTTAACCGAGATTTTTGAACGGTTTGAGATATCTGATCGTGTCATCATGAAAATACAAAAACAATATTTGTAAAAAAATAGGAAAATTTGAAAAATTATTAATTATATTAAATACATAAATTTTAATAGTTACTTCACTATTTTTTTTCCAAATTAATAGAAAATTTATAATAATAAATTAATTATATCAAATAAAAAATTATTTTTAAATATAAAATTATTTAAATTTATTTTTTAAAATAATTATTTTATTTGATTAAGACATACTGAAATTTTCAAGTTAGTCGAGATAGTGGGTTGTACTACACGGCCTAAATTGACAGGTCTATAGGAGGGATATTTAAGAAAGTCATTCAACACTCAAGAATGAGAATATCGTGATATGTGAGACTTTCATATTTTTTAAGTACTTTTTTATATGAATATCATTCGTTCACTGTAAACGAATTGTGCCATATCAAGGCCGATTTAATAAGAGGGAATCACCATACTTAAATCGAACTCCGATTCAATATCATTGTGCCTGCCCTTTATGGGAAACAAGAGCGGGCATATTGCTTCGCGTAGGGAGCTAAGTGAATGAATGGCCATACCAGCGATTCAGTGGCATGGCATGGCATGGAAACCCTTCCAAGTTGGGAAAATACCACATTGTCCAAGGGAAATAAGGCAGTCCTCGGAATTCAGGGGCATAATAGATATCACCTGAAAGCTGTACAATAATTTATGCACGTGCCTGAATGAATTGTTAGGGGTAATTAAGATGGACCATTCCCCCGTCTCCTCCATCCGCAAGGTCAAGGATCCTCCTGACCTCCCTTTTAAGGGTCACCCCTTTTCATTGGAAAATAATGAGCTTGGATCTGAATATTATCAATATTGTAAATATTAAAATGTTTAATTATCTATATGTTTCCCATTAATAAAATTTGATCATAAAATTTATTTAGAAAAATATTTTTAAACAAATAATTAATTTTTTTTCCATTTTTTTCCTGTGGCTGGACATTGCCAACTTACTGCAAAAATAGTCTGCCCTAAATCGAGATGAAAGATGGGATGCGCACAGCCTCGGTACTCACAAAGCTTTTGCTGACAAGGAATGCACTCAACTTATTGACCTGAACATTATGACGTGTACTGTGTGTATATATATAAAAATGCTACCACCCGCGACCGACACCCCCCACGCTCCCAGCCCACTTTAAATTTCCATGTCTCAGTTCCATGCGGATATATTTCTCTATTAATATAATATTTACATTTACGTTTAATATAAAAATAAGAAATAATATTTTATCTTTCATCATCATGTTTTACTGACTGCAAATCGGCGGGGGTGGGTAGATATGTCATGTACGTTAAAGCATAGTTATAAACCGGACCGGACCGGCTGGTTTGATCGAGACCAACCACTCACTCAATCCTGTTCCAAGAATTAACCTAATTATATTTTAAATATCATCGGTTCCGATTGAACCAGACAGTTTGAAATTGAACTAGCAAATTCCATTGAATCAATAAAAAATTAAAAAATAAAATTTTTATTTTATTTTACTAAATTTATATTTATATTTTATATCAAACTTAAATTAACATAATACGTATTATAAATTATTATTAAATAATTATATTATATTAATTTAATAATAATATTATACTATCAATATTATTTATAAAATATCCAAGAAAACCCATTAAACCATCCTACCACAGGTCCGTAAATCCATCCAATTAGTCAAAATTGTCGGCAGTCTTTTCCTAGGGGTAAAAATGCGTTGGGTCGGATGCTTTTTTCACCAAATTTACCGTGCCCCCTACTTGTTCTTTTCTTTTCTGGGTTTGGATTTTTTAAAAGAAAAAAATAATATGAAAATTATATTTTTATTTTATTTTAATATCGATAGTATCCGGTACCGTAAAAACCGACTAATCCACCGAACGATATATTGTATAACTTAGGGCTTACTAATTAAACTTCAGATATCAACTCTCGAGACTTTTAAACTCTAAACCTGATATATTACACATTATCAACTTACGACGGATTGACACAAAAATATTTGAAAATTATTTAGGATGGTGAGAAATCATCATCAATTGATTTATATTTTTTCTCCCCCAACTTTAGTTATAAAATTATAATTTGAGCATTATTGTATAAAAATAAAAACTAAGAAATGAAATTGATTTTGAACAATGATACAATAATTGAAAGTAAATCCTTCTAAGATGTACAATTAAAAACTAATCATGGTAATATCGAATACATAAGTCAACGTTAAATAGATAATTATAATTTATAAATTATATAATTAAATATAATTCTAGAACTCGGGTCGGGGCCCGACTTTGGCGCGCGGTTTCTCTCATACCCCAACGACTAATTCATATCCATCTATCTAGCTAATCTTTCCTTCTCGGGCTCCGGTCGTCTTGCTTCTAGAAAATTATGTCAAGTACTGTAATTTCTGAAATTTGCTTCTCCTCTCCCTTTCCAGCGTAGATTCCTTTCAACATTTCTCGAGCATCGTAAGATTCCAGAAGGGGAGAGAGAGAGAGAGAGAGAGAGTGGTCAATCACGGTTCCAGCGAGCTTGCGTGCCAGAGAAGAAAACATCGCTCCCAGTGCATGCCGCAGGGGGGAAAAACAAAATTTGAAGAAACTGACACCTCAGTAAGCCTAAAATTTACTCTCTTTTTCCTCCTTTAATTATTATAATATAATATTACAAAAAGGAATTGGGACAGATTTTCCACAAGGAAAAGTAATCAAATAATATATATATGTGTATGTGTCGGTTAAATCTTCACATTTGGAAATTTTAATACTTATAAAATTGAAGGCGGCTTTGCTTGTGCCTAACTGGATGGGGGAAAGGAAGAGGATTTGGTTAGTGATATTATTTTCGATCTAATGATTAAGAATTTGTGAATTTGATCATCATTAAAAAAATTTTCGTGCTCCTTTTATTGCATCTTCACTTTTATTATCTTATTTTAAACTCATAAATATTTTATATAATAAAAAAATTAAATAAAAAAATCAATGATGATGTTGTGATTAAAAAATTGACGCTTAGGTTGGGATTAGGGATTTTAAAGTTCCAATGGTGACACGTTATTTACCCAAAAGGAAAAATAAAAGTTGACATTTTGACAAAACTGGGCACGCCTTCCATCGAGTGGGGTGCCCTAAGGATCCCAGAACACGCAATGAGCTAGTGATTAGGTTTGATTATTTTCTTGGAGGTAAAAAGTCAACAAAGCACGAAAATCTTGTCGCCTTTTTTAAACGTAGCACTAGTTTTTTTTTTTTTTTTTTACATTCGGATAGTATATTATTTATGTATTATTTTATTAATTTTAATATAATATTTATTTTTTAATTGATTCGATAAATTAATTTTATTAATATTACTAATAATAGTTTACATCATACTGACATGATATCAAATAATACAACTTAACGAAAAAATTAATATTATACTAAGCTTTATAGATGGCATATGATTAGTACCCAATCAAGCTAAATTTAAAAATTATGTCAAAGTTCATGCTTAGTTGAGAAATTAACTCTTAGATTATGGCTCGATTACTTTTAGATATTAGTTCATTTATTTAAAAAAGGAAAAAAAAACTCTAAAGTCAAATCCCTACCGTGCATAGTTTTACTTAAAGTGCTCTTAAGTATAATATATTACCCGGTCTATTAATAGTATTATGGGATTATAACATTTCATGGTTGATTTAGCAAAGGGTAGCGGAAATAGGAAATGTTCATACCATGCATTGGATGCCCTTCCCCAATCTTTATCGGTCATTATAAGCTGTTAGTTAAGCTATTGTATGATTTAACAGCCGAATCGATTATTCGTTTGACCTATTGCATCATTGAATGCTAACCAAGAAAAAAACAAAGGGTTAGATGGATAGCCCATAGAGTAGTTTTCTTCTATGGACCGGGGAGGGAGCAGTTAACAGATGTTAAGATGGGAATGGTTCTGTCGATTCGACAGTTCTTCATAACCAAGGTAGATTCGGTTTTGATTAAACAGAAATTCGAAAATTTTGCCACTATCCTTTAATCAGTTCATCCCAATCGAATATGAGTTTGCCAAAATTTTGAAAATTAGCGGGGCGCAGAACGGGGAGAGTGAGAGGGAGAGAGAGAGAGAGTACACAGGTGGTGGGTGTCATCTAGGGCTAAGAAATAGAAAAATGGAGGTGTAGATTAGCTGAACGGCGTACGGTTAAGATGGATGGCGGACTGGGGAGCATTGTAAATAACGCACGTGAGCTGTGTACGTCGGAAACGTGGAACGATAATAATAATAATTGACTGTTTGAGTGTCTTGCTGTCAACTCAATTTTCCGTGCACCTCTGCTGATTCCGTCCTCCTGTGTCCCTCCCCCCACTCTCTCTCTCTCTCTTATTTCCCCTCATTTTTTGGTTTTTTTTAAAACAAAAATGTGATAGGTGCCATACAGATTTAATGCCCAGCTTGGTTTTAATCAATTTCTCGTTATAGGAAAAACTTTTAATGCCAAGATGGGTTTATACTATAGTGATCCTTTCACATGCTTTCTCCACTAAGAAAATGTTTTAAGAATTTTTTTAATTATAAATTATATAATGAATTTTTAATTTTATAATAAAAAATAATAGGTCAGAACAATATAACAGCTCTCCTTTCTATTACTCATTAATTTAATCGGATAACTCATAATTAATATTACATACTTGAAAAGTTAATTTAATCCCACAATTGGATCATAAAATTTTTGCATGAGGGGGAGGAGAGTAGCGCGGGGACCAAATATGGCCATGATTGGGACATGATGTAAGGAGGCAGGGTCAGTAGACACAGTAGTGAGTGAGGTACAACCTTAACCACCGTCCCACGCCCTCTCCCCTACCATCATCCTGTTCCCATTTGGGACCCGGCATGTACGGCAACACGCATGTACACATACACACACATATATATACATATTATATGTGCAAACATCAGTTGTTCTGACGGTCCTATCAACAGCGCCCCGAGAGCAGCAGCCTATGTTAGTGTTACTACTACAGTTCGTTTGTTCTGTTTTTATGGCTACTGCTCTAAGACAGGAGGCTAGTCTCTCATTTACTTGTCCCCCCCGCAGAGAAAGTTGCACCCTCGCATTACATTCACGTAGTCAGAACCCTAACAAGAAAATATTACAAGTCTCATGTCGTTACTTCATTGATTCATGTCGAAGATAGACCCACCTTTTAAGGGCATGGAGAAGATGTTGGTATGGTATCTAAAAGTTTTGGTGTGCATAGCTCATGGCATGGCCAGTAAGATAGAGTATGAAAGAAAAAAGTCTCAATTATCTTATGTTCAGTTTTCCGAAGCAGAATAAAATGTCCAGTGTGTGTGGTTGCGAGGCATGGGTGGAACTTGTGGTCAGTGGATCAAGTACAAGGTAGGGGAAGTTCAATTTCACCTTAGTTGTCCTCCTATGTCAAAGTACGAAAAGGAAAGTAATGGAAGGTGAGGAAAAGAATTGTCATTCTCAAACTGATTTCTAGATTATGTGTAGTTATATATATATATATATATATAACATCCAACTATTCTAAGAGCTACCGACCAATATTAATATATATTTTTTCATAATTAGATTCTCATATCTTTTTTACGGAGGTAACTTATTTATGAATCGAAACAAAAGGGCATTCTTGATTTAGGTATTATAATGATCTTTGAAGTAATAATAATTATAATATATATACAAATAAACTTATAGTTGTTTATCATGTACCTGTAGGACACACAGAATAGATAAACCCGATCATCAAACACAATAATTGCATATAGCTACCCACGGTAGAAAGCTTGCTACCTCGTCTTTGACTCGTTGGCTATGGAGTTACTGCCATTTGAGAGTCAGCTTCACCCTGACCTCGGAACAATTTTGGTGGATTTCGGGACTCCCACTGCACGAATAAAATTTGCTCGTACCGCCCAATGCAATTCACTATATACCAGCTGTCCCGTGTCCCATAGAGATGAAGGGAAATGATGAGGTGTGTGCCATCTCTAGGGCACAATGAGTAGGGTGAAAGGTCGAGAGTACTGGCACACTAGGTTCGCTAATGTAGAGCGCTCGATCGCGAATTGCCGTGCAACAACTCATTCTTTGCCCCCCCACAACATATCTCGAGTTCGTGACAGGTCGGTCCTTCGCGGTGGCTGTGGTCCCTGGTCCTTAAGAGTGAGTCGACTGTCTTGTTTCTTGATGGGTAAATAATGGCACTGTAGTAAACTCTCGTCCTCGGCCGGAGTAGTGCAATAGTGAGTCCTCGGTGTAAAATTTCCTCAGCCACGCTCTCCGACGGCCCTGTACTGACGTGTGTATATATTGACACCCGTTTCAGGTCGCCTTCTCTCATCACCTCTCTCTCGCTCTCCCCACTCCTTTCTTAATTTATCTATCTGGAGATAGAGGTAGATAGAAAGCAAGAGAATAGAGGTGGATAGAAAGCAAGAGAGACTATCAGTGGTAGTAGATCTCCATCCCTTTTCTCAACGGAGATCTTTTCCTTGGTCATCAGTGGCAAGTGGCGTCTCCTCCCAATAACAGAGCAGAGCAGGAACACGAAGAGGTTTGGCTCACCTTCCTCTTTCTTGCATTTGGTAGGCTTTTTTTGGGAATCCAACTTAAGATCTGTTGATTATACATAAACATTTATATAAATTCGTTTATTAGTTTACTTATTTTTTCTCTCTCTCCCTTGATGATACGTTTCTTCTCTTCTTCTTTCTCACTCTTACTCACTGATACGGTCCCTGACATTTTTGTCTTCTGTGGCAGATCGATACAGACGGAAACAAAAACCCCTTTCAATCTCCTCCTCACTCTTCTTCCTCATCTCCAGAAGATAGGATCAGATTGAGACTGCTGAGAAGGGAGAAAATAGAGGAGTGAAGCGCAGCAGAGAGTCTCTATCGATGGGAACAGGGTGGAGAAGAGCCTTCTGCACGACCATACCTCGAGAACCGGAAGCTTCTTCTCATCAGCCGAAGAGCATCACTCCCAGTCCCAGTCCTCGGGCTGCCCGAAAGATTGGTTTCCTCCGCAGCAGCACCAGCAGCAATCCATCCACGCCTCGGCTGCGGTGCAGGACGGTCGCAGAGGCCGCTGCTCATCATGCCGAAGCGACTGTCGGTGCCGGCGGCGGAGTCCAGGAGAGCCCCAGGCTCCAATGCAAAACTGCCCCCAACAGCACATCTAACACTCCCAGATTAGGCAAGAGCCCGAGGAAGCAATTGCTCGGGTCCAACCCCTCGTCACCGAGATCCCCTCTGAAGCTTTCCCTCTTCAAGAACAGCTTCAAGCTCCGGGTACAGATTCCTTCGTCCTCGCTTTTTCCAACATCGGCCGTTTTGAAATAGTTTCTTTGTTTTGAAATGGTTTCTTTACCCTTCGTTTTTCAAGTTCAACCTTTCTAGTTCTAATGATTACAAAAACTTTATGCTCATATACCGTGTGGGCATTATTATGTTTCCTCGGGAAAATCAGAGCGAGCCCCACTTCGTCGGTCATGTTGTTCTTGTCCAGCTTTTTCAAGGATTTCAATTATCAAGAAACTAAAATATGATGCCAAGATTGCTGAGATATCTATACGCATAGCCTGCCTAGGAATTGCCCCTTGACTATCGAGAAGCTCTGCACTTTTCAACCTCTTTGCAGTTTCCAAGACATACGGGAGAGTGTCTGGTTTCTGATTTGACTGTGAAAGCGATCGGACTTTTTCGGCGATTTTGACGAAAGACCGAATCTTGCAGGGCAGCAGCTGTGGAATATGCTCGAGCGGCGTTAAAGCAGGGAAGGGGACGGCCATCTACACGGCCGAGTGCGGCCACGTGTTCCACTTCCCCTGCATAGCTGGCCATGTTCGCGCCCACCGGGCCCTCGTCTGCCCCGTCTGCAACTCTTCCTGGGCCGATGTCCCGTTGCTCGCCGTGCATAAGAATCTTCTCTTTCACTCATCTGACGGTGCCTACCCCACCCAGGAGAAAACGCCCAAAATGCACGTGGAAGACAAGATGGTTGTTGAAACGTCGCCGAGGATGGTGAAGCCTACGGTGGAGTCAAGATGCTACGATGATGATGAGCCGCTTCTCTCTCCAACAGCTGGTGCGAGGTTCGGCCCTATACCGGAGGCCAACGAGGATGAGGGTGATCGGGAGGAAGATGGAGAAGAGGACGAAGAAGAATTTCAAGGTTTTTTTGTCAACCGAAACCCCTCGTCTGCGAGTTTCAAGTACTCCGATGAGGTTCCAGTCGATAATGTCAGAGAACCAAGGCAGGTGGAGGTGAGGCTGCTCCCAGAATCAGCCGTTGTTTCCGTCGGGAGGATCCACGAGACATATGCGGTGGTGCTGAGGGTCAAAGCGCCACCTCCGCCAGCACTGGGCCGGGCCGGTGGCCCGCTCCGGGCGCCAATCGATCTGGTGGCGGTGTTGGATGTTGGTGGGGGCATGACAGGGTCGAAGCTGCTGATGCTGAAGCGTGCAATGAGACTTGTAATCTCCTCGCTGGGGTCGGCTGACCGTCTCTCGATTGTGGCATTCTCAGCCAGGTCTAAGCGGCACCTCGCCCTGAGGAGGATGACACCGAACGGCCAGCGCTCGGCCAGGCGGATCGTCGATCGGCTCACCTTTGGCCACGGCTCCGATGTCGCTGATGCACTGAGGAAGGCCGCCAAGGTTCTCGAAGACAGGAGGGAGAGAAATCCCGTTGCCAGCATCATGCTGCTGTCGGATGCCCAGGACCCCACGAGCAAATCAAATCAACGGCAAGCTCCGTCAACCCACGCGCCGCCATGCACGCGCTTCGCCCACATCGAGATCCCTGTCCATGCCTTTGGCTTCGGAAGCAAGCGTGGCTACAGCCACGAGCCGGCGGAGGACGCATTTGCCAGGTGCGTGGGTGGCTTGCTGAGCGTGGTGGTTCAGGACCTCCGCGTCCAGATCAGCGTGGCCTCCGGCTCGGCCCCAGCCGAGATCACTGCCATATACTCCTGCAATGGCCGGCCTGCAGCGCTGGGCTCGGGATCTATCCGGGTCGGCGACCTGTACGCGGGGGAGGAGAGGGAGTTCCTGTTGGAGCTGAAGACGGCAATCTCCTCCGCCGGATACCGCAACGTGATATCCATACGCTGCTGCTACAAGGACCCGGCGACCCAGGACATCATGTACAGTGGGGATAAGGTGCTATTGGTTCCGCGGCCTCAGGCTGTTCCATCGTCATCCACGAAGATCAATCACCTAAGGAGCCTCTTCCTTACCACGCGGGCCATTGCTGAGGCGAGGAGGCTGGTGGACCACCACAACGACCTGACAAGCTCGCACCACCTGCTGGCTTCGGCCAGAGCGCTGCTTATACAAGGTGGCGGCGGGTCGGAGCCGGTGGAGGAGCACGTGAGGGCGCTGGAGGCTGAGCTGGCTGAAGTCTACTGGAGGAGGCAGCAGATGATCCCACGGACGAGAGGAGGCGAGAGGGGAGCGTCTGCTACGGTGGATGAGAATGGGGAGCCGCTGACTCCGACATCGGCCTGGAGGTCGGCTGAGATGCTAGCGAAGGTGGCGATGATGAAGAAGTCGCTGAGCCGGGCCAGCGACTTGCACGGGTTCGAGAATGCTAGATTCTGATCAAAGCCTAATTATTATTTTAATTAATCATGGTCGGGAATCTTAATTTCACTGTTCTTCTATGGCGGGGAAAATGCTTTTTAGGGTTGGAAAAATTATTAAAAAGGGGGAAAAAAAAGGGTTTTGGAGTATGGATCTTGAACGTCATGAAGGGATTTATAATATGAATGATATACTAGCTTAGGCTAGGTAGATGGCTGGATGACGGTAATGTTTCGATTTCCCCGTTAATCACAAACTCGATGTCATGGATGAACTGATTGTAAATGATTTGGATTGATAATGGAGTCTTGGGGTGAGAATGCTTTGCCTAAATTCATTCCCTGGCACCATTTTTCTTGTTAAACTGCTGATGGACGAGAGAGAGCTCGATCTTTTATGCAATGATACGCAAGGGGATGTACAATTTACTCGATGGACTGAGATTGTAGAATAAACTTAATGGTGTGTTTGGATGGTTAAAGTACAAAATTTATGTGAAAATATTACCATTTACACTGTTTGAGTTTAGCGCATTAAGCAATTAGGGCAAAATAGATCAACATCAAATCAGTCTTTGGTATGGAAAGGTTTACAACATTGCATACCAACTCTTAGAAAAGGTGCTCATAAGCTACCAGGAAATGGGAATTCCACTAGGGTCTGGACTGAGCCGTGGATTCCAGGACATGACAATTTCCTTCCTAGGCCTTCCCTGCCAGCAAATGTTTCCGGCAATCTAATGGTTGATGATTTTGTTTTGCAAGATCCAACTAGATGGGACCATAGTCTTATTCAATCTTTGTTTGACGATATGACTCCCAGGAATGTGCTCAGAACTCACTTGCCTCAAGTCTGCTGCTGAAGATGAATGGATTTGGACTGCTGAAAAAAAAATGGAAAACATTCTGTTAAGAGCTTCTGTTTGTTTGATCACAATGGTGTGTTATCGACAAATGGGGATAGAATCTGGAAGTTGAAATTCACGTAACTTTGAAAATCCGTCTATGGAGAGAATCGCAAGCGAATGCCTCCCCTGGTTTGGCAATGAGGATGCAAATTGTCCTCCCTTGTCAAGCTGGTTCCGATAAATATAACCATCCCTTCAAAGATCGTTTATTTAATCAAGTTGCATGGAGGGAATCGCCGTGGAAACTGTGGAATATATTTTGGTTTCATTCACCTGCAAATCAGGTGGAGCCACACCTGCATAGTGCACTTTAGTCCTAAGATCTCATATCCGTTTAAAGAGGACAGATGCATATAGAGTGAACTCATTGGCATCAATATGGTCTCTAGTGAATTTAGCAGGTGGAGCATACACAAATTCAATGAAGCTTTTGATGAGCAAGCACAAGGGAACTCTCCGGAAGCTACTGAATTCAACAAACTCCTCCCTTTCAAATAAGGAGGATGGACACGGGGTCCAATAACTGTTGACAGTGATTCTATGGTTATTACTACTAATGCAGGATGTAGAGCCCAGGATACTACCTTTCCTGGCACTGCTTCTAAAAGGGGAATCTACCTAATGTCTTGTTACAAAAATGGGGATTATATCTCTCCTATAGAAGCTGAAGCACAGGCAATTTCGCTTGTTCTTCAAATGGCAAGTGAATAGAAGTGGCCAAGAATTCATGTTTGTACTGATTTACTGCTTGTAGTTAAGGCTATAGGGGAGGATAAGGAAATGGTATGGGCAATTAAATCCATTGTAACGGATATTTACAAGGTTCTTGTCCCCTTTTATTGTCTGCAAGACATCTTGGTTTTGCAGAAATTTGAATGTAGCAGCCCACAAACTGGGGCAATTAGGACTGGAGAGGGAGGACAAAGGCCTTTTTGTTTTTGCAGGTGCTGAATGCAGTAATTTGCTGTATGAGGTGTTTACATAACTAATAAAATAGAAGTACTGTTCAGCAAAGAAAGAAAAAACACCTGCAGTGGTTAATCAAACTCAATCTTGAAATAATCTGTTAATACATTTACAGAGATTAACAGCAATACCATACCGTCAACACGGGGGCACAAAGTTTCAAGTGCTGATTTGATAGAATATATGGCTGGCCCCTCAGACATTCCTCAATCGTGAATCAAGGGCACGAGTTTTCTTTGCACCAATCAATGAAATTGGAAGATCGTCAAGTATTGATAACATATTTTTACCAAAATGGTAGATGGGGGTTGGGTGACACCTGACTAGTCACACATGCGTTGAGGAAGTTCTTCCCCTTATTGAGGAGGCACGTGAACTAAGGATCGGATATCAGAGGAACTCTACTCTACAGAACTATCTTGCAGAAGAACAGGCATCTTACTTCTGGTTCTGTTCAATTTTGGCTCTGATCTTTGTCTCCAAGAGAGATAGATCAGTCTCGAGATTGAACATCCTGTTAAGGGCGTGCATGTTCTTAAGTGTCTCACTCAGAGTCCGACCATCACCCTCATCGCACCTCAGGTGCTGCATCGGTCCGTGGAGGAGCTTGTTCACAATGCCATGACTGAGGTCATCCACTGCCCTCCTCGATTTCTTGGGTATATCTTCTCCCATCTTCGATAAGCACTTCTCTAGCTCGGCTAGTCTGATCCTTTCAGCATAAGCTCTAAGCTTCTTGATGGTTGGGACAGTCTCCAAGGAGTCCCTCCATGCCTCAAACTGCTTGGACTCCTCGGAAATGATTGCCTGTGCTTCCATGGCCTTTCTGAGTCGATCCTCCTTATTAGCGGCCACAACCTCCTTGAGGTCATCCACATTGTACGCACAGGCTCCGCTGACTTGAGATACACATGATCCCACATTCCTTGGGACAGAGATGTCAACAAAGAGTCTCAGTCCTCCAACCTCAGGGCCCACTGCGGGGAGGTCCTTAACATTTTCTTTCATGAATAGAGGTGTCTCTGCAGCAGTGCTCGTGAAGATAACATCTGCTTCAGCTGCACACGCGAGCATCTCTGATAAAGGCTTATAGATAAATTCAACCCCCTTGATCTCCTCTCGGATGGCAGCAACTCTCTCTTCACTTCTATTTACAACCACCATCTTTGTGCATCCCTTTGCCACCAAATGCTTAATCACAAGTTTCCCCATTTTGCCCGCTCCTATGACTAACATTCTTGCATTGGGGTGTGAGGACTCAGGAATTTTCATTAAGGCAAGTTCTACGGCAGCGGAACTCACAGAGACAGCCCCAGAGGCGATGTTTGTTTCAGTCCTAACCCGTTTGCCAACTGTAATAGCGTGTTTGAAGAGGCCACTTATGTTTCTACCAAATCCAACAACTCCTTGCCCAACCTTCACAACCTGCTTAACCTGAGCAAGAATCTGACCTTCTCCGAGGACGAGGGAATCGAGACCAGCAGATACTTCAAACAGATGCTGAGTAGCATCCTTGTTGTATAGCAAGAACAGATGTTGGCAAAGATCTGATACAGGGATTCCACTAATCTGCCAGAGAAAGATGTGCAGTAAGAACCTTGAACTTGTATCACTTTCAGTTTCAAATATTCCATTAAAAGAGAATCAAATTATGCCTAAAGTCGCAGCTGTTAGATTACTGTTATATGTTGTGATAAGAGGAGGGGGAAATCTTCAGAAAGCAATACCAGTTTGAGATTCATTTGCTATGATAAAAATGACAAAATACTTGAAAGGGCTGATGATAGAAAACCCGCAAAGGTAGTACCAAATCCATGGTGCAGAACATTCCATGCTGAGAAAAGGGCAACTTGCATGATAAAAAATGATCAAAATACAATCAAAACATAATAAAGAATATTGCATCAGTAACTTTCAAAACTACTGATCGTGAGGCGGAAGATAAGCACCTTGGACATCCATTCAGTAACTTCTTTGACTCCACGGTGTTGAGACAAGGCCACAACATATATCTCCATTCTGTTACAAGTGCTAAGGACAGCAGCTTCTTCTATATGATTCAAACTGCACAGTTCTGCAATAGCTCGAGGCCAATCTGCTTCTGGAATAGCAAGTTTCTCGCGCATTTCTACAGGTGTAGAGTGGATGCTAAGTCCAATCACCACAATGCTGCTCTTTTCTTTCGTATATCCTGACATAAAGTAATTTAAAAAGGGTTTAGTACAATTAAATATAGATGGCTCACTCAAAAGACACCCCGCTCAGCGCCTCCAAATAAGCTGAAAATGGAATCCCAAGATTATGCTGATGACATATCATGAACATCAGATGCATACACACATGCTGTAATCCATCAGATGCGTATTTCAACATCTTCACTATGAAAGAATATCAGATTTCCATTCTCAATATCACAGAGTAGACCGTCTAAGCCTTGGGGAATAAGTTCGGATTAGCAATTCAGTAACGGCATGACAGATTACCAATTCTGTGGGAAGTAACGAAGGAACTAAAAGTCCCAACTTTTCTCTTCAAAAGCTTTTTCAGTTGACTGAGTCAACCTCGAACGATCGACATCCGAAAATTAAACATGGAATGCAATTTGAATTTGAACAGAAATTCTGCAAAGGCCGCACAGACTAATACAAAAAGAGACACCCGAATTCCTAATGAATGATGCTCAGAGCTGAATTAATCAAAGAGTCAAATCAGGACTCACTATCAGCAGCAGAGGCTTTGAGCTGCTCGAGAGCGGAGAGGCTCGATGTGTCGATCCTCTGCGTCTCGGAGGCAGCGCCAGAAGCAGCAATCTCGAACCTCACGGCCGGCTTAACGCCCCCAACTCCGCCGGCGGCACCGACCCTCTGAAAAAGTCCCATCCTTTTCGACAATCCAACCTGGGGAAGCTGCATTGAGGCTGCCCTGGACATGGATCGCGACGAGCACAAGGGGGCGCTGCAGAAGAGCAGGTTCTCCATCTTCGCGCCCGTGAAGCTGCTCGAGGCCGCCATTGCAGGACCGGGCGGAAAGATTGCGGCGCGTAGGAGGGAGAATTGCAGGGGTTAAGCGTTTCCGCGAGGGCTTGTGATCGGAGTCGGCAAGCGCATTGTGGCCACGAGAGATTTGTCCAGAGAGGGGGGAAATTGTGGAGAAGGCGTGAGGTTTGGGATTTTGGTGCGATTTGATTGGCGGGTGGGAATCTGGTTCTATCCCGCTCGAACGATCAACCGGCCGCCTTTTATTCCGGTCGGATTCGGGTCGGTCCAAGCAGTGCCTCGCCGGCTTATTTGGTTTGCAAGCGGCTGGTGTGTCGTGAGTTCGTTGGATTCTGTTGCTCGTCAGGTAAGAAAAAACAAATTTTTATTAATCCTAAAAAAAATTATAGATGACAATGTGATAAATCGGTTGACAATTATTCTTATATTTTAATAATTTTTATATTTATTAATGTAAATACTTTTTTCACATCGTGCATATGATATCATTGTTTTTGATATTGCCACTCTAAAATTATTTTATTACGTAAGAATTCAAGCGTTTAAAATATAATACGAGAAAGAAGCGAATAAAAGGATAAGGCAAGTCTCAACTTATGAGAATTTGTTTCCAATTATTGATTCTAAATTAATAATAATATCACTTTATCAAATCTTGACCTATCAGCTCAGATCTGTTTGACGATTTCAAGCTATGCCAACATTGACTACCATCTCGGCTAGCCTGAAAGCTCAGCTCGGGTGTGAATATTTCGTACTTTAGGACATCCAACCCGACCCAAATCAAACTAAAACAACTTTTAAAAATTAATTTTAAATAATTTAATATTTTAAAATACATTTTTATATGATATAACTCACTTATTAATCTAAATATTAAATTAATTTTAAAAAACATTAGGATATTATTAAAATATAATTATTTATATATAATTAATAATTTTTTAAAAAATTTCTTATAATTTTTTATTATAAAATATATTTTTCAATACTTTCAAATCGACATGATATCTCTATCAGCTTAAAAACTTTGGCTTTATACACAGTTTTTTCATGTCGAGCCAATATATAACATGTCTAATCAAATCCATTTCCTCCACGTCATTCACATAGATGCATGGGGGAGATCGGATTTAAGAAGATTAGTGTTTTGCATTCCTAAGAGGCAGCCTAGGAAAAAAAATCCGATCAATTGGGACCTCACTTGAGGAGATTTGTAGCATTTTATTCCATGTTCCCATCCAAGAGAGAGAGTGTTCATCGATCGATGAGGAAGCCTTTGAGGGCTTTAATACCCACGGAGTGTACTGAAGTTTTTGCCCCCCGAGCCGGTGGCTTTATTGAGATGCCTTGACAGTGCTTTTTTCCAAGTTTAAAGGATAAGATTTTAACAAAATTCAGATGGTTAACTTTAGATAATAGAACCTTAATTAAAATATCGTAATTTATTATACAGATAATCTCAGTAGATAATAACATGACATGACACTACTCTTGTGTTTTCATTCCTATACATTGTCATGTTATATCACTTTTGTTCACGTCATTTACACTGATTATGGATTAAGATCTACAAACAGGATTATAAAGCTTCGTTGACAGTTAAAATGTAGCAGCCCTGTTATGGATGTTAAGCTATTGTGTCATTTGATCCGTCGTAAGAGGTTCTTATGTCATTGGATCTTCGATTTTAATTGATTTCCCACATCATTATCGCCATAGTTTTTAAAATTGGACTGAACTGAGAATCAGGTTCATAGGTTTATAGGTTAGGTTAGAGATGTTAAACAGGCTGAGCTGGACTACAATCGGATCGTTTGGACCTAAAATTAGCCTGAATCACTCCCAACCCGACCTGGAACTGTTCTTATTGGATTAAAGGGCAGTTATAGGCCAGGTCAGAAATATGGGCTTGTTGAACTGTAATTGGCTCAGACCGTTATATAGCTGAACTGGTTCGGATGGTCAAAATCCATCAAATTAATAATCGGATTTTGTTGGATCAATTTAAAATTTTATTTAAAATAAATATTTTTAAAAAATTAAAGAAGATGGACGGTTCATGGGCCAAACCGGCCCGAACCGTTAACTAGCCCGTTTATAAACGGTTTCGAGCCGGTTTATATTTGCCTAAATCATGACCCATAGCTAGAATAGCCCATTATGCAAAAGAGCTGAACTATAACCGAGTCAAACGGTTTTAGGCCCATTTTAAACCGGTCGGAACCGGTTTGAACCACACTTTTAACAACACTAGGTCAAACCGGGAGTTTAATGGATTGAATTGCATATTTAATAAATTATATTAATAGTATAATATTATTAATAAATTAATATAATATAAGAAATTTTTTTTAATATAACTATCATATTAACTTCAATTTTAACATAAAATATAAATATAAGTCTAGTAAAATAATTTAAGTACATTATAATGAGTTTTTATTATTTTAATTTTAAGTTAGCCAATTTTTTTACCAGTTCAATTGAATTAGCCGATCCGATAGGGAACTGACAGATTCAATTAGAGCTAATCACATTTACAATGTAATTGGATTTATTATGGAAACTGAATCGGATGAATGGCTGGTTCTTAGTCGAACCAGCTGGCCCGATCCGATTTTAAAAACCATGATTCTCACTCCGAGTCCAAGCTTTCTCTCAAATGGAAAATCCTTTTAGCTAGAATGTGGTGATAAAAATACCAAATTATTTCGTACTTCGACGATCGTGAGACGAAGCCTTAACCATATCCATGCCATTAAAAATGAAAATAGCGAGTGGATTGAAGACAGAAAGGAAATTGCAAATTATTTTATTCAAAATTTTATTTCCCTATTCCTTCCTCTAATACTGATTTTCTTGAAAATTTTAAAAATATGATAAGTCCTTGCATCACTCAGGAGGAAATCGAACTGCTAACTCAACTGCAATCCGAGCTCGTGGCTCAAAGATTGCCACGGCTCAATACTTGACATATGCCTCCAAAACTCAAAGATAGTGAGGCATAATAAAAAATAACTTTATATATGACCAAATAAATATGATACAAAAGTATGTGTGCCTAACCCTAGGATTAGTGGCAAAATCCTAAGTTAAGCCCACTAATGGGATGCCTTGGAGAGTTTTGGCTTGGTGAGCTCGGAATGGGAATTCATCAGACGAGTCTATTTTAATGGGCTATTCTAATATTTTTTGTGGGCTTTAAAGTATAACACAATCAAATTATTTATTTCAGCCAATGAATACTTAACAAGTGGCATCTTTTTATTGGCTACACAACACCTTAAATTACCATAAATAATCTACTTGCCAACATTTGAAGGGGATTTATTTTTTTTTGGGAAAGCTTATTTGGGAGTCTGGAGCGATGAGAGAATTCTTTCATTTTTCCTTGATGCCACCACGTAACCTACTCTGAGGACCCCTCTACACAATCAAATATACGCAAGCAATTGTAAGAAAATCCCGGAAAAACTTTGCCCTTGCAGCGGACAAGAAGTAAATGTCTCAAAACATAGTATGATGTTTTCAAAGAACACAAACGGTCGAATGTGAGGCCAAAAATAAAAATAATAAAATATTTTGTTGTTTTAAGAAACTGAAAACTCGTGCGTTTTGCTTAGTATAACCCAGCGTTTACCTCAAGAAGGAAAACTGATTCCTTTTCTTTCATCCATCCTAGACAAGATAGAATCAAAACTCTCAGCTTGGAAGGCTAAATAACCTCTCCTAGGCTAGGAGGAGAGCAACACTCGCGACATCTATTTTTGAACAATATTCCCGAGTACACCACGTTGCCTTTTAAAATGCCGGAATTGGTATGTGATAGAATTGGTCGAGTCGTACGTAGATTCAGGAGGGCACCCTCGAAAAACTGAAGGTAATTTGACCTGTTGACTTTGTTGCTAGGGTTCTAACTTGTAAATATGGGCAGTATTTATATACCCCTGACATAAGAAATTAAAGTGAGTCACATGTTTGGAAAGGATTAGAAAGCAATGTACCATGTGTATCAGATTGGGAATATGCAGGTTGATAAACAATGGTCAGAACACTTTCTCGTGATTTAGGATTAGAAGCCGAGGATTCGATTTTCCAAGTAAAATTTTGATTATTTTTAGTATAAATTATTTATCATTTAAGATATATTAAATTTAATTAACTTAAATTTAAGTTAATTCGATTTATTATATCACAAGACTTTATTTATATAAAAAATTTTATTTATAATATTCTAATCCAATGGTTTATTAAAAAAAAAATTCCAACAATCTCAATAAAATTTTGATTCATTTTTACCGTATGTTTTTACCTTTTAGGTTTACGGACTTCTTTCTATACTCTCCGTGTTTGCTTCACTTCCCCCGCCCGGTCTGTCTATATTGGCCCTGATGCTCTCTCCTTCCTCAGCCCACAACAGAACCTGCTTCACTTCTCTCAGCCTCGTCCAGCAGACCCTAATCCCTGATTCCTCTGCCTCCACGTCCTTCCCCCTCTCAGTAGCCAATCGATAGACCCGTAGATGGCCTCCCGGGATCAAGCCCTAACGCTCCTTGCCGCCGCAAACAACCACGGTGATTTGGCGGTGAAGCTCTCGTCTCTCAAGCAGGTCAAGGATATCCTTCTCTCCGTGGACCCCTCCATCGCCTCCGAGCTCTCTCCCTACCTTGCTGAGCTCCAGTCATCGCCCCAGAGCCTCGTCAGGAAGTCTCTCGTCGAGTCAGTGTCCCTAACCCTGATTTCTTTTCTCTGTATGAGTCCCAGAAAACCTTTATTTATTTATTTTTATCTTTTGGGAAGTGCGAGTTGAAATTCTGTGGCTGGCGGTTATTGTGTAACTTCTGTATCGTAATGACGTGCACCGGTATGAGCTCTGAGTGAGCTTTGTCCATCATGTCTTCCTTTTCAGGCCATTTGTTTGCATCATCTTGCATAACTATTACTGGAGAGAAGCTCATTAAACAGCTAAGGAGTCGTTTTTTGGTATATAGATCTTGTTCAACTAACTTGTCGCATTGTCTAGTTATTTTTTTTCTCCTTCAAGTTTACCAAGTTGATTTAAAAATAAAATAAAATAAAATAAAAATTGTGTTAAAATGCTGTAATCCGTCAAAAGAATTCTAAGTCTCATTCACTGGTCAGACATGAATATATTAGCCAATCCGAGCTATTCTAGAATTTTGGTGTCGGAAATGGAATCCTCTGGATCTTGCTATACTACATCTGCCACTTGATAGTTGTGACTATGTAGCTTTGGTGTTCCATAGGTTCTTTGAGGCCTTCGTGCTTGTATTGGCTGTGCTTTGAAGTGAATTTGATTTGATACTCAGTCTATGTATATTTTTATTATTAGGATGGTTGAAGGGATCGGGGTTAAAGTAATGGAGCACTCCACAGTGTTGATACCTGTCTTACTGGCTCTATTAAGAGATGTTGATCCAGTTGTTGTGACGCAAGCCATTGTCAGCGGGACAAAGCTCTTCAGCAGAGTCCTTGAGGAGATGGCAATGCAGGTGTCTCTCTCTTTCTCCTTCTGGACTTGGTATCCAGTTCTAGGATTTTATCAAAAAGCTGCTATATATAGTAGGATTCTTACGATTACTGCATTTTGTAATTACTTTTAGAAATTTTGAGAATTTTATGAATGATCAGTAAATGCTGGTAGTTGTAGGTTTTTTAATAAATGCTGAAAATATTAATTATATATGTGGTGAATGGAACTGCACAAATTCTCTATAGAAATTTGTTATTGTAATGTTGTGTACAGTAGCTGTTTAAATATCTGCTTTTTATTGTAGGAAGCTCAATCAGCTGACTTGTGCATCTACATATACATATGTATATGCATATGCATCTGTAAATATATATAATTTTGCATAAATATGTAAACATATAAATGTATATCTTGAGCTCCCAACAATTTTGCGAAGTTTTTGTTTTTATTGAGATTAATTTTTCAGACATACTGGTAATATGCGTGGCTGTGCTTTAGGGCATATTGATTAGAGTTAGGGCATTTCCTCTTTTTATATGAACTTCTGTACTATAGACAATGGTATCTCCAATTATAGCCTACAAAATTGACCCGATCATGTTTGTTGTGACTTAATATTATTTGAATTGGTACTTGGCAGGTTCTAATTTCCTGTTTCTTTCTTATGCTAATGTAGAGATCTGTTCTAATAATTAAATTCTGATGATTCCTTCTATTCGCTCATTCCAAATTTTCATATGTATTTTGTCTAACTAGATTCATCTCCATGGAAAAGTTGAGAGGTGGCTTGAAGATATCTGGAAGTGGATGGTTAAGTTCAAAGATGTCGTGTTCACCATTGCACTTGAGGTACTCAGAGACTGCACATATGTATATCATCAGCTGGTCATGACATCCAATTTAGATCTGGCCTAAACTGACTAACTAATTGTAGCCATGGATAGTTTTCTTATATTTCTGCTTTGTAATTGGTGGGCAGGATGATATATTTGGGGCTGTACAAAAACTTGTGCACAGAAATGTTGCACTTTGTTTCGAGGGGTTACTCTCTAGTAAAAGATGCTCTATACTTTTACTTATAATAGAATGACCGCTAAAATGCAATTCTGGAATTTATTTGCCTAGCTGCTCACCCTCTTCCATGTTGACTTGGCTTGTAATTGAGACATACTGAATCATTATGCCCAAATTTTGCCTCAAAACGGAATTTAGTTGAAATCTGAGTTTATTACATGGCTAGCTAGAATTTAATACTCCATAGTTGGTTAGGGGAGAGAGATGAAGACATCTATGTCTCTTGAGGCCATTGTTTAAGTGGCTTTTGCTTATTGAAAAGAAGCCACTTGGGGTTTTGTTGCATTTTGTGCCTAATGGCAGTGTGCCAGCTTGTATTGGGAGCTTCTCAATGAAGATTTTTCTGTGTCCATTCAAGTAGTGCTCTTAAATAGCTATAATTGAAAAAATAACAAAGAGTGGGGAAAATGAGAGCATTCCATGAACTTAAAAGCTAGGGCACAAGACTCGGCAGAGCAGAGCTTGTAATGGAGACATGGGAATTTTGATTTTTTTTAATCATTAATGGAAGCTGTATTCATGGCATTTATGGCATTATGGAAGACTAGAATTTGAACAATATCAGTGGTACTGCCTATGGAAGTACAAAAAAATACAAGTTGACTCAAAGATGTAAATTTGAACTTCTACATGTACTTTTGTTTCAATAAAATACACCTTTCTAAAACAATGCAACTAGAATTGGTGCCTGTACACTTAAAAGGGAGCTGTGCTTATGATCATTTTTGTATCTAGGAGTGGCAATGAGGATAAGTTGATTTATCAAAACATCCTTGATCTTCTGATTAGGAGCTTTGTCAATATTGTGTTCACTTAAACGTCATGATCGGTATCTGTAGTGAAGACAACCTGAATGTTGCCTCATTTTCCAATGCACCATTTTTATTTTCTGCTTAAATTATGAGGAGTGTTGTTTTCATATGATCAGTTATTTCTAGATGGACAGCAGTTGCTCTTTGTATAGCACATAATTGGAGTGCTAGTAATTTCAGTCAATATGCGATTGGACTATATAAATGGGACTCTGAAATTATGTTTCATGTCTTCTGTGAAAGGACAGTTATTACCTGCCCTTTGAAATCTCAAACTGCTCTATCTGCATTAACTGGCACATATATCTCATCTATTCAATTCTCAGGCTGGGTTAGTGAAAAGCTCTGGTCTTTATTTCTAATATTCCCTTTTTATTCGCGATGCTAACCTGAGAAATTTCGGTGTTACAGAAAGTTCCAGCTCGTTTGAGATTATTGGCATTAAAATTCTTGGAGACATATGTCTTACTTTTCTCATCTAACAATGATGATTCTGAGAGACCTGTGACAGAAGGTATTTTCATCTTTATTATCCCTGAATTTAGGGTGCTAATGTACCATGAGAAGTTAAACTTGTGTTTGGTCCAGGGTGCTAGTTTAATAGGTGGACATGTATTTAACAAGTTCTCCTGTAGTAAGTTAAACTTGCATCTTTCTTTTTATCATGAAAATTATAAGCTGATTCAATGTGTATGATTATTTGTAATTGGAATCAGACATGTATTTAATGTTTCCTGGCTTATGGGAGGCCACTCTTTTCTTGACCCAGCTGTAGCTGTAGCAGAAACAAAGAGAATTATTGGAACCTTATTTGATCTGCTCCAAGCAGCTCCTGGTCTTCCAGGATGTGTGACAATTACCATTGTTAACTGGTGAGCTCTCAACCTACAATTAGTTACAATCAATGTTATACTGTAAATGGGTGTGCTTGATAGTCTTCACCTCCATATCATTATGTTAGGAACACTGCACTTGATAATCTTCTCCTCCACATTGCTATGCAAGCCTTTACACTGTATCATGTATGTTTTTTGTTCCTTCATGACCTGATGAGGGGCTTCTTGGACAGATCAAATACTTTTTTTTTCAAATGCAGTATAATTCTAAGATTGAGGCTTCTTTTTTATTTAGTTAGGTTAACTTCCCTTGTGTCTTCTTTCTTGTTGGTGAATCATGCTGTCAAGCTGCTTTCTAGGCTTATGTGCTAGATTTTTGAGGTTGGAATATTGAGATGAGCTAGTTTCTCCTGTTTGTGGAGCCTAGGTCTTCTAAATCATCATCCCTGTCTACTATAGGAGAATCTCTTGTTGGTTTGCAGCTTGCAACTATTCCTGAAACTAGGGTTTAAATTCATTGTAATGATTTCTCTCACTCCTACCTGAAATTGTTATCTGATTTTTTGGAGTTCGAACATGTAGGTGGATAAGTCTGCCTTTTAACAATTAACGAAATTAGTTCTCTCCAGAAAGGGAATAAGATCTTGTAGACATTCATCTTGAAATAAGTAAGAGAATTAGTGGATTGGTTGTTTCAGGAAGGCTCCGTTGAAGTACTCTTGGAGTCTGATGTAGTCATTAATGGCAAAGGGATCCATAGACTTGTGGTGGATATCATCACTATTGATTATGTATATAAAGATTGATGTTTACCTCTGTAATTGTTGCTGTAATTTGGAAGGTATAGTTTCTATAGTTGTCTTTGTTTCCTCACTTATTAATTTGGTTGTCCTCTTGAAAGCAAGCATTCATCTTTATTCCAGTTAGGCGTATCCATACATGCTAGGAGCTAGCTATTTATTCTGACAAGAATAGTTGTTTTCATTCTTCCATTTGACATACTTGCAAGCTCTAGTCTGTAATGTTAGCTTCATAAATTCAATTTCAGGTTGAATGAATCTGTAGAAATTCGTCACTGTTTGGATTCCTTTTTATCCAACAAAGATGTTGAAATACTTCCTTGTAATTTTGATGCTTATGTGGCATGGTATTCTCAATTTCTATGGCGAGGCATTTTCTATTCTCATGCTGTCTTTCAATACCTTCAGATTGATGGATGCCTTAAGTTGTGTTCTAGAGGTTCAATGAATTTTGTCTACTGTTTTTCCAACTTAATTTCAAAGGGATAACTGAGGCTTGGAACAGGTAATATTGTGCCTGCTGCATTTGCCTGATATTAATTGCAACTTGCAGTTGAGCTGTTCTTTTAAGGAGTTGAAGGCTTCAAGTACTCCTGCCTTCACTGGTTCCAAAACTTGGAGATCCTGAGCTCAAATCATAGTACTGGACTTCTTAAGCCGACAGAAACTTTGCAGTGAAAGAAAGCTGATATTCCTTGTAAACTGTCAGATAGGCCATAAAAGATACATTCTTTGATTCATATGCTGTATTTGCTTGCAGCAGACTATGTATATTTAAGTCCTTGATGACAGATAATATGCATTTTGTCAATACACAGAAATTTAATACCAGGCTTGGCCTACTTTTTCTACTCCCTAGTTGCCATGAAATTATGATTTTTTATTCGGATTTATGGCTGATCATTCGCTTGCATGCTTACCTTTCAAAGCCAAGTAGAACATGAAGCAGTCAGTTTATGGGTCAATTCAATTTCAGCAGAAACATCCAAGTTGCCACCTGCCTCTTTATTCTTATGAGATGCTGCTTCTGCAGAATGCTATGAAGCTATGTTATTGAACAGCTCCGTCCACATTTAATTTCAGCTATACTTATGAGATCTTTGCCCAGAGTGATTCTTCTGTGCATTATTTTTGGCTGAAAACAAAAGAGAGCTGGTTTTGTTGATTTTTTGAGCAATGCTCTATCAAAGCTACATAACTGTCCCTTGTCTTTGGTTTATTGAGATAAAATCTGTATAGGAAATATGTTTTCGGAGTACTTATATTGTCTAGACCCTGAATATATAGAGGTTATCATAGCAAAGCATGACATAAAAGTTATGTGGAGCGCACTTTGCATGTTTGGCAGGTTGACAAATAAATCAATACTCTTAATTAATGCCAGTAATCATCTGTTATTCGCAGTCTCCTGGGGAAATTTGTGTTTTGAGAAATGTGAATGTACTTTTCCAGCTTAGTTTAATCTTCAACAGTACTAATATTTACCTGCATAAATTGTTATAGGATAGTCGTAACTTTCCAGTTGATGTTGAAAATATTTTTTTCATCTTAATGTGCTGCAGTGCTGCAGTTTGTTTGATTGGTACGAGACTGAATTGACATAGTCCGATAAGTAATATAAGTTCTGGTGAGATGGCAGTCTTTGATTGTAATAAGAAGCAAAATAATGGCCTTTCTGTTCGAAATCCTTTTCGTCAAGGAGTATGTAATAAATTGAAAGTGAATTTAATCAGCATATACAAATGTATATAATCTGGCTAAAAGTTGCTGGAGGTTATGGTGTGTTATGTTGCAGTAGCTGAAATCATAGAAATACAGCGTGTATTGTATCTGAAAGCTTCAGAGATGAACTGTTGGGTTCTTGCTCAATCGTGTATTAAAAATGTTGGTTACAGTAAACAAGCTTCTTTTGGGTATCATTCAAAACTTGCTTGACTATGTTAAGTGCATTATAGAACGTCAGTTTGATCTATTTCATTTCTTAAGGTCATTGTTCATAGTTTGTTGCTCACTGATATTGATGCAATGATCAGGGAGTTAAGCTTTGTGGATCCTTACCCTGTAGTCCTGTTGAATTAGCAATATGATGGACCTTCTTGACAGTTTTTTGTTGGAAAAGTTTCAATATAGTTGGTCTAATTTTGTTAGAGTTTCCCCTTATGAATTAGATGGCTGCCTCTGTTAGTTTCCTCAGGCACATACGTCAGGGCTGTCCCTTCTGTGCCTGTCCCATTGGAGGTCCAACCAGCCGAGTTTCTATCAAATGGGACAATGCCGTTAGGTTAACTGTGCCTCTTGTGGTTGAGCAACATTCTCTAATGGGAGAATATACTGTTCCTCTCCGTGTTAGTGGACTGTCTTCCTATCTTACAACTATTCCATTTGTTAATTAAATTTTTGGTAAAAAATAATTTCCTGGTCGGTGTGATTGGCTTGCATTAAAATGGAGGAGCTTTATATTGGTAGATTATTTACTGTTGGCACTAGTGGAGAAGGAATATTGGCTTTAGCGTGCATCCTGCCAATCGAAATGAAAAATAGGAATAGGACAGGATGCACCACCTGACTTGTATTTGGAGGATGACCTGGAACTTATCATTTATTGCATTCATGACTGCTTGTGTCCTTATCTTCTGGTTTCATATTGGTGAAGGAAGTCCATCGTAACAAGATTTTAGCATGTTATTGAGGTGTTGATTGGTGGCCATAGGACATTCATGCACAGGATACCACTGATGTCAGTTGTTTCAGAATGTTTGAGGGTCTTCTTCATGATGGATAACTTCAGTTTAATGATGCATAAGTCCTTGTCACTCTTTTTGGAGTTGTGTTGCAGACATTTGGAACCTTCATTGAGAAAGCAATCAATGAACTTGACTAGGGGTTAAAGAGATCAGTTCATGGGTTACTGATGCTCCAGAAATATTATATATACTGACAAAATTGCTTGATTAGTTTTATTCAAATTCCATTGCTGCATCTTAGCATATGATATGATCGGGCATATTTTTAGATTAAGATACGTGATGGTGATGTTTGTTCTTGATGATTTTTCCATCTCTTCCTCGACGATGTTGTATGCTTTTGAGATTCTGTCTCAGAAGTCCTGTTGGTTGTAATCTGCCATCAATTTGCATATTCTTGGAAAGATTATCTTTGATAGGGCTTTTCTGTCAGTTATGCTGCATCTAATCATATCTATGGCTCTTCTTACTTTGATGTACCATATCTTAGCCACCTATAGCCTTTTTTTTCTTTCTAAAACCATGCAAAAGGTTGACATGGCCTCCCATTTTTTCATCACTATCTAATGCTTATTTCATTAATTTCTTTGGCAGTCTTGCAGCCATTGCTAGAAAGAGGCCACAGTTCTTCAGCTCAATCTTCTCAGTGTTGCTCAATTTTAATCTCAGCTTACAAACAGCAAAGGAATTTCACGCTCCCAGTGTTCAATATTCTTTTAGAACTGCCTTTTTGGGATTTCTTAGGTGTACGTATCCTCATATTGTAGAGGTACATTCATTTTACCGTTTAGCTGAGTTTTATTTGAAAATTCACTTGTATTGTTTTTCTCCATGCTCTTTCCAGTATGTATTTAACTGTTAATAAAATGAAATGGGAGAATAGCTTTTGTATAAGAGACTCAGCATCATTTCTTAATTCATTTATGAGAATCTTCCTTTATCCATATTCTCCTCTGCTATCTGTTGCAGCTCTAGCTCAAGCACTTACTGTTCTTCATGTATCTGCAAAGTAGTGCTTTTGATGTTCAAGTGAATGGCTGCAGTTTTTCTTTTGTCAAAACGTAATTGTTATCTGGTAGTTATCCCAGGGTCATTATTGGTAATTGTGTAAGTAACAGGTGGTCAGAACTTTTTCAGGCCTCTCTGTTGAAACAATAAATTCCATTGAAAGGGACTTCTTTTCAGCCAATTCTGGCTTGTGATTTTTTTTTTCTGGTTTGTTTTATTGCATATTCAGTCAAGGGAGAGATTACTTAGGGCTTTACGAACAATGAATGCTGGAGATGCTGCTGAACAAGTTATTAGACGAGTTGATAAGCGCCTTAGAAGTGCTGACCGCGCTTCACGTGATCTTCGGTTAACTAAGGTTCAATAAACCAGATCGATGAACTCCATTTATTCTTATATATTGTTAAGTTAATAAACACAACCAGCCTTTGTTTGGTTTAGCTAACAATTTTGCTTTGTTTATAACCATCAGGATGATCAACTAACCACCCAGATGCGTTTTCCTGGGGATATAATGAAGAAAAGGGCTATGTCTCAGGAGGAAGATGATTTGTGCTATAATAATCACGATATGCCTTCAAAGCAAACTTGCATTGGTTCCAATGCAATCCCCATTTTACCTTTTGCAACATCTGATTCTATGAATGGTTCACTCCCTGTCTATGATGAATCCCATAATGTTCCAGCATTAGATGGCGAGTTGACACCTGCAGAACAAATGATTGTTATGATTGGTGCTTTGCTTGCTGAAGGTGAAAGAGGGGCTAAGTCACTTGAAATCCTCATTATGAAAATGCATCCTGATATGTTGGCGGATATTGTAATAACAAATATGAAGTACTTGCCTAAAGTCTCTCCACCATCGACAAGGATTGGAACCTCACAAGCAACCCCACAGGTTGGATCTCTGAGCTTTGCATCCCAGATTTCTGCACCATCTGGAGCAGTAAATATCCTGCAGTCCAAAGTTCCCATTGGACAACTACCATATCCTTCCGCATCTGCAACAAGTACTATGTTGTCTGGAGCTGCAGCTGCCAGTAGTATCCAAGTGGAATCTAGGTGTGACACACGAAGGGTAAGTCCACCTTCCATCATTTGAGTTCTGCTTCACTGTTGTTTCCAGTTGATTATTGTTATTCCAACAATCGAACATTAGGCCTAGATATGATCGGTCCAATTCAAGATTCTAAGCTTGCTTGAGTTAGCTTGTTCTCTCAGCAAACTGGCCTAAACCACAAGAAGAAATCATACTTCATATTTTCAAAAGATTTCTAACTATCCCCACACATAAATATGAATCTGGCTGGACTCTTGTTCTGAGCATTTAAAGAAGCAGGGAGAGGTGAGGCTCAATGAGTCCATTCTTTCTTTTGAAATGGTATAGCTGCCCAAATGGGCTCAAAGAGAGGGCCTTGTTTTACCTGATTGCATGCGCAAGTGGGGTGTGCCTATGAAATTGAACTCCTCAGAGTGTGGATTTAAGGGGAAAAAGAACCTGGTCTATTCCTAATTAATCTGCATTGGTCAGAGAAGCAGAGATCTTTGGAGTATGGCCATATGCTGAAATTATCTTTCCTAATATTTTTCTTCAGGATCCACGTCGCCATGATCCACGGCTAGCATTGCTGGCTGAGCTTACTTCTGCACCAAATATGGAAGAGTCTGTTGCTACAAAATCAGAATGGGAGAGTCATAGTTTGAGCGAGCCTCCTCCATCAGCAGTTGCAAGCAGTGAAACACCTTCAGCAACGCTCAGTCCAAAAATCAAGAATGACAAAGGCATATTTGAACATGCTTCAGATTATGAAACTAACAAGCAAACCCCTGAACTCAAGGTTCCTGATGATGCTAAGAATGATGCTGCAACTACTAAGATCGATGTTTCATCAGATTTTCCCCTTTCTCCAAGACAAGTGGATGAAAATTACTCACTTGCAGTTAAAGCAGAAGCTGAGGAGCCAGATGAGTCTGAAATGGCAGATATTGAGGAGCTGGAGCAACATTCTCCTACTGTTTCAAGCCCTTCTGTGTTGGAAGATACTATACAGGAATTACCTGCTGTCCCTCCATATGTTGAACTTACAAAAGAACAGGAAAGGAATGTGCAAAAGTTGTCAATTAAGCGGATAATAGAATCATACAAGCACCTTAATGGAAAAGAATGCGAGGACATGAGAATATCATTAATTGCCCGGTTAGTTGCTCAGGTAATAGCAAAATTTTTTAGGAAAATCCATCTTGAGGCTGAGTAGTTCTATATATGGTAATTGTAACTTGCTGTTGTGTTTTTGTCATTCTGAAAATCTTTTGAGCAGAATGATTTATGTCCTTTGAATATATTGCTGAGCTCAAGTGCTTTGATTATGTTGATAGAGCCGATCAGAGAGATTCTGGACTAGTAAAAGTAGTCTGAGAAATACTACAAAAAGAAAACTAGTAAGCTGTTTAAAATAGGTTGGCAGTTTGTTGTCATATTCCCTTATTTAAAGTTGTGACAATCTTTTTCCCCTTTTACTTTGTTGATACTTCTGCGACCTGCTTGTCATCCTTTCCTACTTGGAGCATGTAAAGCCCTTGCTGGCCTTAGGAGAATGGAGTTGGTCGCTTCTTTGTTTGCGCCTTTTGTCCTCTTAATTCTGTCTATAGTTATAGATTTGGGTATCCCGAATTATCCTGTGGTAGCCTCATGTGTATTTAGTGAATAAACAGGCTATGATTCTGTGTGAGATGCACCAATTTGTCATCCTGATTAGATAAGCAACTAGGACTAAAGATGAAGCTTGAAATCTAGTGGTAGCATTTTTCGATAATGAATTCTTTTTAAATCAAATAGAATTATCATGCTCATTTATAGGCACCTAATCATGGGTTTTTGGTTGTTTAAGATGTGACTCATACACGGCATGCATACAACCCTTTTCAAATGCTGTCAACCATCCTTACAATATAGATATATTTAAATTGCATTTCCAAGCAACACTACAAACAGCAGATTCTTTTTTGGTAAAGTGTCTCTTTGTGATCATACTTGGAAGGCTCATCTGTTCAGGATCTATATTTGTGTTGTTCCGTAAGTCATTTATTGTATCTGTTTTCAGATTGATGCTGATGATGATTTAGTGGTGGTGCTGCAAAGACATATCCTGGTGGATTACCAATTACAGAAGGTACTTGCTGTTTGATACCTCAGGATTCACTGTCTTTATTCATTTGTTGTTTCACTTTGAAATTTTTGGTAGGCTAAGTTATTGTTAGTTACAAATATGATTTATGGGGATGGATTTATTGAAAAAGAAAAGGATTATAGCCTGCATGTCAAGAAAGCTGCTTATATTTCAGCTTTTGTTTTGAGTATTTTTCGTAAAATAAACTCTAAAAAATTAAATTATTGAAATGTGTTGTTCATTATGTCAGAATCAAATTCACGAGTAAATAATGCCAAAGGACGAAAATGGCACCCCTGGCTTCTCGTCAAATCATATCTCCTAGTTTACTATTCTGTCTTCCTATCTATTAGGAAAACTTTGGTGTCAGAAAAGTACTGAAGCAAAGTCTAGTAACTGTTTATAGATTATGAGGAAAAATTTTTGGAGTCAAAATTAAAAGGAGTAAAACACTGGCAGAGCAAAATATAGTCAGGTTCCAGCATCTCATGTAAATGTTATATTGCATGTATTTGTTTAAAAAGCACACAGTAATCCTCTGGAGGTGCATTTTCGTACAATATGTACTAGATTGGATGCTTTATATATTTCTTTTCTTGGATAGTAGTACTGATTAATCATTTAAATCATTTGCTTGATGGATAAATTTTCATTCTTTCAGGGGCATGAGCTTGTCTTGCATATCCTGTACCATCTCCATTTTCTAGCTGCCTCAAATGCTGTGCCGAACTCTGCTGAAGTCATTTATGAAAAGTTTCTCTTAGCAGTGGTAAGTGTTCAACAACCCTATGATCTCTCTCTCTATCTCTGGTTCCAAATGTACCTTGTGAAATTCACACGAACTTTTCTGTTCTGTTCATTTTTTTGAAGGCGAAATCTTTGCTCGATCATTTTCCAGCTTCAGACAAGTCATTCAGCAGGCTTCTGGGGGAAGCTCCAGTTTTGCCCTGTTCTTTATTAAAGTTATTGGATGATCTCTGCTACTCTGATGTTTCTGGTCATCAGGGAAAAAGTCTCTGGGATGCTGATCGGGTCACTCAGGGCCTTGGCTCTGTGTGGAGCTTGATTTTGGGGCGTCCGTATTATCGTCAAACTTGCTTGGATATAGCACTGAAGGTAACTAGAGCATTTTGATTAAACTTAAGGACAGTTTGACAATTCCAGAAGGGTGTAAACTGAAAATGTCCAGCTTAACATACTGTACAACTGTTTCTTCTTTTGCAGTAATTTAGGGTCTTAATGGAACTTACAATTGCTCATGCTATGTTTGTTGATTGGTAGTTCTTTTCAAATCTAAATATTGTTCCTTTTGACTGGCAGTGTGCTATACACTCCCAGGAGGAGGTTCGAGCTAAAGCTATTCGATTGGTATGGAAACTTATGTGGCCTATCGACTATTGCAAGTTTTTCCTTGCAAAATTTCACAACTTTGTGCCTGGAAATTTTGATTATAGCTAATACTTAAATTATTGATAGGTGGCTAACAAGCTCTACCTGCTTAGCTATATATCAGAAAATATAGAGCAATTTGCAAGGAACATGCTTTTGTCAGCTATTGACCAGAATATGTCCAGTGTGGAGCAGAATCTTTTGCAACCTGGAGTTGGTGAACAAGCTGAAGGGGAGGTATAGACAATAGCCCTCTAGTAACAGTTATTTGAAAGATAAAAAAATATTGACTGGCAGACTTTTATTTCCATAGCTGATGGAGACAGGAATATCTCTGTATTGCTTTTTCTCATACAATGTTAAATTAATCAGATTGAAAATGTTTCCTATCCAATGCTATCATTTATTCTATTTATTAAGGCATAAGTTGTTCTAAGTAGCAGACTCTGTAATTTTTTTGCAATACTTGAGAAGCAAAATTTCCTGGTAGTTCTATCCTTTTGGCTGCAAAGTTCTGAAAACTTGGGTGCTGTAAATTTAGTTAAGCTTCATTTACCCCATCAAAGAAATATTTCTGCATCAGCACCTGCCGTGCAGAGAAAGACTATTGAAAAGTTGAAAATCACCAATTACATAGATTGTTTACTGTAAAATTTTCAAAAGTAGAAGCGGCTTCCAAAAATCATTCTTTATCTAGGTGAACATTACTGAGACATGCACAAGGTTTATGTGGAATCAGCAACTCATCCCATGTTTTGTTAATGTCTCTTCTCTTATAGGTACTTATTGAATTTTTTTTATCCTTTTCCAGATTGGCAATGATAAAACTTGTATAAGTGATTCTGAAGTTTCTCAGGCTGTAACTTCTGATACTGAATCTGCAAGGGTCACAGATTCTCCAGCCCAAAGCTCTTCTGTTTCATTTCCTGAAGCTCAACGACTCATTTCTTTATATTTTGCATTATGTACAAAGGTTGGTTTCCTTTAAATTAAAAAATATTAACTGTACAAGTATTGGTGCAGTTTGCATACCAATATGGATAATGTGACACTCCTTTACAGATTCTTGTCTGTCATTTTTCCATTTTCCTGTGATCTGACATTTTCCTCCTTGCAGAAACCTAATCTTCTTTACCTCGTGTTTGATAGTTATGGACGAGCTCCTAAAACTGTAAAGCAGGTTTTTTTCTAATGGTCTTTTATAAAGTTATTTGCTTTCTGTTTTTAGCTTCTGCCTTCATGTGGCCAGAAATTTGTTGCAGCAAATTAGAGATTGTGGCATTTCTGAGGTTCATGGATTTGTATAATTTGTGGTTACTATCTTGCCGCCTAGTAGATCAACTCTTATTTTGAAAATAAGACAGTAAATGAACTAATCACCAACAAATTACTGTCTAGATTTAGCTAATACATCTACTCTCTATGTTTTTTTTATTATACAGGCTGTTCATCGGCATTTTCCAACCCTTATAAGAGCCTTTGGGACATCTTACTCTGAGTTGCTACATGTAATATCAGATCCACCTCAAGGAAGCGAGAATCTTTTGACGCTGGTAGCTTCACTTGTGTTTACTTTGTAGATACTCCATATCTTTCTTTAAATCTGATTTGTTTTCATTATAATGCAGGGAAAGTTAATTCTGATCATATTTCTTGCCAGGTGCTGCAGATATTGACTGATGAAACAATACCATCTGCAGATCTCATATCCACCGTGAAACATTTATATGAAACTAAATTGAAGGTATTATATTTAATAACAATTAGGCCAATCTTCTTTTCCTCTGTTCATCTCCATTCTCTTTCTATATCCTTTTGTTTCAAGCATGTATCTGTTTTTGCAGGATGTTTCTATCCTTATTCCTATGTTACCTTCATTTTCGAAGAATGAGGTTAGCCATATACCGTTTAAGTTATTCATTAGACTTTGCTTCATCATTTCTTAGATATGTCTTTTTGTTTGTGAAGAAATTGTTTGTTAGCGCTTTTAATCAGTTTAAATAATTAATAGTTTTGGAAGAATTACTGAGTACTCTATTGTAAAAACCATTTTTCATATCTAGTTGTCTGTTATCATGTCCAACAACTTAGGAAGCTGAGTTGAAGTTAGTTCCTATTGAACATGAGAATTTATAGATATGAGTTATTTATGAACTCTTTGTTAAGCGTAATATAGTGGAGTTTGATCAATGTTACCTATTTTTATTTTATTTGTAAAAAAATCATATTAATTCGAAGATGGTTGATCAAATTACATTAAGTCTACAAAACAGTTTTAGTATCGGTTTCTGTTACATTAAGTTTAAATATGTCAAACTAGTTATATTTAATTGCCATAGAGGTGGGTTTCTTCAATAGATTCTTTCTTCAGCCTAGAGAGCAATTTTCTCATATCTGTATTCTATTTTATTCAGGTTTTACCTATTTTCCCACGGCTTCTTGACCTTCCTCCTGAAAAGTTCCAGAAGGCACTTGCTCACATTTTACAGGTATTTTTTTCGACAACATATCACGGGTACTACATGTCAATTCTCAGTTGATATGCTGGAAATAGGTCCACGGTTTTGGATTTGAATTTACTTTGCTGGTGCCTGTGTTATAAGAAAATTAAAAAGGAAGGATATGAAATCTAACAATGTAAACATGTATTGCAGGGCTCAGCTCATTCTGGTCCTGCTTTGACGCCAGCTGAGGTTCTGGTTGCAATACATGATATCGTCCCCGAGAAGGATGGTCTTCCACTGAAAAAGGTATTCTCTATTCTTTTATTATCTGTTTATTTATGTACACTTGCACAAATTGGTCTACTCAGATTTTCCTCATGCATCATCAAACTTTCTTTCCAATTCTTCATACACTGCTGAATATTTAAATTTGTTTGTTTGGTGAGGGTCCATATTTTGAGTTTTTTGCAGGTGATGGATGCTTGCACAGCTTGCTTTGAACAGCGTACAGTCTTTACACAGCATGTATTGGCGAAGGCTTTGAATCAGATGGTGAGTGACTTCAGCTTGAACTTAGATTTGTTCTTTTGTTCTAGTTCCATGCTGTTGCCTTCTGACAGAGAGGCTGAACTCCACTCTTGAACCTTTGAACCTGTTGTTCATTGTTCTTTACCTAAAATGAGAACTTATTGGTTTTTCAGGTTGATCAAACCCCTCTACCTCTACTCTTCATGAGAACTGTCATTCAGGCCATTGACGGTTTTCCTGCCCTGGTAATATGATAGGTCTAGACTCTTCAGTTTCTAACTTTTACTTGATGGCGGCATTGAGTGCAGGATATGTAATCACGGGAATTGCCCTTCAAATGCATAGTTTTAGGCTGTAATTTGCATAAGTTGTCTGAGATCATTGTATCACTTTGGTGATGCAAAATCTAATTTTAATAGCCTGAGACATTTTCCAATGAATGTGCCAAAAAGCATGTATTATAAGTATCTCATCTCAGAGAGAAATTTTTTGTGTGAACCTGAAAATTTTCTGGTCCTCTCAGGTTGATTTCGTCATGGAGTTATTATCAAAACTTGTGAATAGACAGGTATCTTGCTGTTCCATCTTCTCACAGCTGTATAATGCAAATTATTTTTCTTCTAATTACAAAGTTGCACAACCTAGACGTACTATTGCTTGAAGAAAGCTAATAAATGTCTATTTACATGTGAGCAACAGATCTGGAAGATGCCAAAGTTGTATGTGGGCTTCTTGAAATGTGTAGCTCAGACTCAACCCCATTCTTTCCGTGTGTTGTTACAAGCAAGTGCTAGCTTTTGTTGCTCATCATTGCAAACATAAACTCATTTGCCCTTTTGCATAGCGGGTAGAAGAAGCTTGCTTTTTGACCAGTTCATTTGCGCACTCTTGCAGTTGCCGTCACCGCAGCTTGAAAGTTCTCTCAACAAATATGCTAATTTAAGAGGGCCCCTTGCTGCTTTTGCAAGTCAACCCAGTGTCAGAGCTTCACTACCTAGGTACCTCTTGTTTGCATAAATTTGAAATGGAATTGAGAAGAAGAAAAGGCAAGTAGAAAAATAAAGCAATTAAGAAGCGCCCTTTGTTGTCGGGTAATTTCAATGACAAGCTTCACTTAGTGCACATTCGCAGTTTATTCCTCAGCAGATCTGTGTGTCATATGCTTCAACTGGTTTGGAGAGAGCCACATTTCTAGTTGCTTCTTGCGCTCTTCTCTTCGATTTACACGATCCATGAAACCTTTTAGGTCCACACTTTCGATCCTTGGAATTGCAACTGAGGCCAACTCACAGCAACATCCCCGCTCATCCACTCTGCCACCAGAAACAAGCTCTTCCGTGCGTGGAGCCACCATGACATGACAGTGTTGCCCCTCCAAACTCGATGGATTTATACTGTAGATCACGATAAGCTGACTCCCTTAGAGGATAGCTGGGACAAGTCCCAACCATCAGAGCTACCATTGAGGAAGCTCGTCTCTGATAATCGTTGGCCTCGAGTGTCATTGCGCACCCCCCCCAAAGAATTTGTATCATAGCTGTATATTTCATTGTTCTTTAGTCCCAGGTTTAATGATTTTGCTCGTGTAATATGGTCCAAAACGTCAACTCTTTTTGAGCTTCAGCATCAGAAGAGATAACTGAACATTAGAGATTTAACGGAAAGAATTCTTTGCATCATGACATTTTATTGATTCCATGCTGTCGCTACTTTTCTAAGAATAAGATGAGCTCTGCTCAGTCCTGTTCATTATACAGTACTTGTTGCCTTGTCCAATGCTCATATTAGAGATCAAAGAGTTCCTGAAGAGCAATAATTTTTGTTTCTTTTAACCACAATAGGTTTCTTTTACAAATTGAAATTGGAAAACAGGGCAGAAAGCAGATCTCCAGTCTCTCCCTCTCGATTTCTTTCCTTTCCCCTCGTAAATTGGAAGGGTTTCCCCAACTGACCTACAAAGAATCTCACTAACAGAACCCCCAAATTGAAGACTAAATGTCGAAGGGTAAGATTTGCACTGTGACAAAGAATATTATGTTGAAAATATTGAAGAAAATACAACGGAAAGGATGGAAAAGGAAACAAAGAAAAGGAGATATGGATTGGAGTTATTTTCTTCATGCTTTGATTTCCACCTCCTAGCATCGTCCTTGGTTGTCTCCCTTAAGGCATGCTGGGGATGACTGGGAGTTCATGATGACATTTGCATACATGTCACATGGAATTCCTGTATATACGCCCCATGGCCAATGCGTGAGATCCTGTAGGAGACGGAAAAGAACAAAATGGTAAAGCTTACTTGGGTTGCAACTTCTGCTGGATGTTCTAAGTACAAGAAATCGACTCAATTAGGTCTCACATAAAGAGGATCAATCAAATTGTCAATAGCAATGAGTTGCTGGTCCCATCAGCAGTGGCACAGGACAAATTTCATTTAGGCTTGGACAAGGTAACATGGATCTGACTGACAAACCATAATCCATTAGTCGACTCACCCAGCATGAATTAAAAAGCTCGCAAAACAACAGTAGACAAGAAAACTGATTTCTCCAAATCAACATTCAACGACAGTTAAAAGAATATTGAGATTGAGAACAACAAGAACACTATAACATACCAGCATCAAGGTCAAACAAGATGTGCTGGAACACCTGTCACTTGATGGGGAGAACAGCATCAAGGTTCTTCTCAACCAACCAACCTTTCGGGTAGTAGAGACCTTGAGCATCCAAATGAAAATGCCAATTCATTATTCTCAAGCAAGTATAAGGAACAGCTTCCATTTGGCTTTCGTCTTCTACCACTTGTTCTATAAAAGTAGTCTCCTGTAAACACAAAGAAGATAAAGCTACCATCATATAAATGAGAGAATTCTACCATTTGCTTAAAGCTGAAATGGGCAGCTTAGAAGCTTTCACAAACAAGAGAGCTTTAGCCAGATCAGACGGATAAACTGGATATATAGGCAGCTCTAATTAATGCACCACATACGATTATTTCAACTAATTATGCTATTATGGTTAACTTGTTACCAGGATGACTGCAGAATTAGGACAGCAATGAAATGGCATTTCAGGTCAATGAAGTATCATAATCATATAAGGTAGTATTTTGAGTTACGGAAAATGTGAATTGTCATTGACCGTTTTTTATCATTATAGATCACAATTTACTAAAATACCTGGAAGCCTTCCTTCAAAGTGTCAAGCTGCCTTATAGGGTCCAACGTTGGGCGCCTCCACCTCTTTGGGTCCCACAAAATCACACTGTTGAAAGCAAATCCAGACATATCAACATGGAAGCGGCGTAGCTGCTTGCTCTTCTCGTTAGTGTGCCATCCGATTACTTGACTCCCATTGCATACAGGACCTTCCAGTATGGCTTTGTTCTTGTTAGGGGCAAGCATCGCAACAGGCCAAGTACCAAATCGACTGGAAAAACGAGAAAGAAGTATTAGAGCTTCCACATAACCAAGGAAAAGGCATCTAGGTTGCAGGCAACATATCCAAGACTAAATTAAGGGATGAGGTATAATCATGTGAGATATAATTCACCCTAGAACAGCTCATAATAATTGCATAAGTGAAGAGTTCATTATATGTCAGGCATTGAAATTATGGGCATGCTGAAATAAAAGTCCAGAATTCACTCCATAAAAATAATTTGTCAGGAACAAGTAATTTCTCTCTTCAATGAACAAATCCAAAAGGCAAATATAGAAGATCCTAAACAAACAACTAATCACATCACTAACATCAGATCAAGTAGAGCAGAACAAGTGTTACAAAAGCATACACGAATAATTCGGAACAATTAGCAGTTGGTTCTCCTCTTTATACTAGTTATAACAAAGCAGCAATCAACAACAAACAGAGAGTATCAAATTAGGAAACTGCAAATCTTCGTCGGCCAATACCTTTAATTAAGTCAATAGATAAACAAAGTTGACCAAATAAATCTTCAGCCTTTACTGCCATATACTTGAATTAACCATATATCAAGCCACGACCAGAAAGTTTCAAAATAATATGAAAGCAAAGGCCAGGAGAACTAGGCACATTAACTTGGGCAGAATAAGAAAACTATTTCTTTAGCCTCATAGATGTACCTAATCCGCCTCAGGTCCTCAAACAACTGTACCAAATAAATATTATCATCATCCGCAAAGTATACAATTCCATCAAGCTGATGGAACTGGATATGCGCCAGTGCAGTGTTCCGCTGATGAACACCCCTGTCCTTGGAACGGGTCATGTTCCTATTACACACCAGGTGCCTATATATGACACCGGATTTCCTCAAAATCTCGGCTGTCTCCGTCGAGGCAGCATTCATTTCCACTACAATCCACAACAATGGTGGCTTCACCAGCCTCAGTACCTGACTAACCCTGTTCAGGAAATAAGCTTGGAGTGCCCTGTTATATGTTGGTGTAATCACAATCAACTGTTTCACGGGCACAAATTCCAACTCCTCTCTGGAGCTAGACCCGACAGAAGAGTCTCCTTCTACTTCGAGCTTTAAATTTTCGAGCACCAAATCATCTCGCCTGATTAAGGGCTCGTCGGGTTTGTCCTCGGATCGGGCATTGACATGTGGCAGCTTGATCTCTAAGGAGAAATCATGCACCCGCAGATCGTTCTCATGACCAAACGGGGTCATGCCAGCCAAGAATCCTAAAAGGAAAAACAGCAAACACCGGGTGAACGACCGCCGCCACGACTTTCTCGGGGACTTTCCCAGTAAAACTGATGCTGAAAATCTGCGGAATTTCATAACCACAGAGGCGAAGAATGGGGAATCCTCGGAGGGCTTTCCCAGCCGGAGAGAATTCCGCAACTGGGCAGTCCCGTTCTGGTAATGGCGGTCTTGATAGGGAGAGAGAGTTCTCCTAACTGACGCCATCTCGTTCGAACTTTTCAGGCTTGAAGCAAGAGAATATTTGTTAGAAGAAGCTCAAATTACCAAATCAACTGACGCCGCCCAACTGAAAAGTGAGCAATGACCATCCCAAAGAAAAGAACACCCCAGCTGAAAATCAAGAAAAATAAAGTCTTTAACAGCAACTGGCAGAAGCTGAAGATGGGTTTGAGCTGCCTTCCACAGAAACTTGAAGTTAATCACTGACAATCGAGTTCCAAAGCAAAACGGTACACAAACTGCTAAGATCTGAAGAGTCTTGGCACGCTGATTAAATCAGGCTTTATGGGGGGAGAGATTGTGTGAAAAGAGAAGGAGAGAGGCAACTGCCATACGAAGGCGCAGCCCACCCTTTGCTTACTGGCACAGAGAATGGGGGGATTCAGAGAGCCGAAAGAGGAGGTGGTGACGGCTCTGGGTTAAACTTTGGGATCTGAATTCATGGTAAATTTGAAGTAAACTTCTCCTTTATCCGAGGCCTGAAAGCTTCGAAAGGATTAAGCGAGACAATGCTGGATCCGACACCTGAACTACAGATTACGACTTTTTTGCCTTTCTCAGTATCCACAGCCCATATACAAAAGATGAATTTTCCTTATTTAATCCAAGTAACATCTCTGGGATATCAAATCACCTCACCAGTTTACCATAACTGCGGTTTTAAATTTCACTGTAGTGGGCATTTATAGATAATAATCAAGTATGAGTTTCGTTTTTGGTAATGATAATCAAGTATGAGTTGGCAGGCAAAGTTTCTCTCATCAGTACTGCACTTGGAATGGCAGCCTAACATCATTAAAGTACATACAGGCCATGAATAAAAACAAGAGGGGAAAAGATTAATACGAACTTGTGTCGGTTGGTGTTGCATTGTATGTTGGTAATCAATTCATATATTAATTAGGCGTTATTTTTATTCGAGTTTGTCCGTCCAATGTCCTAAAATGTATATTATAAGTGATTAATGCATATATATATTAATTACTATACAATAATTGTTGCCCATCTCCATCCTATGACGTCACATCACAATTTGGGAAAGGCATTGATTGAACACAAAAATGTGCACAAAGGTTTTTCTTGACAATATTGCACAAGTTCTCTACCTCTCTCTATTAGTGCAGTTAGATTTGTCAGGCGGGCGAGCGAGGATATCTAACCCAACACTAATTTAGGAAAAGAAAGGAGATTTAATGGACTTGCGTGTCATCTCCGATAAATAAATAGGGTCACGTTTGACACACGAAAATGTGACAAGTCGAAAGAAAAAAAAAAAGAAGGAAATACTATTTACAGGAATAGTCACGTGGAAATTCTCAAAAAGTGATCGGTCATCAGGTTAATTGATGAAGCCTATCCAACGATGAATCTAGACTCTACACCGGAGAGAGAGAGAGAGAGAGAGAGAGATGGTTCTTATCCAAACATCGTTCCTTCTTGAGAACAAAAATGATATATTCATTATTCAGTGGGTGCCACCAGCAGTCGATTTCGGGGGTGTGAGGGGGTAACGATCACCAACAACCAAAGGATCTAATGGAGACGTTGAGAAAATTTTATGGGCGTAAATGATGTTGACCCCAACATCAAAACCTCGGCCTCGACCGCCGGTTTGATGGAGAAGCGAAAACCTGCAGGCGGCAGGTTGGAGACTCCCCTGCTGTGGCCCATAGGATTGACCGGGTCGAAGAATTTCAGCCCTCAGAACATTTCCATTTATCGCAGTATTGCCCCTCGTCCACCCACAGTTTGCTTCTGCGATTCCCACGGTCTCCTATCACCATAAATACCATCTCTGCCCCGCTCCGTCTCTGTCATCTTCAGCCAGACTATCCACCCGTCACTCTCGATCTCAGAGAACCATCTCGGTGAGCTGAACTCGGCAATGGCACCGACTGCAGCAATGCTCACTCTGCCGGCCCACTACTCTCAGGCTTCTGCTTCCGCAGGGCAATCTTCATCCCGTCACCGCCGCACCCTCAGTCTTTTCTCCGGGAGCTGGAAGGTGACCGGTTCCGGATATGAGAAGGAGAACGCGGAGAGCTCGGGAAGCCCTCGTCCGTCGGTATCCTTGGAGTCTTCACCCACCCCTTCGCTGGCGAGGACGTTCAAAGAAGCTCTCGAGCTCAGCTGCTGGTCCTGTTAGTGTTTGTCGAATCAACGCGTGTGCCGTATGGGTAGAAACATTTTCCGTTTCTCCTTTTCTTGGCCAAGATCTTCTTCAAATTGTGAATGCCACAAACCCTTATGACTCGAATATAGGCTGATACGTTTTTGATGTACCTTGTTCAATTATCGTGAATAAATCAGAAGAAAATCCACAGTCGTGAGAGATTCAGCATCAGTCGACTCCCTTGGAGGGCAACCAGGCTTGAGCATAAGAATTGCATCCCCGTACATATAAACGTATGTATTGGGCTATTAGCGAGTTGATTTTTATAATGTTATGCACATAAATAATTTGGGTAGGGAGAGGAGAAATCGTAACTGGTCGGGCCAGTTGTGGCAATTGGGCCTCTACTTCAAGTCTTGAACTTCAGGACATAAGTCTCCGGCTAATTTCTTTTTCATGGGGCAAGAACTCCACGGCCAATCTTTAATATATGTGTTTGACTCAATTTGATGATTGGGGAAGATTTATCGATGGCATCCGAGGCAATCTCACGGCATTTGATTTGATAATAATGACACGCAGAAATAAACACGATTTTAAATTGTAGATAGACATCGAGGGTTTGATTCTCGTCATTGTGCCCGTGCGCACTCCCGTCTTGTTCTTTTCAGCAGAGTAGCCCGTCTCGCCCCCAGTACGTAGATCGAACTGAAACAGTATGTGTTCAGATTCGGCTGGCCCCAGGGTACAGCTAAACATAAAAGCTGTAACCGAGTCCTTAGGTAGGCGTCGGACCGATAGTAGGTAGATTCATCTGATAGCCGTGTGGTCGGTGATGGAGCCAGAACCGGCCGGTTTGCAGTTGGGCTAGAGGAATTTCGCATTGGGCCGTGAAGGGTAGTCCCGGCCCACGTTCACTTTCATCAAAAGGGGGCATTAGAGAAATCCTCTACTGAACTCTTTATAGATATTTTGTCATATGAGAAAATAGAATAATTATCGTGTTAGCTAACCTTTTATTATGATTATTTTTTCAATTCACATAATATATGACATTATGAAATTATCAATAATTTAATCAATCATTTTACTTAACATATAAGTAAATAGGTAATTTTACGTGTTATCCTATGCTTGCGTAGTAGAATAACATTTATTTTACGCGTAATTTCTATCTTCCGATCGCCGTGTGGCTCTCCTTCGATTGTCTTGTTCTCAACGACATTTATCTAGAAATGTCAGACCAATGGAATTGCTTCTCGGGAAGACTACTCAACGGAGAGAAGAGACCATTGCTTGCGATCCTCTCTTCGTTCAACTTGTCTTCATCCAACGACCGTGCCGCTCGCTCTAGATGGGACCCGTCTCGCGGAACTCGCGCAAGACATAAAAGCAGAGCCGATGTTGCAGACGTGAAAATCACAAAGACCGGAGTCCGATCCCGATCGGTCTTCTAGCTAGCTCGGTATTCCAGTTTGACCCATGTCCCAGTTGGCATCGCGTCTTGTCCCCATCCTTGCTACTTTGACCGCACGATGAATTCTCCATGATCTCTCGTGCACGGATAACGTCGGCAAGACACACGGCGATCCTACGTACAACAGAGGAGAGCAGCAAAAAGAGAGAGAGAGAGAGAGAGAGATGGTTCCCTGTCGTCAATGGCTGTGTTCCACTTCCACCCAATGAAGGCAAAAAGAGTTGCTGTTCAAACATGGCGAGATGGGAGGATCACTTGTTGCTTCCTGCTGACCAAAAATACATACATTTTTTTTTGTTGGACTTATCTTCTTATCTGTCTATCTATCCATTTTAGCTAATTAAAATTATGGAATCGGACTAATTTAATGTCGAGGTTTGGTGAGCCTATATAAAAATGAAATTTTTTTTCTTACTAATCATAAAATTTTTTATTTATAATAATCGAATGTAAAATTTTATTTAGTAATATTTATTCATTTGGTTGAGATGAAATATTATGGGCTTCCCACTCACATGCATGCCGAAAGCAGTGGCTTCTTATAGGGCTGACCACGACAAGGAAAAAAAAAAAAAAACAAATGCCACTCTATGACCCTATTTATGTTATTACTCACCAAAAATTTTAAGTTAATATATAATATTATCGAATTCTCTTATATTTATATTTTGAAAACAACTTATAAGTATCATGTCGGATTCTATTCACGATAATACAGTTCCTTTTTATTGTGTAACACAGGATTCCATGATTAACGTTTACCTCATGTAGGCATCATGTGCCTTTAAGCATGCACTCAACAATGGGGCACAAGTTCGATACTTTTATTTTAGACAAATTATAATAAAAATTTTAAAATTTTGCTATATTTTGTAGGCAAGTTGTAAAAGATTCAAAATATTATATTTAATCTTATATATTTGATTTTATTACAACGTTAAGTCTTGTATGTCAATAACGGTAACATATATGTTGACGTGACAATTTATATGTTGACTTGTCAAAAATATGATGGCGCGACAAGTTTCACTTATATGGCACAATGGTATGACTATGATGACATGACATCAAGTTGTTGACGTATCATGTCACATATATTTTTTTTTCTATAAGGGTCACATACTATTATTAATAAACAATGATTTGTACATACTTGATGCACTTGACAGAAATGACTTAAAGATGACACAAAACCAAATATTTATGATCAAATAGATTATTTTAAAATGTTTAGGATCCATTTACAAAAAATAAATAAAATTTTAGAATTTGTAGTGTAATTTTCTCTTTCCCTTCATATTGGGACTGAAAAATAAATTTATTACAATGTAAAATTTCTCTTCTATTCTTATGATATTGACCACGAGTTGTATATTTTTCCCTATGTACTGATCATATTCAAAGACTAAGGGCCTCACATTTAGGACGTTTTTCACATTTTCCAATGCATGAGTGTATTTTCAACTGTTGAATATTATCTCATTTTCTATAAAAATGAATTTCCCTGTTAACTTGTGATACATGTACGTACAAAATACACGTGGATTATGTCCATTAAAAATTATCCACTTCCACTTCCATGAAAGATAAAATATAAGAGCATTTACACAAGGAGACAATATCCAAAACAAATGCTCGCGAAATTGTGCACATATTGTCCGACCACTTTTGACCGGAGCCCTAGCCCACCATCATTGCGAAGCTGAAACATCCATTTACCTGCCCAAAAATTTGACTTCTTCAAACCCCACCAGCAACAGCCATAGGTGCCCGCCCCCAAAGCATGCTCGTGGAGAAATCCTTTTCACTAGAGTTCGTAGCTTCTTGGAGTATCGTTCCTCCTCCACCACTCCATATTATCTCATGAGAGGTCGATATATAATAATACATGGCACAATTCAATAGTACTCGAGTATCTATAACTAAGGATTCATAAGAAATGCGGAGTATGGGGTCCAATGCGAATCGAGATGAGTCCATTTAAATACTTTGAAATCTTTTTTCTTTAAATGATCGGATATTGATCTGAAATATACTCATACTATCAATGTGAGTTGTAAACCATGAAAAAGGGTATACTCATTATTAAGCATAGACTGGGATTGATATCAGACAACAAGATAGTTGGCGGTTCAGTCGGACACTTAATTACATGACTAACATAGCTAGGACAAAACAATGTGAACAGATTAGCTAGAACAACAGGTATTTTTTTTTGTTTTGTTTTTCGTCGTTGTCGTCGTCGACTTCGTCTTTAATTAATGGTCCCATCATTAACTTCAAAGTAGAGGAAGACAATCGGAATCGATTATGATATATGTGCTCGTGAAATTAAGATGGTGTAGTTCCTCGACCACCTTTAGATTCATAACACTCCACGTGTCGTGGACATGGACTAATTCGAATCGATCCATGCCTTTTCTCGTTTTCCCACCGGAACGACACGTTTAAATTTCCCTCCTTAGGGGTAGTGGGAATGGGGGCTAGAACGGCATGACAGTAATGGAGGGTTCCCACTGGGGCTAACTAAATGATTTTTTAGTTCGAGCGCTAAATGCATTATTGTCGAAACTTTCGGAGAGCGTGGGCTCGGTCGGTGGATAGGTTCTCGGTTCATATTTGAGTTTATAAATGACGTTCCCTTTCAGCGACCTGAAGACACGCACGGGCTACTGAATCATGGCATGACTGAATGGAATGACATTCAATTAAACATGTTTCTTGACAAAAGAAAACTAGGCATCGACAAGCTTGGAAACTGTCAATCGATAGTTAATTTTATGTGTGTGCGTGTGTGGAATGTACGAAGAGGACAAAATTTACTTGTAGCCTGACCCAACTCAAATTCTCTGTAAATTGGCATTACCTTTATATGTCGTCGATGATTCTCTCATTGTTGAAGCTAATAGGACTTTTTTTTTTCTTTTACCACGAGGAGAACCGGATACAAATTTATTGAGATTATTCAATATTTACTCTTATTCGAATTTTGAATTTGAAGTGAAGATGGAACTTTATGATTATAGTAGTTTCATAAGTTGAACAGGATTAGAGTTAAAGTCATTATGTTTCATTATCTTTATTCATAATACATCATTCATATTTTAAAAAAATCACTAATACCATAGTTCACAAAATTAAAAAAAAAACCCACAAAGTGGGCCAAAGAAGAGACATTCCCCGGAGACATTTCAGAATATTTTAAATACAAAAAATCCATTTTCTTAAGTGGCCCATATGATAGGAAAATTTGTGCCTCATCTCAAGTTTAAAATTCGAACATCATTGGAATGGTGCACATAAATATCACGCACCCACTTGGCCAAGCTCAAGTTGCTGATTTTTAGCTTGGAAGACTCCGACCATCGATCGTACCCTAAAGATCGAGAAAAGGGGAGGGAAAAGAACCTTGTAGGGTTGCCGAGAGAACTCAAAAGATCCCCTCCCTCTCTCTCTCTCTCTCTCCACCTCCACCATGGTTGTTCTTGTTCCCTATCAAGTGGTACCGGACAAGATGCCCCACTGAGATGACACTTCCCCCAGTAAAGCCACAAATCGTGCCCTTAGGGTTAGGGGATCTTAATTTCTCCCACTTCTCTCATTGATGCATATGTTCTGGACAAGGAGCACAGACAAGTGGTCCATCATTTGAATTCAAACCCCCGTCGAATAATCCACATATATAAACAAGCAGGGACCCATCTATATAGAGTCTGAGATGAAAAAAAGGAAAAAACAGAGAGAGAGAGATTATTTTTAATTTAAAATTAATAAGTTTTAAATTTTGATTAAAAAATCATAATCATTGGATTTCCTCGTATGTGCAATGTGCGGAAACGTTACAACATCAAGACTCGGAACTGGATTCGAACTAACAAATAAAAAAGCAAGGTGAGTTAGTCTATATGATTCTAGCTATCCTCAATCAACAGCATTGCCATGCTATTGTTAGTTCTGTTAAATGTCATTAGTGTTCATCCAAAGGTCTAAATTAATAAGAAATCAACAAAAGAATATCTTCTTTTAAAAAAAAATAAAAAAATTCATATGATACGAAATTATTCTTTCTCAGTACCTCATCTCGACCTCAACCTAGAGCGCGAATTCGTACATGAAGTAAAGTAAAGTAAAGACAAGACAGTGCACCGGATTGGGTCACAGTATTTTGTTAAATATTCAATGTGTGACACTAAATATCATATTAATGAATGTTATTGAATTTACAGTGATTTTATTATATGACACACTATTAATGTCCATTTCAAGAGAATGGAACTGAAGCCACTTGTGCTTATAACTCCCACACGCACATAATCATAACCATTAATCTTATCTTCCCCACACGTACGTAGTTGCCTTCTGATGGAAAAGGTATTATTATAAATAATATATATTATATGTGTTAGGTGGTATATATCATGATTATGACAATGACAATAATTATTTAGTATATTTTCAAATATATTTCCCGCTATACTAAATAATTATTGTCATTGTCATATATATATACATATATATAAAATCACTGGCATACCAATGAAATGGCACTTGATATATATTATCTGGTGCACATAAAAGGTGCAGACAGTATTATTGGGCTAATGCATAGCTCTTTCGCTTAGGGCTCTCTGTCGACATCCTTTATGGACTTGTTATCAATGCCACACGATTGGAATCTTTGAACGGTACCACAGTTGAATTGATTTATCTCAATACAGATGACATGTTTTCTGCAAAAGCCGGCCGTACGTGCCGGTTAGGCTGGGTTTCTTAGCTTTCCACGACCACATCTCCTATTTCACTGATGGGTCAGCACACGCAAGTAGGAGACCAGGCGCATAAACTATGAACTCGTGAATGTTATTGGTGGAGCCTTTAATTGAATACAACGCACTCAAGCCCTAATTCTTCTTCTTGCTTCTTTGAACACACTTACTTCTTCTTCTTCTTTAGGAAAACTCAATACGTTCTGACTTAATTAAATTTGACTAGATTATTTTATAAGGTGTAACATGAAAATTAAGTAGGAAAGAAATTGAAAATTTCATATTTTTTTCATTACATGAAATATTCTCTCTCTCTCTTCTTTTTGGATGATGGGAATAATATTATTCGAAGTCATGAACAGTTATATATTTTATAGTTATGGTGAGATGAAGGGAAGAGAGACCTAATTAGTGCGTACAAAAAAAAACATATATATATATATATATGGTCACATTTGCATTACATTCTACATGATGCCAAGAAGCATGACACTGATTGTTGTATAGTCACCTCCGGTTAATCAACCATGACTGGATCAACTAAATAGTTGCCAACAAGACCAGCAAAACATCGACTTATAAGTAAATAATGAACCAACAGACAACAAACACTTCACAATAAGGGGCGCACACCAAGCGATTAAATAGATGGGCAAGATCTCTTGTGCTAACACAACTGACTATCAAATGGTACCTCCAAATACTGGCAAAAGATCTAAACAAGTTTCACGTTTCAATCATCCCAATATATATATATGTATATATATACAAGCAATCGTTCTAATAATCAAGTAACCACTTTTATGACTAATTTTGTGATGTCATTGTATGATGGCATGAGTTCTAGAAATAATCCGATCTCATCTTGGGGAAGGTAATTCATGTTCATTGCGTCCAATTTCTGATCATTATCATTAATATCTCTCTATGCACAAAATGCCCCCCCCCCCCCCCAAACACCCTAAGGATTCCCAGAAAGGCACCACTCGAAAATTTTGAGAGTGGACTAACTGTTAGTGCCCTTTTTTCTAATATGTCTTCATCCATATGGGCTATTATTCTTTACCGAAAGTTCCCTCCAGACCGTACACTATATAGCCATGCTAGGGTTTATGCTGGTGTAGCTGAAGCTGACTGCCATCGGTTGATGCAAAAATGGTAACTTATATTCGATGGTACAATTAGATGGTCATACATGCACATTACATATATAATATGTTGTATACTTGATTGGATAGTAAAGCAAAGTGAAATGCTCCTAATATTAAATTTCCAAGGCATCAATGAAGAGGCTAGCTCTCTGGTGTCTTGGAACTATACATATACTGCATCGGTGGCTGGAGGCATTCATCAAAACCATAAACAAATACATGCATGTCACTTTACCTTTTAGATTTTGCCGAAACCCTGAAAAGAAAATAATTTAATATATAAAAAGCAAATGCTTTCGGCAAATGGAAAAGGAATCAGAATGAGTCGGGTTTTGATCCCGGAAATGGAAAAAAAAAAGGTAATTCAATTGTACACCTGTTAATAATGGTAATGCGAGAGAATAAAGGGCACTAATAATAAAATTAGTCTTCAAATTAGAAAAGCAATTTTCAAATTCACAGGAATATTCGAGAAATTAGAAAAATGAATAAAAACTCTCAATAACAAGACTAAACTCAAAAATAAATCGAAGATAATATCAGTATATCAAACCTTCACACTCGGGAGAGCACCCCCACCCCGGATGAATCCTGCCTACACCACGTTAGGTTTTTGTTCTTTGACAGGACATTTATGAGGAAAGGCGCATATGTGCCTCTTGCCAGTTTTAGGCGTGTCTCCGACTCTTATAACTTTTCCGTAATTAACATAAATGTATAAAATTTTGCTATATTTAAGAGTTCCCCTTTGTGTTTAAAAGCTCTATCTTGTGAGCTTTCTTTTCCGTCTCCGTTTCTCTGGCCACCAGATTATTTGAATTCCTCATCACTTACAGCTAGCTAATCCCTAAAATATTCATCGCCACACTGGTTTCACAAGTCCACCGCGCACTTAGTTCTAGAATGTTCCCACTTCTCTAGTGGAAGCTTAGAAGTTTCCGAATCGATTGATTTTCCGATGGTAAGAGTAGCCGAGCACCACCAGTGGAAGTAATAGGTTGAGAAGGATGATACAATATCTCGTAGTAATAAACACACTTCGTACAAAATAAAATATTCGCGTTTGCTTTATGGCTGGGTACTTTTCTTCTTGCTCTCTGTGGCGCATCAACCCTACCCCTATATATTGTCCACCAATGGGCGGCTCGGATTGTTGACCTAAGCTTGTCTCGCTTTTCCATTAAAACCAAATTCTTTTGCCACGGAACTGAATATATTTAATTTGTTGCTCTACTTAATGGAACACCATATGTTAAGAAAAGCTCTGGCTCGTTTGAGGGACTGCGGCTGCACACGTGGCGCCCCGACAACGGTCACTTTTTAACGAATCTCTCGAGGACAACACGTGGCACTAGATCATTTGAACCCGAGCTCATAATGTCAGGGGAAAGAGAGGATGGTTCGATGGGATGGATTGCCGATGGTGTCTCCAGTTCATCTGTAGGCTTATCGGAAAAGCAAAGGATCTGTCTGCTAATGTCATTGTAGGTGCGAGGATTCTGATGGGCAGCTGGCATATTTATTTATTTTTTATTTATCAAAAGTAGCAATCTGTTCGATTAAATTATTAAATACATGAGATAATGCTGATGACCTTTGCTAATAGGGATTGCATTAGGTAATGGTATGATGTTCGTATGCATCGGATCAGCGACATATGTACGAGCCCCCAATTGGAAAAATCTTTCTTTGCTGATGTAGGGTGAGGTGAGCTTTAAGAGAGTCCATGCACATACTAATTAATTTAAATTTAAATTCGAAATTACATGTATGATCCCCCATCAGGTTCCTCTGGTTTAAAGTTTCTCCACCGTGTGTGTGTGTGTGTGTTCCATTTATTTCATCTGCCAAAAGCATATGCTTGGTCGGTCCATTTGGATGGATCACCTTCCCCATCCATATAAATAAACACCCTGAATTTCCACTTGTCAATCAATCACTGGAATAATGGAAATAGGGTGGGTAATAAGAGAATAAGAAATTATACTGTTAAATTTAAGTTCACGTTTTTTTGATATCATGATAAAAGCGATATGAATTAAAAAAAGGTTCTCTTTTCTCTCCAAAATGTATTAACAGAGTTTGAAATCACTATGACATATTTGATGTGGGAGATCATATGAATAAACATGTAATGTATTGTATGTTGTTAAGGAATGGAATTCCATATTAAAACTAAATAAATAAAAAGATCGTGCCATATAATGATTTGGGTAACATTATTCTATTAGTTTAAACTTATGAGTTAAGTATGAGCTTATTGTTCTTATAAATCTGGTAAAAATTCTACATGATATCAAAGCATATTATCGCGTGACTCATGCTTCATTAGGGCTCAAGACCAAAAGAAGGCTCGAGGTCCGTTGTTGATTAGCCTGGGAAAAATAAAATATCCGACTTGCGGTAATTACTTAGACCAATAGGCTGACTCGCTATTGGATTAGTTGACCCACTCCCCCTCATCCGAGCATAAATGAGTATGTTAGGCTCGTGGACAGTTGTTGAGGGTGATCGTTCATGGCACGTGTATGTCACGTTATCACGCGATGATGGGTGTTGAAGAATGGAATTTTACATCGAAAAGAATAAATATGGAGATATCACTATCGTATAAACTTAGACTTTTGAGTTAAATATGAGTTCGTCACTTTTAGAATGGAAGCGGATGGAAATTCTAAGCACATATATAGGAATTGTTGCAAGTTATGGGCAAATTTTTTGCTGAAGACCAAATGCGCAGTACAAACATATACTCAAAGCAACTAGACGAAGAAGAGTCGGACCATTGTTGGACCGACGTGACTCGAACCCCGGATCATCCAAGGTTCATCGGGTTTCTGATTACACGACGTACTCAAAGAAATTGTAAAGGATGTGATATTTTCTGTTGGAGTCCTGCAACGTTGCTGCATATAGGAACAAATGGGATCAGACGAGAGAGGCAGGGTGGGGGCACTGCGAGAGAGCGGAACGCTTCAGAAAAGTGCAGGGAGAAAGATGGCCGTATTTGCTAACCTTCACCTTGGGGCAGGGGACCCCCGCTCGCCTGCTCAGCCCCCCATCCATTTCCTCTTTTTTTTTTTTTTTTTTACGTCATTAAAGCATACTTTTATGACCAGTCTCTGTTGTTATTCTATATGCTCTGTCTTCCATTGATGTATGTATGTATAATAATTCTTCACCAATTATTTCAGCCCCCCTCCTCCCTGCACTAGAACAGCTTCTAGCCCTAGCTTTATCCTGCCAATGCAGGGAAGGAGAATCCGGGACGCATCATCTCGATAGGACTCTCCCTTTGAATGCCATCTCTCAACTTTTAGGTGCACGTTCGTGTCTCCTCCCGGCATGCGCGTGCGTCCATCGGGCCAGTAATTTGCGGGGGTCCACGGCTTTCACGCCGGTTCTCCGCGAAGAATCGTGCCCCTTAATCCATTTGAAGGCACATTGTATGATGAGAAAGCGGACGAGTACGGCAACTGGCACAGCAAATTGAGATTTGCATGTTGGTCGAGGATGACCGACAATATAATCCAAGTCCACGTGATCGAAGGCCGTGCTGACTATTTAAGTCACGTTGCTATATGACATCACCTATAATTGGGTGCCTAACTTGGTGGGCATACGGGAGCGAGTGAGTGAGTGCAGTCCTTTGGGTGGTACGGGGAGTGGTACCCTCGCTATACGTGCGGTGCTTTTGGAAGGTAGCTAAGGCTCTATAGAAAGAGAGAGGAGGAAGGGCGGGCAATGTGCCAATGTCTAGGGTTTCTGTCTTTTTTTCCCACATGGGGATAAATGTCCTTTCCATGATTTCATAAAAGCTGTCAAACTCTCATTTTTGGGAAGCACTTACATATATATATATATAATATGTATGTTTAAGTGACAATATGATCGATATTTTACGATTTGGCAGTCCCACGGAAGATCATCGACAAGTCTCTCCTTGGCACAATGAGGCCGGTATAACTCTTCTCCGTTCACGTCAGTGAGATGGATGAATAATCGTCTAGTAATTAATCCGGAGCCGGTTCGCGATTTAAACAACCAGGCAAAAGGGTCTTCCTCTTAAGCTCTTTCTTTTTTCTCCTTCTGGAGTCTGCGAGGTGATTGTACATTAATTGCCGTGCGTGCATGCATGCATGTGACACAATTCACAAAGAGGATTCACAAAAAAAAATATGTATTTTTATTTATTTATTAAAAAAAGGGTAATTAGGTTAAAAGGGAAGGAAAGCTGTTTCATTATTTTGATTGGGGGTGGGGTGTTTATGCTAATTTTCCATTTTAGGCAGTCAAAGCAATTGCCAAATTTGGAAGGAAACAACAAGGAAGTTTGGCGTATGTCTTTTCTCCACGCCTCGAGAACAACCGACAGATCATTTACACATGCACACGCATTATCTCCCCCCCTCTCTCTCTCTCTTCAAAGTTAAATTACAAGGGAAGAGGATTTGATATATATATATATATATATATATTATTCTTAATATGAATTTTATTTTTATTTATGAAAATTTTTATACCTTTATTCTTTAAAAACATTTTTTAACAGAAAAGAAGTTATTGGGTTGAATCCCGTACAAATGTATGCATTTTTTTTTTCAAAAAGGAACTGATAATAATAGTTATATATATATATATACACAGATGCATCTGGTATGGAGAGAGACAACCAGAAAATGGTACAAGAGACTGACTAATCAAACACTCCCTTAATTCCTGGATTACTCGGGGGCATTGAGCTTCCGGACATTAGATAGTGTACAGCGGAAAAAGACTCCCGTAATCGGAACTGGATGTAGAAGTGAGGCGGCAAAATCAAGTGGGGTGGGGGGAGGGGGATTGGCAAAGAATGGGAAGGATTGATCATCAAGTCAATTTCTTAGGGATCAATTAACGCACATAATTAGGAATGTCAACATATCAATTTGCAGAAGGAGTTATGAGAGGCTCCGCTTCAGATGGAGTCGAGCCGACCCCAAACTTTTCGTTAATGCACAAAATCTCCTCAAGGTTGATCTTCTTCATGGCAGCTCCAGTCAGACTCTGGGCGGCATCCTTGTTATGGTTGCCATTGTCTTTGTTCTTCGCCGTGATCGGTAACTTGGTGGAATTCGAAGGCGAGCTGGTGGTCTGTGTGAGCTCCTTCGCTCTCTCTGCTTGGAGCATCCAGTCAGTGGTGCCGAGGACATAGAGCATGAGCAGGGCGCATGATGCTTGGGCTGCAAGCAACCCTATCCACAGCCCGGGGAAGCCCATCTTGGCGACAAACCCAAGGATTATCGCCACTGGCATGCCCACCAGGTAGAACGACCCGAGGTTGATGTGAGCCCCAACGGTGGGCCTCGCGCTGCCCCGGAGGACCCCACACCCGGTTGTCTGCGGGCAGTTCCCAAGCTCGCAGAGCCCCACGATCGGCAACGCCACGGCAGTGAGCTCCAAGATCTCGGCATCCCCGGTGAAGAGCCTTCCCCACTGGTGCCTCACCAGGGTGGTGAAGGTCGCCGCAGCCAGCCCCAGGATGGCGGCACAGATGAGGGAGACAATCATCGAGATCCGTGCCCCCACTGGGCGGCCCGCCCCGAGCTCGTTCCCAACCCGGGTGGAGACGCCAAGGCTGAGGGAGGAAGGGAAGACGTAGACCAGTGCTGTCGTCTGGATCAGTACGCCCATTGAGGCGACTGTGGCTCGGGGGTTGGCGAGCAGGCCGCACAAAATTATCATGAGCTCGTACCACCACCACTCCAGGCACACTGAAACGCAAGTGGGGATGGCCAGCGCAAGCAAAGATGACCAGCCACGGAGGCAGTCGGAGCTGGGGCCCACCCATGAGTCGACGTAGACCTGGGAGAAGTAGACGAATCCAAGGAGGAGGAGGAACAGGTTCAGATTGGTCCAGGCCATTGCCAGGCCGACCCCTCCGATGCCCAACTTGAGGTGAACCACAAGGAGGAAGTTAAGCGGGATGTGGAGGAGAACAGAGATGGCCGAGCAATAAGTGAGAGGCAGGGTAATGCTCTGGGTCCTCAAGTAGATCCTCAGAGGATGTAGGAGGGATAGGAAGAAGAGGTCTGGGATTGCGAAGAGGATGAAAGTCTGAGCTGTGGTTGAGATCTCAAGATCCTGCCCGCACCATAAGAGGATATGCTTCATGTTCATCCACATGAATGCGATTGGCAGCGAGGTCGAGAGGAGGAGGAGGACCGTCCTCTGGAGGGTGAGTCCGAGGAGCTTCATCTGCTTGGCACCATATGCTTGACCGCAGATGGGCTCCATACCCATGGCGAGACCCGAGATGACGGAGTAGCCCGTGATGTTGGCAAAACCGATCGCAAGGGACCCGCCAGCAAGCTCCAGTTCCCCGAGGTAGCCGAGAAACAGCATCGAGATCATCGCTCTCGAGTATAAGAGGAGGCCCGTGATCGCTGTTGGCCCCGAGATCTTCCCTATGGCCTTGATTTCTCTTATGGCCTGGAAAACGATCACGAAAAAGAACAGCAGCAAGCTCAGTAAGTCATGCAAATGCAGCACTTGGATACACTTATTTGTCTATTGGAGTATATCTTTCACCTCAGAGGGAGTTGGCCATCTATGCAAATCTTCTTCACCATGTTGCTTGGGGTTCGTGTAAAGTTTGGCCTCGCCAGGAAAACCATGAAAGGAAGAAGGAGGAGGAGGAGGAGAAGAAGGAGGAGGAGGAGGAGAAGGAGATGGGTTGTTTGGGTTGCACATAGTGAACAGATGCTTTGATGGATTGATTGATTGATCTGTGGAGATAGCAAGAGACAGAAGAGAATATAAGAGAGAAAGGAGAGGAGGAAACAGAGAGAAATTTGTGCTGTCTGTGTTTGTTCTGAAGGATATTGGGAATGGTATGGGTCTTGAAGGATGCACTCATATTTATACCTGAGAGATGGGGACCCCACTCTCTTGCTTTCACAAACGTGTCGATCTGATAGAAACAGAAAAAGTGTACTTAAGTTTCTTCGCATAGAGGAATTTAGATTTATTCAGACAGATCGATATATTTGGAACTCATCATTGACTATAATGATATTTCTTGACTGGGCTTCCTAATATTTGCCTATTTCCACTCGTTCGTATGCATAGTTTTATGTACATGATCAAACCCACGCCTGTGTGCTGATCGATGCGTATCACACAGAAATCCCGATTTATATATACCAGTGCCTCGAGGATACACATGACCCAGAAGACACGAACGGCTTGAAAGTGTGCAGGGGTCAAAAATCCGACAGAGGCCATGATCGAGGAGCGATGGGAAGCACTGCTTATTTTCAGAAAGGGGGAGAGAGAGAGATCAGTTGTAATCAAGGGGGAGAGAAACTGCAAGCTCCCATGAGAGAGAGCACAGTGTGCATATCCGATTCATCATGTTTACACCGACTCTGATGCTCCTTTGACAAGTTTTTCTTTACGTAATATAGAAGAGGGCCAGAACTCATCCCCAACTGAGATATGGCGAGGCCCGACCCGGCCGACTCGATCGCAGTGATTGGTGGGATGATGGTTAAAAATCAGCCGCCATAACCGGCCGGCTCCTGCTCTGAGAGAGAGCAATGAAGTGAAGCTTAGTGGGCGGTGGTCCTATCTGGCGTCTTGCTAATGGGTGGGATTACTGTGCCAAATAATATTCGAGGGCCAAACTTGTCGGATAATCTTTTTAAGACCGTGCTTTTAGGGTCAAATGAGCTTTTTTTTGTTTAAATTAAAAAGAAAAAAAAACTAAGCCACGTCTCTGTATGAACATTAGCCTGATCCTGACCACGTTGTTAAGTGCTGGCTTTTGTATTTGTAGAACTTAGGTTGATTGGTTATGTTTTACATTTATTGTGGGATAAATGAATGCTGCCCCTCAGAAAAAGGAGGAAGACAAGTGGAGAGGGATCTGTTTCCTCTGCCGACAAAGGAAAATGGTGTGCATGTTCTGAGGCACAGCCCATGCAAGGCGACGTGTGTGGATTTCTTCTCTCTTCAACCGGGTTAGCGAGTCCCGGTGATCGTTCGGGTGAAGATGTGTGTGTGCCGTCAAGGGGCGAAGCAGAATCACGACATGTGTTAGGCTGACGCGGAATGCCGGGCGCGGTCGGGTAATTTTCCCCATTCCCCAGCATCTCTTATTGCTGTCTGGAACCCTTCATACACCAAGACATCATCACAGGCTACTTGCCCGATCTGAGAGCTGACAGGCTTTTTCCTGCAAAATCTGCACCAGGCCCCCATCTCACACGGCCCCCACCGCCACCCCCCCCTTCTCTCTCTCCGCTCTATCTCTCTCCAGTGGAAGAGTTCGAAGTGTGACCAACAATGAAGTTTTACTGTAGAACCGAAAATATTTACTGAAATAGTTTAGTGTTTCATTTGATTAAGTGTTAAATTTGACTCTTTTGAGTCAAAATATTAATGATTGAGAGTTCTATACCTTAGTGGACCCGCGTGATTCAAAATTGGATTGGCTAGGACGTATTGAACTTCCAGATGATCACAGCCACGTCCGGATTTTGCATATAGAAGATTGGAACTCTGTGGTGGGAGGCTCATTTCTGACCTCAGGGATAGAGCCAAGTGGAGGGGACATGGGCGAAGATCTGTGATCCATCAAGAGATATGCATTTCCACTGAATCCACAGCTCCGGCAATGATACGATAAGATTAGTATTAGAACGATACGACAGAGAGGAAGGTTTGGCCGCTTAGTTTTCAAAGCAAAGCATCGACCCCTGGATTCGTTTTTTCTCCGGCTGGGTCATGACCGACTGCGGATGGAACCTGTTCCACCTTGTTAGCATCATTGACGAGGAGTGGAGTGTCCCCTTGCACGGGGGGTTCGTATTACATCGCATACAAGACGACTTTTGGAGCTGCCCAAGATTTTTGCATATTTTCCCCGTGGGGTTGATAGGGTTTTTACATAAGTGGGCGAACTAATAGCTGGTAGGATTCAATAGAGTGGTCTCGAGTGTCGCAATCCGGTTTACGTGGCTGTCTCGTGAGCGCAGAGACCATCTCCCTTGAGATCTTGCGCTTCTGGTAGGTTTTGTCCTCTCGGGCATGTGAATGGGCATCGGAGCTCAGCCCAACATGACCGGGCATTCCGGGGCGCACCCTGCCGTGGCGTCACTCGCAAGGAATAAGGGATCAACGAGAAGTACATGGAATGATAAGCGGGAGTCAGTCGGGAAAATGGCTGCACAGGCAGCGTGGAATGGCTGAACCGGGCAGAGACATGACAGACGCCCGGCGAGATAGGACCACAGGGAAAGAAGGGCGTCGGTTGGCTGTGATAAGAACCGGCAGAGTGGAGAAAGTGAACACACAAGGGAACCCGGCAGAGACAGCTACGTGCGCAAATTACCACCATTTGAATTTTCCCTCATTATTTTTATTTCCTTCCGTGTCCCATTACCCGCAACAGGGCTGAGACTCTGTTTTTGGCTGTGTTCCATGGAGGAGGAAAAAAACAGAGCAAAGCGTACGCAGAGAGAGAAGCCCGGAGTTTTATCCTCCTCTTGCGTTTGTTTCTCTCCACCCTTGCCCCTGCCAATCGTTTCTGTCTTAAGCAAGAGCCATACCCTGTTTCATTTCCAGAAACACACGAAGAGTTTCTCGCTTTTTCTCCACTTAATTAACTTCTCTGAAACCCACATTCTGCAATGTCAGGATCCATGTGTCTCCAGCTCATTCAGTTGCTGCACATGAGAGCAATGTGACCTGCAACAGCCAAAAAGAACAGAAAATAGGGACTAATGTTTTCATCACCACCATTCATTCTCATCACACCCACCTTTTTAGCGTTAATGATAATGATTGGAGGAAAGTCAAGCCATGCATTAACATTAATCCTCTGCGTTGTTCATTTCCATTACGTTTCTAAAACCGAGCGTGGAGATAAAATTTAAAAGAAAAAAAAAGGAGGGAAGATGAGATAGAGATCATTGATTCCTGAAAGATAGCTTCTCAGTTTCACTATCCCAATGGAGGAAAGTGGGGCTGACTGCGAGAGAGGGGGCGGGTCTCACCAGTCTGTATTGATGGAAATGGACAAGCTCTAGGAGGATCACATGGAGATGCCATCCTCCCACTTCGCATCAGAAGAGGGGGGAAAAAAGGGCATAAAATAGTGGTATTCTATTACTGAAATTAATAGCACCAAAAATTTCGGGCATCTAGCGAAATCCCTCCTCTGAGTTGCATAATGGAGACTGTATAAACAGGAAAAGGATTTTGCAACAGTGACAGGACCAGCAAGTTTTCGGTACCAATTAAAAGATTATACCTCGCCAGAAAGCAGAACAAATTCATAGATTCTATCCTCGCCCACCCCTTGTCCAGGAAATATTGAAAATAAAAAATTAAAAAGATGATGCCTGACCTTTGCGCGACTAATCTCTCAGCGGAAGAATTGAAAAATCTCCATCGTAACAGCATGAACCAACGATCGAGCAGGTAAATTCAATTCCAGGTTATCATTTTCCAGACTCAGTGCAGAAGCACCCTTCATCCTGTGTGGGGGGAAATTTACAGATCAAGAAAGATTGTCACTAAAGACATTTCCTTACATTGTTATGGAAAAAGACAATGTTCTTGTTTATAATATTCTATTTTCTTCTGGAAGCTTTTGAAATGCTACAGAATTGGAGAGATTATTGTTCACAATAAGGGCAGGTTAAACTAATTGCCTCATCGAATGCATCTGAAAGAAAGACAAAGCTTCAACTGGATACTGCAAAAGTGCAAATAACCAAAGAGAACCTATTCCATTTAGGTGCAAGCAAGAAGTAAAGCTGAGAACAACCAAAAAGGACCCTTCCACCCGAAAAACTAAATCAAGCTTTTGGAAATTCAGTTCAGGGCACCAAAACACTGTCTCCATCATAGTCTCAAGCAAAGCACAATTCGTACATGAGCTGTTAGCCACTAGGCATAATTCACCATGCTCATGCAACATATTCGAGATGCACCTCCAATTCCCTGATTAGACAACCAATGCGTAATCACATTTACGTCTACTCGGACAGAGATATTTTTCACAAGGAATATATCCCAGCCATCAACAACTTATTGGTTGGTGAAGAAATAGCATCCAGATGTAATTCCATACCCCATTCCACTGTGCTACGGCAAACCACGCAAATTTTCCAGAAAAGGAATATGTTTCCAATAACTAGTTCCGTCTTCATGGATAAAATGTCCCACCAAGCATAATATGCCATCTAATTGAAGTTTCCATCATGCGCATGAAAGTAAACCACTTTGTACATTGTTTTTATTCAGTAATACTCACTAATCAAGATGTCTACGGCTCTTCGCTGTAGACGTACTTTTAGCTGTAACGTATTTGAGGAGAAAATTCTCTTAAAAGCTTCAATATTCCAAAGAATGTACATGCACCATCTCATCTAGATTTTCGTTGTTGGGAAATTGTCACTTTCGTCAGAGTCACAGTGTCAACGAAGCACAAGTGGGGGCTCAGCAAAGAGTACATTGAAGATACACAACCTCACCAATAAAAGAACTAGTATCAGTAATAATAGAACTAGCAGTGGGTATACCTATAATATTCTTTCCAGCCATGCTCATCAATCCCACAAGCAAAATGTCAGCACAATATGCTACCTCATTTGAGCTGAGGGGCCTGGGTTCCTTGAGACTAGATCAGGAGATGACCGAGCAGGCTACACTTACTAGGCCTATGGAGAAGGCTGCTCCCACTGCTTCCACAGCAAAAGCTGACAAGTTTTCACCACAGAATAGCTGACTTTTGTTCTAATCACTGAGAACACCCCGATCTACAAAGCCCACAGATTTCAGTGCAGCGTCAAAGTATATTATCAGTAGAGAACAATAATTCTGCAAGAGATTTTTGTCCGTGATTTACTGACTGAAGTACCTAGGTTGTAATTACGGGTTTCTAGAACTAGAAAGAAACAATTAGCTGTCATGCCTTCATTAAGGTACAAAATAAAACATGAAAACCTTGAGATGCCATTGTTTTTATATCTAGATCTCAATTAACTTTAAGAATGAGGAGCCAAGCTTCTAATAGACTAGTCCTCACAGATATACTTTTTTAAAAATCATGTTCCCAGAAAATCATCGAGCTAAACTGTTAGTGTACTTATCTACAAATCATTGTGTGATTTAAAATTCTCAATGCCTGCGTACATCAACGGTGACACTGAAAATTCCAAAGACAAGCAGAAAATATGCCTGCTATAATAGGTTGGCAATTTCCCTTTTTAAATAAAATACAAGGCCATATAGGCATACCAGTTACCAGAGATCTCATAAGTCATATGGCTGTATCCTGTAGAAAACCAGCATAATCAATAAGAAAGGGAAATAGGAAAGTAGCTCACTGGGCACAATGGGCTCTCCAGTAACAACTGGGACACGACTACAATATGATAAGAAAGGACCATATTCTACTACAGATGTGGCAGCAAATACATGAGAGGAGCACAGGCATGTCCTTCACTGATATTGGAAAGGTTCCCATTACAAGCAAAATTCATCATAACTGGTCCCCGGGGTAACCTGCAGTTTGAGCGACAAGATGTATCGTATCCAGCCAAACAAACCGTCAGTGAGCTCCTCCCCTGTGGAGATTGAGTCTCAATCAATTAAACTACTGTCCTAAGACATATAGAAGTGCATTTCTCCAAGGACAATGCATTTCCATTCCAATTACTGTAGGATTTATAATGATCATATATGAAAAGGGTCCAAAAAGAAAATGCACCTGCATTGATCTGTATATTGAGAAATACTGATGCAAGTATTTACACACAAGGGCTTTTGGTAAGCATTCTTCCATGTGAAAGCGCTTTCATGCAAGTTCTATTTCTTCCACCTTATGACTTGAGAGTTGTCAGCATAAGTAAATTCCAGATGGTTACTCATTGCACTAGTCATCAATTACAGTTCAGTGAGGGACTGTAAATTCTAGATCTTTGATGGAGATCTTACTCTAAGCAGCTCAGAGAATGGGCAATATAGATCTGAAAAGGATATAAACCAGTTTATCACTTCCCTTAACCCAACATCCAAACCCCTTTATTGACAGGCTTATCAGCTATTAAGCATCAGTCAGGCAGCTTCTTGTTATATAGTGTGAATAAACGGTTGTAGTGGTTATAAATCTAGAAAAGAAAGTTATTTTCCTGACCAACTTCAGCTCTGCAGGGATTACATCAGTTTCTATACAAGCAAATCTGATACTGTAAACTACTGCAACACAAGAAGCATGGGTGTTACTTGACACTGTGATACCAATAATAGGGGACTGCAGCTGGATAATCCATGCTTTTCTCCCAACAGGAGCTGAATCAAATCGTTGAAATATACCAGTACAATTCACAAACCATCAAGAGACACTTGTGTACTCCTTTTTGACTGATAAGACACTTGTGTACTCGTAGCAACAGCATAATTCAGCTCTTTAAGTGAGAAGTAACTTTAGCGGCAGCATCTTCACTTTTTACAGCGACAAGGAAGATGAGAATAGGGTTTCATATTGTTTCCCATAGAAAAGCCCACGAACCACAAAACAAAATGGGTCAAATCAACACGGTGTTACAGGAACTAATCTTCAGAAGAACTATCTTGTACATGCAAACCAAATTTCCTAATGAGCTGAAGCATAGATGATGAGATTATCACGGACACGCATATCCTGTGAACTGATTTGAAACCAATGAGCAGTAAAATCAACTTAACATGCAAAAGCATAGTCATCATCCAGTCCTCGGGCATAGCTTTAGCCGCCAAGAAGTTGTCATCATTCACAACAATTACTAAAAAAATTGAGCCAGTGATTACTACTTTAAATTACAAAGAACAAAAATCCTATTTTCCAGTTGAAATGACGAGCAAACTACTGAATTGTAGCCAACCCTTGCGAATTTGACGGACATAGCTTTAGCAGTGGATGATGAACAGTGTTTTAGTTCGAAAATGACCGTATAGAAAGAGCATGGCTTCTTGACTTCATAGAATTTGAAGTGAATATGAGAACCAGGTCAAGACAGCCACGACTCCTCACGGCATTCGTCTTCCCTCCGTTGCCGCTGGACAAAGCAGTGACGGCGGCAGTCGTGGCCACCGGCAGCCCGCGAAATATGACAGGTCCTTGATGCGGGAGATGCTCGCTGGACGCCTCGAGGCGTTGACGGAAGTTCAGTAGGTTAGACGAAATAGGAGTAAAGTTTGATGACTTGATTAAAAAGGCAGTGACTCGATTGCAAATACAGGAAAACGGAGAACTTAATTGAAAATGAAATTTTCTTATTTCTTTTAATATATTGTAGCGAATTGATTTTACCTTAATTTCATTTTTCGTAATATAAAAATCCCAATTTTTTATTTTAAAATTTTGGTAGTGAAAAACAGTGTCACCTCGGTTAATATTTGTCATCCTTTGCTAACTTGGAGGACCCATCAGCAAAGGTCCCCACGATCACACCTCGCCATTATCATTGGGGGTGGGCAATTATTGGCCCGGCCCGATATCCCGACACGAGCACGACCCGATACCAGTGTGCCTGGGCTGAGGGTTACCTGGCCCAGCCGGCACGGCCCGATAATTTTATCGGACATGTTGGGCCGCCCGATAATGTGTAGTGGATTTCTCTATTAAAAGTTATTGGGCTTGTCAATGGAAAATCTATATTAATTAAATTCAAGCAGTTTGCCCACAACAATATGTCTAATGGGCCGAGAGCTAAGTGAAATTAAATTTCATTTCTATTTTTTCTTTTTTGGAAAGTGTTATTGGGCCGAGCTGGAGCAGCACTATAAAATAGCCACAGGTGCTTGAGCCGACCCTTATCGTGCCCCGATCTTATCGGGCTGGGTTGGCCCAGGATGATTGCTATCCCGGGCCGCGCAGGCAATAAGACCCGCCGGCCTGATTTACCACCCCTGATTCATCATAGACAACATTAGCAGAACTTCAAAGAAAGGAAAAAAAAATTGAAGTTTAGAAAATAAAAATTATAAGGTCAATTAAATTAGGAAAACTTGGTGCAACTTTTTTTTAAAAAATATTTTTCCGAAACATTATAAGATATCTAAAGCCCAAAATTTTTACAAAATTATTTCTAAAAAGAATTCAGAAAAGATAGTAAAAACTAACAAGACCTACAATGGCTTTAAGAAAAAAAATCGATTATATAGGAAACGGATCAATCTAAAAAATTAAAAATAATTTAAAATATGATAATAAATTATGACTATTTTATGCTCAAATTATAAAAGTTAATTTAAAATATCTTACTCTCTTTAATTGTAATTTCCTTATTACATTCATAATGTTCGAAACTTAGTGTTTTATTTAACGTCAATCCCAACATTGGTCACGAGCATTATTTCCCTTTCAGTGCTGGCGGCTTTGATTATTGAGCATTATTATTATTATTATTTTCGTTGACTCATAGTCAGTAATGCTGTCAAGTCAAAGTTGTCGTGCCCCATGGAAAGGGCCAGGCTTGCATCATTCCCTGATTTAGATGACTTTGAACGATGAAATCAAACGAAAGTCAACAGTTAATGGGTTTCGTGGACCATTCGCTAGTTCAGAAATTTCCTGGAAACACATCAAACGACAAAAATCAGCATGACCCGTGGCACAAGACAAAGGCATTAGTTCCAATCGACTGACCTAGAAGGTTACATATTGCTCACTCAATCTGACGAGAGCAGCAATTTTGCCGCCACCGCCGCTGCTGTTGCTGCTTCAATCTGTCCCTGGGAATCGCCCAGAGGAATTTTTTTCTCGTCTCCCGACGAAATCCTGCCATGTCCGCTTCCAATCATCCCGGCACGAGGAGCGTATCCCTTACCTTGCACATCCTCTGTTCCCTGCTCTGTTTCTTGCCCGCACTCAGAGGAGAGGATCAGGGTGAGCTCCAGATTGTCCTTAACCTGACCGCCACTATCCAATCGTCGAATCCACATCTGTTCTCCTCCTGGTCCCCCGACAAGCCGCTGTGCGAATTCTCCGGGGTCACATGCAACCCGAGTGGCTCGGTACGGGAACTTGACCTCTCCAATCAACAGCTGAGCGGGCTGCTTCCAATAGAAGCAATCTGCAGGCTGCCGTTCCTCGAGAAGCTTGCTCTCGGGTTCAATTCCCTGCACGGCCCCGTGGCTATGGAGCTGAGGAACTGCGTCAAGTTGCATTACTTGGACCTGGGCAACAACCTATTCACCGGATCCTTCCCAGACATATCCCCTCTCCGCGAACTGCGATACTTGTACTTGAATGGGAGCGGGTTCTCTGGCGCTTTTCCATGGGGTTCGCTCAAGGACATGACCAAGCTAATGGTTTTAAGTGTCGGAGACAACCCTTTAGATAGAACTCCGTTTCCGGCAGAAATTCCGGGTCTTCACAATATAAATAGTATTTACATGTCGAATTGCAGTATTGAAGGGGAAATAATATCTGCCATTGGCGGCTTGAAGAGCCTTGGGAGCTTAGAGCTTTCGGAAAATCACTTGACTGGTGGAATACCTCCAGAGATCGTGAATTTAGTTAATCTGTCGCGGCTTGAGCTCTACGGCAATGAGTTGACCGGAAAATTCCCGGTTGGATTCGGGAATTTGACAAAACTCGAGTGCTTTGATGCCTCGATGAACAACCTTGAAGGTGACTTGACAGAACTGAAATCCTTGACAAATTTGATTTCTCTACAGCTCTTCATGAACAATTTCTCCGGTGAGGTGCCTCCAGAGTTTGGAGAATTCAAGAAACTCACCAATCTGTCCCTCTACGAGAATAGATTGGTTGGTCACCTACCCCAGAAACTTGGCTCTTGGTCGGAGTTCGGTTTCATTGATGTGTCTGTGAATTTCCTTACCGGCCCCATACCGCCTGACATGTGCAAACATGGCACCATGACAGAGCTCCTGATGCTCCAGAACAACTTCTCAGGTGTGATCCCGGGCAGTTATGCTCGGTGTCCGACCCTGGCCCGGTTCCGTGTAAGCAACAACAGCCTCTCAGGCACGGTACCGGCAGGTATCTGGGGCCTGCCGAATGCGACTGTAATCGACATTGCATCAAATCAGCTTGTGGGGCCCATTACTTCTGATATAGGAAATGCCAAGGCTCTGGGCGAACTAATGATCAACAACAATCAGTTTTCAGGCGAGCTGCCGCCGGAGATTGCCAAGGCAGAGTCTTTAGTCACGATAGACCTGAGCAACAACCAAATCTCGGGCGAAATCCCGGAAGATATCGGGGACCTGACAAAGCTATCCAGGATTCATATGCAGAACAATCAGTTGACGGGAACAGTTCCAGAGTCAATTGGCTCTTGTGTGCAGCTCAGTGATCTTAACATTGCTCAAAACTCACTTTCAGGCAAAATTCCATATTCATTAGGGAATTTACCGACTCTCAACTACCTCAACTTGTCTACTAACAAGCTGTCGGGTCAGATACCATCCTCATTATCTTCTCTCCATCTTAGCCTCCTCGATCTCTCAAACAACCTTCTCTCAGGTCGCATACCACAACCTCTGGCCATCAAAGCATACAATGGAAGCTTCGATGGCAACCATGGGCTATGTAGCTCTATCATCGGACTTGGTTCCTTCCCAAAATGTTCCTCAAACTTGGGATTATCAAAGAAAGTCATGGCACTTATAGTTTGCTCTGCCATCAGCCTAGTGCTACTGCTTGGCTTTCTTGTGATATTTTTGTACCAGCAGAAGAGAGGGAAGTCCCGACAAAAGTCACTGAAGGATGCACTGTGGGACATGAGATCATTCCATGTGCTTAACTTCACCGAGGATGAGATACTGAGCTCAGTCAAGCAGGAGAATCTCATTGGGAAAGGCGGATCAGGAAATGTCTATAAGGTTGTCCTCTTGAATGGGGAAGAGCTTGCTGTAAAGCACATATGGAACATAGAACCCCTCATGCAGAAGAAGGCCCGGAGCACAAGCCCGATGCTTCAAAGGAGGCAGACTCAGAAGTCCCAGGAGTTTGAAGCCGAGGTGCGAACATTGAGCTCCATAAGGCATATGAATGTGGTGAAGCTGTATTGCAGCATCACAAGCAAGGATTCGAGTTTGTTGGTGTATGAATACCTGCCAAATGGGAGCCTGTGGGACCGTCTCCACACAGACCCAAAGGACAGGAACCTCGACTGGAACACAAGGTACGAGATTGCGCTTGGGGCTGCCAGGGGGCTGGAGTACCTGCATCACGGGTGCGAGCAGCCTGTGATCCACAGGGATGTCAAGTCGAGCAATGTTCTGCTGGACGAGTTCCTCAAGCCTAGGATTGCTGATTTTGGGCTTGCGAAGATCATCCTAACTGGCGGTACCGGAGATTTCACTCATGTTATTGCAGGAACACATGGGTATATTGCTCCTGGTAAGTGTATTCCTACTAGCATTCCCTTCTTTGCACTCATTTCTTGTTCACATATAATGGTCTTCCCTCAGCCAATTATGGATTATGAAGTAACTTACTAAATTCCAGGATCAGTCGAATAGAGAAACTGTGGACGAAAGTTTGATTATAGATTTTTCAACTATTCTATTTGAAAAATTACCTCAGTAGAGCATGTCTGAAAGGTACTCCAAAAAGAAAAAAGTAGGGAAAACTTTTTGAAATTAATAGCTTATGATGATCCATAGGTGACACTTTGGAAAGCAAACTGTTCTCCAGAATTGATGATTCTGTTGGTAAAAAAGGCTTATGGTAACATTTCCAGATTGGTAGTTTGCTACAGTGAGAAAAGCAAACCTACATCAAAATGATGCTCTTTCTTTTATAATAAAGGAGTTGCTGAACTGTGAAGCCTTAGGAATCTCGTTTTATATTCAGAATCATGAATTCCACTGTGTAGAATATGGATACACATGCAAGGTGAACGAGAAGAGCGATGTGTACAGCTTTGGGGTGGTGCTGATGGAGCTGGTGACAGGGAAGAAGCCGATAGAGCCCAATTTTGGGGAGAGCAAGGACATAGTGAATTGGATCTCCAGCAAGCTGAACACAGAGAACAGTTTCCTTGGACTGGTGGATGCTACAATCCCAGAGGCCCAGAGAGAGGAGGCAGTTAAGGTGCTGAGGATTGCATTGATCTGCACGGAGAGGATGCCCTCCCTGAGGCCCACAATGAGGAGTGTCGTTCAGATGCTGGAGGCTGCCGAGCCCTGCAATTTGGGCGAGGTGGTCGTCAGTATGAGCAGAGAGAGTTCCACCGAAGAAATCAGGGAATAGTCGGAGACCATTCCTTGAATCCTGTCAACTTAGTTTCTACAGCTCAGTTATGGAACTATGCAGCAGGGTGCTGGAGAACACTGCATCAACAAGCGCTGCTGCAGCAATTAAAGACGGACTAGAGATGAGGAATATCCAGATTCGGGAATTCTCATTATGGCATGCCTGAAATTGGGAAAAACGAAATACTAGGATTCAGGTATTTCCTGAAAATAGGCAACTTTTGGATCCAATTCTCCATTTGTTAGGCAGAAGTCCATGGTGGTTATAAGCTGCAGTTTGTGTATACATGTAGCTGATAGTTATGGTTTCACCCAACAGCTAGGATAAATTGCAGGGTCAGTCCATGCGGCTGCAAAGACTGCCTCTAGTTGCCATAAAAAAATATTGGAAAGAAACAGCTCATGTGCAGAATCATGAGACTTCACCATCTCGTATGAGATCGATCCATATCTGTTGGCCATCGAATCAACGATTACAGAGTTCGAACTCTTTTAGTTCTCAACGGGTACAAAGCTTCGAATGTCATAGATTGAAATTCTTGCTTTTTATGGCACTTGGTTTTGGCTCTGATCTTGCACTGGCTTGGAAAAGCGGATACTTCCGCATCTGATAAAGCTCAAATCATGCTACTAAAGGGCCCATTGAGAATTGGGCCTCACATGTCATAAATTACCTCTCACCCTTTACAACAAGTGGCTCACACAAGGTCGGCAGAGCCGACAATGTCCCGTGTGATACAATCGAATTGATTCGTTTACCGATAGCACTCAGTAAAATGCAACGTAGTTGGTTCGAAATAAGTTGGTAGTCCCAGCAAGAAGGCACTGCAGAAGGGGAAATGTCCATATCTCTCTCTTTTAGCCAAGAATATGCGCCCACCCACCCACCACTCTCCAATTAATTAATTAATGCATTCATATTATGGCAACATAGATTCGTGTCGGATGATAAGATTAAAGCGAGCCATTCCTAGCCCCTTAACGGCCACTACCGCCCCCATCTTCTCAATTATCTTTCGGTTAAAAAATTCGACGTCGACTTTTCAATTTCCATAAGAGAAAAGCGTGCCATCTTTAAGCATTAATTCCTACTATTAGTACCATAACCGCGATCAAAACCGATGAGTCCCTCGGTCTCTGAAAAATCCCGGATGAGATATATCTTACACAGGCGATTTGGATCCAACATAATCCTTAGGATCCCGATATTCCGGTGTACGGGTTTACTCTGAATAGGTTAAGACGTTAGTCGTTACGAATGCGAAGGTTGAGATGTGCAGGACAGTAGTGCAAGGATTGGCCAAGTAGAAGATTTTGTCCAGGGGGGGTTCGTGTCTATCTCGAGTCGGCTTTATGGAGAATGGGCATCTTTGCTTTTTGGTGATTCATCACCGAGAGGATTCCATCTTCGTTTCATAATGGGCTTAGGTGAAGCAATTGGGCTTCTTATTGGGCCGATATGTTCGGGCTCCATTGAGGTGCAAGGGTCGATTGACCCCGGAAACCATAAAGACTTTGACGAAATCCCGGGAGTCTCTCGCCCGGCGGTACGGCGGATGACATGTACGAGAGAAGGCGGAAGTATGATCCCTTTACTGGACAAATCCCCCAACACATGCGTCTGTTTCCAAGCAAACAAGGCATTATTCTTATCAATTATTAATGCATGTGTGTTGGTGGTACAACTACTTTTGTGATCCCTATTGTTTCTTGGGTTCATTGTGGAACTTTACTAATACCCGATCCTTATCGGCCTAATCCATTTCCTTTACTGCACATTTGCAAGAATTACTCACTTTTCCATGGCTTCCTGGTGCAACATTGACTCGAAGGCCTCAACAAGAGGACTTGCGTGTGCTTCGAGAAAGAGAGTTTGGTACAACAACATTATCATCGACTTGAAATCAGTAACTTATAAATTTCATTTTTATCGATTATTCTCCTATATCCCGTTATTTATTTATTCCATTTGTTTCCTTCTAGTCCAAAAAATTCCTTTATAATGGAAAAAAAAATGCTCTGACCATGGTATTTTATTATTAGAGGCATTATTTTCATCATAAAATATACTTTAAGTAATGCTTTATTAATTAGGTAGGTGATTCAATATTTGTGGAATTCGAATATCTACTTGATATCACTTCCATATTCCTAATTTAATTTAATTTATAGTTGAACATCTCTTCTAATTAGGTAAGATCAATTCGACACTTAAAAATAAAGATCATTTATATTAAAAGGGTTTCACACTAGACAACCTACCATTTCATTTCTTCCGCATTAACTTGGCCCTTCTTGAAGCCATTCAACCGCCCACAAATTCATAAATAATTCTTAAAAAAAAAAAAGAAGAAGCATAAATTCACCACGGTCAATTTCAGCATAGAAATAGGGCGCAACAGGACGTGGGGGTGGATCCGTCTAATTCTAATACACGAAGAAGAAGTCTTGTCTCATGGAAATCTCTCTCTCTCTCTCTCTCTCTCTCTCTCTCTCTGTCGTTGTGCTGACAAAAGTGGCTTTGGTGTTGGAAGATGCCTAGATGAGGATCAGATTCAAGTCTCTGCCCTGTTGCATTCCATCCATATTCACGTATCCCATCAATACTGATTAATAATACAACAGGAAAGCACGTCCCCGAAAGGCTTCGACTGTGTTGTGTTATGTCTGTTCTTAAGCGCCTCTCTCTCTCCCTCTCTCTGTGACTGTGCTTTGTGCCTCAGTGGAGGAGGTATAATGGTAAAGCCTCTTTATGCAAAAGGAAAAGACTCCTCGCATCTCCCATAAAATCTTCAGATGATCTCGTTACTTGCTTTGGATGTCCGCCGTCGTGAAGAAGACAACCAATCGCACTGCAACAACACAACAAGCCTAAACATGACTCTGGTAATATATATATATGACGAAGGGTAATGAGTTTTTCCAGCCCTACGCTGGGCCGTGAAAATGCATAGTTTTCAGCGAATTGATTCTGGTTGGAATTTGAAAAAGGTGAAAATGTGAATGTATGTATATATATAAATAAAGGTCATTCCTCCTGATGTCTCTGCATATCATGAAGAGCCTAACACTGCTTTTTGCGCTCGGCGAATGAATCCCCTCAATCCAGCGATTTATATACTCCTCCTCCTCCTCTCTCCCTCCTCTGCAACTCCACCACCTTACCCTAAACTCCATCCTTGCCTCTCCCTCCCTCTCACTCACTCACTCACTCACTCACTCATAGAGACATTAAAAAAAAAAAAGTTACACAAAAATGGCTTCTCCCTCTTCCTCTTGCTCTTCCAAGTCCGCTCGTCTCCTCCTTGCTCCTCTCCTTCTGTGTATGATGATCCCTTGCTGCTTCTCTCAGTCCAAACCCACTTATAACCAATCCCACTTCTTCATTCTCATGGAGACATACTTCCCGGGAACTTCCCTCTCCGACTGGGACACTCATGGAGGATCAGGAGGCTTCATCCCCTTCTGCAACTTCACCGGAATCACCTGCGACGCTCTCGGGCAGGTGACGGAGTTCGACGTCGCCAGTCGGTCTCTCTCTGGTCTGTTCCCGCCAGATATCTGTTCCTACCTGCCTGAGCTGCGTGCTCTCCGTCTCGGCTTTAACGATATCCGTGGGATCTTCCTTAACAGCCTCGTCAACTGCTCCAACCTCGAGGAGCTGAACCTGACCCACCTATATCTCCCCGGACCGATCCCCGATCTGTCCCCTTTGAAGTCCCTCAGGTGATGCAGAGCTTAGGATCTCTTACTTTCCACATATTCATAGTTTTCTTCTGTTTTTATTTATAGAGACAGTCGCGGGTGCAAGCTGCAAGAACAAAGGTTCCAGTTGATTCGGTTAATCACTTGGAACGAATTGTTCTCTCCCCAGAAAATTGCTATCTGGTTTTACGTCGTATCCTAATGCTGTTCGGTCCTGATCTTCTTTTGTCAGGATCCTCGACATGTCGTACAATCTCTTCAGCGGGGAGTTTCCAATTTCAGTCACAAATCTGACCAACCTTGAGGTGCTCAACTTCAATGAGAACGGGGAGTTCAATCTATGGGAGATTCCTGCAAATATTTCTCGGCTCAGGAAGCTGAAGACGATGATACTCACCACCTGCATGGTTCGAGGGAGGATCCCTCCCTCAATTGGAAATATGACATCGCTCGTGGACTTGGAACTGAGCGGGAATTACCTGACTGGCAAGATTCCTAAGGAGATGGGTAACCTGAGGAACTTGCAGTGGCTTGAGCTTTACTACAACAGCCTCGTCGGAAGCATCCCCGAGGAGCTTGGGAACCTGACTGAGCTCCGGGACTTGGACATGTCTGTGAATCAGCTGACGGGGAGAATACCGGAATCAATATGCCGGCTCCCTCATCTGGAAGTCATCCAGCTCTACAACAACAGCCTCTCAGGGGAAATCCCGCGCTCGATCGAGGACTCAACTACCTTGGTCATCCTGTCTGTATATATCAACAACCTGTCAGGAGAAGTTCCAAGAAATCTCGGGCGGTACTCGAGCATGATCCTCCTGGACCTATCGGAGAACCACCTCTCGGGGCCCCTTCCGGCTGAAGTGTGCAGGGGAGATAAGTTGATGTACTTTCTAGTCCTGAAGAACTCCTTCTCGGGTCCTCTTCCATCTAGCTATGCCAACTGCTCGACTCTGTTGCGATTCCGAGTTAGCTATAATCGCCTTGAGGGCTCAATCCCCGAGGGGATCCTCGGACTGCCCCATGTCTCGATAATTGATCTGGGTTATAATAATCTGAGTGGCCCGATCTCAAAGACGATCGGGAACGCGAAGAACCTCTCAGAGCTGTTCATGGGGAACAATAATGTCTCTGGCATATTGCCTTCTGAGATTTATGGAGCGACAAACCTTGTGAAGATCGATCTTGGTAACAACATCATCTCGGGCCCTATTCCTTCTGAGATTGGCTCCCTGAGGAAGCTGAACTTGCTCATGCTACAGAACAACAGGTTCGACTCTTATATCCCGGGCTCCCTTTCCTTGCTCAAGTCACTAAATGTCCTCGATATCTCGAACAACCTTCTCATGGGGAGTATCCCGGAGAGCCTGAGCGAGCTCTTGCCCAACTCTGTCAACTTCTCGAACAATCGCCTCTCAGGTCCGATTCCTCAGTCTCTCGTTGGAGGAGGGCTAGCGGAAAGTTTCGCGGGAAACCCAGGACTCTGCGTTTCGGTCCACATAGACTCATCGGACAAATCTTTCCCAATCTGCTCGCAAAGTTACAACCAGAAGAAGGTCAACTCCTTATGGGCAATCGGGATCTCTGCTGTGATCATCATTCTCGGAGCAATCCTGTTCCTTAAGCGGCGATACAGCCGAGAAAGGGCCATGCTGGAGCATGAGGAGACGATGTCCTCATTGTTCTTCTCATACGATATGAAGAGCTTCCACCGGATAAGTTTCGATCAGCGGGAGATCATCGAGGCAATGATTGACAAGAACATCGTGGGCCATGGCGGGTCTGGGACCGTCTACAAGATCGAGCTGAGCAGCGGAGAGGTCATAGCTGTGAAGAGGCTGTCTGGCCAATTGTACAAGAAAGGCTTTCTTCCGGAGGACCGCAACGCCCGCCCAGTCCTTGACAAGGAGTTGAAGACCGAGGTGGAGACTCTGGGGAGCATAAGACACAAGAACATCGTGAAGCTCTACTGCTACTTCTCGAGCTTAGACTGCAGCCTCCTCGTGTACGAGTACATGCCGAATGGGAACCTGTATGACGCTCTGCACAAAGGGTTTGTGCATCTCGACTGGCCCACGAGGCACCAGATTGCTCTCGGGATCGCACAGGGACTGGCCTATCTCCACCACGATCTGCTCCCACCGATAATCCACAGGGACATCAAGTCGACCAACATTCTGCTCGACGTGAACTATAAGCCAAAAGTTGCGGATTTTGGGATCGCCAAGGTTCTGCAAGCACGAGGAGGCAAGGACTCGACCTCCACTGTCTTCGCTGGGACATGCGGCTACCTTGCACCAGGTAAAATTCCCCTTCGTTTCCTGGGTATCGGTTCTTTCTTGGGTGGAGTTTTAGTACAGTAAGAATAATTCTATTCTCCATCAAACTATCAGAACCTGAGTAGAGTATCAAAAGACTAAAGTCAGTTATTCTAAATGATTGACCTTGTAAGTCAAACGTATGTCCCTTCTAATTTCGCTTGTCTAGCCCATGTGTGAAGGCGAGCATAGGACAATAAGGACATCACCGGCGTGCCTTCACTCCAACTTTAAGCTTTTACATCAGTTGTTTCCACTACTAATGCTGGTCTGATTGCTGTTTTACGTATTCTGTATACTTTTTTTTTGCGGCACCGATGATTTTCTAACCAATTGCTCCATCGACTTTGCTTATATGGTGGGGGGGGAATAGAGTACGCGTATTCATCCAAGGCGACAACCAAGTGCGATGTGTACAGCTTCGGGGTTGTCCTGATGGAGCTGGTAACGGGAAAGGAGCCCGTGGAGCCCGAGTTCGGGGACAACAAGAACATCATATACTGGATCTCCTCCAAGGTGGACACCAAGGAAGGCACCATGGAGGTCCTCGACAAGCGATTATCAGACTCGTTCAAGGATGACATGGTTCAAGTGCTCCGCGTCGCCATACGGTGCACCTACGCGAACCCCGCCCTTCGCCCAACAATGAACGAGGTTGTCCAGCTGCTGATTGAGGCCAACCCCAACAGGTTCGAATCGAACAGGTCCTCGGCCAAGACCAAGCCGGGACTGCCAAGCCCCAACAAGACGAAGAACCCACCCGGCTCATGATCATGATGATAGAGGAGTCTCACGTGGGGGTTCTCGGCGAAGCAACATCTTAATGGAGCATATCTAATACTATAATTTATACGTAGCCAAGTACGGTCTCCGAAGAACTACCTGGGAGACTTCCATAAAAGCGGCCTGTAGATTCTGCCTCTACTTCATTTCTTCCCTTTTCTTTCCCTTCAATTTTTTTTTTCTTTTCCCGTTTTGTTTCATCCTCCTGGCTGCCTTGCGTAAGATATCGAGGAATTTCAATCGGATTGTCACTGCTTTATTGTAACGCTTGGCATCTGCATGCAATGGCACGATACGGTTTACGGGTAAACCCGTAAATGAAGAATGAACTCATCAAAAGATGCAATAGTTTTCGGACCTTTTTCTTTTCTTTTTTTCCTTTTTCCATCCCCTTTTTTATCATATTCCCTTTTGATTATTTCATGATAGAGATAAGAAAGGGGGAAGGGGGAATACACAGGAAAGCAAGTAGACTGGGGTGGGGAAGCCGTGTGATTTGCAAGATGCCTCTTGCTTTTTAAAATCAGAGTGGAAGGCTCTTGATTCTGAATATATAATGGAGGAATAATCTTCCCTATGTGGAGGACCCATCTGAGGGATGTAATATATTGGAATAATTTCTATATAAAAATTCAAAAAAAAAACAAATAATGGGTTTGATTGACGGGTGAGAGCAACTTTGTCTCCATTTGAGTTAAGGGACAGCAGGGGAAAGCAAAGTGCCATGAATTTCTTTAGGTTTGAGTAAATTCTTCATGAGGTTTATTAGCATCTCCCAAATTCATGTATGCATATAAACTTATCTGCAAGTGCATATGCGGGATTGTCTCATCTAAGCCCGTACATAGGAGGAAGGAATCGGACTTATGATGTCATAAACATAATTCTCCAAGTATAGACACCAGATTCAATTGAATGAAACATTCTGGTGCCTGTCATATATATATATATATATATACAAATGTGTATGTATTTTGCTCTCCTGAGTGGTGTTGTTTATGCTCTCTCTACTTGAATTCAACGCTGAATTTGATTGCTCTGTAATGGAAAGAAGAGCCAAGCCTGTTTCACCATAGAGAGGGAATCAAGCCCGCCACTAAGCAAATTGGGGACACCTCTTTCCCTAGTGAGTTGATGAATTCTTTGTGTTTTGTTTTTTTGTGCTTAGACATGAAGAATCTTCCCCTTGTCTGCATCCTTTCAAGTGCTCTAGAGTCACTTGAAAAGCCAGTTACACCCTAGCCCATCGTACTAACGATCCGAGCATTTTTTTTTTTTTCGGTTTCCCAGTTCTCTCATACATATCCAGAGGACGTAAAGCAAAAAAAAAAGAAGAAAGAACCGATCCATATAAAGATCAGCTAATTAAATCCATGCAGTGATTGAAATAGTTCATAATACAACACATTTAGGGTATGCATAAGTGACAAACCGTTTACTATTATATAATAATGAGGAAAGACACCGAAAATTAAATATGATATGAGGGAAGAAGATTAGAGACAAATAATTGTGCTTAGTTATAAGTCAAAATCACATCTTATTAAGGTGAGCAATTCAAAAGATTATATGAAATGTTAATCTATTTATGGGCATGGAAGAACTAACCAACATAGCTTTTAAAATAGGTGATGAGTTCATAAGTCAAATAATATATTTAATAAATAATAATAATAATAATATAATTAATAATTATAAGTTAAAATATTTATTATAATATCTAAATTTAATAAAAATAAATAAATTTAAGTATAATAAAAATAAAATAAAATATTCATGTTCTTTTTTAAATGGATGTCAAGTTGATAGGGTCTTTTTTATTTATTTAAAAATAATTTTTAATTTACCCGATTTGATCATTGATTGAGTTGGGTTTCGTAGTTGAACAAAAAACCAATCGGTAGAGATGGATTTAACTAATTTATTGTGTATTTGGATTAATTAAGTAAATTGGATCAAGTGGTTGGCCGGTTTCCAATCGAACCAGTCTGACCGATCGGTCGGTCCGACTTGATTTTAAAAAGTATGCCTACTAATTTATGAAATAAATAAACTAGAGATATTAGAATTATGTCAAGTTGGATATTAGGAAATCTCAAATACACTAATTTATTTCATTGATAACGATCATATCCTAAATATTATATTTCTAATATATATATATATGTTCGCCATATCTAATAGCTTGTAATGTCCATTTAACGGTCGCATATCTTGTGACGAGAATCACGACGACAGTCGCACGTGTGGACATGACATGCACGGGGGAAAAATTCTTGCGGGCACTTGCATGCATCTGTCCCTCAAAGCTTTTAGAAGTGGCTTGCGGGGTCCTTTATCGTGGAAGTATAAGATTCACTGAGACAGAAAAGAAAAGAAAAGAAAAGAAAAAAATATGTATTATATAATCTTTTGGCAAGGTGGAGAAGCCATAAAGAAAAAGCTTGGAAATCTTTGATCAGAGAGAACAAATTGTCCACTGAAAGGACCAGCAAAGCTTCAAGGACAGGCTTGTCCTCCAATTCCACAAAATCCAAAAAGAAGAAAAAGAAGAGAATTCTCGATTTTTCAGATGCTAATATAAATTCAAAGGTCTCGAAAACACTCAAACTGATCCTCCTCGATTTACAAGATGCAACACAACCTCTAGCTGTGATCCGGATGAAATCCAAGGTGTCTTAGATCCTCGGGCACTGCTGGTCCGGACAGCGTATTGAAGCATCCCCATTCTATCCCAGCAACATTGACACAAAGTCAAGTCCCCAAAACAAAAATTTACCGTCATCCAGTCAACTGTCACCCACTTCCATGATCTTATTCCTGCATTGACCACAATGGAGAAAGCAAGTAAAGGCATGATGGCATCATGCCTTTACTCCGTCACAAGAAGACACGGGGGATTCGTTCCAATAGTAGGTCATACAGAATGACGAGACTATAACTGCTCGACAGGACGACAGGGGTTTGTGAAGTTTTGACATGGCAATAATGGAGTCCATGATTCAAATGGGCATTCCAGAAGAAGAGAGGATGTTTTACTTGTAAGTGGGCTAGAGCTATAGCTAGAGCAGCAGCATAAATGGCCATGGAAGAGCAGCTGCAAAGATGGGGCCAATGATTACAAGTTGAACTAAGCAAAGTATTGCAAAATATTACAATTGGAAGGATGGGGGAAATCACCATCGCTGCTTCACTATTGAAGCAATTCAAATATGATTTCTTTTTTTTTTTTTTGGTCTGATCAGTGTATAATCACAGTGCAAATTTAGTGGTGCACTAGGGATGGTGAGTAATAATGCTGATATATATGTGTGCGTGTATATATATATATGAATTTATGAACGGAAACCTGCCAAAATAATAGAGCTAGTACTGGCTGTCAGCAACTGGAATGCACCAAGCAAACAGGGCCAAGGTAGGGTTTGATACGAAAGAATGAGGACAGCATCGGATAGAATTCTCAGAGAAAACCTCCACCGTTTAACACATCGAGACTAATCGACTTCTGGGCTTACTGCTGTCAACGGGTGTCTTGTTGCACCTATCTAGAAATCTCTTAAGATGACCGACGTTTGATTACTCGAGAGAAAGTGGGGATCATAGTAGGCAAAGGTGTTTGTGATTCGAGTGCGCTATAACTTGTTCGTCTGAGATGTAATGAATGAGTTATGGAAGTATACATAAACAGGAGCTGACGGTGAGGTGTTTAGATTAGATTGGACAAAAGTGCCACTGGGGAATTGTGTCGAGCAGGTCCTGTGCAAAGTGGATTGGGCTCCTAATGATGGGCTCTTTTTTCATGTACCCACTTCCACTTTCGATGTTTCCTTCCTTCATATTTTTCCCTAGTTAGCACAGGCCCTAGGGTTCAAGACAAAAGGAGTGCGTTTTGCCGTAACCTGGCAAAACCAATGCTCGAACATGGATTATTCTCATCCAACAGGTTACGACATCCCTTGGTCTCAGTAGAACATTGAAACTTTGTCTGAACGGTGGGAAATACGAAATAGTTCAGCATGGGAAGAACACAGTGAAATGAAGTTCATATTAGACCATGTCAGGAGCATTAACACAAGTAACAAGACAATTATACTAAAATTCTCTATTCGATCGGCCAGAAAAGTTAACGTCTAATGTTATCATCTTCACTTGAATTTACAAGTTAACGTGGGATATAATGACTTGGTAAAGCAAGTATGAATAGACCAAGATGACCGCCTCCAAAGGTCGTCTATGTAATTCGAGAATGTGATTGAATCGAAGACAAGCAACTGGAAATTTTGAAGTTGTGACATCAATCCCAGTGTTAGGTGAAATCCTCCAAGAGCAGCAGCAGACGACAAACCACGACCAGATTTTGTGGGGCTGAACGCGTTGGAACCGCCAAGAGTCCTAGGATCAAAGTCCGGCAGAATTCGGAAAAGCATCACTGGCACAGCAGATCTTCAATCCCATAATTGTCAGGAGGCGCTTCGCAAAAGGAAGCAACAGCCAATGGTCCTCAGCCTTCACACGTCGGATGGAGAGCTCCTCGACTCAAGGTCACGGTTTGATAGCTCCATATGGATGTATCAGCAAAGGCAAATCCTCCAAGGAACTCATGGCATTAATGGCTATCATCCCCGGGTCCTAACTCCAGTAAATGCCAATAGGGCTGACACATCATGGATGATCGAACAATGCATGAGTGGAAGCAGCCTCCGCGACTAAAGGAGAAGAAATGGTGGACGCCACCTTAAATTTTTGATTTTTTTTAAATTTGTAATGAGTTTAGTATGTAATAAAATTGGATAAAATTAGCAAGTATCGTACTATAGCTGGTTACCGTACGTGCGACTCATGATGACAGACCTCTACTGTCTAGGTTGCTTCCTAGACAATTGCCTGCTGACTAACCCATTAATGTATAAAAAAAAAACTATTACCTGATCCATAATTGATGTATTAGAATAGGACAATCACAACAATATATGATCATTGGATCATTTTTAGGGATGACAATGGGCCGGGGGGCAGAGTGGGTATCCGAAGATCTTGACCTGGCCTGCTCAATGACCCACGAAGGGTCGGCTCAAGTTGACCATATTCGTGGTGGGTCGGACCCATCCTGTCCCGTTTTATCATAATTATATCACGTATAGCACATATGTAATATAATATACATGCAATATATTATATTATTTTGCGGGTCGGGGTGGTCCATGCCTATTTTTTAAATTCTAAGATGATTATAAGTAATCTTATTATATTCTACACTCCTCCCAATTATTTTTCTTATGCAAGAATTAATATTTTCATCATAAATACCTCATTTTAAGGCCCCGATACATTCCACTGGGCCGACGGGGCAACCACGCAGTGAACAGGGACGAAACGGCATAAAGACAGATGAAAATGGCATCTCTGTCCTCTTCCCTCTTCTGAACCCACACCCACCAAATCTCCCAACGCAGCTCCCCGCGGAAGCAATAGCATATCACCCCAAATGCAGCACCACTGGGCAGAACTCTCCCTTCAACGGACGAAGAGAAACCCCATTTACCAATGGGGCATGAGCTGCCTTCCTCACCGCCTCGCCCTCCGAGGACCCCGCGAATCAAGAAACCAGCCGGAGAGCACCGCCGCTCGCGTCGTGCAAGGTCGGAAGCGGGGGCGGTTTTGTCCCTTGGAGGAAGAAGCCGGAGTCCCCTTGAGCGTAGTCTAATAAGTCGGAAGAGCTCGACACCGGCAATGTAGCTCGTTTTTCTGTGTTACTCGGGCAGACAGAACGGAGCCAGGCAAAATTTCATGTACAGACTCACCCCCCTTTCTTTCTAACCTCCTCATTGTTGGTGGTTCAACCCAGTCTTTCTTTTTCTTTTTCTTTTTTCCTTTCCATCTGCTGCTGCTAAAGCTGCTGTTCTTGTATATGTTGGGGATTTTCAAAGGCTGACAGGGAGCATACAGTTCTTCACAGCGGGAAGCATTTTGGGATAGCTCTTACATTATCAAATGTATGTACTTCTGGAGGTGCTTAGTCTGTGGCTAGGATCTGCTCTTTTTATCTTCTCTTCCGTGACGATCTTGTGTGCTCTTAACGTATCTTGTTTCTGGAACATTGAATTTATTGGATAGATTTATCAATGGTAGGTGCTTTTCCTTTCAAGAACTTCTTGGATGATTTCTATGAGCATTTCGTCCTAGTGGATAAAGGGAATGGAAAGAAAAAAATATTAATTTTTGAAATTGCAGCTGAACCTAAAAGACATGAAGAAAGAAAATTTAAATGTATTTGGTTGTTTAATAATGGATGTACGATTGCAGGTGGAATTTCACGATTGGGGTTGTGAAAGGAAAGCCATGAACCTGGTTTCTTTATATGTCTGATTAAATGGGATTCTGCTCATGTAAGGACTCTCATTGCAGTTATCGTGAAAATCTCAATCAGGAAAAGACGTTTTATAGTATGTGAATGGTCTAGTGAGTGTTGATCCAAGATTTGCATATTTACCAAAGCTATGTTAGTCTTTCTTAATCAGATTCCTGCTTTTGAGATGATCATCACTGCTTTGCTATTGAGCTGAGTCCTCTGGACCAGACCTTGATGGATATTACTTGTTTGGGAGGAAAAGGAAGAATAAGATCTGGATGAATATTCCAGTGCTTTATACTGTTTTATGGAGATTAACTTTAAGATCAAGTGGAGTCTTTTATTTAGGGATGGAAAATGTCAGGGCAAATGGTATTTGCTGTTTGGTGAGCTAGTATGCTTTGTGTAATTCGTGTAAATGAGGTCTGAGTAAGGTAAATTATGTCAGTTTTAGATCACACCTGAAATGATAGGCTTGGCTTACTTTAAGGAAACTGCTCTGTGTTTTATTTACAGGAGAATTATCATTCATTATCTTTTATGCACATTTCCTGATGTGTCAAGGAGTAAAATTTTGTGATTTTATGACTCCGTGTCACGTGGCATTGGGAGCTTTGACGCTCTGTCAGAGTACTGAGATTGGAAACAAATTACGCGGACACAAATTTGCAATTGAAATGTTAGATTGTTAATCATTTCTATTCAGTAGCGGTTGTTGCAGGAATTTCTTTTGGGTTTTTTATTTGCATAAAAATGTTTCAGTGTCATAATAAGGTCTTCTTCACTTCCTGCAGCACTAACCCTTTTTCCTGCAAAATTTTGACCTGAAGGTTGCAGAGTACGTAAATCAGGTTTCTAATTCAAAATGTTGCCTATTTTTTAAAAGATTTAGCCTTTTGAAGCAAGTCAATACTGTGGTCCTTCTTCCATACTTACTGGCATATATCTCAGGTTTTAACCCTGTCTTAATGACTAGGGAAGTAAAGGTCTTCTTGACCTATCCTATTAAGTTCATCCATTGTTCTTGTATGTTACCTTCTATTTCCTGCTTAATTACTCAGCATCTAGCTTTGTGATAGAACTGAGGACTATCATGATTTGCTTCTTACTGTGGTCTGTGGATAAGGTATTTGTTGAAAAATGGGCAAGCAATAGAAAATTTGGACCATTGAATTTGATCATTCTTATCACAAGAAATTCTTTGAATCAATTCTTTGCTCATGAATAAAGATGCTGCGTTATTGTCTTCCTTCCAACTTGATTGACAGATTCAATTCATTTGAATCGTCTTCCAAATTATTAATGGAGTTTAAAAGCAAACAAGGATAAAACTAGAAACTTAAAAGATTTTCCCTCTAAAAGAATAAATGCTATACTTATCTACATTACCATTTTCCTGCAAAAGATTATTAATTCCCCTCCTCCATATATTCCCTTTTTCCTTCTACATATTCCATAAGCTACTGCACTTGCAGTTGTTCATTTACATGCCGTTTATTTGTTTTGCATATCAAATAGATTATCTTCTGCAGTTTTTGATGCATAGTGGCCACAACAGGATGTTGCAGCAGTGCATATACTAGTTTGATCATTCTGCTAGTACTGGATTCCTTTCCTCTTCTTGGTTGATTTGTTCTATGTCATAGCTAATAGTGCAGCTGTTGCCTTGCCTATCATATGCTACCCATTTTGGGGTACGATCATTCAATCAAGTTTATGAGATGGAGTCGATTCCTAGCCAGATTTTGTGTGGTTGTATTTATCCGACAGAATACAAGATGGATAAAAGAGTCAGGTCAATACCTCAGACTCCTGCTTTTGAATAATGAATTGTTATGGTAACTCTTTGCTCAGTCCTTTCAGGAAATTCCTTGGTTGCAAAACTGTTTCAGTGGTCTCTTTTTTTTGTTGAATGAAAATTGAGATGGGAGAGTTCTTTCACGGCTATGGTCATAGCCATGACTGAACATCGTCCTTGACCTTCTGCTTAGGTTCGGTTCTTGGCAGTGAGGGTAGGAGTTTCCCAATAAAAGCTCCAATTGTAAGATGCTCTCAACAGTCAGCTGATCACATCTTCTGCAGAAGAGTTAGCTTCGGCTTTAAACTTTGGGCTGGGCCCACCTGGTTGATTAAAACGTAGAGTAGAAACCACTACATGTTTGTTAGCCCAACTTCCTCAACAATAATCACGCGCCCCGACCCAACCGCTTCTCCTCTCGAAGAAAATGCTACGGAATGACGAAACTGCCCCGCGGAAAAATGATCCGTTGATTATGACCGTTAGCCTTGACGAGTGGAACGATGGCAATCTCGTAAATATCTCCGTCCTTGGTGCCTCTTTATGCCGCCAAATTCAAAAATAAAAAATGGGCGGGCGATTAACCATGGTTAGGTTTACCTCAGTATAGTAATAGTATGTCATCCCTTCGCTGGCAGCACCATTTTTAGGAAAACAATAGACCAGGGTTGGATGAAAGTAACCGTGGTTAAATTCACCGGACAATTTTTTTGGTTCACCTGGCGTCGTCTCCTCGCTATATAAAGCGCCTCTGATAACGCCGAATCTGCATCCTGTCACATTTCTGAAGGCGTCTTGATAAACGCCGTCTTTTGATTCTCCTCTGCCCTCTCCAACGATCCCTTGTCTAGCGTTCTTTTGCGGCTTCTCTATCGGCGAAGATGAGAGAGTGCATCTCGATCCACATCGGTCAGGCCGGTATTCAGGTTGGAAATGCCTGCTGGGAGCTCTACTGCCTCGAGCACGGGATTCAGGTAACATAATCTTTTCAGATCTGGTCGTACATTTGGGTCGTTGGTTTTTCGTTTGATGCTTGAGCGGGATCAGTACGTTTTCTCATGGTTTCAATCCCGCTGGTGTCTTACTCGCAAATTTCCTTCCTCGTTTCGCCGTTGCCGGCCTTAATGCGCAATTTCTCGTGAAATTCCGTCGGATCTCATTTTTTGCTGATTGATTAATTCAGTTTTAGCCAGATCTGTGCTTCCCGCCTGGAAATGCATTTTCTTATGTGTTGCACAGCATAATAATTCATACATATTGAAAAATGCACTGTCGATTTTCGGTGGTCGATTCATGTATATCTATATACTTTTGGAATGCACATGTTTCATTGATCTGCGTGCTTGCTAAATTGGTTTATACATGCAAGTATGTCATTCATACATAGATCGCCCTTGACCTCATTGTAGGAGATCAAGTCAAGAGGTCGGTTTAGCCTTAAGTTGGTCCCGTGTAGGGGTCTAATTCCCTAGATATGGTTCACTTTTAGATCTGTGCTGAATTTATGATTTGTGGAGCTCTAATAATGTCCTGTGGTTTGTGTCGCAGTCTGATGGCCACATGCCAAGTGACAAGACTACTAGTGGAGGTGATGATGCCTTCAACACGTTCTTCAGTGAGACAGGTGCAGGAAAGCATGTCCCCCGTGCTGTTTTTGTTGATCTTGAGCCTACTGTCATCGATGAAGTGAGAACTGGGATGTACCGCCAGCTATTCCACCCCGAGCAGCTCATCAGCGGCAAAGAAGATGCTGCTAACAACTTTGCTCGTGGCCACTACACAAGTAATAACTGGAATCCTTTCTGATGTTGATCATCTAATATACTGTCTACTAATACTAAAAAAATCTTGTTTTTTGCAACTCTTTCTTCTATGTTATCAGTTGGCAAAGAGATTGTCGATCTCTGCTTGGACAGGATCCGCAAGCTTGCTGACAACTGCACTGGGCTCCAGGGCTTCCTTGTATTCAACTCTGTTGGAGGTGGTACTGGCTCTGGTCTTGGTTCTCTACTCTTGGAGCGTCTCTCTGTGGACTACGGCAAGAAGTCAAAGCTCAGTTTCACTGTGTACCCATCTCCCCAGGTTTCCACCTCCGTCGTCGAACCATACAACAGCGTCCTTTCAACCCACTCCCTCCTTGAGCACACTGATGTTGCTGTTCTCCTGGACAATGAAGCCATTTATGACATCTGCAGGCGTTCCCTTGACATTGAGCGCCCCACCTACACCAACCTCAACCGCCTTGTTTCTCAGGTAAAGATGAAACCTTCCACTTCCCACCTACTCCATTTATGAGAAATGATTGTTAATGTAATGTTGAATGTTCATTTCAGGTGATCTCTTCCCTCACTGCCTCGCTGAGGTTCGATGGTGCCCTGAATGTTGATGTGACTGAGTTCCAAACCAACCTTGTGCCTTACCCTAGGATCCACTTCATGCTTTCCTCATATGCTCCTGTGATCTCAGCTGAGAAGGCCTACCATGAGCAGCTCTCTGTGGCTGAGATCACCAACAGTGCCTTTGAGCCTTCCTCCATGATGGCCAAGTGTGATCCTCGCCATGGCAAGTACATGGCTTGCTGCCTCATGTACCGTGGAGATGTTGTCCCAAAGGATGTTAATGCTGCTGTTGCCACAATTAAGACCAAGCGAACAATCCAATTTGTGGACTGGTGCCCGACTGGCTTCAAGTGTGGAATCAATTACCAGCCTCCAACTGTGGTCCCAGGAGGAGACCTTGCGAAGGTCCAGAGGGCCATGTGCATGATCTCCAACTCCACCAGCATTGCAGAGGTCTTCAGTCGCATTGACCACAAGTTCGACCTCATGTATGCAAAGAGGGCTTTCGTGCACTGGTATGTGGGTGAGGGCATGGAGGAAGGAGAATTCTCTGAGGCACGTGAGGATCTTGCTGCACTTGAGAAGGATTATGAGGAGGTCGGAGCTGAGTCTGCTGAAGGTGATGAGGGGGATGAAGGAGATGACTACTGCTGATTTGCCCATGGAATCTCCATTCGTGTTCTCTGTGCTTGCTGTTAAGATGTATTTCTGTCCTCTAGTGTGTTTGATGTCGCCGTATGTGCTTCTGCACGCTACTATGAAATTGCCAGTGTTGCTATGGTATTTCTGTTCTTATTAAACGGCTGAGCTGGTTGCCTAGTAGTATGTTCAATGATTATGCCTGAACTGAATATAGAGCAAATCCACCTTTCTGAGTCGAAGTGAAAACAGACACTGACGATTGGTGAAGAGTCGGATGCAGTAATGTGATCTTAAACTTTTTATAAGATTTAAGAGCATTAATTTCTCTCCGGAGCGCGGATAGCATCTCTCATGTTGTAAGGCAAGGTTTCAGACCGACCCAGGTATGCTGTCGACTTCATTAATCGGCAAGTGATAATTATGATTATGGATTTAATATTGGGCTTTATTTAACCAGGTATGCTTAAGGGGTATATTATTAGGTGTTAAAGAATGAAATTAATTCACTTAGTGAAAGAAATTAACAGTTGGGTAAGTTTATCAAGTGTCCCATGGTGTACAATAAAAAAATCCAAAATTAATTAGTATTCATCTGTAATATAGACAAACATTACCATATATATATATATATATTGCCGAACCAGGTATATTAAATCCATGGAGACTTGCATCTTTAATATATTAAGCATATATTACATTTTATAATCCTACTGTCACAACTTTTTTTTAAATCTAAAGGGGTTTATAAATCTATAAAAATTGATGAATTGACAAATAAAAAGATAAGAGGAATTAAATTGAATCTAAATCTTCTTAATTGAATCTAGTTATGTTTAATGAAATTTCAAATAAATCCAAATATTGGGCTGAATAAATCTTTGGGATCAAGTCCCCTGCTCTTCGGGGATGTCCTCAGCGCCGAGGAACATGTAGAGAAATTTTATAGTTTGGACAATCTTACCATATAGCAAGTTAGCCTTGGCCGAATATAAATGAATGATAATTCATTTAATTTTATATCATATGAGTGAATATAGCATTCAAGAGCCTATTGATCCATAATTGATTCAGATTTAGGATGAATTGACTTTATAAAACTCTTCAATATAAATTTTTTATTTTATAAAATTTGAATCATAACTTTTATTTAATGGTTCATTTAATTTATTTTTTTGAATATATGGTCTTCACATTTAAAAACAAAAATGAAATTAAATTGAGAGGAACGTACGGTTAAAGCTAAGACTCGACTGTCGACTGAATCCTCCCACTCACTAGCCAAAAGAAAAGGGATTTTTTTTCCCAAAAATGTAGGCACTCTCAATTAACACATAACATTTAATTAATTATCATAATCTCTGTAGTACTAATATCTCTGCCACACACGTGTCATGCATCAAACGGTCGGTGGACCTTTCAAGAGAACAGGGGGGAGGGGATAAATAAGTTGATTTTTACACCTCAAAAGATGGTAAAAAGGTAGAAAAGACAATGAATTATTTGTTAATGCTCATTAATTTCTTCCCTAATTGATTAGTTAATTAGTGGGCATTGCTGTGAAAATTTTTCAATTTAAATTAGCTCACATGTATTTTTCCAGCTACATAAAAAAAATTATTAGTATAAATAAAAATAAAAATAAAAATAAATTAACATAAAAATTAAATTTATAACATTTTAATTATTAAAACTACATATATTATTATATCAAAACTACTTTCTCATAAATGTGGTGCTCTTGACCCTGTTTTTGGTTTCCCTGCCATTTTAAGCATCACTTTCACAATTAAAGTTAAACCCATTCGAATTCTGGCCCTTTTTTTTTCTTGTTTCTTCAAAACCGTTTTGCATTCATTTATTAGATATTGCTCTCAAGTAAATAATAGATAAGAGGAATACGGCGAGGGTGTGGCAGAGAGAAGGGAGAGATGGATCACAAGAGCGGTAGCAGCAGCTTCTTCGTGGAGCAGAGAGTCCCCGCCGCCATCAACGGCGACGCAGCTCTGAAGAACAACCTCGACGACGATGGCCGGATCAAAAGGACTGGTAATATACAAGCATCTTATATATGATATGTATAACATATATATGTGTGTGTGTATATATATTCATCCATGAATTTTTTCCCATTTCCCACTTTGTTGTTGATTGGATAATATCATCTGCATGACATCGATCCTTGTGGGGCTCCTCTGTTGGTTTGGCATTTCTCCGATCTGTCGGCTTTTGTATGACTGATGCCAAGTGATGGCATTCCAGCGGAAGAGGTGCAATATAAATGAGTGTTTCGGTTAGGAGTGAGGAAGGTGAAGGAGGATAAATAATTACCGAATCTATAAGGGCTTCGATCTTTTTTCTCCTTTCTGTGGATTCAGGGACGGTGGTCACCGCGAGCGCGCACATCATAACGGCGGTGATCGGGTCGGGAGTGCTCTCCCTAGCATGGTCGATAGCCCAGCTAGGCTGGGCCACCGGCCCGGCGGTTCTCATGGCGTTCTCCTTCATCACCTACTTCACCTCCACCCTCCTCGCCGACTGCTACCGGTCCCCAGACCCCATCACCGGGAAGCGGAACTACACCTACATGAACGTCGTCCGGGCTAACTTAGGCAAGACTCCTCCGTGCGCATATACATCCCATAAAATTGAAACCCATCTCAATTCGATTAGTTTATTCTTATCTTTCATGGAAATTCTGATGTGATTTTCTGCAAATCTCGATGAATGAACGAATTCATACTTATTTTTTTATGGTTTTATATTGATTGTTCCATCAATTATTTATTGCGTATATATATATATATATATATATGAGATATATTTCAGGGGGAAGGAAAGTTCAGCTATGTGGGCTGGCACAGTTTGGGAATCTTGTTGGTGTCACCATCGGCTACACTATCACTGCATCCATTAGCATGGTGTAAGTCAGTCTAAAGTCCAAATTCCATGACTGTCGATGGATGTGCCTGATTCGTTACCATATACGTCAAATTGATTCCTCTTTCTCCGGTTGGTGTTTTCCTGTGCTTCAAAATGGGCCGATCCAGTGCGGTGCTAAGGTCGAACTGCTTCCACAAGAACGGCCACCACGTCAAGTGCCACATATCGAACTACCCATTCATGGTGATATTCGCGTGCATCCAGATCGTTCTCAGCCAGATCCCCAACTTCCACAAGCTCTCCTGGCTGTCCATCCTCGCTGCGGTCATGTCTTTCGCCTACTCGTCCATCGGCCTCGGCCTCTCCGTCGCCAAAGTCGCTGGTACACGGCCTACATGACTTGTGTTCTCTCACACGAGCGATCCGGTGTGAAAAGGAGAGCACGTTGCTGAGGGTCGTGTTTCGTTTCACACTTTGCTTTGTGGTGAATTAGGGGGAGCGCATGCCAGGACGACCTTGACCGGGGTGACGGTCGGGGTGGACGTGTCCAGGTCGGAAAAGGTGTGGCGGGCATTCCAAGCCATCGGCAACATCGCCTTCGCCTACGCTTACTCAACCGTGCTAGTCGAGATCCAGGCAAGTCGCTTTGGTCCCTCACTGTCGTTCTTGCGCCAAGCTAATACTACTATATCACCTGTAAATTAGGACACTGATCAGGATTAATGGGATGGGTACACCTCATGGTTTCACTGTTTGAAGTCAATCATGTGCAAGTCCTTGTAAGTCATTCTGATTGACATACCAGTGGAAATTTGGGCTCTCCCCCGACAAATTCCGATGATAAAGGATTGGATTTGACCATTGTGGCAATCTTGGTTCAATTCGGTTAAAAAAACCTGGGATATCAAGTCCGATCCATCTCCATTACCTCAAAATTCTCAAACCATATATAATTAATTTTTATGATTTGGTTAGTCAATTAGATATTTTATATTTAGATAAACGAAGATTGCATATAAAATATATATATTTATGATTTTTTAGTTGAGTAATATATATTTTAAAATAAATATTTAATTTTATATATTCCTCTCCGTTCTCATTCGTCACATTCCATTAATAAATTACTAAAGGTGATGACAGACCGTTAAATATTGTGGTATCTGTCCGTCAATTGTCTACTACGTCATTTGCCACGTGGATTCTTCAAGACGACATGGCAAAAGTATCTCTTTTTCTTTTTCTTTTTTTTTTTAATTTGAAACTTGTATTATCACTTTTTTACCAAGCATTATTAATTATATTTTCAACACATGCCATTAACTGACTTCAAAACCCTAACCTCAGCCACCACCTCCTCCGCCCATCCTTCCTCTACACGTTCTCCATTTCGATTTATTCCAACAAAAAATGTCTCTACTGTGCATGGGGCACACGCTGGAGAGGAAGGTCCGACCGAGGTCGCTTTGGGTGGTGGGGGGCAAATGTGGCTTCGTCGTTTCACGAGAGTGGGCGTCATTGAAGAAGGTTCAGCGGAGGTGGCTTCAAGGGGTGAGTTCGAGTGATGGAGAGAGTCGGAGGTTTCGTGATTTCAGGGAATGATGGGGTTGGTTGATTTTGTTTGAGGGTGCGGCGGGCCGGGGGTGGTGGAGAAGGAGGTGACGGGGATGGGTGATGTGGATACAAGGTGATGTGGAATCGTTGTATGATGCCACATATGCGATTAACTGACACGTGTACAATAATTTATCAGTGTAATATACACGTCAACAATTAATTAATTGAGATGAATAGATGAGACTCAAATATATCATAAAAATAAGTATATGGAAGTGAAAAAATCACTTAAAATATGTATGATTACAATTGTAATTTTCTACTTTAAATAAATCTAATTTTAGTAAATAAAATGCAAATGGTTTGGTGCTGTTGAAAATTAACTGAACCAAACCATTTAAAAAATAAATTATGAACGTCAACTCAAATAACCTTCTTCTATAATAATATTTTATTTTATTTTAATATATTTTAGAAAATCCGGTTAATCTAACCAAACCTATCAAGTAATTAACTAAAATTTTTTTAAATGCACATTAATGGACTGATTCAAATATTTCAGTTATTTTATGTTTGATTCGTTTTTTTTTTTTTATAATAATAGACCTTTACTTGATTGCCGTTTACTGGCGATTTTATGCTCGACCCGGTTCAATGTTGCAGGACACGCTGAAGTCGAGTCCACCGGAGAACAAGGTCATGAAGAAGGCAACGCTGGTCGGGATCGCGACCACAACCCTGTTCTACGTGATGTGCGGGTGCATTGGGTACGCCGCATTCGGGAACGTTGCACCCGGGAACTTCCTCACGGGGTTCGGGTTCTACGAGCCCTTCTGGCTCATAGACTTCGCTAATGTGTGCATCGCGGTCCACTTGATTGGGGCTTATCAGGTCAGCCGCGTAATTCAAATTCTGCATTGCCATATGATGAAAAACCGGTGGCGCCGTATCATCATCCTGTGCTCGATGTCTCCCTTCTGGCAGGTATTTTGCCAGCCCATCTTCGGGTTCGTGGAGAAGTGGTGCTCGGAACGGTGGCCGGAGAGCGGCTTCATAAACCGGGAGATCCCTGTGGAGATCCCGTACAACGGGACGTACAGCTTCAGCCTGTTCCGGCTGACGTGGAGAACGGTCTACGTGATAATAACGGCTCTGGTCGCCATGATATTCCCGTTCTTCAACGACATCCTGGGGCTGCTGGGGGCCGCCTCCTTCTGGCCGTTGACAGTTTACTTCCCTGTGGAGATGTACATCGCGAGGATCAAGATGAAGAAGTACTCATTCACGTGGACGTGGCTGAAGATACTGAGCTGGGCCTGCCTGGTCGTGTCGCTCGTGGCAGCGGTTGGCTCGGTCCAGGGCCTGGTTCAGGACCTGAAGTCCTACAAGCCCTTCAGTACCCAGTAGACTATCCTCTTCCCTGGTCGGGTCCCAATATGTGCGTGCGAGAACTCGAGTTATCTAATTCTGATGTTTATTTACCATAGCAAGATAAGAACATCAATGTTTGTGCAATAATATTATTAGAAAATGGAATGTTGCATCATTTAGTTAGAGTCTTTCTCTTCAAGAATATGAATTTCATAGAAGGACAGCTACTCGTTCAAAATTTTCAATCAGGGCGAAACCAAAACCGAAACCTCAAAGCACAAAATCTCCCGGCTTCTCCATCCAACATTGCCCGAGACTGAACCTCACAGTATTGTCACAATAGATGACCCCAGAAGAACATGAATTCTTCTGAATGCGGTGGGATTTTTACCACTCCGTTTGCATCGATGAGTGGTAACTTGGGTCCTGGTTGATAAAACTTCGATGAATTAGGCCCATTACACTTTAAGGACACACCGAGGGGAAGACGGATAATGACCGATGATCGAGAGGCATCTACAGCACAAATTGAGCCAAAGATGACCTGATTTATTCAGTAGATTCTTGGATTTTCCTTTCATCCACGTACATTTGAACCTCTCGGCTTATGAAGTTCAGTGAAGCACCACAATGTTTCAGATGGTATCAGGTGGGGTGTCTGAAATCTTGGGTAGTCAGTTAGGTCAGCTGGAGAGTTTGGACGGTCGAATTTGTTGACCGCCTCTCCTTTTCATGTACATGGGCATGGGCTATAGTCGATTCAGCAGCCAGATGGATTCAATCTTCGACAACCCAGAAATTAACACCTAATGTTCTGTGCGATCCGATTGAATATCGGGCAAAGGATGCGATGGACTCAAACCCCGATAAAATCTAAGGTAGAGACCCAGCTGTCCTGCGACATCAGCTGACCAGCTATTCTCACCTATTAGCTGAAGATGACAAACCACTCACAGGCACCATTGCCCAAAAAGACCCAAATGTTAATTGGCCAATTTATGCATTCTGATCCCTCGAGAGAATTTCATCCACAACTCTGTAACCATCATGGACTTTCTTCCTTGAATATGACATAATAACCAACATTAATTCGAAGCAACATACACCCAAATTTCAAGCTACCAACAAAGCATGGAAGATTAGAAGCCCCTGGTGACAGTACCCACACTAACTCGCCGGCGGTGCCTGCAGCGTGCTAGGAGGAGGAGGAGGAGGGGCCGCCTCGGGTGATTCTTCTCCGCTGGAGACGAGCGTCCAGTCGGAAGGAAGAGGCGGGAGCGGCGGGTACACGGTGGGCTTCCGCCTGATGTCCCACGGCTGCGTCTTCTTCGGCCGTGTCTTCATGTGGTGCGAGGTCGCCTTCTTCTTCGGCCTGGACGAGCACTCGATCGCAAGCCCTCCGTCTGCTGCTCTGGGCACAGGTCGTACTATGGCACCGCCACGCACTGCAGCAAACGAGGGCGTCGGAAAGCCGGCCACTTGGCAGCCAAGTAGAGCGGAGACCGACATATCCCCTCGTTGAGGTTAGCACAGAAACCTCTCGATCCGGATAGCGTTCGCTATCCGTCCGGACCCCCTTTTATGTTTGCTGTATGGGCTGAGCTTCGGCTGGGGGTTTCATCTTTTGGGCCTAATTCATCTCCCAGAAAATGCCCACGATCCGATCAGTTCGTAACTGTGACAGAGAGAAACCCGGGCCTGGGACGCAACCACGGGCACAGAAAATGCCCCTAGCCTTGGGGTGGTTTTACCAATCACTATCCTCAGCCCGAATTCAAATAAGTCATGTCACCGAAGTTCATCAGGAAGCATATAGGTAAGGGGGGCCTTCCTGCAAATGACCATCTAATCTAGTCGCTGAACATTAAATAAAGTTAATTAATTAATGGAAACAAGAATGATACTAAATAGTCATTGTCACGGCCTAAGCCATGACCGGGACTGCGCCACCTCCTGAACGAAAATTTAACGCCAGGCTGTATCCAGCCGCCGTATCTCGTTCTTCTCTTCCCCTCGAGCTTGTCAAACCTTCTCACCGAAAGTGAACGTGGCAAGGAAAATAATGGACACAGTCATCGCTTTTGGTGGTGTTGCATATTTTACACATCCCATTATTCGATTTTTGGATACGAATTTCAAGGAAAAACGATGGAGGCAATGCAAAAAGTCTAACTGGTTTTAGACTTCTTCAACGTGCTTGCGCCAATCTTAACCCTTTTGATTAATTAATAGTTGTTTAAATTTGTTGGAATTAATTTTATTTTGAGTAAAATTTTGGATTTTTAAAAAATAAATTTATAATTTTGAGAAATTTATCTGGGTTTTTTTTCTTTCTTTTTTGGGTTCTTTTTAACTCCATTACCTAAGAGTAGAGATACCCCTCCTTCCCCCCAACCGTTACCGCCATAACCATAGAAGGAAGGAACCAGAGAGAGAGAGAGAGAGAGAGAGGGAGAGGAGCAAGCAGCTGATAGAAGAGGACGACGACGAGGACGACAGACAGAGGCTAGAATCACGAGCACCCAAAAAGGAGTAAAAGCTTAAACAACATCCATCGATCCACGACTCTCCCCAGCCATGCTTGGAGCTACCACCACTCTTAACAATCACTCCAGTGCCTCGACACTCTTCTTCGACTTCAATGCCGCCTCTGGTGGTGCTTTCTGCTTCTGGCGGCGGTACTCGTCACTGAATAACTGCTGCTAGCGGCAAGGAATTATAAGAAGATCAGAGGTGAGGGAAGAGATTACACATGGATCCGTGCCCTTTCGTTCGCCTCACCGTCGGTTGCCTCGCCCTCAAGATCCCCGTGGCGGCCAAGCCCTCCCACTCCGTCGTCTACCCTACCTCCTCTCCCTGCTTCTGCAAGATGAAGCTAAAACACTTCCCTCTACAGACCGCCCTCGTCCCCACCACCGACCCCGCCCAACCGGACCCCCCAGACTCCTCCCTTCCACAGGCTGCCGTCTTCCACCTTGGCCGCTCCGACCTCGCCAGGCTTGCAGGCAAATCCATCTTCCCCGTTGCGGGCTGCCGCCTCCATATCTCCGTTTACACTGGGCGGCGCGGGACGACCTGCGGTGTGAGCTCGGGCCGGCTACTGGGGAAGGTGTCGGTGCTGCTGGACCTCGCCGGGGCGGAGTCAAAGGCCTGCACTTTCCACAGCGGGTGGGTGACCGTCGGGAAACGCGGTACGGCGCTGTTCCACCTGACCGTGAAGGCGGAGCCGGAACCTCGGTTCGTGTTCCAGTTCGACGGAGAGCCGGAATGCAGCCCTCAGGTGTTTCAGATCCAAGACAGCATCAGACAGCCCGTCTTCACTTGCAAGTTCAGCTTTCGCTCCGCCATTGACCAGAATCAGCTCTCAAGGTAAGTCTACTACATGAGCTCCGACTTCCGAGTACTTCACCCGAAATTTGCTGCTGTTCTTAGTAAGAAATGTATAAGTAAAAGTTGAATTGAATCGGTCTCATTTCTTCAAATCCAAGGGAAAAACAACCAGTTTGGCTGAAACTTGAATTGGGCACTTAAAAAGAGAACAAAAAAAAAAAAGAACTTGAATTGGGTGGTAGATTGAGGCAGAGGAAAAAGAGTGGGGCTGCCATTGTACGGAAGACCAGTTTGCTTAATCTCAGCCTAGAGCTCTAGTCACTCTGTTTAGCCCTTTACTCTTTCGGTAGATTGAAGTATCTGACTACTAAATAGTATCCATTGTATTTTAAGTGGATTGATTGATTGATTTTGGTTTATCTTTTCATTACAAAACAGTATCCATTGATTGATGTTTAAATTTCAACAAAAAAAAAGGATGGTTTGTTTAAATCTAGTGCTTGTATGGTGCTTGCAGATCTTTACCGGTTGAGCTGAGCTGCTTGAGGAGCTGCTTCACCTCGTTCAGGAGCGAAAGGAAGAGGCCCGGAAGGGAACGCAAGGGCTGGTCTCTCACAGTACATGACCTGTCTGGATCACCCGTAGCAGCGGCTTCAATGGTAACTCCATTTGTTGCGTCCCCTGGCTCGGATCGTGTCAGCCGGTCCAACCCTGGCTCGTGGCTCATTCTCCGGCATGGCCATGGCACCTGGAATCCCTGGGGTCGGCTTGAGGCCTGGCGAGAGCGGGGATCCTCTGATGAGCTTGGCCTCCGGTTTGAGCTGCTCTGCGACTCTGCTGGTGCGGGTATCGTCCTTGTTGAGTCCACCCTGAGCTCGAAGAACGGTGGGAAATTCCTTATGGACATCGTCGGAGCAGCGTACCCAAATGGGCGGGGGACTCCGGCGAGCGCAGCTTCCCCTGGTTGCAGCCCGCGAAGCAGCGGCGACTACAGTTACTCGCTGTGGCCGTTTTGCGCATACAAGGGATTCATGATATCGGCGCGTGTGGAAGGGGAGGGGAAGTGCAGCAAGCCGTCGGTGGAGGTGGGCGTCCGGCACGTGGGCTGCACTGAGGACGCCGCAGCCTTTGTGGCACTTGCAGCGGCAGTCGACCTGAGCGTGGATGCCTGCCGCCTCTTCTCACAGCGGCTGAGGGAGGAGCTCTACCCGGGTCACAACTTGGTGGGCTGATCGGATCGAACCATCAATACGAACCGAATCGTCCAAAATCGGTTCGGTGATGGGGCGGTTCTGTGTACAGACAGACGAGCAAGCTCTGGCTTTTTGTTTTTTTTACAGGTGTGGCTTGTTTCCATAATTTGTTTTACTTTTTTATTTTCATTTTTCAACAAAGTATTTGAGCTTTCCATTTTCAGATTTATTTCTATTTCTAGCTGTCTGTCCTTTGATTCTGCTTATTGGATGAGAGCTACAGGAAAAGGGACGTTGAGCTGGAGAGTACAGCCAATCCATTATTCGAATTTTCATAACTAATGCTTCAATAATCTATAGATATATTTTATATGATATATTATTTAATAAATTAGTTGATTATTATATTATTGATATTGAAAAAAGAACAATATTGTTGGATTGCAATGGTATTGTTCTCTCATGAGGTCATGATCTGATTTGGAGAATGTTGTTGTAAATTTACTATGGAGAATTGATTATTATTGTGCTCCGCTGACCAAAATTGAGCTTCCACCGCCTCCTTCCCTAGATTCTCCGAAATTTCAATTTCCAGATAAAGAAACGTGACGGTGGCGGGTTTGAGTCTAATAGGGGCGGTCATTGACCCATCGTGTAGGCATGCCCCCATTTAATTAAATGTCATGCTATATAGTCATTCAAAAATTAATATATCCAAACTATTTATAATAAGCTGTCATGATGACTTCAAACTCTTTTATTTTTCAATGCCACCGCTCAGTCTCCTACTGAGGCTTGATTCTGTACTCTTCTAGTTCACTGGATTCACCCGCGTGAGGCATGAAATGTGTGGGGATCGCCGAAAGATTTGCGGCTGTTTCGATGTCTACTTCTCGATGGAGGCACTCATTGCAACGGCCGACACAGACTCTACATTCAGTGATTGTTTCTGGTGCTCGCGGGCAAATATATCTGATATTTTGCTTGCAAGGCCATCCGATTAGTTAATCAGTAGAAATGTTTGTGACATCTCCAACATTTGGTGATCTTTGGATACATGAAGAATCTGAGATCTGTGCTCCTTATGATTCTTCTTTCTTTCTTTCTTTATTTTTCCCCATTTTTGATGGGTGCGCGCGGTAGGTGTGTTGGTTGACCGGTGGCTGCGAATACCCTGGAGCTTGGACACTGAAAATTTTGCTCACCATTAGCTGTTTGTTCCCTTACACTCGTTCAGTGGGCTCGTAAATTTGTACCATATAGTGTTTGATCTTCTATCTTGTTGCTATTGGAACTTTAAAGAGGGGAGTTTCATCCTATTTGATCGAAGCAGGAGATTGAAAAAAAATGGCAACATTTCCATTTTTCTGATAGACAGTCTCTGATCAGTTCCTTCATTGCTAAGGACACGTTCTTGGAACTCGCATGATCATTTTTCCCTTGTAGATCTATCTTCACTGGAAGTGGGAGAAAAAATGAAACTTTGCTTCTTGGGTATCATGCCACATCTTGCACCATTTTTTATGGTTATCATGCTTTGGAGTTACTGTCTATTGATATAAGTTCCACAGATTCTCGTGCTCAGTGTGTTGGGTCTGGAATATAGTATGTCCTAATTGCTGGACAGATGTTGGGGTTTAAGATCAGATAAGTGCATTCAAATGATGTATAGCATGGTACTACATGTTGTGAAAATCTTTCAGTGGATAGGCATCGAAAAAAGTATAATCTTTGATGATTCAACAGACTGAGAAAAGTTGGGGTTTTGACAGATACTCATGAGACCACAAAAGTAAATTGATTCTGCCCTCCTATTTCCAATCTGTTCGAGTCACTAATGGAGGTTTTGTATAAGATAACGTTAGTAGGGATGATCTTTTCAGGGAACCTGTGACAAATCCTTTCGGAATTGTGTGCATGATTCTGTGTAATCACAAGAAAAGTCTATGTTGGATTGATAAGCAGAGTGAAGTGGGAATCCTGGTCTTTAACCGTGGTTGTTTAGTGCCCAAATATATGGTTTTCTTATTTGCCTTCCGCCTTGCAAGTCTAGGTGGGATTGTTGGATTCTTGCATTATGATGATTTTTGAACTTGAAGAAACCATTCGACCAAAGAAGAAATGTCTTTGAAACAAGGCAAAGGAGAAAGATAAGATTATATTTCTTGTTGCAAAGCGTTATCGATTCAATTATGTTAGCTGATGTATGTAGTACTACTTGATGGATAGGAACTATGGCATCAAGCTGTCCAAGTGATGGTCTGACTCTCTCGATAAGCAACATCAATGTGTGTGACGATGAAAGCACACTGATGTAGTTGATTATTTCGTTAACGTATGCAAGGAGTAATTTGACCTGCTCAACTGCAATCGGTCTGCCTGCCCTGCCATCAGTGGCTTCATTCTGTTGACCTTGCAGGTGGATGGTGACTTAGACCTAAAATCCTCTTCACTGTCCGGTCCACTTGAAACTTTTGTTTCCAAAGCTTCTTTGCCTTGGATGTGGGGGGAGGTTTTTTTGGAGATTTGACATGGTTTATCCGAGGACTGATTGACTCTAGTACATGTAAAAGCTATATCGGCGGTAAAGGCTCAAATTCCATTTCACGATACAATGAGTAACTGGAATATTTGCCGGTCTGGTTGGGAGGCTGCTTAGCAGGGTAACACTTTCCCTTGTAATCAAAGTCGATGGAAGGTTACACCGCAGTTTTATTTGCATTCTTCAGCACGTCTAGCGCACACAGGAGAAGTCTTCGTTTCCAATTCAAGCATTCCATGTTCTGTACAATAATAATAACCAGAAACACAAGTGCCTTTCCCATCCTGCAAGTTAAAGCAAGGAGGACACAGTAGTTTCCTATTCTGTAGTAGTTCTCCAGTTTTGGCAGTATTTTTGAAGACTCTGCTTGAAAACCAAACCGAATTTTGTGATCAGAAGCCCTATAAAATGAAGCTGGATTTGACTTTGCCCCATCAAACTTGTGCATCATCCAGATCCACTGAACGCACTTACGATCCTCCTCAGGTAATCTCGGCTCTTCACAAGCTGATCGGAATTATGTTGTACCATTGTATAGCAAATATGTCAAGACATGCGTGTTGTATTTCCGACTTCAGTGAAATGTGTCTAATAGATGCATAATACATGGCATTTTGTTGTCTGATGCTCTTAAATCAAGATCTTTATATTGATGTTTGTGTCAGGTAAGAGACCCGGATATATGATGGATAATCCTCAGCGTGGCAATGCCAACATCCCTATGAGGTTACGGGAAGATGCTTCCGATGATGAGAACATCATCCTGAACCCGAACTTTGACAACGGCATTAACAACTGGTCTGGGAGAGGCTGCAAGATCGTCCTCCATGAGTCCTTGATCGATGGGAAGATACTTCCCAAGTTGGGAAAGCACTTTGCATCAGCCTCTGAACGTACTCAGACTTGGAACGGGATCCAACAGGAGATAACCACGAGGACTAAGAGGAAATTTGCTTATCAAGTTACTTCTCTGGTTCGGGTGTTTGGCAAAAACGCAAGCAGTGCCAATGTTCAGATCACGCTCTATCTCCAAATGCCGGACCTCCGGGAGCAATACATAGTCATAGCAAGGTCGGGGTTCTTCTATGCCATATTTGCTCACTTTATTTCTCCGGATAAAGATGATCACATCAAAAGAAAAAAACTGTTTTTTTTGGTTCAACCTGATGATTATCTTGCACTTCTGAGAAGGTTTCCTGTGGCTTGACGATAAAGTGTGCAGGCGACGGATAAGGATTGGGTGGAGTTGCAGGGGAAGTTCCTCCTGAACAACTCCCCCCTGAAAGTCATCATTTACTTCGAAGGTCCACCTGCTGGAGTCGACATTCTTGTGAACTATCTGGTCGTGAATCACGCCGAGAAAACGCCTCCTTCTCCTCCACCTTCCATCGAGGTTAGAAGAGCACTTTAATATTCATATCTGCAGATTGTTTCAATGCCCGTTCCTCATTGACATAACACTTTCTCGAGTTTCTTTCTTCAGAATCCTGAATTCGGAGTAAATATAATCGAGAACAGTGAATTAATTGATGGCACGATCAAAGGGTGGTTCGCTCTCGGCAACTGCACATTAACTGTCCAAACCGGTTCGCCGCACATCCTTCCCCCAATGGCAAGGGGCTCTCTCGGGCCTCATCACGTGGCCCTGAGCGGCCGCTACATTCTCGTGACTAACCGCTCCCAGAATTGGATGGGTCCCGCGCAGATGATCACTGCGAAGCTCAAGCTCTTCCTGACCTACCAAGTGTCCGCCTGGGTTCGTGTACGAGTCCGTGCTGGTGGTCCGGTGGCAGTCGCACAGAATGTGAACGTTGCACTGAGCGTAGATGGGCAGTGGGTGAACGGTGGGCAAGTTGAGGCCAGTGATGATGAGAGGTGGCACGAGATTGGTGGATCTTTTCGGCTTGAAAAGCAGCCATCGAGCGTGATGGTTTACATTCAAGGTCCTGTTCCAGGTGTGGATCTGATGCTTGCTGGGCTTCAGATCTTTCCGGTTGATAGATGCGAAAGGTTTAGGTACTTGCAGATGCAGGCTGATCAGGTAATTGTAATTCTTTCATAAACAATTGATAATGTTCAGTCAAGTTTCCGACACTCTATTATCGAAAATCAGATTGGAATATTGTCTACTTTTGTTGCCTTTGTTTCAGATCCGTAAGCGTGATGTCATCCTGAAGCTCACGGGTTTGGATCCGAGCACCTTCATCGGTGCAATTGTGGTAGTCAAGCAGACCGAGAACTCATTTCCCCTAGGATCCTGCATCAACCGGATCAACTTGGACAACGAAGACTATGTTGATTTCTACGTGAAGAACTTCAACTGGGCTGTCTTTGGGAACGAGCTCAAGTGGTACTGGACGGAGCCCCAGAAGGGCAAATTCAACTACCGGGACGCCGACGAGATGCTCGACTTCTGCAGGACCCACAACAAGGAAGCCCGGGGCCACTGCATCTTCTGGGAAGTCGAGAGCAATGTTCAGCTGTGGGTTCGAGCCCTGAATCGGAGCGACTTGCTGATAGCCGTCCAGAGTCGACTCAATGGCCTCCTGGCTCGATACAAGGGAAAGTTCCGGCATTACGATGTGAACAACGAGATGCTGCACGGATCGTTCTTCCAGGACAGGCTGGGCAAGGGGATCCGAGCCACCATGTTCAAGACGGCCCACCAGCTCGATCCCGCCGCTGCGCTTTTTGTGAACGACTACCACGTCGAAGACGGAGACGACCCAAGATCGTCGCCCGAGAGGTATGCCGATCTGATCGCCGGTCTCGAGGACCAGGGAGCGCTGGTGGGAGGGATAGGAATTCAAGGGCACATAGACAGCCCAGTGGGGCCTATCGTCTGCTCGGCGCTCGACAAGCTGGGCACTCTTGGGCTACCTATCTGGTTCACCGAGCTCGACGTGTCGTCCAGCAACGCGTTCGTCAGGGCGGACGACTTGGAAGTGATGCTGAGGGAGGCGTTTGGGCACCCGTCGGTGGAGGGAGTGGTGCTGTGGGGATTCTGGGAGCTGTTCATGAGCCGGGAGAATGCGCACCTGGTGGACGCCGAGGGGGAAATCAACGAAGCCGGCAAGCGGTTCCTCCAGCTGAAGAGGGAGTGGCTTTCTCATGCCTATGGAATTGTTGACGAGGAGGGGGAGTTCAGCTTCAGGGGGTTCCATGGAACCTACGAGGTGGAGATCCTCACTTCCTGCGAGAAGGTTTGCAAGACGATCGTCGTTGAGAAGGGTGAGCTTCCACTGACTGTATCCATCGATCTCTAAGTTTGCTCTAAATCTGTCCAAATAATCGCTGCTCTAAGCGCGGATAACTCCATATGTATCGGGACGTTGCCCAGACTCAGGCACGCCATATGAACTTACGAAGAAAGTGAGCTCGGTCCAATTTCTTCGTACCTCTCGTTAATTTGAGAATCCAAATGCGTCCTCCTTTACCTTTTTTCAATAAGTTGCATGACCACACATTGGGCTCGGCCCAAGACAATGACCCATTAGGCCTCCAGATCGGCCGCGGTACAACATTCCAAGCCTAAAATTATTTTTCCAAGCAAATGGGATTCAAGAGTGGTTCTACCCGCGCCTTCGGACACATGGGTTAGACCAAACCAATCGGTGCCATCTGACTTTAGCTCCTGTTTTCCTTAGTGCAGTCCAGGTGCCAGAGACCGTGAATATGCCTCACTTATTGGTGACCCATATGACAGTGTCTTCCTTCCTTCTCCGGCTGGTATCGTGGAAACCGCTGATACAGTCCTCTGGATTAACTGTCTGCGTGTATCCCTGTAATGGTGCTGCAGTGTGAGGACAAACATAAGCTACGGACTCATTATATATAGAAAAACATAATCTAAACCCCAAAAAAGAGTAATGAGGTACGGATCCAATCACACCTCTAATTTCAATCGGAGTGTGGGATTAGTTAGCTGCATCTCCCATTTTGGCTATAAATTATCCTACCCCTGAACGCCTACGTGAGTGCGACAACTAATGTTGACAACAATCACATATATGTATGTAGCTTGTCTTGTAACATTGTTACTAACTAATACGAGGTTAGTGCTCCCGTAATAATTGAGTGAATGATCTGTTCCCTTTCTACCGAACATTCAAGCACGAGGCCGAGAGCAGTAATTTCCACCGAGGAGTTCCTCCTGTTAAATGACGTTCGACTTGGCTCCAGGAGGGTCAATACACTGCAGAATGCGCACATGTATAGTGCTGTAGTTATCATCATCACCATCAGTAGCATCCTCAAAAGTTGCTCCCTTTGTCAAGATGTTCCAAAGGACAATACTTTCCCCGGTACAGATAACTGTTCACCGAAACCTTTTCTTCTTCAGGTTCAAACTTGACCCGTGGTCATGATGCTTCCAAGCGGACTTCGGACCTGTACTGTGGCCAAATTCCGCCCACTTGAAACGCGATTTTATCGGCAAATCTCAGTATTTTAATATTTTGTTTTGTTTTTGTTTTTTTTCTAATGATGTCGTGGAAATAGGGAAGAAAAGATAGTAATGCCTGGAGAGGGAAGTTGGCTTGACATTAGCTGTCCCCGAGGGAAAGGGCTGTGCTATGTTTAAAGCATGACTCATTTTTCAAACTTGTAGGTCCATCCTGAATTAGAGTGACAAGCCTATTACGACCTACTAATTCTCCCATTCTAACATAAATATATATATGTGTACGGTGCATGACCTAATGAGAAGGTCGACCCAATTTGTCAAAAAGTTTTCCATAAAATATACTAAGCCATACATTCCATGACTTCTGTTCACGATCAGATCTGAGATTAAGGGGAAAAAAAAAACATAAACATGTATATATTGAAATTGCTCACATGCACAAATAGAATCAAGAAATGAGAGAACCGAGAAACACATAATATTTGTGCATATAAGATTTTTATGAATACCCTCCATAAATTTTCTCTCATTCTCCTCCATTCTATTTCTCTCTATTTAAATAGAAATATGATGAAAAATTACGGATCATTTTCAACTAATTCTTATTTACAATTTTTTTTATCTTATTATTACTTTTTTCCTTTCTTGATTCCTCGTTTGTCATGGTGAGGTCAATCGTGGGGCCACTTGCAACGGACCAGTCCGATGAAAAATATGACAACTCGGGTCCCCATTAGTTCACCTAACAAAATGTAAAAAGGGCAAGAGTGGGGAGCAACGATTCCTTCACATTTCGACGCAGATTCAACACTGTCCAAATTTCTAGGGTTTCTAGAACTTGATGAATTTTCCGGTTCGTGCCCTTCGAGCAATCTAGGTTGACTTCGCTCTCCAAATCATATTCCCAACTGCCCTTTCCTTTTTCGTCGTAAAGAGCAACAAAAGTTCGATACATGGCATATTCTAGCCGGACAAAATCAAGCCCATCCGTCCTTAATTCCCTCTCATCGAGTGGACATGGTTTCCTTCAATTTGTGAAGATACGTTAATATATGAAGGATTAGTGGTAATGAAGCCACTGTGGACTTCAGATCAAGTCACATTACCAGAAGTTCCAAGGCATTCGGATCTATCAACATGATATATCACTTGGTCAAATTAGTTCAAGATTTTTTCTCTCTTCCCTTAAGTGATATAGTATTTAAATCTCGTGAACATATAAAGTGTATGACCAAAAGAGTACTATAAGTTAATTTACCGATTCAAACGGAAAGTTAAAACTATTACCACTTACTTTAACTTGTAAATATAAGTATTTTGATTTGTGTTTATATACGTCACTCCCAATGATTTTTCAATTATCATCACTTTACACTGTGATCAGATTCCCCTCCCTTCTTTTTTTTGTTTTAATAATTCTAATAGACATGACATGGGTGGAACAGGCAAGGCATGCAAAACATAATGTCATATTCAGAGGTAAAATTCGTATGTCCTTATTGAAATTGAAGGGTGAATCAACTGTTGGGCATGTGGGTTCCTATAAAATCTCTGTCTGGACATTTAAAATATCGTGATTCTGATCCATAGCAGACAAGAAGAAACAACCTCCCTTTCCTCTCTGTCGACATTCTAATTTAGTTTATTAATTATACATATTTTTAATTCATTGCCTGACGCCTCGGCGTTGTAAAGTAAATTTTTTTTCTTTATTAGAAATGAAAAACACACATACTAACCAAAAATAAAAAAAAAATTAAAGAGAAAAATAAAGAAATATAAGGAACTTTATTTACAAGAATAGAGTTTCGAATTTTTATATTTAAGGTGCTGCCACCTATTAAATCTATTTTCCTAAAATGATTATTTAAAAAATTAAAATAAAGACATCTTTTTTTTAATCAGAAAATAGAGACCTCACCACTGTGCACTCAACTATGTTTATCATCTTCCAGGTCTGAAGCTATTGTAACCTCCTCGCTCTCTCTCTCTCTCTGGGTTGCAGGAGATCATAGAGGAGTAAATCAGCCATGGGAAGAGCTCCTTGCTGTGACAAAGCAAATGTGAAGAAAGGGCCGTGGTCGCCGGAAGAAGACGCTAAGCTCAAGTCCTATATCGAGCAGCATGGCACCGGTGGCAATTGGATCGCTTTGCCCCAAAAAATCGGTAATTCAATTCTATTATTTCCTCACCGTCTAGTCAACCGATCAATCAATCAAGTTGTGTAATCCGGTATGCTTGTGAGCTGCTAGTCATGTGTTACTGTGGATTAATTGTTCTGAACCCGATTAGGGCTGAAGAGATGCGGGAAAAGCTGCCGCCTCCGGTGGCTGAACTATCTTCGCCCAAACATCAAGCATGGGGGATTCTCCGAAGAAGAGGATAGCCTAATCTACAGTCTGTATGAGAGCATCGGCAGCAGGTCTCACTCTATACCACCACATGTAGATATCCCGAGTCGTTTACACCGATTTATAATAACATGCATATCCTTAAACGCACGTATAATAACACATGAGATTAAGCAGGTGGTCTATAATTGCTGCCCAGTTGCCCGGAAGAACCGATAATGATATAAAGAACTATTGGAACACTAAGCTGAAGAAAAAGCTGCTAGGTAAACAAAGGAAGGAACATGGCCGTCAAGGACACAACAACGGCATAAGGAAGCGTGGGTTGAAGTATTCATCGGGATCAATAAATAGAAGGGAGACGCAGACGGAATGCCCTAGTAGCTTCATGAATAGCAACCAGATCAACCCAAATTGGCTAGAATTACCAGCGGCAACTCAAACAGTTATGCCACACTCGGACTTTGAGGAGCCGGCAGTCCATGGTAGCACATCCATCAGGAAATTGCTAACCGAACTTGGAGGAAGGTTCTTACATCATGATGACCAGGTGGCTATCCAGAACGGGCCACCGAGTTTCCATCAATACTCGATTTGTCAGAGTTCATCTTCGCCTTCTCAAAACCCTAATTATGACCATGAAGCATCAGTGGCCATGCTCTCTTCTGCCACCGTTGCAGCCCCACAGCCAGGAGGTGAGCAAGCTGGAATCGCTTTTCCTTGCACGGTTGAAGAAACATGGTCCTTTGCCAACCTCCAGAAGCCGTTTGACAGGCTTGAGTTCTTACTCGGAGAGGGAATCGACACTGCAGCTTGCGCTGCCGACTGGTATAATATGAACTCCACAATTTACCCTCCAGGCTCGAGCTACGGACTGGGCATCCAAAATGGCCAACTCCAGGATTGCGGTTTCGTCAATGACCTGAGGTACTCCACAGCACAATGATCTGTGGAGCGATACGCATACTCACGATAATCGGATAATCAGTCTAGCAAACGAAATCGACAATCAATCTTGGCATTCATCAGCATGCGTATAAAAGGGCTAGTCTGCCAGATAAAACTGCTGGGAGTGTAGTAGATTTGGCTTTTACAGATCTCTTAACGAACTCTTGCTTGTTGCTTAATTTCCTCCTCGTGTACGTTCATTTGGGGTCTGCATTCCGTGTATGGTTGTAAGTACTAAGCTTGCTCAGTGGTATCTCTGCGCATGTATCTTCTTTTGTCCTTGTGTCAATTTTGGACATCTATTAGGGATTTTTAATTGGGAAATTGCATTCATATCTCTCGATTTGAAGACCGATGATTGAGAATGTGCGTAGAACAAAATTACAGCTGCCTTTCTCGGAAATCCCAGCCAGACCAGAGAAATTAAAGAAGAGCACTTACGACCTAATATCACATGCAGATTTTATTTTATTTTATTTTTGGTTGCTTGTATAAGGGCCAGCGCCACGACAAGAACTTGTATCGCGAAGCTCTGTCTTTCTCTACGCTAGGTAATGCTAAAATTGATTTTCTCTATTAGCAACATTATAGGAAAAATCATATTTAGAACTATCGAATAATCTTAATTAATATATATTAGCAGCTCTAATTCACTTGAGTTCCTTGTAATTTTAACACGAAACTACGTGCCAAAAATGGAAATTATACTACATATGCGTCCTTACTATAACGATCTATAAATACATGCAGACATGCACATACATATACATGTAGGCATATAAAATTCAAAATTCGCCTACATCCATATATCCTTGAAAACCTAATTAAATTGATCATGTTCGCTTTTGGGTTGGCTATTGGCAAAGAAATTTATGACTGAACTCATATATTCAAATCTTAAATTAATTACAAAATCTATGAACGCCCTATTAATTTACTTGAATTAATCATTAGTGTTGTTTTCCTAATTACATTATGTTTCTCTGTATACACTATCCCAAGATAAAAATGGATGCCCGATCATTAAAGAGATTCGGGCCGATTTATCATTTTCCCCCTCATACGAATATGCCGACGCACACTAATTGAAAGATGGAAGCCAAATCCTTCGTGCGATCAAGATTATGTCATTATCAGAGGGATGATCGATGGAGCGGCACGAATATTTTTTCTACGTCCTAATTAATGCAAGCTTTTTCACCGGAGAAGGAGCTAGAGAGGGTTAGATATTTCATATAATGATAACAATCGGAATTACAATTAAAATTTTTATATATTTACCATTTTATATTAAATCTTACTTATTTCAAAATAACTATTTCAATTTTATACATTTGATTATGTAATACAATTTAATCTTAATTTTTAACAGTTCTCTGATATGATATTTAACAATATTACATGGCATGTCATGTTGGCATGGTATGTTAGCAATTTATTGATATGTTATTATGACATATCTATAAATAACTATCGCGCCAGTGTATCATTAAAATTAAAATTCAAGTATATTATGAAACAAAATATATAGAGTTAAATAAGTTATTTTGAAACATATAGAATTCAAGTACGAAAGAGAAGTAAATATATAGGATTTCTATTCTAATTATCTAAATAATAATATATTTATTATTGATTATATAGTTTTATTTTCACTCGTGATATGATTTCCAAAATTGAATGATTTAAGATTTTATTAAAAAAAAAAAAGCTCCGGCAAATCAAAATTAATGGCATCATACTCATCAACGGTGCAACTGAAACTTGCAAGTACAGCAATTAATTATCAGTACGGACGTGGGAGTAGTTTTCCCCGAATTCTGAAGAAGAATATAAAATGTTGGGTAGAAATCCATATCCCTTCCTCGACGGGAGGAGTAATATTCTCTGTTATGGAACATTGATCCTCATTGAATAATGAAGTTCACAATAATTTTGCATTGATTACATTAACCCAGCTTATTCTAGTGTCAATGATTTAGTTGGGACTTAGTGACACGACCTATCTAGCTGGCTAGCTAGCTAGCCCTGGTTAGATAATTGTAGTTCCCGTCAAAGGCTTCCCAAGCTTTTGTCCCATGCCCTAAGTCACCAGTCACCTCGCTAATTTCTTTATTCCCTCCTAGGGTTTTAAGAGGTAGAAAAGAGGGATGAATCATATATATATATGTATGTATGTATGTATGTATGTATGATAAACCATGAAATCGAAATATTAACCTGTGATGGGCATCTAGAGATCAATTTCTGCAGAAGCACTGGGCGGGTGAATGAAGCGACAGCAGCCTTACGCTCCAGCACGAAAACCAAACGGCAACCGGACACCGACAGTATCTAAGGTTCTTCCGTGCACATGAAGAACTAATATTGGGACAGGGAGTGGGGGAAAGAGAAGAAGAGAAACAACAGATCCCTAATTATATAATTATGCCCCTTGCTGTAAAGTGAAAGAGGGAATATCCTTCTCCAGGAAGAAGCACAGCAGATAGAGCCCAAAGCAAAAAACCAAAAATTAAAACACACACACACACACGAATTCGGTTCAGCCGCGCATAATCAGTCAAATTAATTAATGTCGACTAGAAACTGTTGAAGATTTAATGCATAATTTGAATAAAAAAATGGCGTGGCAATTACAAATTTTATAATTTAGAGAGTTTTACTTACCACAGTAATTTATTCGGACATTTTCAAGGTAAATCGAGTTTCTAATGAGCTGCCTTTTTTTAATTTTTATTTGAGAAATTCGGGGCTGGAATAAGGCTTAGACGACTAGAGATGTTAAACGGGCTGGGCTGGTCTGGAACCGAACCGTCCAAACTTAGAACTGGCCTGGACCTCTCCTAAACAAACCCGGAACCACTCTTATTGGGTTGGGGGCGGTTACAAGCTTATTAAAAAATATGGACCGGTTGAACCATAATCGGCTTGGAATCATTGAAAACTGGCCATGACCAACCCGAACCGCCAAAAATCCTACAAATCAATAGTCGAATTTTGCGGGATCAATTTAAAATTTTTTAAAAAATTAAAAAGATGTTCATTTCACAGGCCAAACTTGCCCATTTATAAACAGTTCTGACCAGTTCATATTTGTTTGAACCGTGATCCGTTATTGAACCGACATGTTAAGCAAACAGACCGAATTGTAATCGGATCAAACGATTATAAGTCTATCTTGAACTGGCCCGGATCGCACTTTTAACAACACTAAAGATGACATCTGGCAAATGACACTTACCAAATTCCTCTCTAAAAGCTAAGCTATATTACTAATATATTATATTAATAATTAAAGAGGCAGATATCTACACCCATATATTTATATCACATATTCGCATTTTAATATGAAAAATAAAAATAATAAAAATACGACAACTGTCTCTGTCTCAATTATCAATAACTGAAGGTGACGTTCACTAACACGAGAAATTCTTCTAGCAGGTTTTGTCCTGTCATGTCCTACGAAATTCCTCTGAAGAAAATAATAGCGCGTGGCTCCACAAACTATATATGCTTATGTATGTACCCATGGTCCCATCATGTATGTATATATATGCGTATATATATTAATTATAAGGAAAGATCTTCAAACGTAGAAAAAAGAGAGAGAGAGAGAGTTGGGGGACACTCGCGTTTGAAAATTTTATTGAGGTCTTCAAATGTTGGCCCGTAACAAATTCGAGTTTTCACCTGCCAGTCAATTATAATGAATTGCTAACTATAATATATTACACCTTAATAAATTGGAGCCTTAATCTTATAGTAAAAACCATATTACTTGCTTAATGTAAAATTGCAACGCTTTATAAGTATGCGTAAATTGAGATAATTGGACACTTAATCCCTCCAAAAAAATTTTCAAAATTGATTTTTTCGAATTGAGAAAATAATTTATCACAATAATTTTATTCCTTATGATTTTTACGGGGCCTCCATTTACCTTATGGGCCAAGGCACTCCAACACTGAAAAGGCCCAATCAATTGTCATTTCCATTTCTTGTGCAAGTATTGGGCGTCGTGGAATGACGAGGAAATTAAGGGCTAAATGGTAAAATCAGATACCGTTCTTCCAATTCTCTTCTCCCAAGGATGATTTGACCCTTATGCCCTTATCCGCTCGTTGAACCCTATGCCGCTCTGCCGGGGCCTGGAAGAACGATGGAGCTAAGCTGAATCTTCAGAGCCAGCCTCCTCCTCCGAGCAATGGTGAATTCTACCATTTCGCCTTCTGCTTCACTGATCTGGGTAAGATATTGTTTCCTGTATTATTTATAGCCTCTGACTAGCACTCAGTTCTGGATATGTCGGCTCGGGTGGGAATCGTGTATCGACAAGATATCAGCTTGACGCTTCCTTAGTGGAGTAGGTCTTTCTTGTTTGACTCGAATTACTGATTTCTAGCTGTTCTCGTTATTGGGCTTAATTAGAACCGACTTAAGATCAATATTGAGCTCTATCGACTTTGAACTTGGCCACATTTGGGATATCAATTCTTCATGATATTGAAAACGGTCGAGCCTTGAAGAAGATACTTCTTCGAGGTTGAGAGATTCAAACGCTAAATTTACAAATCATATTGTGTTTGACCATCGGATTACTTAAGAAGATACTTCTTCGAGGTTGAGAGATTCAAACGCTAAATTTACAAATCATATTGTGTTTGACCATCGGATTACTTGGCTCAGCTATGCACATTTGCAGCTCCGTTGTTTCCACAGTAAAAGCACATCGCTGCTCTATAAGGACAGATTGTTCTTTATGATGTTTCTGTTGATTTGTGATTGAATTGGTTTCTTTTTAACAGTTCTGCCGATTAGTTGTTGTAGTATATATATGAGGAGCCCTTCTTCTTGTCCTTTCTGGCTGAATTGATGACAATATATGCCCTTGCTGTCTCTCTCATTTTCAGATCAAGCTGTTCAAAGATAGACCTATTCAGTTCAATGGGAGTGGAATGCGACATTCCCGTCGCATAACGATCCCTCCAAGATGTTCTATGAAAGCATCAATGGCACAATTCGGTGAACCAGAGAAGTTAAAGGTGCATCTAGATGTTGTAAAGGAAAGATTGTTGGAGTCTGTTCCTAACTCAGTAAAAGATTTCCCCTGGAAGGAGGCAGAAGATAAGCTACTTCATCGGCTCATACTTTTGGGACATAAAGTGTTGAAGTGGTCGGTCGTTACACTCTTCATGTTTAGCTCTCTATCAGATTTTGTCTTTGCTGTTGCCAAGAATAAAGAAATGATGATTCCCTTGGGTCTCTTCATTGGCTGCTCAGTGGCTGACTTTTTGAGGGAGATATCACTCGAATTCTCTGGCAACTCAGAGGTACAGGCATTTTGACTTCCTTTGTTTTCCAAAAAGAAATGAACTTCTTCTATTAGAATAGAATATAAAATAAATGCTCTCTGATTGTGGATTGTGTGTGTGAGGAGATGCAAAATCGTTCTGTTTATTATGTTTTTCTGTCTTGAAGTGTACTATATTTTATGGAAAATATCCTTTGGAAGGTTATTTTTTCCCGTTTGGTTCTGGAAAACTGAAAAGTGTTTTAGCTTGCATTAGACAAAGAAAATGATGGAGGAGTATTGTAATACACACAAAAGTGGAAATCTGAAAAATCTTGCTCGCTTGTTCATAATTAATACCAAGGTCCACCTGAGTTTTTCGACTATAACGTTATAGATTCGTGTTTCAGTTTGATGCATATGTAATGTAAAATCTTCTTTCAACAGGTTAGAGGATATGATCTTCGGCACTTAACTGCAATAGGCTGCATCTTTCTTCTTGTGAAGTTAGTGTCTGCATGTTTCACTTTGCGGACTCGTGTAATCCTTTTGCATGTAGCAAATGGTGGGTTGATGCAAGTTCTTTGGCTGTGGAGAAATTCTACCGAAGAGAAATCATCTGTACAGGAGGATGTACTGGCTTCTGTAGCCGTAGATGATGGAGATTAGTACTTAGCGCTCCTTGGACTTTGTTGTAGTTAGTTTCAATAGATTTTTCTTCTTAGACATTGTTTTGAATGTCATATTGATTTGTTGAATAGTGGGATCAGTCTTGCTTGCAAATCTTTGCCTACGGATATTCATATGTACTTAATTGGATATACATACGCACATTGTTGGAACAGATACTGTGGTCTTTACTCTCAATGCCGCCGTAGCATCTAAAGGATTTCCGTGGCCTTGCTGCTGATAATTTCCTCACATAACTCTTTCCATTTCAATCTTTAGATTGCTCATCTTCCTGTTATGGGCCAGCAGTTCTTGGCAGCTGAGTCGCGTTTATAACTCAGAAATTATTGTCAGACACTATCAGCCGAGTCGCCTTGGACATTACTGTCTTATTATCCTTTCTGCTTTCTGTGATATGTAAAATAAATAGACAAGACCCTTTCCAGGGGGATTTAACAGGAACTGTTAACCAAATGTTTTGGGTCATAACGTGCAACATCATCCAAAGTCATAAAATAGTTTAAACTTGTCTTGGCAGTGAGCATAACATGGTCCAAGCACAGTAAACACCTCGCATTGTCAACGAAGACAGAATTTGAAGATCAAAGAACCAAACCTGTCTATTTACACAAATCAAGTACAGTCTCATTTGCTCAATGTTCCATCCCCCTAGCATCATAGCTTGACTACTCCAGAGTGCAAATGTTCAGCCCATGATGCATCTGTCTGAAACTATCTTTTGCACACTTGAGAAGAACCACGCGTCAGTAATCATAAACACTGCAGCCAAACCTGTAAGAGGAGAACAGGAAACCTATCAAATTTGTTATCTCTGTACAGCAAGATTGTGAACTTTTAACCCTCATGATCTCAAACTTCAGAGGTTGCAGAGGCCAATGACAAGAACCTGCAGCAGCATCAGCTCAAGAGACATAGACTATACAACCCGAGAAAGGGATAAGTGGGAATTGTTTCACAGACCACCTCAAATACCAATCATGAAATCTCTTAGTTGATGTGATTGAAACTTGGCATGTCAGTTTGGAAACTATAATGTGGAAATCTTAAAGATATGGCTCAGATGACCATTCAGATCACTGAAATTCGGTTAGTTAAAGGAGTTTTTAACCATCACCAGCATAACTCTTGAAACAGCCAAAGACTAAGAGATAATCATAAAGACAAACTAACACTTACCACTATAAACTGCGAGTTGGGTGTACAATTTTTTGGCTCTCAGGTCATTTGCCACTGTTCCACAGCAAACAAAAATAAATAATAAGTGCCAAGAGATTAAGAACATTTGAAACCATTTTTAAACATAAAATAGTCATACATCTGAATCAAGAGACAGTGTCGAATGTTGCAAGAATGCTTGCAAATATGATACAATAACATTTACAAGTTTGTGATTGATTTGCAGCTGTATCCAACTTGAGATTCTAGTTACTTCTATATGAACAAGAATCAGCAAAAGCAAAAGTTTGAATTCTGAGAAACAAGAGTTGCAGTGACAGAACCTTTAGGACCGGTTCACCCTTATTGGGATTGGCAGATTGCTTTGCAGCCATCTGCATCTGGGCACGTGCAGCTCTCCCAGCAGCAGACTTTTCAAATTGCTCTTGCCTAATTGTGATTCAAGTGCACGTGGGTTAGTCTATAAAGAGAGACAGGAGAATCATATGTTCAGTCATTCCTTTATTTAAATTATGACTAAGTAAAAATGCAAGTCAAGTGGGAAGTTTGTATGGACATGGAAGCATAAAATTGAGTGCACAATCTGTTTATTGGCAAAAATGGCATTGATGATCTTCTTTCTCACCACATGCAAACTGAGCAGCTGTATTCAGCAGACAACATTGGCCCTGCCAAAGGAAGATCTTGATATACTATCAAGCTCATTTTAGACCAAAATTTTCCTTAATAACAACTCCAATGCCAGAAAATTGTCTTCCAGTCCAGATTTTTCTTAGCCAAGGGGGACTGAAGAATGATTTACAATCAACAGAGAGTGTTGCTCAAAGTAAATGGTAATCCTGGGACAAGACACTGGGATCGCCTACAGAACAACCAGAGACAGCAAAGTACAACCAGTAATATGCAGATGAGATAGTATCATAAAAATGGTCTTGAAGATTGATTTTGACTGGGGGTAAGAGATTAGGAAATTACTACCTTCTAATAGGATAATCATCATATCAAATAAGCCACACCTTTGGATTCACAGATACGTATGCAAGGGAATGACGTAACGTGATTTCAAATTCAATTGACTTTTAATGAGGTTAGGTAACATTTAGAACAGAAGTGAAGCTTCAACAACTGAATAGCCGACCCTTATGTTGCAATTCAGAGCAAACATTGTAAGCGGTATCAATTGTAGAATGAACAGAAACAACTATACGTCCCTCACAGAAAGACAGGGTTTTCGATGGAATATGAGACAGAGGCCGCCGCATATCCTCTCAATTCCAATCACAGTTAGAATCAGATGCTTGAACAGACACGAGAGAGGTGCCTTGTCGATTCTCGACAATCCCGAACAGCTGATCAAAAGGACAATTGGACGTAATTTGAACTAGACACAAAGACGACCGCTCGCGTATATCCCTCAGAAACTCAATTGTGGACTAAAGAAAATACTAATTCCGGGTACATGGAGAGACGACAATGATGAGGCAAACAGCGAAATTGGAATGGAGACCCAGGGGGATGATAAAGTTTTGCCTTTTCTGAGCGGCTTCGGCGGCTTTGGCGCGGGCCTCAGCGGAGGCCAGCCTCTCCTGCTCCCGCCGCTGCTCCTTTATTCCCCCGTCGAAGCAAGCGCACCACCCCATCCGCGCCGTACTCTCTCCTGCGTCGGGTCCGTACCCCGTCTTCTACAACCCCGTTCCCGGACCGTCCTCCTGTATATATACCCTTTAGTAGTTTGTTGGCATTGACTTCCAACTTCCCTTGGACACCTACCTACACCGGGTGCATGCTTTCTCCAGTCATCTTCGTGGGGTTCACTAGCATTGGACTCACAATTATTGGCTGCTCCGGGTGCATGAACTTCTCTCTCTCTCTCCCCACTGGTATGGTAAGAGCCCCGAATACGCGTATTTTATATGCGTAAAAGAATGTGCCTATTTTAAACGAATTTTATATGCACTCTTTGTTATGCTAGATGGCCCTGCTTTGCACGAAGAGGAGCATACGCCAGGGTGCTTGCAGTTTCTTCTAGTTGTAGTTAGCCTCTGCAGCTTCCTATTCACCGTAGGCAAGGTGCTAAAGCGACTGTCTAATCTCTCCGATAAGCAACCCTCGGCGAAGCTCGGTGAAGGGAAATGGGCTCGGCCGACCGCTTCGACTCCGTCTCCCCGATCGAGCCTCTCGAGATAGACAATGGCCTCATGCTTATCCCGCGCGTGAGGCTCAATCTTGCCGTCTACCCGTCCAGCCCTGCCCAGACGAAGCCCGTCGACGACTGGCAGCTCAAGCGCGCGCTGCTCGACTACTTGAAGAACTCCCTTTCCGTCTCGCTCGCTGTCCCAGAGGAGGATGTCGAAGTCGCTCGCGTGAAGGACCTCAAGAAGCGCAAGCGCGATGAGCCCTTAGCCCGTGGCTCCCTTGTGATTCGCGACCTGGGCTTCCTGAACCAGAAGAAGAGGTCGAGCATCGACGAGGAAGAGAACACAAAGGAGGGCTTGGTTAAAATTCTGGAGAAGAAGTACTCGGAATGGAGGAAGTATCTAGTCGGTAAAATGGATGGACTGGAGATGAACTTTGGAGGGCTGAAGTTTAGGTTGAGTGCTTCACTGCCTGTCTCAGACGATTTCGAGGGAATGAAGAAAGAGTGGGAGGAGCATTTCGCGTTTAGTAACAAAGGTTGTGATAGTTTTGTCTTACTCATGAGAACTATCTACAAATATCAAACTTACAGTAGACGTTAGAATTTATTGTGATTCGAGTTAGGTACCTTCGAAAGGTGATTAATGTTCAGCATAAAGCGCTTCGATAAGTAAAATTCGAATCTTTGTCTATCAGATTCTGGAAGGGCTTCTTTTGTACTTGACTGTTTTCGTATGCAGATTAGATAGAATGGTGGGACTGTCTGATAGATTAGCTAGATTTCTGAAAGGCTGTGTTGATATCTCTGTCTGTTCTTTCGTTCAGTGTACTCTAGAGGAGGAAGACGGGAGCCTGATACAATTGTGTTAAGAGGGGTTCCATCGAGGTGGTTTGCTGAGCCCAGAGTATCATCAAAGCCATCAATGTTGGTTACACATACTATCTTCTCGACATTTGGTAGTATAAGGTAGTTATCATGATTGTACTGTATAGTTCTATTCTGTTTCTAGGTCTCTTGTTTTCTGAGTTTCAAGGAGCTTTTCGTGACGAACTTTAGTCACTGTTGAGTTAGCTTTACTGATATCAACAATGGGTAGTGTTGTGAGATCCTTGAAAGCTATTGTGGATGGTGCTTTTGCATTTTCTTTTGATTTGACTATGAATTGCTGCATTTTGATAGGAAGGATATATTACTTGGCCATGGATTTTTCTTTCAAACATGCTCTGGATGTGCATCTTGCCATGCTGTCAATGCCTTCATGGTAGAATCTAGCAACATCAAGTGGATTTAGGAAATTTCCAAGCTACAGGCCCTATGTGCATGTTTCTTTGGCTGAAAAGATCTTTCGTGATTGATGAAAGTTCAGAACATTGAATTAATGCAGGTAGTTTATTTTGAATGGAAGATGTAATCATTCTAATTAAAAATTTTGGAATTGAGATCCCCAATGAACTATTGCATTTAGCTTCTCTCTGCTGCTCCTTTTTTTTACTCTATTTTTTTTTAATCTCAATTCTATGTCTAACCACTCCAATAAGAGTCCTTGTGTTATGAGTCAGGAAGTCAATAATGGTCTCTTTCTTTGAATAGGAATATTAGTGTTGCCGAAGACAATGACTTTGGTCAAGATGGGGACGAGGAAGCTGGATTGGTATCAGGTCTTCACTGCAAAATTGTGGTCCAATTTGAGAAATTCAAGGACTTTCATAATGCACTAAAAGTACTGTGTGGCCGCTCCATGCAAAAGGTACATGATTCTCAATTTTTCCCATCTATGGATTGGGGGATTTGGAGGGATAAGGAGGGGATGGATTTGAAGGGATGAGGGGTAAGTAAATCCTTGTTTGAGTATATTCTAATGAGGGTTATGTAGGGATTTGGATGGATGAGTTATCCCATAATAATCCTCCAACCATCTATTTTTCTACCCCTCCTAGTCTCATTTTAATAGACAGAATTATCTCTAATTGAAGATTCTTAACTTATTGGATAATCTCTCCTAAAATTAAGACCATGTGGCAGATTTTTGTGTAGCCCCTTCAGTACTTGGCAAATGACATTGCAGTTAATTCCATCAACAAAAAATGACCTTGATCTTGTCTGACAAAGCCTTGCAATTTACTAATATTTCGACAGTTAACAATTAATTGCTATTAATGCTTGATTAGTCAAATAAGAATTTCACTTATATTGAACATAACAGTATGAGTGTAAATGGACTATCTCTAAGACCTTCACCTAATGACTAGCCCTCCTTTAATCATGCAGCAAGGATCACGGCTGCTAGCTGATTACGAGGTTTCCTGGGACAAGGATGGCTTCTTCCGGATATCCAGAAGTCAAAACCAAGACAAATATTCAGAGCCACATTATAGAAGTGAAGCACCAAGACGTGTAATTTCCCGCCACAGCCCTGAATATTCTCGGCCAAAGAGATTTAAGGTATGTGGCAATTTTTTTGATGCAGAAATACGCTGAGGTACTTAAATGTGACACTATTTCACAAGCATATCCGGTTTCAATAAATCCTAATATTTCCGTTGCTTGATGGTAGACTGGCAGTACTTTTTTGCTTGGTGATGATTTTTTTCCTCTGCCATTGTTGTTTTTTCTTTTGAAAACTACCGACTTGTGCTTCCGATGCAGGAATAACAAGCACATTCCTTGATAAGAGAGCTCGAATTACCCTTGTTGAGGATTTGGAAAGTGTAAAACTCAGATCCTAGCCCAGAGTTTATTCATACACATGCAGCTTTGTAGCAGTAGCATCACAGCACATTCCCTGGTGGGAGAGAGCTGCAATTGTTTGGCTAGTATTCTGATTGTTTATGTTACAAAATTACATCACTTTCTCTGATCTATCAGTTTCGCCTTCTCCTGTTAACTCATCTCTATTTTTCTGTGTGATCTGATGTGTTTGTCTTCCCGATCAGTGCGCACAGCAAATAAGACGCTGTCTGAAAGTTGTCACTCATTAAATGACTACATTTACTTCCTCTTACAGTAGTTATGACAAAGCGATTACAGCCTTCGCGTTTACAATCCAGCCTTCAGGTGGCGTATGCGGTACAAACTACAGAGTAATGGAAACGGAGTGCAAGTCAAAAGCAAAGAACTCCATCTTGCAGCGTGACTCTTCCGCATTCTACGTCAAAGAATTAAATGAGAAACTCCAGGAGCATCTCTTGGAATTATGCAGGTTGCTCTGCTGTGTCTTCTAACCCTTTTGACATATCAAATGTCTCGGTCTAGTTTGTATCGAGAAAATTGGAATAGTTTTCGATCTTCAGGTCCCTAAGAAGGGGAGTAGTCCCCGTAACATGGCAGATTGAGAGGAACCTGTGAGATGAAGAGGAAAGAAGCATGACCAGGCAAGAAGTTGGTGACGGCCAGCTTCTCATCATCCCTGTCTGTTTACTGTTTCCTCTTTCTTGGAATCCTCCTCGCATTCGATCTTCTCCCTCTTAGTGCAGGGACCATGTACCAAGCGACCGAGCTACAGAGAATAGCGGCTGGCCTCCCGAGGAAAGCCAGTAATATCAGAATCAGAGTCACCACTGCTGCTACGTACGGACTGGGCTCTGCTTCACCAAACAGGAACGTCCTCTTCCTACTCCTGAAGGCCTCTTTTTGTGCTTCCTTAACTTTTCCAATGGCAACCGGCCTCTGTTTTTGCTTGTCCCTGATGCAATCGCCGCTCTTCGTTTCCTCTCGGCTATTCGTATTCCTACTCTTTGCCTTACTACAGTAGGCACTAAATCTTCCGTTCTTGCGTAGACAAAGCGGACTAGTGTCACTTCCCGGACCCTGCACCTAATTCTCTCCCTCCTCTCTTTGAGGTCTGCCATGAGCGAGGAGAACTTGTCGAGCCCGGAACCCGAGTACGGGTTCTCGATTCTCCCATCCTTCTGGCTCCGGAAGAAGAAATGTCTCCTCTGCCTTCTCGGCATGTGAAAAGGATTCTTATTTCTCCATGGCTCATAATCATCATCATCCTCTTCTTCTTTGCCATAACTGGAGCCACAAACAAGAGACCTAAACATCAGCTAAAGAGGAGAAGCACAGAGTGATGGTTGTCGGGAGAGTTGGAGAGAAAGAGACGCAAAATTAGTCAAACTGAGAGACTTTAAAAAACAATGGAGTGTCTGAAGGATTCCGCGTTGCTTTCAGTTCTTGGAGGGGAAGCAAACGGCATCATCTAACGGCCTTTTAATAATGAAAAGCTTGCATTGCATCCACAAATCTTGTAGGAATGGGCATCAAGTCAAACCGTTGAATGCCACATAATTTACTAAGGTGGTCTTACACTAAGCCGTGTCATGTATATCTTATGGAATTTATGCCGGTCAAATCAAATCGATTGACTCAGTCAACAACCCTGTGGCCTAAGAATCGAGTGCGTATATTATTTACAGTAAAATTCTACCACTTGCCAAGAGAAAATGCAGGACCCGCTGACTGAGCTGTTGATCTTTAGACTAATAGATTCGTGACGTGGTATGTAATACAATAGCAACAAGATGAAATGCCCAGCTCAGAGCTTATCCAATCTCCTGCAAGATACAAGCAAACGTTTGTCATCCACGTCAGAATTTTCATTCTGCGTGCTAGTACGGACAACCAGTAACGGAATCGAGCAATGCTGTACATGACAAGATGACATGAAGCCTGCTTTGATCCAACCGACTAGAGAACAGATGTTGTAGTTCGCCGGTGAACAATGCCGCTACGCTGTTTGCTAATTGACACACAAAGATTCACATAGCTCTGGAAAAGGGGGGGAAGGTTCCATTGACAAGCCGGCTCTCTTTCTAGAATCAGCATATCTCCTCCTCGAGCCTCTGGGACTGAGACCAACTCTTCCTTGTACGCATGGACCAACTTTTGTCTTATCCCCTTCCACTCCATTTCCACTCTCGTTGCGTCACACACGGCTGCAGCGAAAAGATTCCACCATAAAATCGCCAAGAGAATGGGAAGTCACTCCGAAGATCGTGATTTCCCAAGAAAACACTCCACAATCTTCCGGGAAAGTCACAATTCGTATTTCTTTTGATGATGCAATGTATTGACTGTAGCACCAGAACAGAGTAATCCAGTGGGGTTGGTCATCAATGGATTGGATTACAAGACACTGCTCTCAAGTCAAGCTATAAGGTTAAAGTTGGTGAATGAAAGCATCTTTTGTCTATATACCTACCCCTCCTCTTACCTTCTCCCGTTGAGCGCATTGGTAAAATAATAGCATGGGCTTCATCAGAGTGTTCCATTGGCAGAGCACAATAAGACATTGAAACAACAGAGCCTGGAAGGTGGGAGCTTTTGTCGTTGTTACTGTCGAAGTAATCATCATCCTTGATGTACTTCTCTTGAACTGCTGCAACCGTACAGCAGCCGGTTAGTTAAGGGAAGGAATGACGGGAACGGGTATCTTGGATGTGACTTACAAAACATAAGCACAGAGAGAATATACCGACTGCCTAGAGTGAATATAACGAGCCAATCCTTGGTCCATGCAGAGAAAGGTAAGTTTTGCTCTATTAAAATCAAGCTCGAAACATGCAGGTTTTTGCTAAAAAGAACCAATCTTCTCTATGTGACATTAATGATACCTGCGAAATGTGTCTAGGAAGCAGATGTTATTGAAAACTCAATAGTAGAAGGGTATCTGTAGTAGTCCCTGTGAGGCCCAACAGCTGTCTTGCTGAATTCGACGGCGCTTGTTTCAACCCCAGCAAATATGTACCCGCTGCACCTGTCGATTAGCTTTACAAGATCCCCGACACTCTCTATCCTGGAATGCAAGTTCAGCTGTATTCAAACAACAATGAAAGACTGGACTTCGAGAACGAGGGGGTTTGGGCCAGTAGAATTAAGAAAAATCGACGTGAATGCTCCCAGGCCTGAATATCCAAGGCTGTAAAGTTGACGAGACTATAATCTTCTATCACCTCACACAACTCTTTTGTGAGCTTCCTGAAAAAAAAATGCCATAATGATTATATTTCCTGCTTGTATATGGGATTAGAGAGAGGTCGGCCCTATGCAAAGGAAAATGAAACACAGAGAAACATGTTATGCAGGCGTAGGTAACTATGGCTCAAAACAGAAACTTGCATTGCTACAGGTAGTGCACCTTACGGTTTTCCTCCACCGACTACATGTATGTAAGGATTCACTTAACTTATAAATCGATTATGGGGGAGGGGGAGGGGGAGGGGGAGGGAATATTTGGGAGATCTACATATTCTTTAGGCATTAAATCTACTGAAGATGATTCTGAATTATGAGCACGTCATGGTCCGGTAAGCATGGGAAACAGATTCCTCGAGCAAGATCATAAGGGCTTCAAAATGTATCAAGTCCGTTCTTTCTTGGCCTAAATGGAATTGTAAATAGGACAGATCTTGCACAACCGTGTAGAAATGAAGATTAAAAACTGCAAGATAATCTGCACAGGCAAGTTTGAGCTTTCCTTGGACAATAAGAATCAACTTACAATGGATGACCGATGCAACCCCTCCTAGCTTTCCATAACTTTCAATCACATCAATCTTAGAGAGAATATTGATGTGTGGGAGTTCCAGATGTAGCATTGTCGATAATGAGAGTAGCAATGCAATGACATATTTCCCAGGATCAAAGCAGCGATGGGCATCAACGAAGTGTACTGTAGTCAACTGAACAAACAGAGACAAATTGTTTATTAGATAAGAAGCTGTAAATATGAATAAAGATTTGTAAGAATAAGTTGAGGCATGGAAAAAGTATGAATGGATAATTGTCATACACAGGTTCACCTTCTTTATTAGCTTCTCAATGGCCCTCTTTGGATTGGCATGAAGGAAGATGGTGATCTGCAAAAATACATTGAAAGGGTCGGGTAACCAACGCTGGTGAAGAAATAAAGCACAAAAAAAAACATTTCTTAATGTAGATGAGTAAAACACATGGATGAATATCAGTAACTTCATCTAGTGCACTCTCAAATTGGCAGGGAAACATTTCCTCGAAAAAAAAAGGGAATGATTTATTGATAGTTAACAAGTTCGTCAATAATTTGAAGGCATCATGATAAGGGCAATACATCAGCTGAGCATTCTTGAAACCATTGAACTAATTTCCAGACTCGACCAATAAACAGATTTTCCTGTAGCGAGTTGACAGAAAGAGCTGCATCCAACCACAAGTGCTTGCACTATATACATCCATTATGCACCTTATTCAAATAATGCAGTGGCAATTGTACTGAACTTTTAGAAGAGGTTTCAGCTTAATTAGACTGCAACCAATCAAGACTCATCTCTAGGTAACTTATGTAGTACACAAGACCGAGCAATATAAGGAGAACAAACAGATACATTAATAAAAATTGCTTCCCTGAACTAGTGAGACAGAGAAGCGGTTCCATAAAGAGTAGACTTTGATCATATTGAAGAGAAAGTGTTTATCCATTTCATTGCCTCAGATGATTATACCGAATAAAATTTGAAGAAGAATACAACAGAAAGGCAGGCTCATCTCCATTAGGACCAAGAGAGTGCCTGGACATAGCATCGCTCAGCTTAGTAGGTTCCTCGATGTCAACAGCACACTCGTAGCTGTAATGCATTTAGAAAACTCGTCGTGGATGAGATGTTTCCGTGTAAACAAGGATGTGCACTTCATTATGCAAAGATAACATTGACACTGATATGGCAATGTATCATTGGCAGGATCCAAGTTGACGACTGCAACTTTCCTGCAGCACCCTCAAAACAAAAAACGATGAGCATTGCCATTTGCTGAAAACTGTCATAAAATGCAATGACTTACACAATCAATTTGTAGACTAGCCCAACCATTCATTGCGGTAAGCATAATTACAACTGAATATTTTATATAATCAGATAGGTCAGGAATGAAATAGAAAGTTATGACAGCAAAGGGCCAAAGTGCACATAAACATCCACCATCCCCAGTCATTGGCAGCACATCTACGTTACATTGAAGTCTATAATAACAGTGACTTCCTCAGATAACAAGATAAAAGTAAGTAAAGTATTGCCATTGTCGGGCAGCCATTTAAATTAAAAGAAGAAAATCAGCACCAAACATGTCCAAACCATCTCAACCATTTCACGGTCGCTCCCAAAAAAGGGGAGGGAAGAAATCTAGCTACCTCCAACTATCACTCTTAAGCTTATAGTAAGGACATGATGAGCGACCAATTTACACGAAGAACCTCTTTTTTTGGCGCTCCATTTTGAACAAGTTCCACAAAGGATGTCAACGATCACTTTCCACCATCTGAATTCAACTGGAAGCAGATATAGCAGCTCGGCGAGAGACATACTATGGCGGGGGGAGAGAGAGAGAGTGAGAGATTGACCTTCCAATGAGCTGGAGGAACTGGGACATGCCATTGCAGTAAGTGGTCCAGCCCGAGAGCGACCCAGGTGGGCCAATCACCACTTGCCCGAACGGCATCCCTCCACCTCCGCTATTGGAGGCGATCCCTCTCTTTCCATTTTTATCCTAATGATGGTGTTTCCATAGGATAAATCTAAGTGAAGGCCATCACTCTTGATCAGAAAATATTTAAATTTCACCTTTGTCATCTGCCATCCAACTACTCCATTAACTGACTGTTACCTGCTCCTTGTGAGATTCCGAGAGCTAAACTGAGCCTGACGGCCTATTCATATATGCGAGATACTGTGTGGTGGCTTTCGATCGGTGGAATATGCTATGGGTACAGGATCAATATACCACCGGATATAGTGATATGTATAGCAAGCTGTGACTGTGTAGCAGGGACTCAAGTGACTAAGGATTAAAAAAAAAAAAAACCTTCGTCAACAACTCTTAGTGTCTCAATGTTCGTGGCATATCCAAGACTTTCTCGGGTCAAGGCACTGAAGTTGCCGAGAGGATACACAACTACATTACACACTCTCTCGAGTCAAAGGCAGTAGGCACTGAAATTGCCGAAGGGATATACATCTACAACAAGGTGACACAGTTTTGACGATCTAATACTCGTATTATGACCGATTTCTCTTCAAAGTCAACCATTCTAATTAGTTGAATATCTTTCTTCCAGGATTTATTGAGTCTCCCATGATTTAGTAGCATATTTCCCCTATTTTAACTTTCATGTTCCAACTTGCAACCTAGCCAAAAAATAGTTTCAGAATATCCATAGACACGCATATGGATACCATGCATTTTAAAGAAGGAAAATCTGAACTACTTATAGTTCGAATATTTAATGTTTCTATTTCTATATACTCCAGCAACAGCACCCTAGCTAGCTAGTTCACATATGTTATATACTCTACATACCAGCATTAGACTTGATTTGGCACACAACTCATGCATAATTAATGTAAAAGATTTACAACATACATAGATGAGCCTACTAAAACTAAGGTTTATATGTGCTCGTTATCTAGTTCTGGAGCTCTCTGGGCAATGCATGGAAGTGCACTGAGCTCCTGGGGACTCGGTCTGCCGCGGATATGGAACCTCCATGTGTATAGATAGTCTTTGGAGTCACAGGAGAGCTTATTCACCTCGCAGAAGGCCTTCACCGAGCTCTTCTTCGGGTTGCTGCCCCACTCGATCTTTACCCAGCACGAGAACGCATCCAAGGAGACTGGCACTTCCTCTCCGGAGGAGAACCGGAGCACAACCTCCCCACTGATCCTCCTCCTGCACGAGGATGAACCCTTGTCGCCAGCACCAGTCCCCATCATCATCAACTCGAGCCACGAGCACTCCGGCTGGCCCACCATCTCCTTGTAGGCCGAGTTCACCAGCCTCACCTTGTTGTTCGAGTCCGAGATCACAGCTGGCAGCTCCTCAGACTCAACCTCCTCCTCCACCTCCTCCGGCTTCCTCCGCACCTCCGTCCCGTTTGCGGGCACTGGGCTCCAGCTGATGGAACCCACGCTTATGCTTGACCCGACAGGCCGGAGAGGCTGGGGGGCTATCACGGTGCTGGTGTTACTGGGCCCCTGAAGCTGCCGAAGGAGATCCCTCTCTTCGGGAATTTCGGTGATGGGGCGGGTGTTCAGGTTCAAATCTATGACCTGGTCTTCTCCATGAGGAAGAGTGCACCCCAGCTCGGGGACAGTGCCACAGTCCTCGGGGGTGACTGGGACAGATGTGGAGCAGGGGAGGAGAGAGAGGGTCACCAAGCTCCGAGAGCTGGTGGCCAGCGTCTCAATGGTGGTGTTAACGGCGGGCATGAACTGGCGGGCGAGGCCGAGGCCCGTGAAAGCCTGGAAGGAGAGGCTCTTGCAGGCGGTGGTGGTGGGAGGTGGGGGAACCGGATGAATCTCGAGGGAGGCGGACTGCGTCCGCTGCCGCTTGAGTGCAGCGGGTGAAATGGCAGCCCGGCCCCTCTTCCGGGTCCTGGTGGGCCTCGCCTGGAGCTGGGGCCACAGGCTCCTCAGGTAAGGAGACTGCCTGATCTTCTCGGACATGGTGGATGACGGGGAGGAGGAATGAGAGGGAGAAGAGGGACCATCGTTGGCCGGAATCTCAGGCTTCGGGGCTATTGGCCGGTACCTCGACAGGATCTCGGCAGTCTTCGAGGTGGTGGTCGTGGCTGAATTATAAGGGCTCAGCGTCTTGATCATGCTGGCTGGCTTCCGAAAGTGAAAGCAACTGAGAGGAGGAGGAGGAGAATTGGTGGGGTGGGGAGGTTTCTGCTAGAAGAGGGATTGGTGGGTTTTTAAGCTGAAGAAAGATGGTGGTTCGGTGTAGATCACTACAAATTTTAAATTTTTCTTGGAAAATTTCTATTTTCAATTCATTTTTTTTTTTACTTAGTATTACAAAGTTTATGAACATCTCCTATCACTACAAAAATCTCATGTACTTTTTTAATTCACCCGTGAATCTGTTCGAAAATATTCAATAATTACACTCAAATGACACGTAACATCGGAATTAAGAAACCAATGGGAGAGCGGCAAGGAAGGGGAAGGAGCTGACACATGGGAGGGGCTGCGGAGGGGTACGTGGACGAGGGAGTTAAAGAGAAGAGGGACAGGTGGGATCTGCGGAGCGTGGGTGGGTCCATGCAGTGCTACACATATCAGATTGATACACACAGAATCCAGAGCTTCTTCGACAGCTGAGAGAGAAGGCCGCGGAGAGGTGCTTTGGAGGGGTGGGGTTGGAAATGTGAAACTGCAAGGAGGGATAGATATTAAATAGCTTTGGCTGTCTGTTAATTATTTAGTCTTATTATCCATCGGACTACCGAGCTTAAACCATCAATGGATTAGGCTCACGAGTCTCGTGGTAATCCTTCCCCTTTGGTCCTTTAATCTATCTAGTTAGGCCTCCGTCCTCATCGGCTCTAGATTGATCCTCTTATTAATAGATAAAAGCTCATAGATAGTGAGTTTTTGTTAAATATATGACTCAAATTAAAAAAAAAGAAGAGAAATTCAACTCTCTTTGGGTGAAAATGTGTAATCTGTGACGGGACCACGAACTTCACTGTGCTCCACTGACGTAAGACTGAACTAACTATCATGGGTTGGACCTCAACCGGTGATTGGTGGTTGGCTGCATGGAGTCAGTCGGTAGGAGTCGACACGACTACCGGTCGCCTGCGTGCAACGAATGTGCAAACTTAACTTGCACACTGCGTCAGCGTCTCCTGCACGATTAGACGAGTATCCATTATTACTTATTTATTATAAATAAATGAGTAGTATATAATGATATCAATTCTTTATTTAAATTAATTATAACAAAATATAGTTCATCCACATTGGATTATAATGTAAAATATATTGACAAACAAGGAGAAAGAAAAGGTTCAACCTGAGTCGATGAGAGTGGAGGCTACTGCTCTCAGAAGCCAATCACGGTGCAGCCTCCTAGCCACCAATGGGCCACATCTACGGTAACCCTTATCATAATAGTATTTTTATCAGTATGCCGCCACCAAAAAGAAACAAAATAAAATTGTAAGAGAGAGAGAGAGAGAGACATTCGAATTCGTAGCCATGCAGACGAGGTCTCTTAGAATAACAACACGTGTGGTTTTGGACATCCATGCGTGAGCACACCTATCAGGGCAGTGTTCCCCCGCTTTGTCTCTGGCGTGCGGATTTACGGGGATGCCCCTGTCCGGGTCGGTCACCGCCGGCGTGTCGCCCCCTGGCAGTCCGATGAGCATGCAGGGGGAGGGGGGTTGGGCCGCCTGTGATTGGCTGATGCCCAAAAATAGGCCGCAGATGGATGGATGGATGGATGGATGGATGCAGTATCACGTGGCGGCCTCTCGAGGCAGCTGTTTGTAACGTCGGCTTTTTCCTTGATCGGCGTGCCATAAGCTTCAATCGGACTTGAACTAATACTGGTGTAGGGAAATTTCACTGTCCAAGCAAAATATAGAATTTTTTCGATTCAAAGTAGTAGTGCTTCTCGTTAATAACCTCGGCATCAAAGCACAAAGTACCAAAAAAGTTAAGAGGGACAACATGTACAGAAAGCATACAAGGCTACAATCCCAACCTAAGCCCGATCACCAGAACACATCTATGCGATCAAGCCCAATTGTCTATTCCCCGTTCCCTCAGCAGCAGGCACTGGAGAACTGAGACAACTCTTCTACCCAGATTGGCTAGCCTACGTGTCCTGCCATGCACGTTGCTGCGTACAAATTCCCACGTACACTTCCTCATGGTAACAGAAGGTTTCCCATGTTTTAATTCTTTCCTACCCTTCCAAACAGAGTAAATGTAAGCATTCCATGCAATTTTCAATAGCATGTTATCGACCGCACGACCACGAAGATGCTGAACAGCCCACAGCAGCTCCATGTCCCAATCACCAACACGTCGAGAAACTCTGCTTACTGCCAGGACTTTGGTCCACGCACCTGCTCCGTAAATGGGCAAGTAAAGAACAGATGGTCCCTACTCTCAGCAGCTTTATTGCAAAATCTACAGGTCGTATCAACGCCAGATTGCCAGGAAGCTACGCTGTCAAGCGTGGGCCGCCTATCGTGAATCGCGAGGCAGCTAATAAAACTGCGTCTTGGCACATAGTACGGACACGAGACCAACTCAGACCATCGATCGAACCTTCACGGCATGCCTTTCGTAGCACCTGCCAAGCCAATTTTAACGAAAACACAGCCTTCCCTGAATCAGCCCACACTACTCGATCAGCTACCCCTCCAACAAGGTGTGTAATTCTGCAGAATTTGCAACTGCTCCAATCTATCTTGTCCTCTCTAAGGAGAACGCCATGCACTTACTGCTTCGGCAGCTTCAACGACTGAAATATATATAGTAGAGGGGAGCCCGAACTTGTCGGCATATCGAGAGTCCAGAGGGCAGTGGTCGCACCAAGCCAATTGTCCTGCCAAAAGGAAGTGCCCCACCATGAGACTATATGAAACCGGGAGTCAACCATGAACATTGCTGTTACATAGAAAAAAGTTTAGATAACTGCAACCGATTTCTCGAAAAGGTTAACCTCGCTAAAGGATGTTGCAATTTATTGTATTATATTTTTCCTTTTTTATAATATATAAATGATAGCTATGAGGTTGAGGATGACATGCACGACTATTCAGTATTAGCGCAATGTATTGGGCCCCCATTTTACAGGTGTTGCTTTTTCGAGGGCCCAAAGTCCGGGCCCAGTTTCATGTCTCACAGGCCCAAACTTTTCTTCCTTGCTCTTACGCTTGGCCTAGTCATGTATGTAGTCCACGCGTTAAGCGGGCGTCCGGAAGCTTCTCTTTTTCTTTAATGTTTTTGTGAATTAGATTTTTGAAAAGCTAATAGAGTGAATTATTAGCATGAAAAGCTAATAGCATGAATTGCGGTGGTAATGGTCTGGGTGACCTGCAAGAAGCCAAAGCTGGGTTGGGTTACCGGTAATGGCCCTCCAATGCCTAAGTCATATATAGATAAAGGGAATTAAGAACATATGTCACTTGGAGAGAGTCTAAATTTGTGTAGAGAGTTCAATGAATTTCTACCTGGACTTCAATTAGAGTATTTATAGGCAAGAGTTAGTATGGATTTAACATGATCTAATATGATCTAAAATGAATAGACACATACGATCTAATTATACGTAAAATTATATAACTTGTCATCACACTTAAATCTTGAAAGATAAGACATTATGTAGCATGGAAGGTACAAGTCACATGGCGTTAGAGCCAAGGTTGACTTCTAAGATCTTGACGGGGTCGACATGGTGGTCGTCCTGATGAGATGACTTATGGAGCGCATTGATAAGGCATAGTAAGTAGTGGTTCAAAGGAGACAAGTCCTTTGGTGAGGCCGTCTGGGTGGTCGTCAGGGGGTGACGGTTGACTCCCTAGTCGGGTCGGCCACCCTGGTCGGGTGCACATTACATATAAGTAATGATTAAATAATTCTTTCTATTCTTTATGATTGATAATTTCTTTCAAAGACAAATCTTGGAGTTTTTTTTATGTATAATATATATCATATGAAAAGACCGAGTCAGACCACAATTGACCATGTTTCCAGTCTTTGGTTAGCCCCTCTAAGGGATATAACTGTAAAAATATTTTGAGAGGACAAAGCTTAATAATTTAGTGAAAGAATAGCAATCATAATAGTTGAATAACATCTGCGGCCTTCCCGGACATGGACAACCCGACCCGAAACCATCTTGGCAATTGGCCCATAATTTTCTTGTCATGCAAGTCACCTCAGCCACTATCCAAAAAGACCCAAAAAGAAAAAAGGTGAACTGAAAAGGTTACCACACCCGCACCGACTAACCATCTGCGCAGCTCGTGCTCAGGATATTAATTATCATTACGGTCCCCACTTTCCCTTTTTATTCATTTTCACCCCCAAAATATACGAATTTGTCGATATTTTCCACTCTAGTCCCTACAATTCCTCCTCTCCTCCACTTCTTCTTCCTCTCCTTCCGCATATCCATATATGCTCTTCTCGCCAATGTGAAATCCCCTCATTCTTTTTCCTGTTTTGAGCGATCAATCTTCTTCTTCTCTTCACTATGGAGAATAAGAGCAGCGTCTCGTCTCTTCCTCCGAATTACGTGACAATCAAGGACCTACGGGAACGGTGGCTAAACCGGCAGCTGGAGCAGAAGCAGCAGAATCAGAACGAGCAGCCGGAGACAGGGAAGGAGAAGTTTGAGAAGCAGGGGCTACAAGCGGAGTCGCGATCGCCATCCCAGTCACTGCACACCGAGTGCGTGAGCCAGGGGGAAGCAGGGAGAGCGCAGGGCGGCAGGGGAGTAGACAAGCCAGGTCGCACCCCATGGGAGCCTTGGGTCCGGTTCTCAGGTCCTATTGGCCGGGGCGGTGATAGGAAGCCGGCGTCAGGGAGGTGGTGGAGCTCTAAAGAGAGAAGAGGAAGTACGGGCGTTGAGGCAAATAGGGTGGGCGGAGCAGCGAACTGTTGTGAGGAGGAGGTTTGTGGAGATAGCGACTCGTCAATGGGCCATCGGCCTGTCTCAGAAAGCCAGTGTTTGCTTATGGAGAATGTGGTGGAGGCAGCAAGTGTTGATGTGAGCACACTGCTGGAGTCAGTGGACGGAAAGAATGCCCGATCGATGGAGGGTGTGAAGGACGAGTCTAGGTCGAGTAACATTAACGTGGTCGAGCAGACGGGGATTGAGATGGCAACGAATGCAAGACAAATGCCACGGAAAGAGACGCCTGGCAGAAGAGCGTCCCCTGGTAAGGGCGTCCAAGATAAGTCTAGGCTTCAAAGCAACAGTCTGCACGTGGACAAAATGGCTGAGATGGGAGCATTGAACAAGACTGCAGTCATGGAGAATGGGGAGGTGGTGGAAGGGGATGGGCAAGCACTGCTGGAGGGTGCTGCCGGAGAGGGTGTCCTGTTGAAGATGGGCTGGAGACGTTCATCTAGAAGGAAGAACAAGAGCAAGGTTGTGGAGAATGAGGTGGCAGCAGCAACAGGACATGCTGAAGACCTGCTGGAAGGTGCCGATGGAAAGAATGCTTCATTGAGGGAGGGTGTGAGGGCTGAATCTATGTCAAAGAACAAAAACATGGTCCAGGAGAATCAAGTGGAGGTGGCAGAAGTTTCCTCCAGTGAGGTTCTCAAAGGTGAGAATGAGATCAGGAACAGGATCATATTCGTGGAGGATGGTTTAAAGGTGGCGGGAAGCAGAGATCTGGAGCTTCCAGAGGGGGTGGCTAGAGAAAGCGATATTGCTAAGTCAAAGAATGGCAAGAAAAAGAATCGGAATGGTAAGAACAAGAAGGATGCATATGTAAAGAGCACGATAACAGATGTGGAAGCAGCCCCAACAGTCGGGGATGTGATTTGTGTCAATTTGGCAGGAAGCAGAGAGCTGGAGCTTCCAGAGCGTGTGGCTAGAGAGAACAATATTGCTAAGTCGAAGAACAGCAAGAAAAATAATCAGCATGGTAAGAACAAGGAGTATGTGTATGTAAAGCGCACGATAACAAATGTGGAAGCAACCCCAGGAGTCGGGGATGTGATTTGTGTCAATTTGGCCCATGAGATGGACGGCCAGATCCATAACATGTCGACTGAGAATAATGATAGGAGAGAGCCAGGTCATCATTCAGTAAGGATGGATCACAGTGGGTATAGAAGGGGTTTTGCTAAGAAGTTTGATGGGAGAAGGGAAATGAGTAATCAGAGAGGAGGTAAAATGGTTTGGGTTAAGAAAGACGAGACTGCTACTGATGGTCAAATTTGACATTCAAATGCCTCTCTGGAGTTACACATACATACACTAATCCGTGCATGATTGGTTAGATAACATGACATACCATTTTATTTTAATGTGCATCCTGAGAAATTAGCATATATGTTTGCTTGCATGTCCATGTGTCTATGCATGGTTTACTCTCAATATAATCTTTAAGATTGTGTGCATGGTTTTGTTCATCTGCACATGGTTCTCATTCTTTGAAATTCTGGCAGGGCATTGTCCCAATGATTACATGTTAGTAATGAGCAATGCGACTTAAAAGTACAGATGGTATGGTCAGCATACTGTATCATTTTAAATGGTTTTAGTTGTGTCATATATTGGCTGTTACTGCTTGCGGCATATTCTGAGTTCTCACTAGTGGTTCTGCTAGAATTGCGAGAAATGATGATTATAATCTGTAAAATGCAAAGATAGACAAAGCACTCCTAGTTTTTCTGGATACAGATTGTGAGCAGCTCTTGATTCATTATTCATTAACTAGCCAGACAAATCTAGACTCGTTGATCAGATACTAATGAAATTTGATCGATGAAATTCACTCTCTGGTAGGAAACAAATATCTGCATTTGCACCTTGTTTGAAGTGGAGGCCTCTCTGTACTTGTCTTGGCTTCTCAAAGATGGACTGAGAACATCATTATTGAAGTGCTTAGTCATGGTGTACATGCTAAAATCAGAACTCAGAGTTACCACAGCATCTGCTTTTGGCATATCTGGACCGTGGTTTTTTTTTTCTTGGTTGAAGTGACTTTTTAATTAAATTTCAGGAGTTTTGATATAGGCTGCAATTTCTGGTCCTATTGGATGTAAAAATATACCTAGATTCAGGCAGAGGAGAATTGTAGCTCTGAAGTTCTTAGAGCCATATAGCAATAATGGTGATTATATCTTGGAATGTGCCAGTTCCATAATGCAAGAGAGATTTCTTAAAGCCTTGATTTGTGGCATGTGTTTCCTGTTTGCAGCATATCCTGCAACATGCTATGATTGAAAAATATCAGGCTGTTACTTGAGCACTGAATGGGCTGTTTATTTCTCAAGAATCTATCAATGATTGACATTTCTTGCACGTGTATGCATTTGTATCCTACACACAGAAATTGAAGAATTATTTGCTAGCCTTCATGACTTTTGCATCTGAACATATGCTACATCATCTATCTGCTAAAGTTTCTATTGTCATGGATGGTTTTGGGATGAATCAAGCTTATTCAGGTGATGTAGGCTGTATGTGGCATTAGAAAAAAAATACTGAGACAACACATCTCTTCTCCTTATCCTTAGTTCACAAGGTACAGATATATGTTAAAAACTCAGAGCTGGATGGAATTAGTTTAGTCATGTGTCTCAATGCTCTTAATATCTTCAATCTGGACTTATCCAGGAGGAAAACCTGCTTTTTAGGACCCACATCCATCGTTTGTCTGAACTTTTAGTACTCTTATTCTACTAATGCTATATCTGGAACTGAGAGGATAATAATAAATGGTTAGACAGAGAACTCCGAATGTAAAACCAAGAGAAGTGTATGACGGGACATTTGTTATTGGAATTGTGCCTGTATTGAGATTTGTTGTTCCTGTTGCTTATAGATGAGCATGTAGAACGAGCCCACTTTTCATCATCCAATACGCATTTTTATATAAGATCTTGTCTGCCTTTCTTTGTGGTAGACTTGTAGTTAGGTATCCGCATGTTTGTGAGAGTTCTGATACATGTAGAGATCCTCTTCATTTACTTGTTTCTTCCACTGGAGTACTAACAGATCAAGATTAATCTATTGCAGGTCTGCATGAATGGGATTAAGGATAATAAAAGCTGCTGAAATTGTTGTTAAGAGTTGGAGTGCCTTGTATGGATTTATGACAGTTGATCAATTTCAAGCAATGGCCCTTTTTATCTGGCTCACACGCAACTGTCCTAAGAACATTTAGGGGTTTGTAATTGCAGCATTTGTCACGCCTTACTGAATTCTCACTTGACCTTTTCATATATTGATACTTTGCTCCCTTCGAGCTTAAGGATGAATTGGAAATGTTCCCTCAGATCGCATATGCTTATAGAAGTACATTACTGTCTTCATTAATCATATGACGCCAATCGACTTTTGGATACATACTACACCATTCCATTGTTGACTGTTGAATGTGGATCTTGTCTGGCCATTCGGCCTAAGGTTGGGGCCGAGCGCAGCCTCCTGACTGCAGTTCGCGCCTTATTCAAGGTTAAGTAGAATACCTTATCCAGCGATTGTCACTCTTCAGCTCGCTGCTGAGAAATTCAAACATTTGAAGAAGACGATAGCAACGGAAAGGATGGAATTCCAATTGGCCATTTAAATGCAATCCTTCAATGTTGCTAATAAATTGCCTTAATTCTCATTAATTGGCAGCAAAATATTTCCAATAAATTCTCCCTTAATGCAAATGAACCTTTAATCATGGCGAGGAGTGATCTGGATTACGCATTTCGTTTACAACATCGAGTCATCGGCACGGTCCTGAAAACCACACGAAGAAGAATTACGTTACTATGCATCGCTTCTTCTCCTGTGTAGGTGGCTGCAGTGGCAGCAGTGCCATCATCAGCCACCCTAAGCCCGCCACGGGTGGTGGAGCTAGGCCTGGCGGCGGTGCAGTAAAGGCAGGGCTGGAACCGCATCCGGTCGAGGAGCAGCTTCCCGGAGTTCAATACTGCGTCAAGAGTCCTCCTCCCTGGCGTATGCACTCTCTCCGGTTCTACTTTATGTAACCAGCTGAAACAGACTTTCTTGATAATGTTGAGTTATCGACTGCATCGGAGGACATCGTAACACCCAAATCTTAAGCTTTCGAGTCTTGATTTGTGTCACAGATGAAGCTGTACTGCTGGGGTTCCAGCACTACATTCTAACGCTGGGCATCACTGTGCTGATTCCCAGCATGCTCGTCCCTCGGATGGGGGGCGGCAATGTAAGTCATCCCTCTCAACTTCTCACCCATTTATCCATTAACATAAATGTAAATCTGAATTGGGTCATTTTAGACAGAGTCAAAATCGGTTTCATTGCATTCGATTGATATATATATATATATATATATTCCAATGAATGATCATTACAATGATTTGATTGGATCTGTACTACAGTACGAGAAGGCCGAGATCATACAGGCTCAGCTCTTTGTGTCGGGAGTGAGCACGCTGCTGCAGTCGCTGTTCGGGACACGGCTTCCATCCGTGGCGGCGGGCTCCTATGCCTATGTTCTCCCAGTCACTTCCATCCTCTCAAGCGGCAGATACAGTTCGATCGCTGATCCTCGAGAGGTATATCAAACTGCTCGGTGCTTTTCCAGCAGTACGGAATCCGAATAAGCCCCCCGTACTCATGGCATATTAGCTCTTGCAGAGGTTTATGGCCACGATGAGGGCAGTGCAGGGTGCCATGATTATTGCTGGGTGTTTTCAGATAGCTGTCGGGTTCTTAGGCTTGTGGAGGAACATTACCAGGTGAGTGAGAAAAAAGGGTAAACAGGGTCAATGGAATCGAGTGAAGGAAGAATTTCTGGATGTTGCATGCAGGAAAAAAAAATTAATTAGGAGGATTATTATCATTAATTCGATAATAAATACAATATAGAATAAATAATAAAACAATGGTTATATGTTAATGCAGGTGGTTCAGCCCTCTATCCGTTGCTCCTCTGGTAACATGCACAGGACTTGGGCTTTATCATCTCGGCTTTCCAATGGTCAGTAAGAGTAAAAGCAATAGAATCCTGCTGTCGGGTCTGAATTTATTAGCGGAATTGGACTTCAACTATTACAAACCCAATTTGCCGCTCGGCCCGTTGCGGCATTCGATAGTATGAGCAAGTTACAGAAACAGTTGACAGCCAAGCTGTATATCAAATATCAATAAATACTACTCTAAAGAAGAGAACACGAGTTCGAATCCATGAAAATCCACTAGTTTCTGTGGCAAAGAGGCTCCAAACTCTTGGTTTAGAGACAGAGATGAGCACTGTTTCCCGAGGTCTCATGCTGTTGTTTTCCGATTTTCCTTTTTCCTTTCAGATGGCAAAATGTATTGAAGTTGGGGCTCCAACATTGCTTGCCGTAGTTTTGATCTCCCAGGCGAGCTTTACCTCTTTACCCTCCAATCTTTGTTCTGATAGATGTTTCCAATTGTTTTCAGTATCAAAAGCTATCATGCAATCAGAAGATGAACCAATAGCAGCCATTAGCCATTACCTAAATGTTTCCATTTCGAATGTGAGCCAAATCTAAGAAATCAGTTCTGTGTCAACTACCCTGGCAAATGTAGATTGCATCTTTTTGAGAGTTTGATTTGACGTTGTCAGATTGTCAGGTACCAACAACAAGGTAACCATTGATCATGTCAAAACTGTTTGTATAAAATCTGTGACTAGTTCAAGTTGCACTTTTCAGTATCTTCCCAGTGTCGTAGGATCAAAGAGACACATTTGCAATCGGTATGCAGTGCTGCTCTCGGTTCCGGTAATGTGGTTATATGTGCACATCCTGACCTGGAGTGGAGCTTATAATCACAAACCTGCAAGCACCCAGAACAGTTGCCGAACCGATCATGCAGGGCTCATCAGTTCCTCTCCTTGGTAAGACTGTTGAGGTTCCTTTTCCATATGATGCAATTAGATCTCATTAGAACTGTGAAAATTCTTCATTGCATAGTTCTAATGTGCCGCAGGATATATGTGCCCTACCCATTTCACTGGGGGAGGCCAACATTCGATGCTGGAGATTCTTTCACAATGATGGCTGCTTCTCTCGTAACTCTCTTTGAGGTTCCTCCCTTCTGAAATCTCTTAAAATTTCTTAGCTCGATAAGAGTGAACAAAACTAGAATGTATATTCATCTTATTTTGGTCATTTGTAGCATCAGCGAGAAGCAAGACATCCTTCTAGAACAAAAATCTGCTAGGATTTCATAGGAAAGACATCTGGATCCATGGCTTTGGAGTATTAAGAAACCTATATATAGTCAAAGGAAAAAAGATGACAAGGAGAACATACTGAAAAGTAACTATTTCTTCTTTATTTTGCTTATGGGGAAAAAAAGAAGGTTAACTTGGATCTGTTCTGCAGTCTACTGGTGCTTTCTTCGTGGCTTCAAGATATGGGAGTGCCACCCCTGTCCCACCCTCTGTCCTTAGCCGTGGCATTGGTTGGCTGGTAATGATAATATTATGAGTCTCAGCAGACTGTAATGCTGTTCAGTTACAGGAGGCTTTATGCGAATAACATGCTAAAACTTTCAGGGGTTCGCAGTCCTATTCAACAGCTTGTTTGGATGTGTCACTGGCACCTCGGCATCCATGTAATGAACTCGAATCTCTAGAAGAGCCCTTATCTTTGTTGGTATTTGTGTCTTAAGTCTGAAATACATGAGAATTACTGCTAGCATGAGACCAACTTGAGATCCATAAAAACATCCTGCTGTTGCAGAGAAAATGCAGGTCTGTTGGCAACCACAAGAGTTGGTAGCAGAAGAGTCGTCCAAGTATCTGCTTGTTTCATGATTTTCTTCTCCATATTTGGTAGGTTCCTACTATTAAAATTCCTTTTGCCGAAGCTGGCAGACATCTTAAGCTTAATCATTAGATGGATAAATTCGCCGGGGGATGGGGGTTGGTGGGTGGTGGCGTGGGTGGGGGGTGGGGGTGGGAAACACTTCTCATCAGTTTGGCTTGCCTTCTATAACTCATTCACTTTCACAAATATCATGTGATTTAATTAGGAAAACTTGGAGCAGTTTTTGCTTCAATACCGCTCCCAATCATGGCAGCTCTATACTGTGTATTTTTTGGCTATGCTGGTAAGTACCTCAACTGCATCTGATGGTTTTTTTATTACCCAATGAAAAAAGTAAAGTTGTTTAACATAATTATTGACAATCAGACCTGCCTGTGCAATGTCTTTTCAGCTTCTGCAGGTCTCAGTTTCCTTCAATTCTGTAACCTGAACAGCTTTAGGACGAAGTTTATATTGGGGTTCTCTTTCTTCATGGGCATTTCAATGCCTCAATACTTCAGAGAATATGTCAGGGGTCCTCAGCCCGGGCACATTCATGGCAGCTCCAGATGGGTGAGATTCTTGACTATCTCTTTCTTGATATTCTTCAGCCTGTTGCATGAGTATGACCACAGTTGCATTGCATCAACTAAATTGCACAGATATAAATTCACTGTCCACCATGCCCTGCTGACTTGGTCCGTTGTTATATCCACTAAACAGGCTTAAGTTAGATTTCGGATAGGAGAACTTGTTTTGCTATATCCAATAAACACGACTAAGTTAGTTGATTTAAGTTCTCTGAATCTTAAGAGTTCCTTGTTTAGTGTCGTTCCATAGTGAGGTTATACCAGAGAAATGACACTTTATTTTGTCCTTTCATTTTCGTAGTTCGTGCAATGGATCGAGACTCTTGTGATCATGTTCTGTATGGAAGAAAGCAATAATGATGGAATCATGATGGCAAAGTAGTCCAATTATGTGCTGCAACTGTTTCGTGCCTTACTGATACATTTCTCTTCGCGCTACAGTTCAAGGATATCTCAATCATCATCTTCATGTCCCACGCAACGGTGACAGCTCTGTTTGCTCTAATATTGGACTGCACCATTCAATCCAAGACTGACTCAGCCCAAAAGGACAATGGAATGCAGTGGTGGGAGAAGTTCAACTTCTATTGCTGTGACATGAGAAGCGACGACTTCTATGCACTTCCCTGCAGCCTCAACGAGTTCTTCCCTTCTCTTTAACCTGTGATGGTGCTCTGTCGTCTCTGCTGATATTGTTTCTTATCGTTTGGAACATTAACATAGCTCTGCAATAGATTGTGGAATGAATTGATTAAGTGCTCAAAATAGAGACGGCTTATTCTGATTCCAGGTGAATGAGAGCATTCATGACCAGCATATTTTGTTCCTAGATCTAATCAGATCGGTTTGTTTTCATAAACGACTTTCAAATTTCTTGAGAGACTGACTGCTCGTAACCAACCCTTGCCCTGGGGTCTTCATTCGGTTCAGTCTCTGGTTCAGTTTGAATGATAATGAAGTCTACAATATGAAGGTCTACACACGACATATAAATGTGTGTTGGACCATGGAAAATTGCAGCAAGTTGGAGAAGGTATACCAGTAATACAACTTCTATTGAAGGGATTGCTTCATCTGTTAATCCAGCCTGATGGTCATGGACCGGCCGATGTGGGTGCCATGAGTGGAGAAGGCTCGAAGAACTTAATAAGATGACGGAGAGGGTAGTTCCTTTATCTGGAGAATACTTCCACGCTGTATGGAATGGCCAGCTAATAGAGAGCTAACTCAGTGTGATGATAAGAGTCCTTTTCTCCCTTTCGCTATTGCCACAACTTCTCAAGGAATACAGAATATTAATGCACAAAGCCAACTGGCAAATTTTGATATATTCTCAAATGGGGCACTACAGGAAGGGAAAAGGATAGAGCTCATGACAAGGAATATTAAAGCAATTGAGGAGTGATTATTTTGTCTTTTGCCCTCATTCCCTCTTCCTCTCCCTCCCCAAAGGGCAGAAGAAGCCAAACGTCACAGGCACAGTAGATTCCGGCTCGTTCCGGTGAAGATAATTGGGCAATACACCTTCTGGATAGACTTCTCTTACAGAATGGGATGCCTGGCTCCTTGAGTGGAACCCAACTTGTAAAACCCATCAGCCCCGTTATCACAATGGTGCTATGTCGCTAGCCACGCAACCATGTACGAGGATGACATCGCGAGGTGCCATGTGGTGGCATTAACGAAGCAGCATGTAGTGACGCTGATGTGGCAACAAATTGGTTGGGATCTGATAGAGGGTTAAGGTTATGCCCCGACTTACTACCATAAGTTCGGGAAATGTGATTCATCATAGGCTTTTTATCACCTTTTGCTTTTGAAGGTTTTCATCGACCAGCTGGTTTAGTTGCCTATAAAAGACCGCCCACCAAGGAGTGGCAATATGTGATAAGAGGGATTGGCATAAGATGAGCATTAGATCGAATTCAGGCTGCAGCGGTGGGCAAGAATCGGGTTGGACTCTGTACTTAGGTGAATCCTCGGCTTCTACAGTACGAACACAGAGAAGATCAGGATTTTCGGGTGGAGTTGTAGAAGAACAAGAACAAGTAGAAGATGAAGAAGAGAACTTGTCGATGGTCTCTGATGCATCCTCAGGGCCTCCACATTGCAAGAGTCCTGACTCTTGCAATAACGAGACTGAGTACTACTCTTCTTTCCCCACTTCATCTGGTACATATTCAAGGACCCGTTCCGAGGAGAAGAAGCAGAAGAAGTGTGCTAAAGGTAAAAATGGCGGGAGAAGGAGCACTGCTAGTTCACTCCCAGTAAGTAACTCTGCAGATAGCGCTGTTAAGTGCATATTACTATCTTGTGATTAGTATTTCTCTGAGTCTGTGAATTCGCTGCAGCGGAAATCTGAGTACCCGAACTACCATGATTCAAAGCACTTCACCGCAGAAAACTCGGCTTCCAGAAAACTGGGTTTGCATTCATAAACTAACGTATACTGGATTTGTCACTCTTTGAAGGGTATTTCCTGATTAGATGAGTTGTTTCTTGTCTCCTGGCTGCAGGTCGCTCCAAGGGCACTAGAAAGTGATCTGATACAGAATTCAGATGGGGGAAATTTGCCACTCGAATTCATATACATGAAGAAATAGCCGATATTACAGAAATTCCTCCTCATGAAACCCGATGAAACTCCTAGGTTTGATTCCGGATCGGTTGCATCACGCTCAGTAAAGGTGTATGAAAGTGCAAATTATCTTGTTTATCACGTTGTCTCTGTATGTATTCAATTGCTTGAGCCTTCCATAGCCACTGCAGTCCGAAACCAAGGCCATGTTCATACTCGATTAGACGAAAACGGAATGTGCATGCTTCCGAGCAAAGGAGGTCTTTTCACGTCCAGCGTGTGAGCGATCAGTGTGATTCATTCCACGAACACCCGACAAGTCCACCAAAAATTATATGGAACTCAGTACAATGATTGAGTCTTATTTCCACTGAAGCGGTTCCCATCGAAAACCTGTTTTCTGTTTCCAATAATACACGGATAATTGGAAACGGACAAACACTGCATTCATTCGTGTACAGTGACATTACTGTCGTAGCCAATCTAGTCATGTAACCAGCGGGATTATTGAATGCCTGTATTCTTTTGTAGCCAATCTGATTTTCCAATGCTCACCCAGCTAGCTACCAATATGGAACATCAAATCAATGATCAGGGCCTGATTCGTTGGTTGATCGATCTTTGTCCGAGCATGTCAATATGCTGCCATCAACTCTACACAATCATATCGTGAACAAGGATGGGATTTCATCGTCCTACAGCCATAAAGCTCGGGAAAATCGGCTCACCTTGAAACACAGTTATCATGTCCTGAAGGTATCTCTGGGTACTGGAGCCGATTCTTTCTTCTTAATGACTTGCAGCCATGGCATGTCCACAATCAAGTCGGAACCCCTCGAGATGTGCCCAATAAGCAAAACAGGGGTCCCCGAATGCGAAAAATTCAAGATCCATCCTTCTGCGGATTCTAGCGTTATTTATCAATCCACATGATCTACCGCTGCTCTTTCCTTCTCCCATTCACATGCGAATACTGTAACTTCTTCAACACCGAATAATTCTTGCCCCGATCCGACAGCAATCCAAAGTCAATAACGCACATCGACCTAGAAACGTACAGCAGTTAAGTACCATTCATGTAACTAAATGCCAATATAAGCAATTAGTAGGATAGAATAAAGTGTCTGTATAGAATAAATGTATTTCTTGTTGACCTTTCTGCCACTTCCTTTGACTCTTCATCAAATACATATAACAAAATGAATAGTATCAATTAGGCTGAGTTTTATGAGCAAAAGGCCATTCTCGGGCCTAGTCGCTATGACCCAATAACTGAGGAAGTTGATCAAATTATCCTGATACAGAGCTTCTATGGCTATTTTAAAATCAGTCGAACCCTAAAATATCTATTCCATCGGTTATGAAAAAGATTAATAGAAACTCGATTATCTCATTAAATTGATAGGAGGTTCTCCGAGGGAAAATATCATGTCCATCACATTTGGCAGACGATGGGCATCACAGAGAGTTGGGAGATGAATTGTCAAAAGTCAACCGTGATGTTGAAATGTTTGACCGGAGTGGCTGAGTCAGGCAGCGCAGCTGCTTATGTGGACTTCAGACTTAGAGCTGCCCAAAACAGACTGCTTCCATAAGCTCCTTAATTAGCTAGCTAGCTAGCTATGACCTTCTGATGGAATCGTCAATGGGATGAGCCTTTCAGCTTTAAAGATAATTACAATATTCACAGACGCCCGCATCCACATCCGTTGACTGAGATCGAACAGTCCAGCAGTTTGTGCCGCATTGAATGCTGAAACTGAATACGTGGGAAACGAATTGCAGTTTCATCGCCTTAAGAGATATCGGAATGGTAATATGATTATATTATATATATATATATGTATATATACACTTTGGGTGACCATCCTTTCACTTTTTTAGGGTGTATATGGATTGAGAGATTTAAAAGAATTTTAAAAGATATAAATAAATCATTTAGTTATTGAAATATTTAGATGAGTGAATTATCCGTACAAAACCTCAACAGTGAGGAATAATTAAAGATATATAAGGAAATTACAATAAAACCTTTCAACTCAATAGTTAGAGAAAATTATAGAGGGTATAATAGTCAATTTAGACTTGTTAACCCTCCACTCCCCTCCCTGATCTATTTGGTTGATGGGTGTGCATCTTATCATTCCGTATCCTCCCCCTCCAAATCCCTCAATTAAGGTGTGGTTTATTCGAGATGTGATTGAACGACCCAAACACAACCTAACACAAGAAAAAGGGAATGCTTGCTCCTCATACCATACCATGAAGGCATCGTTAGACACACGGCTAGAGCACATCAAACTCGAATTTTTCGTAGTATCTTCTCGTTCACATTATCATAGGCAGAGAATGCTTGCGGGGAGATGGACGGGCAAAAGCCTAAAGCCAAGAAGTACTAGCACTTCTAAGCAATCGTTGATGTCATTCATGAGAGTATCCATCCACAGATTGCCAATCATCTGAAAACAAAACACATTGACCCAAGAGGTGGTCGAGGAATCTGGCTACTTAGTACGGTCAGGGCGGGAGATGTACCAGACGAGGCTGCGCGTGGCTCACACAGTCGCTTGTTCAGGGGCCATCCCAAGAACCATCGAGCCGCCGACCCGAAGTCCCGATGTTACAAATCCCGGCTGAACGATCCACCCCGGCCCCTAGGACTCAGAACCCGATCTTCCCCCTGTTAGCAGCATCCGCGTAGCTCCTGCTCCTCCTCGCGTACAGGTTCAGCTCCGCAGTTTTTGGGACTTCCTCGCGGCTCCCTTCTTCGCCAAACTCGCAGGCCCCCTCCTCGTCGATCCGGCCCATCCCGACGCTGCAACTCTTGCTCATCTTCGACACCGGCTTAGCCGACTTCAGCTCCTTCAGCAGGGCCTCGAGGGGATCATTCCCCAGGCTCTTCATGGAGGCGGCCCTGAGGAGCTCCCTGAAGTCGTCCGAGTCATCGAGCCTCGCGGAAACCGCGCTGAAGCTCCGAGGAAGCGGGGCGTGTTGGCCACCCGGGTTGCCGACGTTGCCATACCCGACCGTGGAGGCGCAGCTTCCCATGCTCCGGACGTAGAGGTCGCGGGCCCTGCACAGGGCCCTCACAGGCGCTTTGACGATCCTAAGGAACATGCTCTGTTGGTTCTTGGTGGGTCTCATCCTCGTTGCTTCGACGTGGGTGTGGGGGGGGGAAGGAGTTTGGGGTTGGAATGTTGCAGATATTTTCGGAGGAATTCTGGGAAATCTATATGCTGTATATATAGATATATTACAGCATTTGTATAAGTATATATATAAGAAAAGGTAGGAGCGAAACTCACTGGAGCTGGAGGTGAAGGGAGAAAAAAGTGAGCGCTAAGACTCATAAAGATAAATATTAAAAATTATTAGAATAAATAAAATCAATTAAATGCATATATATAAGTCAATATATTTTTAGAATAAATAGGCCCGGATGGCCCAATCAATAAATTCAATATTGCTATATGGTGCTCGTTTTTTTCTTAATATAATCCTTTTTTTTTAAGTAGGAAATGTAATAAATGATGGACGGCTTCTGTCACGTGAGGCTCCCAGCTCTCAATATTGACCCAGCGGACGAAGTACGGCAAATTAAAAGTATGGATAATCTTCCATATGATTGATTGTGTACACACGACCAATTCGCTCCATTGAAAATCTAGAATCAACACGTCGGGTCGACGATTGAATGGAGAAAGCATAGTTCCTCAATCCAGTACGGCTATGACCGATCATAAATACAAGTGGGCGCGGTAAGAATTTTACGCTACTGTGTGTTTCGAACGGTTGTGATCCGATTAAACTGCCCGAGTGCGCAATTAGTACAGTATTCGACGGACCATGCGTCCGGATCGGGGGTGATTTCGACGTGTAGATTTTATGGACCCTCCTGATCCATGTACACTTCAGAACCACATGGATGACATCGTTCGAGACCGGAGACCGGGCACACACGTCGAAGTACCGTGTCGTGCTCGTGCTTCTACACTGGGAAAAAACAAGGGCGGGGGGTGGGAATCCTTAATCAGGGGGCTGGTTTTGGTGTGAAACCGAGGGCCGCACGGACTCTGGACGGCCCCCCCGAAGGTTGGTGTGCTTCGGCTTACCGAGGTGAGCAAAAGCGATGTCGACTCCGGGACTCTTCGCAAAACTAAAAGCCGTCGGTTTGGAATTGTTTTTTTGTTTGGAAAAATGCAAAACCCTAAGATGAACGAGCACTCATGAAAATAAGATAAGAACTGCCTTGTGTAACCGGTTCTTACACTGTAATTAGCATGCAAACTACTTCTTCCCTTATCAGAAGGAGACACGTGTCTAAAAAAATATGTGAGAATACAAATATTGAAGCATGGAAAGGAATGAAATTTGATATTATAATATCACTCTTATCCTCATAATTAAAATATTAAAAATTTAATTCTTATTATAACTTTTTCCGTATCCCCTCGTTCCTATCATTTCTTATATATTTTATAGATTTATAAACTTCTTATATTTTATATATTTCACTTACAGAAAGAGTTAGTTATATTTAAAATCTTATTTAAATAAGAAAATATCCGAACCGGCTCATCAACTTTCCTGAAAATTGATTAGTAATAATTGGGAAGTGGGTGTGATTACCTAATATGAAGGTAAAAGTCAGGTCAAAATTCAAAACCATATATGATCACGCGGAAGTCTGATCAGGACTCAGGGCTTCGGAACGGATGTAGCCTTGTTAGATTTCATACTAAGCAGTAATTGACAAAAAAATCATTTAATTTGCCCCCAAAATCGACCTGCACGTACGTCATTCATCGTCATCATCACCATCATCATCTTCTGCTCAGATCTTGAATTGCAACCTTGGTCTATCATTTGGCGATGATTTAATTGTATAATTATTTCACACTTCTCAATTTATTTATATCATATAGCTTTATTTAGATTAGTATTTAATTCTTCTTCTTTTTTTCCCCCGAGAGACGTGACATGCTGTCCCGGGCATATATACTCGATGCATAGTTGGACTCAAAAGGAGTTGAGAAAGCGCAAGGAAAGTTCTGAGGGTGGCCACACAAGCTAATCAATTCAAAAGTTTTTTTCAGTAATAATCAATTAATTCACAAATAATATCCTATATATTCTATAATCCATTATTAATTTTCAGTATATCTTATTTATGATATGTTATAGCGTACTAAAAAGTCATAGGCCATTCGTAGGCAGTAGAATTGTAGATTTTTCAATTTTCAAATGCTGACTCAACCTTTGACCGTTTCTCAAACATTAGATTTACAACAGGCCCACGTCTAGAAGGGGGCATACATGTGTGCTGGAAAGAGCTAACTCAACGAGAAATTTTATGAAGTATATTTGGTGATTTTATTTTATCGAAAAAAATTATTGATTAAATTACGTAAAACTGTAGAGCCTGTCTCTCTCGCTCGAATGGTTATATTAATTATATTCATCGTCTGCTTCATGCCCGCTGTATCGAAGCACCCGAAACCTCCCAAGAGTCAACTTAACCTATCATGTCAGAGTAAACAGAAAGAGAGAGAGAGAGAGAGAGAGAGAGAGAGAGAGAGAGAGAGAGAGAGAGAGAGAGAGGAAGAAGAAGAAGAAGCGAAACGTGATTGTGACTAATCAATTTTCAAATTTCTGATCAGCAAGGCCGGCTGAGATCCAGCAGCCATGCTGGGCTGAAACAAGAACTGTCGACAAGGCAGTTTCTGGAATACCTTCTCAGAGGTTGGCGTAGGATGTCGATACGCTGTTTATTCATGTCAAATCACCGAATTCTCGAACGTCCGGAGCGTCCTATGTCCTAGGATACGTCGGGACTCGATGGACTCGATCGATCAAAGGGGACATTGGATAAACTTGTTCAGTGTCCTGGTCAGTGCAACACGAGCTGGGTCTTAGAGGTATGGACACCAAGCAAATACCACAGCAAAGCATCCGCAGCGTCCCTAGGCGGGAGTTGGGAAGTACGTGAAACAGTCCTCTTGTCTAATTTCTATCAGGTCTCGTAGCTAAAGCATCCAATGATATAGTCAAACGACATCCATATCACACCACTTGAGATGTCGTGGCAATCTTATCATTATTAGGAGCGAATAGATTAGACGTGGGTGTCCTATGCGTGCTTGTGTATTATTAACCCATGGCCTCCACTGTGTAGAATCGAGACTTGAGTAATGAATCTGAATCTTTTCATAATAAAATATATGACTCCTCCATATTTTTAGTTGCAGTTAGGTACTCAAATTTAGAGTTAATTTTTATTTAGTTCTCATAACTTTCTTTTACTAGTCGCTTCGTCATTACAATGAATAAAATTGTTATATTTTAGCTAATTATAGGTTAAATTTTCATTATTATATTTTATATTATTTTAAGAACGATAAATTTCTCGGATATGTATAAGTATTATGTTAAATGAAAGACAAATGAGTTAGGATTCCAATTAGCTATCCAAACAATACGAGAATTGAAAACCAAATGAGGAAGTCATGGCCCATCAAAGACAATCATGGGAACCAATTTTCCCAGAATGTCTAGTGCGAACATGCTGGAGTCAGTTTCGATTCGCAATTTCTTATCCGACTCCCACTTCCAGTCCCTTAGATTCCAGAAAGAACGTACCCTAGTTGACATTGACTAAGAACATGTTGGAATCAATTTCGATTCCTAATTTCTTATCCGAATCCCACTTCCATTTCCTTAGATTCCAGAAAGAACGTACCCTAGTTGACATTGACGAGTTAGTCCGGGATCCCAGTCGACCTGTAAACCACGCACACTCCTAATCATGACGGTAGTGCTTAGGAAAACAAAGAACGAGGGGGTGCATGGGCTCTGAGCTAACGGCCTAGCCCTGTGACGGCCCTTATATTCATACATGGGCTTGGGCCCATTGTCATCGCTTTTTTCTTCGGTGGTTCTGACCTCTGGTTTCTTTCCCTACTGACGTAATTTTGCTTTACTAAGAACTCCACTTTTGATCATTCATGCGCCACTGATCATTACCTGACATCTTTGCTGGAATAGAATATGAAAACTAGCAATTCTTGATGCATTTCTACCATCTTATACCTTAATCTTCATTCTTGTAACATCTTAAGACCCAAAAAACTGGAATTATTCATTTTCAAGTTTAGTGATTTGTGGGTTTGCAAACTTTGTAGCTCAGGGGCTGGGTTCGTGATCGTATAGATATGGGCTTTGAGTAGAAGAGGGGTCTAGGCTTGGCTAGGAGGAGAAACAAATGGATTGGTTTTCTCCTTGCCTTTTTGGTATACGGAAGGGTTTATCACTTACCGTCGTTAACGAGGAGGAAAAGTGTGTTGGAGATGGCTTCTGATTAGGCCGACAACATGGGATTTATCTGGACTTGGATAGTCGGATGAGTTTCTACAGTTGGACAATGACGAGTACCAGATGTTTGAAGCAAATCTCGAGGATCGTGAGATCACAATAGTACCAGGCCTTAATAGTTGAGATTGTGCGAGGGCATAGGACCGAGTCTTGTGCCCGAAGTGGGTTGGAAGTGGGCCTGCAGTTGTGCAAATTACACTGAGAAAAGGTTTTGCTTCGGTAGTAGTGGGTAGTACTGCCAGGAACTTGGTTTTGGGCTTTTACTCCAATAGTGAATCATTTAATTGTTTGAATGGTGAGGCATGTTTGTCTCGCTCATCGGAGGTGCCATGAGGGTTGCATGTGGCTTGCGAGGGAAAGTGCAGGGAGCTCATAGGTAATTGCATACAGAAGTTTGTGAGTACTGCTGTTGCCGTTTGTCGGGATCGAACCATCAGCTTCAATGCATATGATGAGAGATATTCACTGTGGCGGACTGACCCAAAGCATTGGAACAAGGTCCTGCAGGACATTCTTGCTCCAGTCTGAGTTAGACAAGGAATAAAACAAGGTCAACAGGAAGATAAGATTAGGACACTCATATTGCATTATTAGTCCCTTGAATTGATCGCAGTGGTAAAAAAATTGTTAAAGAGGCCACATAATGTATCTTGCTGCTTTGATACACTATTTTGACCCGTAATGATCTCTCTTGCCAGCCGGGTAAAGTCTTAATTCAGGAGCAGTTGGCTTGGGCGTTCCAGAAAGGCTTTATCATTGAGGACGCAGATAATGTGAAGTCGCTGTTTCTGAGGTTATCAGTCTGTGTGATAATCTTCCAAGCATTCCCTTTTCTTAGGTTTGGACCTCTGGACATGTATTGGTGTGAATTGCTGATCATTAGTGCCGGGGAAGAACACATCCCTTGATCAGCAAGGTGAAGAACCCATAAGATTCCAATATGTTTAGCAGAAACCTGATCGTATGATCTAACCTCGGATCAAAGTCATGAAGATGCAGGTCCATTTTTAACGGTTTCAAATCAGTTGAATCTTCCATGAGGCAGTGGCGGTTGCATCGTTTCTGTTGTCACAAAGCACACAAGTGCAGCAGCCTCTGCATCCACAGAGCACGAGGATGAGATAGTATTCCTCAAATGCTTCTTAATTTCTCCATCTTTGCCTTGGGAGCATATTGCTTATGACCTGTTGTTTAAGGTAAGATCTCCGGAGAATTATGACAATCTTCAGTCGGAGAATTTGCTGCTTTGGAAACAGCTTTTCTGGAGCCCCCAGTTGTACTGATGGATATTACCCTTGTTTTTCTTCGTCCATTTCAGTTCGGTGAAATGAAGCCGAAGCAACCATCAACCGAAATTTTGTACGGGTATCCGCCAGTATACCTGTGAGCATCGTCCCTCACATGATCTAAACATTTTTCATCAGCATGCATGTGGAGAGCTTGGAGGAGTGAAGGGACATCATCCATCGTGAATTTTAACCGTTAAAAGTCACTCATGCATTGCTTCTCATAGCCATCTAGTGTGTCATTCCCTTTCTGTTCATGTGTTTGTTCCGCCCAATCCTGTTTTGCGTCCATTCTTTAATTGTCTTGTCTTCTTTTATAGCATAAACTTTGATCTCTCGACACTATTCTTTCTGGTCTGAGTTTGGGAGTATTGTGCACTTTTTTGATGAAAAAACATTCGGCTCTGCTTCTAATCTCGATTGATAGCATGTGGACTTGACAAATGCCTTCTGTCTCGTTCGGTATGAAATAATAAAGCTAATCAGTTAATCTGTGCTTTGCCGGGCCCAATGTGTGCAAGCCGAGCCGCAACATTTGCCTGCCGAGTGGGCAAAGAAGAGCGCACTGCCACATTATATAAGCAAGGGATCATTAGATTATGCAGGCCAGATTTATTTGGATCTGACGGATGTTTCGAGTTTTCAACTGATGGGAAGACACAGATGCAGCCACAGCTCTGCATCCTTTTCCGAAAGACAGGTGACCACATGATTGAACATAGAAAGGGAAGGAGGGGACATCTAAATTAATGCCATCCATGTAGAACTTTACACAATGTTAGAAGCTGCAGCACATGAAGCCTACTTTCTCAGTATTAACACGTCGAAAGGGCAAGCAGTCTTCATTTTTATTTACATATGACTTTGCTGTATGTCGGGACTCATAACTGAAGCCACCCAACTCACTCATACCCAAAGAAACACAAAATATGCGCACCACCTAAATTCTATAATTTAAATTATTCTAACTAATCCGTATTTGAGATGGTTGAAAATACTGCCAAGGAAAACACTTACGGGGTTCAAGATCCAGATTCCATATAAGGAAGAAAGAGACGCTAAACTAAATGAACCGAATCGGATGCTTTGAGATTGCAGGCACGTTAGGCTCCAATAATGCTGTGGCAGTGGCTCCCATCAACTTTGACAGGGAACGGTGAAAGGAAACTCACTGCCAATTCAAGAAAGCAGCCACCCAAATGCTAACTAAGAAAACTGCCAAGGAATATTCCTTATCTCAGTATGCTGTTATCCTGATGTTAACTAACATGCTTAAGGAATCTGGTCTCCCTTTTCTTCCCCCATTTCAATTTCCCCTTCCTTCAGATCTGTGTACACGCCATTAAATTGTACGGTGAGGCGTTTCCACATTTAATAGTCTATTTCTGCCATGACCTGATCTTTTCTGAAGAGCGACTAGTAGGTTTTTGATGATCGATTTCTGCCGTACATGATTCCTCTTTCAACAGTTATATTAACCAATTATCGTACAATTAGGTTCAGATTAATATAATAACATATAAGAAAATTTTACAGAGCTGGGAATTATCGAAAAAGAGAATTCCAACTTTTGGCTTCTTTTTTTTTTTTTTACTTTACTTTACTTTATGTACCATATAATTGAATTTGGTAATTGTTACGTGGACGCACATGGATCGGGAGGAAAAACAAGGACTGGTTTTTCGGAGGGACAATACCATAAAAGCTTGCTAGGGTTTTAAAAAAAAAACCCTAATCATGTCAGAGTGTCTGCCCAAACAAACTGCCTTGGCAGCAAAGAGTATTTTATCTCTAATTTGGGACTGCACATGCACTCAGGAGATTAGTGCTGTCCCTTTTCTTGACTAAAAGAAAAAAATTATAACCCACTTTAGCACAATTGGGAGAAAAAGAGGGAAAAAATAGAGTAAGACCTACCGGTTGACCGGTTTAACATGGCATTATCTTAAATAAAATTTCAATTTTAAATTTTATTTAACTGATAAAATTTACCATATCAATAGTTTTAATGACTCATCGCATTAAATGTAAATTAATCATTCTAAATTGAATATCGGATGACAAATATTAGAAAAGCATGATCATCTCTGATAGCTGTTGTTGTTTAATAGGATTAGTGTTATTTTGATACTATAAATTTTTTATTGAACTTATAAAAAAAGCATTATATATAGTTAATTTAAAATTTTTAACTGATAAAATAATAAAATCTATTCTTTTATATATTAAAAATTTTAATGTTATTTTTTCAAGGCAAAATTTAATTCTCCAACATCACCAAGAAACTGTTTGAAAGCAACAACTCTAAGCTGGACAGGCACCGACAGTGCCCATGTACCACCGAGCTTTGGCTTCTCTCTCTTTAATATTCACCATCGATTTCCTTTTCTTTCTTTTTTCCTGAATGCGTATCCCACATGACGGCGACCGAATCTGTCGGAATACCGCTCACCATCCTTTTTCCTTCCAGATCTCAAGTTCTTCACGGACTTACCCTAATCTCCTGTATTTCTCAGCTCTAACCGGCTCCGTAAGCAGCAAAAGCATGAAATCTGCAACTTATTCATGCGTGTGCCGACGTTGTTGTCTATGTTTATATCTTTATTCCTTAAATTAATGACATGCTGAGTTCATCAGATACATTATATCAATGTACATGCATGTCTGCTGGTATCAGCATGAACAGTCGATTTGATGATCATGATGAGGATGGTGGGCATATGTAGTTGTTTGTTTTTGTTGATTCTTCGCGATTAAGCTAACTGTATTAGAGAAAAAAGGGGGACATATCACAATAAGATTCCACAACCCCACAACGATATATACATATAAAGTGTGGTTACCCCATCCAAGAAAAGACATCGACCTGCAATAGACGACACCACACGTACCATTAGCCGACCAAAAATTAAGGAATACATTTCTCCCGATAAATGATTAAAATGGAATAACATCTTAAAGTTTAAATTTCATAAATAAAAAAATTTAACTGAAAAAAAAAACACTTATTTCTCCTAACGGCTCAATCCAACTTAAATGTGGGTCAATAAAAGGTATCTAATGGAACGTTGGGATGCATGTAATAAGCTAATAACGAGTCGGGTAGAGGTAGAACACATATGTTGTCGTATTCACGTGTGTATAAAACCATGCAACATCCTAATTTTCGTTCATTCTCTGCCGAGACATCTGAATCTCTTCCATGCATCTCGTATCCAATAATCTACACCCATTTCTGTATGACCTGCGCGCACATATGATGGGGAAAATGAGGACTAATAAAGGGTAATTTACAAAGTAAGATGTTACGAATACATGATAGTCACATAAAACATATTTCGGTGTTGAAAATTTTGTCATTTGGAATGATGTAAGAGATTATTAAACCAATATGTTTATAAAATTAGAGTACTTATTAAATTAGATAGTGAATAAACTAAAATATTATATGAAAGTTCCCGAGAGAGTAGCCTACCCATTGATAACTACGACCATATATGAACCTATGACATTTGACATTTGAAACCGTTGCTTGGCATATATAATATGGATAAGGCTGATTCTTGGAGGGCATCTTCATCTCTTTTTTTTTTTCTCAAAAAGTTAAATAAATTTATTTAATCAAAAGGACTTCCCGCAAGATTTTCCCATATCGACCCGCGCAATGCTTGTCCCCTGGGAACGGGCCCTACACGTCTCCCTCTCTTCCTCCGTCCCCGCCACCACCACCCCCTCGCCCACTATAAGTATCCATGCTCTCCGCTGCCTTTCTTCCCTTTTCTCCTCCTTCCCTCCTCTCCCCTGATATATCTTCTGCCATTAACGGCATAAACCGGACTTCAGCTCAGCCGCAATGCTTTGTCACCATGAGACCACCGCCCACCTCCAGCCCCACGCCCTCGAGAACGGACCGCCGTTCACCCTAGACGACTTGCAGGAACTCCTCTCGGTTCTTGACCAGGCAGCTGTAAGCCGGAACTCCGGCTCGGAGGGGTCGAACCACACCACTGGCTCCATCGACGAGAGAAAGCGGAGGCGCATGATCTCGAACCGGGAGTCCGCCCGGCGGTCGCGCTGGCGCAAGAAGATGCACTTGGAGGAGCTCACGGAACAGCTGGACCGGTTTACATCGGAGAACCGAGAGCTCAAGAGCCAGTTGAGCCAGGTCGTGAACCAGTGTCACTTAGTAAGAATGGATAACCAGCGTCTGAGATCCGAATCCGTAGCTCTGGAGGCCAGACTTTCTCATCTTTATCGGATCGTGAAACTGCAGCAGCAGCTATCGTAATTAGATCATCGGCTCATTAATTTAGAACGTAGCCGCCATCTTATACTACAAAAATTATTCAGTAAAATAATGAAATTGCACACTAGTTATGGTCGAAAGCCGATATTGCCCCTGTGCTGATCAGCCAATTGGAGGTCGATGTTGAAGAAATTTTGAGGGTCTATAATGTCTTTCTACCTTCCTTTTCACTGCCCCTTCCCTCGTGTCTATGGCACACCCTTTTCCTCCGTAAATTACGATATACAACTCCATGTAAGTTCGTGTCGGTTGGGTCATTGATTGATATTACGACTAATTAAATCTCTGCTCTTTAACATTGATCGAGCTATGTCCATCATTTTGCTATGGGTATGAATTCCGGGCGAACTGCAACCGCAATCATGTCGACCCCAGGTTGTCTGCATGTGATGTGTTCGGAGATGTTTGGTTGCACGTTAAGAAGGGGAGTGAGGGAGGCTCCAGATAAAGCCCGAGCACACGTCTCAGGTGTCTCACAATTAATGGCTCAACGATGGCCCTGCAAATCGCAAAGGCCCCTACCTAAAAGCATATCCATTGCTCCAAAGTTATACGCGGGTCTGGTGGGTCCTTTTCTCGAATCATTCCTGATGCCTATAACCTTCGACAAAATTGGAAAAAAGAAAATTCGTACCCAAAAAAGAAAAGTATTAACAGACCACTGATGTCTATCACCTTCGACGGGATGTGAATTGCTTGTCGTTTTTTTTTTCCTGGACAGACCAATGGACATGTTGCCAAGAAATTAGGAGAGAGCAGCTGAAGACAACTACTATTGGTCATGAAAAACTAGCATTCTCAGTCACAAAGTTATATTTTCCGGTTTTTTCTTAAAAAAAAAAGAAGTCATAAAACCTGTATAAGCAGTTATAATTTGACTTAATTAACAAAATTCGCCCATGTTAAAGAGCTAAGCCTCGTGCCCCTACTGCCACGTTTGACGGATCGAACCTCTTTTTCTTTTTCTTTAAGAAAAACCTATATACGCGATTATAATTTGATTTGATTAACAAAATTCACACGTGTTAATCATATGTTCTCGAAGAATTTTTTATTTAGAAAATTGTGAAGTAGTCGTGATGATTTAGAAGACCTACGGGGAGCTGAGACATACTTGTCCCACGTCCAATGTACTGAATATTCTACTGGTAGAGAGAGCATGTTAAAAGTTCTTTTCATGGACCAAAGATTACACCCTGCATAAAAAAAAGCACTCAAAAGGATAAAAAAAGATATGTTCAGCACAGTAAATTAAGATTAATTTAAAATAAAAAATTTTAATTTAATTTTTATGGGTATAATTTTTACCCTCACTTATCTTTTTTTATTTTTTTCCCTAATGGATATTATTTATAATTAGAAAAGGTAAAGTGATTTGAAAGGGGGAAAAAAGAACCCAAAGCAAAAAAGCCCTTGAAAGCTAATAATTATCCATCCCCTTTTGCTCATTATTATTATTTGTCAACTTGTCGTCGACAAATTAAACGAGGGCTTAGACTGTACGAGGGCTTGGTATCGTCAATGATTGTGGAGTAAAATATGACCACCCTGTTCATCTTTTTCGGCCATCCCCCTTTCTTTTGTCCTTTTAGATGCATGCATGTACATGATCTTCGTTCGGTGCATCCATACACTTGAACCCTACGTGTCTCTCCTCAGTGCATTCAAACGTAATCAAGAAATCGCATGCATGCAAGTGGAGACATTTTTCCAACAGTTAATGAGCCATACCAATTAATAAGATTTGTAGGAAGAAAAATAATATAATATAATAGTATTATCCTTCCATTTAGATCAAGAGAATTTGAATGATTATTTATATATTGATTCTAGACACCCCCGCCCCAACCTTTATCCAAATTGAGGGGATTTGTGGCCCCCATGAGATCACCAAGATACCCCCCATGGGATCACCAAGATACCTACCGTTTCTAAAGGAGTAAAAGAGATAGATTCCTACGGTGATCATATAGCAATTGAATTCGACCAAAAAAAAAATTTAGAGGAAGCGAGTATGTTTCCCCCCACCTTAATTCATACAAAGATACACTGCTTGACAAGCATCCTCTGTCTCCCTTTTTCTCCGTTTGATAAGAGAAACACCCCCACAAAGATTTTTTCTAGACCCATTTCTCGATTTCAATTGCTCTATTAGGAGGTTGGCCAACCTATATATAAAGAGTACATGGAAAATGCAAAAGGTCATGTGACGCGTTTTCTCAATGAAAATGAAATAGAGTGTCTTTTATTTTAAATCAATAATATATTATTTAATAAATCAATTTTCCAAAATTGTAAGTTTTATCGTCATTAAAATTGTGGTAGTTGGTTATTGATTATCATATTACTTATTTATGCATACATACAGCGATTACAAAGAATAAATAGACTTGAAAGTATTTTTTTTAAAGGAAAAACCTTTTTTAATTGCTTGTCCGTCCGTGTCTTTCATCTTACAGCTAGCAGAGCTGACAAGGAATCCCACAAGGTCCAGATAATGTTAGAGCTTTTCTTGGCGAGAAGCTTGACTGCTCGGAGAAGCAGCCTACACAGTCGATATAAAGTTTGGAAGGATCAAGGAAGTATCTTTTTGACTGTTTCACGCTTGAGGTTCCCTCATGCAGTGATAAAGATAAGCGAAGCTTCTGCGGAAGCTAAGACCACATTGTTACCGAACTAAACTTTGTTTCCCCATAGATATGTGTAATTCATGATTCGATCAATCGATCAAAAGAGGCTCAAGTCACATGTGCATGTGACCCATTAGAAAAGAGTAAATCTCCATCATTTTGTTCGGTGGACTACGTGCGATGGCGATAGCTCGAATCAACTTCGAGAATTCTACTGATCGTCTGGATTAGGGAGAATTACACCAAGTCGGGAGTTGGGACGAGTGGCCTAGTCTAAAGTTCAGATGTGCATCCCTTCCCCGCCACACCATCGATTAGATGTGCACGCTCCAAAAAGTTGGTCGTGGAAAAAGTTTGAGCTGGGAATGCAAAAGTTAGTGGAAGTTGAACATTTACCATTTATAGATAATATGCTTCTTTTTTTCTTTTTCCTTTTTTTTTTTCCAAATTCACCTTTACAAAAATGGCACGTGATAAAAAGAGAGAGAGAGAGAGAATGAGAATTTTCCCATAGTTCTACCTTGTCACGTTACCGAGGAAATTATTTATTAACAACTCGCACAATTGTCATAATTGTTACCAATTATACCAGAGAAGTAAACCTTGGCGATGACAATCTCGAGCTGGGTGGCCAAGCTAAGCTAAAAACAATCTTTAGCATGTGCTCGATCTCATTAATCAGTATCTACCATGCATCCGAAGAGATTAGACACTCGCTCTACTCGCGACTGCGATAAATGATGACGCCAAACGGCAACATTTTCAATTCTAGTTTGGTGCTTATATAGTAACTCCTTGATTAATGTTGAACACGAAGGAAATTAAAGTTCTGCACAGTTGCTCATATTGACCCTACTCTGACAGTAATAATAATAATGGGAGTGTGGAAGTGTAGAGAGTTCGGATGCCTGGTTTTCAGAGGAACTGTGATGCTGGCGGATTTACTAAAGGGCTCCCCGTGGGGTTAAGTCAGCAAGTCAAAGCCTGATGGGAGGGATTCGGGCCGAGTTAGTCGGATTCTGCCGACGAAGATGTTGTTAGATGGTATGATGGATCCGTGCCGGCGGATGTGCTCTTGAGCTGGATTGGTTGTTGTGCACTTAGCTTGTTCAATAGCTTGTCCATTTCTTCCATTATTAAGATGGGCCACGTCCCAGATAGTCGTGAAAGGCCGAATCATGGGTGCAGAAGAACCCACAAGCTAGTATTTTTCTTTCTCGATCGCCCCCCCCAATCTACGGCCCAGTGGTTCTGGTAAATAGCTCTCACTGTCGGCCTCTCGAGGGTTTCAAGAAAGGCCGTCGTGTTTTTTGCTATTCATGGGCTTAACCGGAAACAAGGAAATGAAAATTTGCGATTCTATCATCTGCAAATGCGTAACTTTTCCCAAGTTTTAACCGCTTTCAGAGGTCGGGGACCTCGGGAACGGCTCAAATCGATCAACAACCGGTGGATCAATCCGGAGGACTCGCCAAATTGTAAGAGTTCTTGTACGTATGCGGCAATCAAGCTGGAGGATGCAGTGCATTTAAAAACTGGGGCATGCTAGAAACTGACCAAGTGCCAAATTGTCTTGTAGCTGTCACAGAGGAGGAGCTACTGGTCCTACTCCCCTGCTTCTCTTCCCCACATTTAATATATGCAAGGTGTAGAATAAGTTTTTTCAATTGTATAACACATTAATCTTGGGTCCACCTGATAATGTCATCCTCATCATTCCACACTCCTCCAAAATACAAAGCCAACTGAATGTAAAATGATATGGAGAACTCTATCTCTTGATAAGTCTGCTGGTTGGTGTTTGAGGAAGGATTGCACGAAAAATCTCTCGGACTTATTATAGGGGGCATATTCACCGTAACCCACTCCGAAATTCATCCGAGCCCGTTGGTCTTGGAAAGGAAAAGTTATCTTCTTGCAGTACAGTAGACGTCAGGGGAAGAGACAAAGTTCTTCTCATTTTAGGCCTCTCTCTCTCTCTCTCTCTCTCTCTCTCAGCCTGCTGCAAATTGCTGTGCCCTCCTGGATTTCTCTTTTTCCCCCTCGCTTCTCCGTGTCTCACTGACTTATTATTGGTTCATCAATTATCAACTATGGACGAAGCGTGGCAGTTAAATTCGATTAACAAAAGTAGCTGAATCTTGTTCTTCAATCAAGAAGATGGTTCATTAATGAGGTGGAAAACAAAAGCGCAAAAGTGCAGCTCCTAGTCCATCTCGGCTGCTGATGCATAGCACCTGAAAGGAGCTTTACCTATTCTATTCTTCCTGTGTATAGAACCTCCAATAGGAAACCAATTAGTTCTAATCAATTCGAGGTCAAGAAGACCAGTTTAATAAAGGGTAGAATTTTTTGGATCATAAATTTACTTTAGTATTATTTAAGAGAAAAGATTAAATTATTAAACTAACTTATTTTGGTTAAATACACTTGTTTTTCAATCACCCAAAAATCATATAGAGTATGAAGGAACATAGAAGTAAATATTATATAGATTGGCACAAACAATAATTGAATCTAAAATCTATTAATTAATTACACATCAAATACAGTAACACAGTAAAACCCTCTTGTTAACATAGGTAATGCATGTACCATTATTGATTTTCTGCATATCTCTCTCTCTCTCTCTCTCTCTCTCTCTCTCTCTTCACTGGTGCAAAAAGAAGCCGAAGAAAGGGACAATACCCAACGAGCACTTGGCATGCATCGTCACTCGAGTCCGGACAAGAGTGTCCAAAAAGAAGAAGAAGAAGAAGAAGAATTATTCAAGCATGGCTGCCAAGGAATTCATAAATGTGAGCAGGAAAGGGGATGGGAGAAGGAATATGACACTATACCAGAACATTCCTTTACTAGCAAGGGTCTAAAACATGTTTACCCCAAAACACCCAAAAGCCACTATAAATAGGGAAACACCTCCCACGGTCTCTGTCTCTTCCACATTCTTACACAAAAAAAGCAACCACGGGGAGCAAGAAGGATCGGTCTAGTGTTACTATCCTCGTATAAGTGCGACTTTTCTTATAGTTTGTTCCCCAACTCCTCACGTCTTCCTCATATGCAGCAGCATTTGATGAGTGTGAATGGGGGAAACGGAATGGAGTGGATGCTTTTAACCTTTTCATTTCATTTTTTTTACTTGATTATATCTATAGTGTTGAATATATGCATTCCATTGTGTCAGAGAGGGAAACAACTATGCATCGGGCAGCTTCTTCTTCTTCTTCTTCTTCAAGTCTTCTCATTATTATTCATTTATGCGATGAAAACGATTTATCGAGAAGTTGTCGTTGTCTCCATCCTTATTTCTACTCAAATTTGAAAAGATAAATATACACATATATGTATATATGAATATATAGAGATAAACGGAGGGAGGGAGGGAGGGAGGGAGGTTTGGAGGTGACAGTGACATTGCAATTGGCGTTAGATTTTGACATGTCATCGCACAGCTGAGGCAACAGTGACAGGCAGAGAAGGTGGGGGAAATGGTGACAACGGAGAAGAAAGGAATTGCAAATGACTTCAGAAGCAAATCTTGTAGGGCCAGGACTACCCCGGCTTGGCAATGGAAATCGGAATATCTAGAACCAAATATTCCTATACGTATGAAGCCCTCCTGTCTACCATTCTGTTGGCTGATGTGTCGGACGTGACATTTTGTCGATGCAGTTTTCGGTGCTGAAATGAATCTCGCAAGCGGGTGATTGACTCTTGAGCATCTTTGACATTCGATGAGCTGAGGATGTGTCTGTCTGTAAGGTCGCACAGATCATCTTGTTTTCTTAATGTAAACTGATTATAACAATTAATGTACGAGAAGAGTTGGGCATGGAAAAAGAGGCCACTGTTCAAAGCTTGGGAGTGAAAGAAGTCCGACGAGGAAGAGAGAAGCAGAGAAAGCATATCGTCATTATCAGGGGAAGGAGCCCAGCGAGAGCTCATTCTCATGTAATTTGTAAAAAACATGGCAATTTACGCAGCAGTTCATGGACATGATTGTGAGCTTGGGCACTCTGTGTGTGTATAGTCTCGGTGAGATCATTCACTTCTACGTTCACACATAAACTTATCCAAATTTATGATTTTATATAGCATCAATTTAAATATATATGCATATGTGGCATAGCAGCTTTAAAGTTTCAATGGCAACTCGGAATCCGCGTAGTAGTTTTTCTCTCTGTGCTCCGTTGGAGTCTATCCCCTCTGATCCCCGGCATCAACTACAAACTCCAGTCATCTCATAACCGAGCCTTTTCTCTTCGCTCCCCATCCTACCGTCCTCGGCTTCATCCTCTCACAGCCTTCATCACTTCCTATGCTGTGTCATCACCAGCCAGTCCTGACCTGTCCGTCCCCACCAACCCTTCTCCCTTCCCCTCCTCTGTCCTCCCTCCGCCACCGGCATGGATCCCCCCTCCCTCGTCCATAGGCTCATTAGCTGGCCAAGCCATGTCACTCTCTCTTGCTCCGAAACGACTCTAAAACTCTCACCTGACCCATCCAAATCCCTTGTTCCTCCTCACCATGCCTTCTGTGTAAAAATCATAGTAGATATTGATGTGACCAAAAAGCCAGCAATCTCGAAGATCATCAAATCCTGGAGGCTGCTCCATGAAGTGCATAGAACCTGGGTGGGCCCGAGTATCATCCTCTTCCACTTCACCTCAACTGCTGAAAAAAGACGAATCATGGCCTAAGTCCCTTGGTCCATATGGGGATAGATATCACATCCTTCTTATGGAACAGTTCACTTGTTGGGAATCGATCATGCAGCGGAAACGTAAATTTTAAAATTTTATTTTCAAACTCAATGATCCCTTTAAATAATTCAGAATTCTAATTAGAACATATTTAAAATATATACCTAAAAAAACCGTATTCAGTTTTTATGTTTAAATCCGGATGTTGATATCGTATCTGAACGAACCTGAATCCACCAATCGCGAACCTTTTAGAGTTGATACTTTAACTAGGTGTGCACGTGCACACCCTCCACAATATCCACAGTAAGTTTCTCATAGAAATTGAGAATAATTCTTACAAACGGTCAACACACGAATGCGTATTTTTATTTTGTTTCTCTCGGCAGTCGGAGGAGGGATGACTGATTTTCTTCTCTTGCGACTTCAACCTCTTCGACAATCCCACTCGGCCGAAGGGAGTTGGTTGTTTTATTTATTTTAGTAAATCAAATCACATAAAATAAATCTTTAAAATCTTTCGTAATTTTAAAAAATCTTTCAGATATTACTAATAAAATATTTATTGATAAGATTTCTAAAAACCTAATTGAATATTTAATCGCATAATATTCTTATCCAATAAGATATGTGACCATTATGGACTCAATTCGTGCTAGCGAAATTCTAAAACCCAATTCGAAATTTAACATATTTAAATTTCGTTACGAGTAATTACCTATATTATGTGTGACCATTGAGCTCCACACCAAGTCAGCAGTAGGCTCAATCTCATTAAATCCTTTAATAAGATTAGTTAGTTAACCCTTAATCATTTAGATCCACAAGTCAAAATTGACGTCTAGCAACATATCATGACTACTTGAATGGTGAGGATCAATCAAAAGATTGAATACCCTTTGGTGATTAGTTTCCGTGTAATTATATCTTTCGGTTATACAATGTCGAATAGGTTATGATATGGATGTAATATCAAATCCCAATATTTATTCATATGCATTACTATTTTCAAGTATTATACTCAATCATGAAAAATACGGAAAACTCTTTTCCAATTTTCATTCTACTCTGGTCAGAGATTTCCCAAGTCAATACTAAGTAGAATGCTTAAGACATTCTCCCCTCTCGTAAAGAGTAACCGATTCCTTATTGATTACTCACCACCTCCATAAGAGTCTCTTTAGGTCCAGAATACTCTGCACGTGTCTGTAAAAGTCATGTTAAAGGATAAACTAAAACCTCAATTTAACAGTTATAAGGTGCTATGGTAATCTCAGGTTTGATGACTATTTACACCTACTATCACCAGAAGAATTACCTATTGATATTTACACGAGTATCCGTTAGGTTTTCCTCAAGTTAGTCAGTTCAGTGAACTTGTTCTATAACAAGCACCTACACTTTTATATTAGTGACTCTTTCACAGGTAACAGTGAGATCAGTTACCCTTTACCATAGAGCATATAACAAGTATACTAGTTTTATCGGATCACCGATCCCCAACTCAGTGATCCTACACTAGGAACAATTTTAGATTAGGACTTTTGAGATCTTAGTTCTTACTGGCATGATCTCATCATGACCATAAAACCATTATCCTAATTTGTGGGTTTTATCAAAATATGCAATATATAATAAATAAAATGCATCAATTATATTTTATGAATGTAAAATAACTCTAATTACATCATATGCGATTGGACTTAGGGCATTAATACTAACACCACCTCCACAACCCCAGAGGACATACAAGATAACCGATGATCTCAATTAGATAAAGATGAAATATGGTCTGCAAACTTATGGTCCATGAATGCTAGTCAGCCCACCAGAGACAGCCACCACAGAACAGAAAGGAAAAAAAGAATAAGGCAACACCGACACTGTTTCGATCTCCACAACTGCATCATATCCAGCGTGGCATCAACTGCATCCTTTCAGGCAATAGTGGATACGGTGTCGCAAAAGCTTGTCTCTTGGAAATCACTGGTCCTCTTCACAAGCTGGCCGCAGTGTACTAATCAAGTATGTTGCTTCAGCAATCTCCGTCAATGCGATGTCTACCTTCATGCTTCCGAGCACGATATGCCAAAAGCTTTATGCTCTCCTCTGCAATTTTTGGTAGGGTAAAAGTGCAAGTGGTGAACCTCGCATCCACTTGAAATTATGGGAATAACTTTGCTGTCCCAAGTAAGATATTTGGGATTCAGGTGCTGTGCATACCACAGCAGAACACTCATCACCAAACAAGTATGGAAAATTGCCTCAACCCCCACAGCTCCAATGTTATAGTTAATCATTACAAAATATCAATGCCCCAACATCAATCAAATAAGAGAAATACTTCTTTTTTCTGGAAAGGTTTGATGAAGTTGGATGATTTGTTTGTTAAAGGTCTATGCCATTCAATAGGGCGGGGACTTGATATTTGAATGTGGGGGGGATCACTGGATACTAGATGAACCAAACTTTCGTCCAAAGCCCTGTGCCATTATGTCTCCGGACCAGGACATCTGATGGGGTGCATCAGCTGCTTAAATCAAAATCTATAGCTCTTAATTCAACTATTTGATCAATCCTCAGTTGTAAAAATCTTGAAAATTCGACTGAGAAGTAATCATCCTGACAAACCCATATGGTCCCGCTCTAGAAATGGAGAATTCACCACCAAGTCGGCCTACATTGCATATCAGCATAACCGACTTCCTTCATCACAGTTGGTTTCTAAAGACTAGAAAAAGTTTTGGAGAGCAAAGATACATGACCATCAGAAGTTGCTGCTCTGGAAAGTGATCGCCTCTACACTCCCAACTCGAAACATTCTTGCAACAAGAATGCCTATGTTGGATTTGTCCTACTTACTGTCGGGAGATAAGGTGGAGCCAAGCCAAGTTGCTGTGACCATCAACAGGTGCACCGACACATATATTTCAACGTGGTCGACCAAGCACTCAATAGGACAAATGACAAAATTGCCAAAATAAATGAATTACCTCAAGCTATCTTTTGATGTGGTAATCACATCAAACCAACATGGCAAGCAGCAGTATGCACTAATGGATCAGGTTCCCTCATCCAAGCTTGTACATGCTGTTCGAGCACAACAAACCCTCTAGAAGGGGAAGCGGAGGTCACTAGGTTTGCAACCTCATGTGCTACGTCAATGAACCTATCGTCCCTGCATCTACAAGGCGACTGCAGAGACATTGTGGATGCTCCTCCATGGAGAACTCTCCAACAGGAAACTTAGCAACTGATAGTATTAGTCAAACCTTCCTTTTGATCTCACAGCTGTTGATTCATGGCACACTGTATATGTTCTTAGAGGACAGAATTTCTTAGCTCACAATCTATCCAAATGGGCAGCTATTATTAAGGTTTTTGAGCTGATAGTGGTAATGTATGTTGTGGCGCGAGTTTCACAGTTTTACAAAGCTTATCGAGCAGTTTTATATTAGAAGGTTGACATTGAAGGACATGCTACATCCTTTCATGCATATGCTGCGGTTGGAGTCCAGGCATGCGTTGCCAGCTGTTAAACATTTTGGCCTTCAACTGAAGCTGTCTGTACACGAGGATAGCTTCCCTCGAGCGTAGTTTCAACGTGTACCCACTACATTTTTTGTTCCAATTTCTGCTACAAGACCCCTCGTTTCTCCTGTTTAACGATCAACTGCACGGAAAAAAAAAACTCATCCATTTTATTTTATTTTTGGGTGAAAAAAGAAAGTATCGAAGAAATGGATAGACACTGAAGGGAGGAGAGAGAGTGGGGGCGGGGCAGAGTGGGTTCAGATACGGATGCGATTGGTGAAGAGACGGGATTGGCGGGCAGATGTCCGGCTTGCCCGTCTAATCTAATCGTAGAGTGGGTCAGCAGTCCTCCTCCTGCCCGCTGCCTGCCCCTCCTGGGTGCGTGGACTGTAAAAAAGAGCGGGGGAAACCAGGAATGAAACCCAAATATGGGTACCTGCCTGATCACTCCCTTCTCTACCGGATCTTATGTATTCCCCCGCTGGATTACGTTTGACCCTTCTCATTGAATGTGTTTGTACTGCAGATTGAAGACATAAGATAGCTAGAGATAGCCAGAGATGATGAGGCCCCTTCTTCTCCCCCATTATTGCAGCCACAGTAGATTTACTAGGAAAATTATTAGCGTGAAAATGATGTTTGATATAGAGTTATTGTTTTTTTCTTCAGAAATATGTAATATTAACCTTGGAGTATCATCCATTTTCTTATTAGTCTGGTGCACAACTTCACTTTTTCTCTTCATGATTTACACTAATGTAATAATATTCGGCGCGGTAGAAGTCATTACACGTGGACATGCAAAGGGTGTTTTTCATATTTCCTATTTATTTCCAAGGATTTAGATATGGGCTTTCTCCTTTGTCTTTATCATCAGATATCGGCCCTTTGAACTGAAGGAATGCATGTGAAATAAACTAATCAGCCTTGCGATGAAAGCACCGCTGTGACTTTGATTGCAACCCAAACACACAGAAAGTCCAACTTTGCTAGATAAAGGGTGGCTATTGGTAGGATTTAAGGGGCGAGGGGAAGTAGGGTTTAAAGGAGTTTCATCTATTCACTCTCAGTAAAAAGGAAGAACCTCTGAAGTCTGAACCAGAGAGAGAGACACACACAGACAGACAGAGACAGAGAAATGGGCCTTCTCTCCTCCTTTCACTTTCTTATCTCACATTACATAATAAACATTTTACACGGATCCCCATGTGAGTGAGAGAGAGAAGTTTGAATGTTTGCTTGCAGGGTTGCTTCCCAGCATCCTCTCTTGCTGTTCCTCGTCCTCCCATCTCGCCCCCTCTCTTGATATTCTCTTTACATTCTTATTTTTCCTCTTCTTTAGTTTGAAGGGACCATTCTCTCTGTTCCTCTCTCCATCTCTTTCTCTATATATATGAACCTCCGTTATATGCTCTCAGTTCAGAGAGAAGAATGTAAAAACAGCAAAAGAAATGCAAAAAGAATATGCTGACGATAGAACTTATATAGTTTAGGGATCTTAATCTTTCTGAAATGATGATTAGTAGCTCATTTCTCCTTGCTCAATGATTGAGCCTCCCCTGTTGCAGCAGATACTTGAACCTCCTTCAGCCTTTTTGCGTAGTTAAGCAGGAAGCAAGGAAGGTATAGAAGAAGAAGAGGACAACCAGAGAAGATGAAGTCAATGGGTGAGATCAACTGGTTGGGTTTCTCTCTCTCAACCCAAATGAAGATGGATGCTGCTGTGACCACAGCTCCAGTCTCATCCTCTTCTGTCCCCACAAGCTACGTCCTTTCTTCCTCTCCTTCGCCTCAACATGGCCTCTGCAGCTACGGAGGAGAGAGCATCAGTATCAGTAGTGGCGGCAGCAGCATCATTGATTGTGGGGGTTTCCGGTACTCTCCCGCCACCGCTGCCCCCCAACCTCTCTCTGTCATGCCTCTGAAGTCCGACGGCTCCCTCTGCATAATGGAAGCCCTCTCCAGATCTCATCCCCAAGGTAAAATCGAGAAACCATATACTTATAGATAAAAGAGAACCCCAAGTAACAGTCTTCAATAAGGTAGTAAATTCTGGCGTTTTTTGAAGAGATTGTGCCTTCTTCTGCCCCACCGAAGCTTGAGGACTTCCTTACCATAGGTGGAGCCCATCACCATAGCTATGGAGCCGAAAGGGAAGCAATGCCGCTGAGCCTTGAAACTATCTACTACCCTTCGATGGGGGACCTAGGAGGTGAGAGCCTGTTCTTGAGGAACTGGGTCGCTGCTGGCAGGGACCACCAGCAGAGCGTCGAGAGCAACGGGGCTTCTGCAGTGATTGGGAGTGGAGGAGAGCTGCAGCCGTTGAGCCTGTCAATGAGCCCCGGGTCACAGTCAAGCTGCGTGACCACTGTCCCGAGCACCCGGCAGATCTCGGCATCTAACGAGATCTTAGCCATTGACACTGGCAAGAAGAGAGGGCTTGACAAAGCTGGGCAGAGGCAGACGATCCACCGCAAGTCCATCGACACTTTCGGGCAGAGGACTTCTCAATACAGAGGTGTCACCAGGTAAAAGTTTGATCTGTTTGTAGCTCTGTTTTTTTCTTTTTTTAAAATGTGTTTGTGAAAAATAATGATGATAATGTTATTCACCAGGCATAGATGGACCGGCAGATATGAAGCTCATCTGTGGGACAATAGCTGCAAGAAAGAGGGGCAGACAAGGAAAGGAAGGCAAGGTAAAAGAATGCAACCAAAGTTAACTGACTTGATTTAAATGAAAACTTGGGAATTTGTTTTTCTTTCTAAAGCGCTCAGTGGACATTGAATTATTTGACTAATAAAACTAAAGCGGGCGCTTTTAACATGGGAGCTCTCAGATTTTTTTGAACAGAATGGTCTCCTGTGCATGCAAGTGTGTGGAGCGATGTATTTCCTTGTTAGTGCAGTTCTTGTTTTTTCATCTCTTCATCAGCTGATTATGTCTTCATTTGTTATGTTTAATCCTGTTTCGGATGACAATTCGCATCCATGTCTGACCTCGCAGTTTATTTGGGTAAGCCCCTACTCTTCCCCCACCACCCCCCCACCATGAACACCATGGTTGTTCTCGTTCTTGTTTAGCTCCATTTATTAGTAGTTATCATTTGAAAAGTTCTTGCATTTGGATCTCCTCAGGTGGTTATGATATGGAAGAGAGAGCTGCTAGAGCTTATGACCTCGCCGCTCTCAAGTATTGGGGACCCTCGACGCATATAAACTTTCCGGTACAGACAACTGCTGATTTTACGCTATTTGGGTTTCTGAATGATATCTAAGCCTTGGAACGTCTGCAGCTGGAGAACTACCGAGTGGAGTTGGAAGAGATGACCAACATGAGCCGCCAAGAATATGTTGCCCATCTACGAAGGTATAACATTGAAGCATCTGAAATGTTGAAATTAACCTCTTGCCGACCCTATTGAAAGATATTGTGCTTAGATGAACCTGGGGTCTCTGCAGGAAAAGCAGCGGGTTCTCTAGGGGTGCTTCAATGTACAGAGGTGTCACAAGGTTCCTTCTTTTCTCTTCTTTTGCTGCATTAGCTGTATTTAACCAATGAGCGAGTCTGTATCTTGACAACTCAAAGAGTTTTCGCCTTTGTTGGACACCATCATTCCTCCCCCTACTCATTTTTATGGCTGCTGCAGACACCATCAGCATGGGAGATGGCAAGCTCGGATAGGGAGGGTTGCAGGGAACAAGGACCTCTATCTTGGAACGTTCAGTATGTCTTCTCCCAGATCCCTGCTTTCCTTCATGTTTTTTACCTTCTGAATGTTCAAATGAAACTGCATGTTCTCCGTATAATCTGTTCCTCTTTCTCCATAGTCCCACTTTGCTTTCTTTCAGTTCTGCTTCCCAACTCACAATGAGACAAAAAAGAAACATTTTTCTTGGAAGAAAAAACGCCAATATGAAAGAAAATGGGAGTTTCTTTTACTAGTTCATGAATAAATTACAGAAAATGATATTAAATTCCTAGTCAAGTATTAGCTCTTGTGGAGCTCAACCAAATGGAGAGTCATTTTCTCAGCAGCTTTTGTTTGTGTTTCCTATCCGCGGTCACCACTGACTAAAGATTTTGTGTGTGTTTGCTTTTATAAGGCTGTGGTTTCATGTCTACTTTTGGTTACGTTCCTTAAGATTTGCAACAATGTTTTCACTCTCTCAAGGTCCAGATAGTTGTCTTTGGCATTTCAGTGGAAGATCATGAATCAGAATAATTACGACTAGTTTTCACTTAATTATGATCACTTGCAGGCACTCAAGAGGAAGCTGCTGAGGCTTACGATGTTGCGGCCATAAAGTTCCGCGGAGTCAATGCCGTTACAAACTTTGACATTACGAGGTATGACGTGGAGAGGATTATGGCAAGCAAGACACTGCTAGCAGGAGAGCTTGCTCGGAGAAATAAGGGGATAGAGCCGACAAACATCGAGGCAGTTGCTGGTTACAGTCACTGCACCTTGGCTCGGAGCAGTGTCGGAGGCATCCAGACGGAGGCTAGTAACAACGGGACCGGGACGGACTGGAAGATGGTTCTGTACAACTCCCAGCAGCAGAACCAACAGGGAAACGACAGCATGAGGAGCTCGTTCTCGGTGGCGACACCGGATCTCGTCGGAATGGAGCCTGTGAATCTGGGCCATCCAGCAGAGTATGGTCACAAGCTCAGGGGACCCCACTTCTCGAATCCTTCATCGCTGATCACGAGCCTTGGTAGCTCGAGGGAGGGAAGCCCAGAGAGTATGGGACCAGGACTGGGTTTTGGGAAGGCACCTATGGAGTCGAAGTTCATAGGCCCACCGTCGGGACCGGTCGGTTCACCCTGGTGCCCTACTCCGGCGATATCCATCTCGCCCTTGCTGGTTTTCGCTGCCATGGGAGATGCCTAAAAAAGGACAAGACGGAACGCATAGGTCGGCATGGAGTGAAGGCTTGGAAGGTGGGAACTATTTAGTCAAGGGAGGACTTTCTCATCATGGGGGTTTTCTCTTTTCTTTCAATAGCTTTCTTGAGTGGATGAAATTAGGGAAACAGTGTCTGGGGGCCAAGATTTTGTCTCGTAACCAGAATGTGGGGAATACTCTCGGGGATAAAAAAAAAATGAAGCTTTTGGCCCTTTATTCGAATGAAAAATCTTCACTTTTCAATTTTGTTGGGTGCCAATTGGAGGGAAGGAGATTAGAAATCTGGAGGATCCCTCACCCGTCACGTACTAGAACGGTTTTGTTTTGGTCCACTCACTACTGGATGAAAAAGTGGATATATCTTGAGACGTTCTCGACCCTGATTCGTCAACAGGAAGAGGCTCAGGGTTCTTCCGATCACGACACAGTATTTTACGCGATGTGAGAGCGTCACTGTGGCAGGTTTACATGATTGATGGATGCGCTCTCATCACTTCGAGTGTGTCTCAGCCTCTCACTTTTGAAGGTTGAGCCGAAGTACGAAAGACCCATCTTCTCGTTGTGTCCCGATAATGTAAGAATGGGTCACCCTGGCCTCTCTTATGACCCGACCCTCATCTTGAGAGCCAGTAATTCAACCGGTAGTGGCTTGCAGCCTCCGAGAGGAGACCCGATAACGTCATCTCAAATTGTTATTATACGGAAAATAGTAAGGAATAGCTATTTATAATCAAATGTACAAATTTTTTAATTAAAAAAATCCAACGAATTATATGCTCTCTTTTTTTCTTTATCTTAAATTGTACATACAGTGTCGAACAGCTACATGATTTCCCCATATTTGCGAAAGGATCTTGGCTAGAGCCTTAGACCCATGTAGGGGGGGTGTCTCATGAGCACGATCTGTTTGTTCCCCAATCAGCATAACACCATCATTGCAAATCCTCCCCTTTTTCTCTCGTGTGTCTCAGAAGGAATCGACGACGACACTCCCATCAGATGATTCTGAGACACGGCCTCCGGGGGAAAGTTATTGCCGATTATGAGATAGGAATTTTTTTTGTCAATTAAGTTATTAGATTTTTTTTTTAAAATTCTGTATCGTTAATCAAATAACTAAATGGTCAAACGACAACCCTTCATTGGAGACTTTTTTTAATTTTTATTTATTTTTTCGAGAAATATTTCTGAGTTAATACTACTTTGCCATCATTAACTATCACAGAACTTCAACTTTGCCCACTGATTTTTTGTCATGCTGGATACTCTCCCAGAGATCGATCGATTCGTAAGTATTAGGGACGCTTATAGTTCGGTTCCATTCAACAAACTGAACCGAACCTTACCAAATTATTAAAGTAATTCGGTTCAGTTTAGATATTCTACTCTCCGAACTATAATCGTACATAGTTATCAAATCGAATTATTTTAAATTTGTTATATGGTTTAGTTAATTAGTTCGAATAATTTTTAAAAAATAATTACAATTTTAAAAATTAAATATAAATCAAACAAAAATTTATTGAAATGTAATAAAATAAAATAACAAAAAGATATTAAAATTAAAAAATTTTCAATCAAAAATAAATTAAATATATAATATTAACATATGTATAATAAATTTAGTATGAAATGATGGAAAATATATTCTATAATAGTAAAATAATTTAATTTGATTATTTTTAAAATTTTTTAAAAAATTATAAATATGTTTATATTTTATTTTTATTATATTTATAACTTTTTTTAAAAATATGGTTCGACGGTTGGAATAAGTTAACTGAACTGTTTAAATTTAGTAATTAACTTACCGTTTTACCTTAAAAAAATGTACTTATTATATAGAAACTGTTTTGTCTCGGACTGATTTTCTTAATATCGATCAAATTCTCCAATTCTCTGTGTGTAACCGTAGTAAGTGTCATTACCATGCCCTTGTCTACACCCTAAAACACGATTTCTTACGCTTATATCCAACTCTACTTCAATGTCGACATGGTATATAAGACATGCACAAGAGCAAGTCGATCTGTTCTTGATGATTTCTTCTTTGGCACCTTTTTTTTTATTCACCCTGTTTTGCTACTATTTTCCGTGCTGTTCACATTTGGTTTGTTTTCCCGATTTACCTGGTGGAAAATTCTACTGCCCATCCCTCAATCAATCAATCAATCCATCACATCTGCCCTTTTTTCTAAATCAATGGAGAAAACTATTTTGTTTTTCTGACTATGGCATGTTATGACCATGTGCCACTTGGTCATCTTTGAATGGGCAGGCAGGCAGGTTTCTTCCTCGCAATTTCATAATTCATACGGTCCTCGATAAAGAAAGAAACATGGGGTAAGAAGACAACAAGGAAGGTAACAGAGCCGGAAAAGCTGGGAAGTGCATTAACGGACTTGATTTTAAAATTCGAAGAGTACGTACGATAAGACTGTTTACGTGTGCCAAAAATCTTCCCCAGTGATGATTTAGTCAATGTCTAAACAGTATAAAAAATTGGCAATGATTCCCGATGACAAGAATGGGATTTACATATAGCATGGGATGAGATGGTGTTGCTCGGTCCGATCACCTCCAGTGGAAGGGCTCTAGTACTTTTTTACATTACCGTGATTGCGGGTTCTGGCTCCCGGTCTGCCTCTATTCGGGGTCTACGTCGTTACCGGGTCCGAGTTCCTCTTGGATCTTCTACCGGGGAGGTGGTGGAGTTTATCCATTTTAGGAAGCACGAAGAACATAGAGAGTGCAGTGCGGCCAAGCTTAATTTTAGCTGAGATCTTCTCGTGTTCAATTTTTATTATGAAAAGAAAGAGTGGGGGAAAAACAGACAGAATTTGGTTGAGCAACGAAAAGACAAAGGAGGACATCAGATAAATGGGAACAAGAACAACCATTAAAACTAGAAAAATGTAGCACTTCATTAATTAAATTAACTGGAAAGGTATAGTAGTTTCTCGAAATATAAAAATAAGAGGGTTTAAATTTGTTCATCATCAATATGATTTGTATATCTTTTTTCTTATATCACTATCCAAGCCTAACAATCTTTCATACAATCAGTAAAAATGTATTCGAAAATGTTAATAGATAAATTCATAATGAACCGCACATAGTCTAAATTTATTCTAATATATTATGGGTAATTATAGTGACCTATTTTTTATCGCATAAAATTTATGTAACTCTTTATTCTCTCATCATTCTTATTATCTTATTTTAGATAATAAGTATGATATATATATATATAATCAATTAATAAAAAACAGAAGACAGCCTACAATTATTTTCAAACGTGATTGTCGTGTCGTTGCAGAGGTTAATTAATTGATCAATAATGAGTGGGTAGTTAAACAAAAGGAAGATGGACTACATGCGTATATATAAATATATATATTGCCATAAAGTAGAACTAATTTAGGTCTAAACAATTAAGTCACTGTACATTAAACTTTTAGGATTATGAAAATTTTCTGATTTACAGAGAATTAAACTCAAAATGTTATTTGAGGTGACAAAAAGATAATAATTAAACAAAACTGTAACTATGCGAAGCAACCGACTTCCACGAGGTGAATCACTCTGTGTTTTCGGTGAACGGTTTTGGCCTCTGAGTGGCATTGTTTACTATTCACTCTGTGATTCAAAACGTTGTCTGGATGCAGACAAGTTGATATAATTAATGTGTTCAACGTCGTACCAACTTGCTGTTCTCAGACATGGGAACTAATCAGACCATAGTTTTAAAAACCGGACCGGGCCGGCCGGTTCGACCGGTTCGACCGGGAACCGGCCACTCACCCGGTCCGGTTCCTTCAAAAAACCCAATTGCACATTAAAAGAGAAAAAATCCGATTGAACCGGCCGGTTTCCGGTCCGACCAGTGAACCCAATTGAACCCATGAGAAAACCGGCCGACTTAAAATTAAAACAAAAACAAAAACATATTGTAATGTACCTATTTTATTTTACTAAACTTATATTTACATTTTATATTAAACTTTTGTTTAATATAATGTTTATATTAATGATTTTTGTTATAAATTATATTCAAATTATGATATTATGTAAATTTATTAGTAATATTATATTATTAATATTATTTTTTAAACATGCGGTTCAATCCATTGAACCCCCGGTCCGACCCATGAACCCATGCCTACACCGGTTCCCGGCCCGGTCCGGTTTTAAAAACTATGAATCAGACACGATGCATTAATCTTCCTCTAATAACTTGATAATAAAACTCACTCGGTTGGTCGTGGAAACACTGAAATGCATTCGGAAGACGTTGACTCGCAGCCCCCGGGCAGACGCGTACATGTACCTGCAGCGCCGAACTTCCATCGTATGGCCTTGTGGATCGATCAAAAGACTCTTGATTTTTTTTTTTGGGGGGGGGTTGGATCTTTATACGTCTTTGCTGCAAGATGCAGCTCTCCCGACTGCATATTCCTCGTGCAAGTGATCGAGAAAATCCAAAAAGGGAAAGAAAAGGAGAGGAAAGAATCAGAGTAATTAACGGTGGAAAAGTTCAAAGACAATTGCATGCATTTCGCTATCAGAATCCTATGGATCAAATGTGCAGAATAGCAGCAAACAGTCTCCGCGCCAACAACACTGCTTTCAAACATGACGTGCATGAAATATCGTAAGTTGGGGTAGGTGATTCATGTCGGCCAAATATTTGTGTGTCCCATCGCCTACATCGAACACAATCAATGCATTATTATCGTTTTCGCCAGGAACGCTTTGTCATGGTCACCGTTGCTGTGAGTCAGCAAACGTACCTACTTAATCCCAATATGTGCGTGTCGTCCTCTGCATGGCTTAGCACTTACCTTCACACTCTACTTAAACTTCATATATTATTAGTCTAATTGACGTGTTAATGTTACACATGGGATTTCCATGAATCCATGTTAGTAAAGGGAACTGCCCATCGGATAAGATCGATCGAACTCGACCGGATTCTGGACGATGACGATGATGATCATAGGGATAATGTCGAGGGGGGTGGGGTGAGGATTATAAGGTATACGTGTTCCCTGCGGAGGAGCCTGTTTCTTTGCGGGAGGCGACTGTGGATCTCTGAGCCGATCGATCGATCTGTCCCATCTCCAAGCAGGACCACCCCCATTTCTCGTCATCCTGACCGGTTTGGTCCACCCTCCAACTTGGCCTCACACATGTCAGCAAAAAGGACAAGGTCATTTAAATCAAAAGGACATCATCTGTGAATAATTGCAACTCCTCCCAGAAAATGCTTGTCACATGATGCCTCAATATGAACTTGGCCTTGATAAGGCTAAAATTATCAACTTCGACCATATAGATATGACAAAATACATGTGTATGTTTACTTTCGAATTTTCTATCTTCATAAGACTTTTATGTAAAGCAATCTTAAATTATAAAAAAAAAAAACCAAACGTGGCGTAGAAAATCTGACACCTCACTTGATGCTGTGACTATGTTGGTTGTGTAAGTTGAAGAGAAAAGTTTGTCAAACTATGGACAAGCAATAACGAGAAAAATGGATCGTGTGAGGGTGAAATTCGGAGCCCAGGAAGACTTTAGCGGCCAAATTTCGGTGGGGAACAAAAAAAAAAACAAAGCACAATTAAAAGCTAAGGAAAAAAAATTAGTAAAAGGTAAAGGACAAGACGGTGTGTGCGGCTCTTAGTCTTGCAGAGGTGACCAATTCAATCAGCCTCGCCCCTCAGTTGTCTAATCTTTGAATTTATTGAGCATGTTGGGTATGTCTGTCTCCATATGAAGTTGAATCATATATATATATATACATACATACATATACATTAAAATTTATGATTAATTTTATATATTTTTTCAAACATAGCACCTGATTCCAGCATATGATCGGAGGAAATTGTACCATAACGAAAATTTTCTCAGCAATATTAAGGTTCTCAAAAGCCAAAATCCTAAGATATATTCGGGGCAGTAGTTGTCAGTCGATTAGATTCAGAGGACCAACTCTCTGAAACGGCATCAGGAGAATTTATAAGGAACCGACGCATTTAAGGCAGCAGGATCAATTTGAATCAGATGTCCTGCAAGAGGTTGGACCATCTGTTGTATGTATGCCCCGTACGTACGTGTTACATCTTTGTCTTCACTGTCCATCAATTGACAGCTACAACTCAACCGCTACTGGGCAACCCTATTTCAGAGCCAGAGATTTAATGAATGAGCTTTCTGGGTGCATTTATATCATACATACATACATACATATATATATATGAATATTGTACCAACGTATAAATTCCGTAAATTCTTGTGTAAGGATATTTCATTATATGTATATGGAATCAAATTCATAATTTAGTAAAATATTTGTTCGATACCTCAATGTTCTAGACCGATGCAATTGGCCGGCAGAGATTTGTTACGGTTATTCATGATCTTGCTCAACCAAAGATGATCTTATCATCACCACATTCAAAAACAAAAATCTTCGAGAAAATTTGTCTTAATTGTGTTTTTGCACTTTGAAGCTTCTAACCATGCCCTAATATAAGATGCCAAGAAAATACGTTGATGAGATGATCCTTCTTAGTTTCGTATGCCTGCGAAGTTATGGCTCATCACTCCACCGATCAATGGATCGCGTGGTAATTGCGGTGAGAGTTCGGCCCTCGCCCGGATGGATGCTGACATTAAACCACTCCTTCCTCGATCAAACCTGTGTGTCTGCTTTGACAACGATTAGTTGAAAATAATATCGGAAGTGGAAATGTCGAAAGTGGAGAGGTCTATCTAGAATCTGATTTAAAATTCTTATTTTGCTGCCAATTGGGTGCCCTTTTTTTAATCAAGTGTTGCACGAAAGTCAACCCAAGACTAAGAAATTGTTTCTAGTATGAGCTCTCCCTTTGAACTAGTTTGTCAATAAAGTGCATAGACATGAGGCATAACCCCAGTGGCCGGCTGGCTGACAGACACCTCCTTCAGCGGTGTAGATCACAGTGGCGTCAGTGAATTAATCTACTGGATGCCATGAGCTCTCGACTACACGCGCGTCGTCAACAGACCGACCCACCGCCGTAAAATATTCTCTCGACGTTCCCACCAAAACCGCTAATGGGCATCGGTTAATCATTTGGATTTGGAAAGCGGGCCATTTCGTTTGGGCAAAGCGACAGCAGCAGTACTTCCTGTGCTTGTTGCTTTCTTGAGTACATGTTGAATTATGGGTTTACGCGGGCTTCAGGCGAGGCCCAACAGCTTTGTCCCAATTGTCGTCTTGGATCTGATTCCGCAAATGAGCAGGTGATTTTATCAGATGGGCCATGAAGTGCTCAGTAAGTCTCGTACCGATTATGAAGCCTAAATCAAAGTTGTGACTTGGGCAAAAGAGGGGGAAAAAAAATAAAACTGCCTCCTTTGACCAGCGGTCAAGTTGGGCCAAGACAGTGTTCTCAGGTCAGATCTTCTCTCTATCTCGCCTACTCCCTCTCCAGATGGAATTCACTGATTATGTTATGGTCACACATCAGTTTGCAGGTGCAAATCCTGGTTTTGAATTTTTTATGTTCAATGTGATCTGCTAAGGCTTCTTAATCTTTCCAATTGGACAATATCAATGTACCAAACACATCCTGACTCCTTCCCTTTTCGAGGTCTTGAGTTGTCTGTTAAGGATGACAGTTGATACCTTACATGCTGCCATAGCAACAACCGTGGAAACGCTTTCTCAATAGGCCATGGAGTTTGGATCAATTCCTGTGATAAGACGAGACGGTAGTAACTGTAGATCATGAAAATCAATTGTCACTTTGAATTGCAGCAGAAGAATACAACTTACGATTTTGGAGGCTGTTTCCTCCGCACGTTGTGCTGAAAACCGCATATATAGTGTAAACTATGTTTGTGGTACAGTCACAATACAGGCAAAGTGAAGCAACCTTTGAGATCATAACTATTGGATGCAACTCTTTGGATCATATAACAGCTGGATCTTTGCATCCTCTGTTGTGTATCAGAACTGCATTGTCTTTTGCTTTTTTGGCCTTTCATTTCCTTACAAGAAAGTTAAAACGTGTGAAAGATGTGTACGATTTTTCATTTATTTAGTTTCTTGCTCCTGCATTTATTGAAGAAATTCCCAAGAGCTTGCCTCTCTGTAACAAAGAAAGGTGATTTCTTTGCAGCTCCCAGCAGTCTTAGCCATCGCTTTTGTTGTTCATTCCTCAGCCAACGTCCAAGAAAACGTCCTTCAAAAGCCTGGAACCAGAAAATTGCCCAGAGACCCATTCACCGTAGTTTTACGTAATCAAGAATTGAGCCCATCGAGCAGAGAACAGCAAGAATTTAGTTGCGCAATTTTGGACTGTAGATATGACTCTTCTACAATCTGCAGAGCTGCACGCACATACACATTCCAGAAATATAAGAAAAAGGGTCCGTCCACAAATGATTCTACGCGATGTTTTACTGAAGAGATTTTTTTTTTTCCAGAATGTTACTGAAGACTGGAGAGATTTCAAAGCTGAATTGATCATCATCAACCTGGTAGGTAAGTTAAAGCTCACATCTTTCACATGTTCAAATAAAAGGAGCAGATGGAGATACTCTCCAGCTGTCTGACACTGACAACATCATAAGGACCAATAGAAAACTGGACAATTTTCCTTTTCCCTACTTAAGGGTGAAGGATAAAATGGGCAAACTTTACAACGAACTCACCAACTACAGAAAGGTCGTACTAGACAAAGATAGGAATCATTGTTTCTTCATGCTATATCTGGCGAGGATTTATGGATTGTCAACTCCTTCCCTTCTCTTCAGGAGGTTAAACGATAAGAATGATCTGCTAAACTAAGATCAGAGCAGCTCAAAAATTAAAAACAGAAAGAAATGGAAATGGTTGCTGAAAATGGGTAGCACCACGAGAAAGGAGTATTCTTCAATGGCATCAAACTGATTAAGTTATGAAAGACGAAGGAATCAAGGAAAAGACAGCAAATTTCGGGATGGACAGGAGGGAGAAATCTTGTTTATATAGATATTACTTGGTAGGGTAGTCCTTACAAAAGAATTGACACAAAAACAAAAGAATCAAAGGGGAGAATAAAAGGAATTAAAAAACTTAAAAGAAGAAAGCCTTACGACTGCAGAATCGCATCACCATTCTCTAAGTATACTACCTGCCAATGCATCTCCCTCTCTACAACTGTCCAATCTTCTGGCCAACTGAAATATCTTCTTGTATACTTCCGGATGAGTTTGGAAGGGACTTTAATTTCAGGGGTTTCAACAAGGAAAAGTACCTATCCCCATGCCATCCGTCTTTTTCATCTCTACAGCCTTTTATCACCCCTCAACGAGCTCGTGCCCAAAATAATGTTCCTTTGCATCCACGGAGTTTCATAATTCATCCTAAACTTCCAACAATTCTCTTATTGTTCTCACTTGACCTGCTCACCAATCAAGTCTAGCCCCACGAGAAGGAAAGATATCCCCTGGAACAGCAAGAAGTAGAAGTGTATTCCCTGAGCAGACAAGAGGCTCCTTGCTGAGGCTGTGAGCAGAAGGAATGCCAATGAAAGCTCCTTCAGGTAGATCCTGTTGTGCTTCTTCTTAGAAGCGTTCTGCCGTTCTTGTTGCTGAATCTCCACAAGGTCAGGTACCGATACTCCTCTCTGGAGCTTGTTGGGCCCTTTCTCAACAAGGCCAGCGAGGTCACCCTCAGATGACCGGCCCGATTTCTTGGTCACAACCCACTCATATGCGCTTCCAAGCTGGAACAAGCCTGAGATCATAGCATTGAACTTGGTGACGGACATGGTGTTCTCAAAGAGGAGATAGGGGACGATGAAGGGGAATGATTTTGGAGCAGGCAGGATGTTAAGGAAGGACATGGTGGCAGGTATGTAGCAAACAACCCACGCTGGTAGTTCAGCCTCGGGGACAAACATTGTCATTGGGAGAATAATGCAGAAGAGGGTGAAGGAGTAAAAAGGCAGGATCAGTTTCCGAAGTAGGAAGAATAGGAAGATCAGGTTGAATTTCTTCCGGACACTGATCTGCATTAGTGATTGAGACAGATGTAGTCAATGAAAACAATCAGAAATCATCGAAATTAAGAGCAAATTCAAGTACAGGAAAGGCACTCAAAACCAGATTCTGTGATAAATAAAACATTTCAGGAATTCAAATTCCAGATGTGTGTGTGCATGCCATTTGAGTCCAGAAAACTGCAAAATATTTGACAATTGTGTAAAACATGTTCTAGAAAAAGATAGGGAAAAAGTTTAAGGAAAGCATATGCTCTACTGCACCATGCAAAATCCATTTTTTTATCTTTCACATTATGTTTTTCCAGAAAGAGAAAGGGAAAGCCCTTTCCAGGCCTCCTATAGAAACTGCAGATGAAGACAAATGCCAAATGTATGGTATTGACTGAAATAAGGAATGAAGATTGACCCTTTCGGGGAGAGGGATTGGGAACTTTACTACCTTGGACTGAATAATGGCAGGCAAACACAGCCGAAATAATTGCATTGGACCAGAATGCCACCGGTGCTGTTGCTTCCTGTAGGCTTCATAGGATTCTGGTAGCTCGCATTGGCACTAAAAATTAGCAAAGAAATGAAAATAAGGGGCGACTACAATTAATTGTAATTCAGGAATCCTGTACTGTTATGTTAGAAAGAAGTTTGCATGGGGATTAATACCTCCACATCATTCAAAAACACAAACTTCCAGCCATGGAGATGGGCCCGGACAGCTATATCCATGTCCTCAACAGTCGTCCTCTCTAACCATCCACCTGCATCCTCCAATGCCTTAATCCTCCACACACCAGCCGTGCCATTGAACCCAAAGAAATTGATGAAAATGCCATTCACTTGCTGCTCCACCTCAAAGTGAAAGGCGAGATTAATATTCTGCAACCTAGTCAGCAGGTTCTCATCTTTGTTCACAAAGGACCACCTTGCCTGAACCAGCCCAACTTCATCGTTATCCTGTATAAGAATCGGATGTCAATTTTCACGCATCAAAGCAGTTCATGGTCTTGATGAATCCCCTGAAAACCAGCTGGATTATGAGTAATATCCATGAATAGTATAAGCCTCAGTCTGTTTTGGAAGACCAGAAAATTCAACTCTTGTTTTATGAAAGGGATCTTCTAATAAAGCAAGGAAGCTAAATCTTTATTTTTTCACAGATATGAGTGGCCATTGTTAGATAAAACCAACAGATATCATCACAATCAATCTACTGTGACAACTCAATCATTGAGGTTATAACTGTTCAGTTGTAGAAACTTGAAAATTTTACAAATCTTTTGGAAATATGGGTACATATTTATATAAATTGACCAAATAAAGGACTAATTTTTCCCTGGATTTTACATAGGATTTCAAATAACAATTCCTTCTTGGATTACACTTGTGATTTTTCCATGAATTTGTAAGGCCTGCGAAGGCCGCAAGAGATGAACTTGAAAGTTCCTACCATCTGCGACACAATTGAGCATATACCTTGAAGTAAGGGATGGTTCGTTTGAGGAAGTCAGGGGTTGGCTGAAAGTCAGCATCGAAAATGGCAACGAACTCATAGTCCTTGACGTAGCTAGAATTCATGGCAGACTTCAAATTACCTGCCTTGTATCCTTCCCTAATTACACGATGCCTGTACACTATGTTCGCCCCCTCCTGTTGCCACTTCTGCACTTCCTCTTTAATTAATAGCTGTGTCGTTGGATCGTCTGAGTCGTCCAGGACCTGGATCAGCAAGCTTGGCTTTGGCCAATCCAAGTTGCATACAGCAGCAATTGATTGCTGATATACCTGAAACAAGATTCCAAACAATCAACAATACTATCACCGTACTTCCATTTCTAGCACGCAAACAGAACACTTTAAGGCCAAAAGAGTGAACAGAATAAATGACAAGGATAAATCACTGTTCAATTTCTAGTAAATGAGTAACAATGAGACCGAATTTCACTAAATAAATCGCAAGGATAACTCACTGCTCAATTTTAGTAATCGAGTAAAAGTAAGACAAATCTCCAATACATAATGGCATATCATTAACTGCTGTCACCCATCGTGCGCATAAAACACCAAATCATAAACCAACAGCATCGCATTTTCCAAACCTCCGGTCAAATACAATTTTCAGCAAACTTGAAGATCAAGGTAAGAATATGATAATTTGCACCTCCTTTTCATTACACATGGGGATTTGAACGAGGACCATCGGGAAGTACCCAGACTGGCCTGACTCGGGGTCGAGCACATCTGGTTTGGCCACAGGCTTGATTTTCTTCAACCGAATCCAGAAGCAGCCAAGGCACAGGATGAGCCTATCCAAGCTCTGGATTAGAAAGAGAAAAATGCAGACATTGGCGAGGAATTGCAATGGAGGAGCGAGGTACTCCGCCCGAATCAGGACCCACTTTGAATACAGCAAATTGAAGAGGTCCTTCACCCCCAGCGGGGCAGCCAACAGGTACTGCCATTGTTGGGATGCCGCGAAATGCCACCCTTTGAAGTAGGCGGCAACCTCAAATCCTAACAGGATGAGGGAAACCCAAAGGAAGACCTTTATGCAGGAGTAGAACCTCGATTTCAAGGCCGGGTTCTCAGCCTCGCGCGCGTCTTCTGCCGAGGCAGAGGGGTGGCCCAGCTCGGCCGGCTCCTGGTCGTCGTCTTGGTCGGTACGTCCTGAGGCCACCCGGCGTCGGATGGCGGAGGCGAGGCCGAGGGCGGCGGCCGCAAGGGATGTGAGGCATCCGGCTGCGCGGTGGGCCTTGAGGAGAAGCACCCAGGTGAGCTGCCGGGCGTTCTTGTGGCGGGCCTTGTCGCGGCGGGATATGGGGTCGGCGGAGAGGAGGAAGTCGTCCTCGGAAGGCCCCTCAAGCTCCACCATGGCCCAGTTCGGGTTCTCCATCTTCACCACGACCGGCGTTCCTTTGTGCCCCCCACTCGCCCACCAATCGAACGACGGCGCCATTCCCTATTCCCCGTCCTTCGAACCGATATACTAACCAGCCAAAACAAAGCCCAGTTCGCAATATTGGAGATCAAGACCCGGGTCGTCAGTGTATTTCCTCAGGCAGGGCTACAATCTACCAGACCCCATTGGCCGAGTGAGAGAATCCCTGTATATATTTGTGGAGAGAAGGGAAGAAATTGGAGACGCGTGGAGGAAGTTTCAGGTCAAGGCGTCTCCTCTCCTCTCTAGATCACAGTGACAATGGAGGTGGGGAAACTTATAAAGAAAAGAAAAGGACAGAGAGAGAACGAGGTATGAAAGGGGAGTATTCTGACTGAACAGAGACGAGTCCAAAAGACTATGTTCCCGTTCAATTACCAGCTTGCAGAGAAGGGGGGAAAATTGAAAGAACGAGAGGAAGAGAGAGAGAGAGTCATATACCGAGAGATTTAGGAGGAGAGAGAGGGAATATGGAACTGGAACAGTTCCAACGCGTCTTTGATTTTGATTCCAAATTCAATCAACTAATCAAAACACTACATTAATTGCATTAAAGAAAATCTGGGATTCCACTCAAGAGCAGATTTTGATCCATTTTAACATATGCAACAGCGGGCAACCGCAGAAATCTTTCTCCTTTTCACACACAGACAGATCCATCACCGCTGACATTGCCACGAACCCTTTTTTACAGCATCAATCCTAGGATCCTCGGAAAATCTTCGAAAAAAAAAACACAGAGAAAAGGAGGACTTGACATTTCAAAAATAATTTGCTGGAAGAAGACATAAACATCAGACAAGACGGTGTCTCCACCCTCTTTCCCATCTCTATTTTTTTTTTCTTTATGTTACAAGCAGCCCCGTGCAAGCCCTCCTCTTCTGATAAGTTTTTCTCGATCAGTCTGACTGAATAAACCCTCTAATTGACCCCGACGAGCAGCGAAGAAGACATGAAACACCCAAAAGGAAAAAAAAAACCCAGATTTCTTTCATTCCCTGATTGCCAAAAAGAGATGGGAGGCGAGAATGTCGCAGAGGATTTAAAGAAATGAGAGGAGGAATTATTAAGGGATGGCATTGCAATTCAAGTCCGGGTTTCGGGATGGGAAGAAAATCTAGGTGGAGGATAATTTTGATTTTTCCTTTTCCTTTTATGGATCGGTTGATTCACTGAACCAATGTGTCGCCAGCAAAATTAGAAATGGAAAATTACCAAAGAAAGACAGTCATACCAAGTAACTTCCGGGCGGACTTTAATTAAAATGTTAAGCTCAAATTTTATACAATAATGGGTATCAATTGGGCATGTACTTGCCATAGTTCTCTCCTATTACTATAATCTTATCAGTACATTTATCACTAAATTATCCTAAAACATGTTTATTTGATATTTATATTCTGGGTATGGACGGTTTGGCCCGCACACATCGGGCTCTTCTCAAGATTACGGATTCATCATCGCACTGCCTCGAGAGAAACAATACAAATTATCTCGGACGTGGCTTCATCCACCGATCGTCCATATCCATCAGTACGATGCGATCTCAGCCAGCGATCAGAGAAGGGAATATGTCCTTTCGTGACAGTCTTCGGGTAATTTTGCTACCCCTTCGGCGTTGGTAGGGCACGAATGCAACAAATGCAAGAATGGGTTAAGGGCGACCCACTTTATCATTCTCTTAAATCGCAGATTCTTTCTTTCACGATCATGGATCTAGACGGGATGAGAGGAAGGGAATATTATGAAGTGATCGACATTCTCTTTGTTAAAAAAGGAGAGCTTGATAAGGAACAGCGACACCATCGATCGGCCCTTTTCCCCGGCGACTTCCAATCAATGGGGCTCCTCCCCATTTCTCTCAACTTGCACACTCTCTCGGATAAAAGCCATGTGATAAAAAAAAATTCATGTGCTTCTCGTGTCCATAACAATCCTCTCCGACGTGCACACCCGAGACATACGGATCTCAAGAGTTAAATTCGAAGTCGAAAAGTCAACAGTGTCCCTGCTCCTTCCAGCGCCACCGACAGTTCTCCGTCAGCTGAGGCTGAACTTCCCCGGAGGCTAGTTTCGTAATATCAGCAGAGCACAACTCGAGCTCGACGCGCGCCCCCTGCTTCGCGTTCTCAGCCTCGTCTTGACCTTTATGGTAGACGATCAAACGTCGACCTCGCAGTCAATGCAATTGCCCTTCTCGGCCCCACGGCGTACAGCTTCCCCACGCAGTCGCGCACCAATGACAGAGAGGGCAGCTCCTTCCCCCACACCCCGTAAGAAAACGTGCGGCTGAAGATTGTCAGCTGAAGTGGGGAGTTGGTGGTCACGGCGGTACCGTAGCATTGCGCTATGGTTACGACAGTGAGAGCGGAACATTAGCTGGAGTCAGTTTTGAGATGGGGAGTGGTGCGAAAGCTAAAATCGTTTCTTATTCTAATTATAAACTTCTTATATTAGTAAATTTTAAAATTTGCATGAAATTAAATTTGCCTTGATGCAGTATCGATAAAAGAGGGGGACGTACACGCAGTCTAATCGGATCGAGTTACGGTCACAATCGTTGGGGTGAGAGAACATGTGCGGAAAGAACGGACGATCTCTAGCGCTCGATCACTGTGCAGTGGAGCTGTGTCGGTGCGGCCCGGCCCGGCCCGGCATAACAACCACCAAGGAACATGAAAAACGCTGTGGACCGGACATGGATGAGCTTTGGACAAGAGATTTTAAGATGTGGGGACGAAAGCGACTATATATATATATATGTATAAATATACATATAAACATTGTTTGGTAGATAGAAATTTTAAATTTTAAATTTGGAAGGGCCAGTAAAAGGACTTTGAACTCTTTTTTTTTTTTTACACGTTATTAGGCCCACATGAAAATAAATATCGGGGGTACACATAGGTCCGTTTCGAAGATGAACGTCATCGTCTCCATGGTTAAGTCGGTATCATGCACTGGATCGATGTCAGATTGGGCTGTACAGGACGCGACAAATTTCACCACGGTGAGACTGTTAAAAGCATAGAATTCCATTGTTGAAAATATTAAGAATACAGCATATACAATAAGGGTCGACATTACTAGCTGTATTTAAAAATAAATAAAAATAAATAAATAATAGCATGTGCCCATTCCATTTTGGCCCATTAAGAGCGTTGATATCAGCACCTTGAGAAAAGGTCCCACAGCGACGGAGGGAAGGTGCTTCTGAGCACCGACAGACGCTTCCTTTCGCAATGTGCGCCGGGGGGTGGGGGGCGGTGAGGAAAAATAAAAACTATGTAGAGCCCGATCAAGTTAGAATTGTCAAAGGCTTATTAATATAATTTTTAAAATTAGATCGAATCAATTAGTTATATCGGTTCAATAGGAAATCAGATATTTATTTAGTTGATTTACCTAATTAATTTAAATACATTCTAAATTCGATCAAATATATATAAATTGAGCTAGTTTATGGTAGTTCGATTATCAAATCTAACTGAACTAACAATCAAAGGATAAATTAAATTTTATTTAAAATAAAACTTCATTAACCCCGATTTTAAAAACTATACTTACAAGTGAATTAGTTCATTAATAAATTGATAATAAGTAATAAGTTAACTATTATTAATTAAATATTATTTATATATAATAATAAAAAAGAAGTTAAAATCATGGGAGGGGAAAAGCACGAAATTCTGCTTATTGTTTACCCATAAAGATTTCCTTCTGCCTATTATATATGAAATTCATATAATTAGAGGTAAGGCGATTTTTTTTCCACTTAAAAGCATCCTAGTCATTTCAGATCAATCATTGGATGGGGCTCCGTACTGTGTAACTTGGAGCGGTGGAAGGGGGTAAAATGGGAAAGTCACCTGACCTTATCTTACACACGTGCTCGCACGCGAGCCGAGCCGAGGTGTCTTTAGGAGGCCACGACACGCAACGCAAAGAAGCCGAAGAAGTACTACTGTTCGGCATCAGCAGGAAGGTGAACTGATCGTCTGCGTACGTTATTAGCAGCTGCCCACACGAGTGAGTATTAATTGCACAAAATTCACGTGATTGATGGTTTGGATCACAAGTTTAGATCTTAGAGATCTTAAAAGGTTTTGATAAACCCTTAGAAAAAAACCTTGTTATCTTCCAAATGAATCCCAGACATTGCCCCGTAGCTGATATCGCTGCCATATTTGACAGGCCGCGGGAATACATGGCGGTTGCCGCTGCCACGGCCAGCTGGCGGCGAAGTCAAAGGCGGTGATCGGTTGTGGCAGGTGCCGCCGCGCCACTTGTTCCTTTGCTATGATCCCGCCGCTCCATCAGCCTCAATTTGCTTCCCCCCTGTCTCCCACTATTTTCATTTTTATTTTTCATGTTTCAATTTGACTTATTTTGTCCCTTTCCCCCTTGTCCCCATAATTTATAGGTTTTGTAATTATGGTCTCCTAATTTTTTATTCATTATTATTTAAGAAAAAAATATATTAAACTTATCAATTATTTTTATTATTTGTTGTTATCTATCGTCATCAAATGCTTACTGCTACCGTCTGTCGCCACTTGATTTAACTTGCAAAGTACAATTTGGCAAAAAATTTTAAAATAATTATGGTCGATTCCAGCTGGAAAGAACATCTGAAAATAATTTTAGATTTCATCAAAAAGTGGAAATTGTTGAGTAAAATCCCAACAACTTTCCTAAATTTAATCGGAAATCAATTTTAAATGGAAAAGCATGTTACCCCTTTTACATTAGTTGGATTGGACCGATCATGTTAGGATCTCTTCGATGCCATGAAATTTATAATTAGAAGGCTTTTACTGTTACTTAATTTATATATGAAAGTATAATTATTTTAATTATATAAGAAATTAATAAATATTAAAAATTAATATTAATAATAAAATTCATAATTTCTTTCTATAAGGAGATCGATACCACGTGAACATGTCAGAGAGCGATCACACCAATCTCGAGTCCTTGCATTCATCACATAATCGGAGGGTATCCCCAGCAATTACGGGATTAAATCGTAAAGAATTATGCTTCTTTATTGTCTTATTGATATTTCAAGAATAATTCATATGGATTCATTTAAATTGGATATGATATCTCTCAATTTGAAATGGGTAATAAAATTAATTGTTGCCGTACCAATCTGTTCACTCTGTCTGACTATTCTAGAGTATCCATGGCAGTATGGTCGATACAACACATCGTACGTAAATTGCACAGCAGTACTTTGAACCGCTTATATAGCTCCTCCTATAATTACCAAAGGAATATGTACATTTTTTTCGCCAGAAAAAGAAGAAGAAAAAAAACTTCACTTTCCAAAACCCATATTATGGTCTAAGCGATTCTTATGGATCAATTGAGTTGCATGCATGGATAAGATTAAAATTTTCAAATATGTATTAATACTTAAAATTATTATGTGTATCATTACTATTAATCTAAGTTGGTCAAAATGTCTCGACATTTTTTTTATTGAGTAAGTTCTTAGTTCAAATTCTGTAAATGAAAATAATTGATTTTTATGCTATGAGTTAGGTTGAATTGGATTAATTATAATTTAATGGCTTCTAGAGGACAATTGGTTTGTATTAAAAAAAAAAGAGGAGAATTCACTACATGTAGCATTTTGGAGCCAAAACGATGCGATCCCAAAACCATGATTCATCATTTACACGACTTTCTGCCACCAGTAATCGGATAGCTTAATGATAGAAAAATCTTTGCAGCTGATTTCAGAACGCGCCCATCGATCTGATCGAAAGCCTTGTCCCTGAGGGGCGTTCATTTGGATTTTTTTTTTTATAAACTGTCGGTACAGTTGGACTTTGTTCAGCTGACTAATTCGGATCGTCCCGAGTCGGCTCATTTAAGGGGTTGAGAGCTCATCGTCGCAGGTGGGACTCGAACTCGAATCCCCCCATTGGGATGATGAGTGCCGAACCACTCGACCACGCCCACGGTGGATGCGTTCATTTGGACTTTTTCGACCATGACAAGAGCCAAATCCGCCACTGCAGACATAGTGTAATTGAGGTTTTGGTTCGTCCGATTCAGTTGCTCGCCTTGGAAGGGCAAAAGAAGACGACAAGAAGCAGAAGCTGAGAGCCTAATTCTTGGATCTTGCCAGCATAGGCTCCGGAAATTAAGCTCAGATCCACTTTCGAATTAGTTCTTTATTGGGTTTTTGAGTGGGTAGGTATCCTTATCACCGACCCGAAAAAACACCTCGAAAATTAGAGGAGGGTGAAAACGATTTCATAACCAACAACAATTGGCCATGTTCTTTTGATGAGGGCTGACCGTCTTGTTCGAGTTCAGATTCAGAGGACAGAGTTTGACGTGCACGGTCTCGGCAGGCCCCAGAGTTTTCTTCCTTCCCCCAACAAACATCATTCACGCCTTTATCATCTCAATAAAAATAAATTAATAAGTATTTGTTAATTTATATTTAAATCAAATAATTTATTTATTTAATAAGATTTTTTTTCATCTTGAATTGTTTATATTTAGAAAGGTTTGAATTTGAGATGTTAATGAAAAGTGATATCTAATATTTGGCCTTTGGGTATTTTCCTTCCTTTTTTTTTCTTTGGGACCATCCTTGTTCATGAACTGGTTTGGGTGAGTCGAGTGGATATTCTTTCTTCATGCTTTGCTCTTCGCTCAGATTCCAGTGATGCCAACTCACATTCATGAAGAAAAATTTGGCGCCTCTTACGCCCATCCGGTTCGGCTCAATATTTTATGCGTCCGTGATGGAGACCGCCACGTGAAAGGCTCATTGGGTTGACGTGGGTGATGGTACTATCCTGTGCCCGGTGATGGACGACCATCTGAAAGACATTGCGAGTCTAACAAGAGGAGGAGACAGATAATGGTACACGTGTCATTTGATCGACGTGAAAGATGGGTTAGTGAAAACATGATAAAGAGGGAAAAAGTATATTGTGGCCAGTCCAGTGATGTGACTATCCACAACTTCTAATCAGATCTACGCATATTATTAGGACCGCCGGCTTCAATCTTAATGAGAGGATGATAGCCCACAAGTTGGCAATAAATCATGGAGGCCCAAATGCCAGTAAGACTGCTGGTCAGAGCCCATTGAACCAAGCCATATGGGGAAAGTAGGGTGTACATCGCTGCCCAAAAGAGAACGCGTTTCACTGGTAACTGGATCGAACAAAGGCATATTCAGAAAGCAGAGTTGCTTCCCTGCCACACATCCTCAGAAAGAAACTCCAAAAGAACAAGAATATTCAACTTGTTGAATTTGACCGAGTAGTCATTGTCGACAGGAGAAGATGTCTAAGCATGCTGTACTTACATATGCATGTGTTCAAGCAAATGACAAAGCAAGAAACACCCCAGAGTACCACCCATATCGTCAAGAACACGCAAAGAGTCATTCTAAGGTTGAAGCTCAAATCTTATGATCTTCTTTTACTTCAAAAGCTAAAGCTTATCGAGCCAGTGCATTCTATATGTAAGCAGCTCATGAAACGAAACCACACACCATTTCTACTGCTGCTTTCGACTTAAGAGAGCCCGCGTAGCTATCAGCCAAATGAAACCATGAGCACATCCAGGGAGGAGCTGTTCATTGCCATAAAGATGCATAAGTGACATCTCACCTTCCACACACTTTTCGGATTTCAGTTCATAGGTCAAGTGCAGTCCATCTTGCCGTTATCTTTATATTGTCAGGGATTGGCAAAGTAATACAACATTCACCTGCAGGAATCCCTTGCCAGCTCTCACATAACTCAATAAATTCCTTCCTCTTGGAACCTTCTGGGCCTTTGGCGAGCTAGTCTCGGGCTGCAACTGTGAGCTGTCACCTTACTCGGCCCCCACAGCAGAACTCCGCTGAGCTCCCTCTACATCAGATGGTGCCAGTGAATCAGTATCAGCACCCAATACCCATAAGCCAATTTGCAACATATACATTAATAGCCGCACTTCACCAAATTTCGACATTAGATTGCTTATGCTCCTTATATGGCTTGATTTTTAACCAAGATCCATAGCCACAGGGTTCTGTGTTGTATTCAAAGTAATGAACATCCGACATATGAATCTTCATTTCACCTCATCCGAATTGAATATGATGAAACCCCAGGTGCATATGCAGCGGGAATTGCTGAGGTTGTAGCAGGGCCCTGCAGACCTTTCAAAACCGTAAGCTTGGAGACAGCTTCGGAGATATCAGGCAGTGATTTGAAAGCTGTATGAACTGACCACGCAATTCAATTTTGCTCTTCAATCAAGTGACTTTTGCCATTATTATGCATCATTAATGAGAAAATTGAAAAAAAAAGGACAGGGAAAATGGAAAACCCATCATCATCATTATTTATTACGTGGAAAACCACCTTAATCGATCAACTGGGAAATTTTACTTATTATGTGTCATTAATGAAATAATTGAAAAGATATAGACTGGGAAAAGGAAAAGCAAAACAAGCGCAGGGGAAGCGGGAAAGCTTAGAATTCCGTACGGGTAGACGGTTAGAAAGTGGCGGACGTCCGTTTCATTCCTTGTCGTCCACGTGGCGCCCCCTCTTTCTCGCCCAATGAATATATTATTATTGCATTCAGGTCGGACGGGACCACCTCATATTCTGTCCATATTATGTAATTAATTTATTACATAAAAATAATAAAACAATGATATGTGCAGTGTTTTTTAAAGGATTTTAAAATTTTTAATAGTAAAAAAAATCAAGATATATATGTGTAACTTTTTGATTGGTTCTCATGTAATGTATAATACATACTGAATATTTAATTTTCTCCCTTTTTTATATTTTAAATAATTTTTAGGTGTTTTTAAATAACTGAAATATTCATTTTCTGTCTGAGAAAATGGAGGATAAATCAGTTAATAAAATAAAATAAACTTCACAGGATCAAGGAATACGACGTGGCAAGTCTTCGAGCGGGGCGAAATTTTGTTCATAAGAAAGCTTAACCGGAATTTCTAAATATTCAATCAATTCACTCTCCATCAGAACTTTTAATTCCGGAGATCTCCCAATCAATCCCACAAGAAACCCAAGGATTTAACCGACATTGATGGTGATGACTCCCTCCGTCAATCCGCCATGCTCCTCCTCTCTGTTTCTGCGAAGGTGGAGCATGAATGTTCTGGCAACGGCGTGCAAGTTTCTGGTTCAAATCCGTCCCTTCGCATAATAACCGGGTTCGGTCACACTCTTGAGTCGGGGGAGCCATTGGCGGCTCATTGAACATGAATAGGATTTCCAACAATCTCTTGTCAGAGTTCCGCTATTCGCCCAGGTTAGCCCTGCTTACGTGTGGATTGTAATTCCCTCTGGATCATTAGTTTTCCGCCACTCCTATTATTAGCCTTGGCCTCCGACTTGATGATTTGATTTGACGGTAGAGAGCATTGGTGCTGTTTCCTTAAATGTGTTTAATTTGAATGTGAGGGGCGTGGGCTTCGAGTGGGAGTGGAAATGATGTTAGTTTTCAGCTTGTGAAGGAAGATGTTGGAAGAAACGGCTATGAGCAAAAGCGTTTGAGAGTTCATTCTGATAACTCGAGGACCTATTTCTGTTTCACCTTGACCGCAGTGTTGTTAATTCAATTCCTAATGAAGAGTTGTGCTTGCAAGAGCTTTGGCCAGCACAAGCTGTTTTAATACGGATTGTACGCACATTTTGATCATTGCAAGCAGTCGGGCAATTTCTTCAGGGACGTGTTTCTTGGCTGGTTTCATGACTTTGTTTTAAGGAATGTAGCTGAACTCTTTCAACTTTGTATTAGTTTCCAAGTGACGTTCTTGTGGAAGATCCTTTCTATTATTTGAGGAAGAACTAGAACTTAGATCCGTCTATTGTGCACTTTGTGTTGGTGTAACTATCATTTGTTCCTGATGATGCAGCATCTGCAGGGCAAAAACTTCGATGCTCAAGCAATAAAAGGTTATCCATGAGTCCTTGGAATTATCTGCAAGTGGAATTCATTACGTCATTTGGCTCCAGTTGTGTCATTGTACTTGGGTAGTAGTTGGCAACTTCTGCTTGTAGTGGACGAAGATGAAAATATCTGCTCTTTTAACATCCGCTGGCATTAATGTTGCTGTATGCATTGTGCTATTGTCACTTTATTCCATATTAAGAAAACAGCCAATCAACTTGAGCGTGTATTTTGGACGGAGGCTTGCCCAAGTAAATCCAAGGCGCAGTCACAGTGTCTGCTTCCAGAGATTTGTTCCTTCCCCGAGTTGGATCGTGAAGGCATGGGAGACACCAGAAGCTGAAATATTAGCTGTTGGTGGTCTAGATGCTGTAGTTTTCCTTAGGATTATTGTTTTCAGGTGATTTAAACATTCTACAGCAGCATAATCTTTTACTTTAGATTTTATCTAAAGTTTTGCTGGGTATGATTTGTGCAGCCGGTAATCTATTCAAAAGTCCCTGGTAATGTGGTTTGTCTTTGATCATCTATTATCTTTCATATTAAAAATTTCCAACTGCATTGCTGGTTAAGCACAATGCCTTCAAAATGATCTGTCCTAACTCCTGGCAATATTGATATCTTGCGAGAATTATGACGCTACTTTTACCCTTTCATGGTTGCATTTAAGATTGGCTACTTGCTTTTGACTTGAAAACAACTTGTAATAATCTCGATTTTTTATTCCCTTTCTTATTGGTGATTTGTGTTTACATTGCACTGATACATTTCTTTTCTTGCACAGTCTCCGAATCTTTTCAGTTGCTGCTTTTATTGGCATCTTTTTAGTTCTCCCAGTGAATTATTATGGGCAAGAGATGCACCATGAGCAGATTCCAAGAGAATCTCTGGACGTATTTACCATTGGAAATGTCAAACAAGGATCAAAATGGTAAAGTTTATGAAAGACCAAGTTTTTTGCTCCCTACTGCTTGTTACTCATTTTCTTTATCCTGTAGCTAGATGCTCACTAGACAAATCCTCAGAGCTTAAAGCTCAGGAAAAGGCAGAGAAAGGGTGGTGTCACCCTCACCTGGCATGGAGAGGTCCTAGGTCCAATTCTCACTAGGGACTCTCCATTTCCTTCCATTTTATCCTTTTACCATTCCTTGCTCTTGACAAAAAAGGCAGTCTTCGACTATACTCTAGGTTTTTCAGTGTCCAAAGGGCTAGTTATTCATTTTTTCTTTTTCCCTTGCTCAAATGCATTTCAGGCTCTGGGCTCATTGTCTTGCACTGTACGTCATATCTTTCACAGCTTGCCTCCTCCTTTACTTTGTAAGTGCTCCACGATTCAACATTTTTTAAGCATATTCTACAACATCCTGATGCTCCAGTCACCATCTTAAACAGGAGTACAATAGCATAGCTAATATGAGGCTCACACATATAAGAACATCTCCTCCAAATCCAAGTCACTTTTCTGTGCTTGTCCGTGCCATTCCTTGGTCGCTAGACGAGTCATATAGTGATACAGTGAAGAAGTTCTTCACAAAATATCATGGTGCAAGCTATCTGGGGCATCAAATGGTGTACCGTTCTGGCACGGTTCAAAAATTGATGGTACTAACTCCCTTCAAAATATTCAGTATGCAGGGCTCTCATCGCTCTATCTGGATCTGTCAGGCTCCTTTTGGATTGAATGGATTTGTGTTCTGATTTAACAAGTATGTTGTAGGAATATTTGGTTTGCATCACGTTCAAGTCTGTACTTTAACTTAATGCTTGCTTATTGATGGTAGGTTGACTTATAATAAAGCTAGTATTTTGATCTTTGGGACATCTACTGTTAAATATATCCAAATAAGGTTAAAGTTTCTCCTCCACTCCGCTCCTTCCCTCCTCTTTCTTCTGCTTAATGAGCTGTATACACACATAGCACTGATGTTAAACTTGCTGTCATGAAATAGCAAAATTTCCCTTCAATTTTATCATGGTTCTTGTCAATTTTTCATTTAGAATAATCGAGCTGTAGAACTCTCAGTTTTTAGCAGTATAATTTTGTGGGTGATCAAATTTGAGGGCCGTCAATTTACATATTAGAAGGACTAGTATCAAGGTCCCTTCCATCTCCCTATTGGAGGATCTGAATCTTCAATCTAACCGCTTACAGTCATAAACGCGGAGTCTTAGCCTACTTTCACAATGACGGGTAACTGGAATCATCTCCTTAGAAAAAGTTACAACCGAGTGCCCTTACGTTATTTGATCTCTTTTTCTCTTTCTTATTTTTAGTTATTGCTCACATTAATTTGCTATATACTCAATCTTGTAATGTTGCATTTCAGTGCATTCACACCACACATTGTTATTTTATTCTTTTGTTCAAATTTCAATATTTTCTTGAATCTTATTTTCCTTGAAATTATCTACCTTCTAGCATTTCTTGTGCTGTTTAAGTAATTAATTATTAAGTTTCCATACAGACTGAGACGGAGAAGCTGAGTAAGATGTTGAGATCTGACAGAGTTTGTCACAGACTGAATATACTACAATGTACTTTGTGCACTGGCCCATCTGGTCCTTTTAGGATTCTTTCTAAAGAACCAGAGAGCATCAATGGAAAACCTCCTCTGCGTGATCCGGAAATTGCTTCAAATGCAAAGGTAATTAAATAGACATTCTCCTGAAATGATGAATAAAGTTCTGTGTAGAATAATTAAATGAAAATTTGTTTTATCTACATTATGCGTAGGTTGATTAAATTCATTTAAAATTTTCCCCAATTTTGTTTTTCAACCAATTTAGTTTTTGTGATTCATATCAACATCTTGGTTACATAAGCATGTAAAAGATAAACATAATGCCCTCCAGAAGTGTTGTTGGTGCTTGGTAGCTTTTGCTTGATTGGTATTGTTAAGAATTCCTACACTCCCCACACATTCTGCTGAAGCACATAACCTTTACTTGCAATAAATTTCATTAGAATGATCATAGTCGATTCGAGTTGTACTTGCAGAACTGCGATGGGATTGGTTGACATGCAAAACATGACTTGAGATTTTAGGAGGCAGAAATAGTGGAAGAAGTCAGATTACCTCATGATGAAATTCAAATGAAGAGACATGCATGGGTCCTTTGTTTTTTCTTCTACTATGAACCACTCTCCAATGAGTTGAACATAGTCATTTCAATCTGTAAATTTGTCAAAATGTGAAGTTTACAGGGTTAATCTTTACAAGAGCAAACTCGTTTGCAAGACAAACTATATAATTTTCCTATGAGATTGTTTGGTATTTTGGTTACCTCGTTTGTCTTTTACTTGGATATGAGGATCTGTCTCACATTTCTTTTGGATCTTCAAACAGGAAATTCCAGCTGCTTTCGTTTTTTTCAAGACTCGCTATGCTGCTGATGTTGCAGCGGAGGTTCTTCTGTCAACTAATCCAATGTCGTGGGTGACTAATTGTGCTCCAGAGCCACATGATGTCTATTGGTCAAACCTCTCTATTCCATATGGACAGCTCTGGTTCCGAAGGATAGCTACTCTTCTTGCTGCCATTGTCTTCATGTTTCTATTTCTCATCCCCGTCACTTTTGTTCAAGGGCTCACTCAACTTGATCAGTTGCAATACTCATTACCCTTCCTCAAGGGAATTTTGAAAGAGTAAGCATTTTATTTTTTGCATTTTACGCTTCTCTCTTGGATACAAATTAGGTGCACTTGGTGGCTTAGGGTGAGAAATAATTTGATGTGGGATTCTGGACATTCTCGATCTATATGCATGCGAGTTATGCGGGGAGTGTTCATTTCATCTCTGACGTGATATTCAAGGAAAATTTTATGTTAGTTGAGGACCGTATTCCAATTATCTTAAGTTGGCTATACGAGTAACAACATGGAACTCCATCTTGCACACTCTGATTTGTAACTGAGACTAGTCAGTCAGTGTCATGGGATTTAGGGGCCAGAGAATAAATTCTTGAACAGCGGCTTCATCTTCCTCATGCCCAGGGCCTGAAACTGTCTATAGGCGTCCAAAAATGATAAAGCACATGTAACTACAGCACATTCTTCCTCGGAATTTTTGGGTAGAGGTTAATGAAGCTATAAATTCTGCCAGCTAGCGTTTGCTGGTGATTGTTGTCATTATTACAGCATGATAATTCTATTTACAAACTTAGATGAAAAATGGGTGAAGAGTATTCATATGAGATTTACACAGGTTAAGTACATATGCTTGAGGCGTTATTGTGACTTTTCATTTTTGTAGGAAATATATGAATCAGCTGGTTACAGGATATCTACCAAGTGTTATCCTGTTATTGTTTCTTTATACTGTCCCTCCCACGATGATGCTGTTTGCAGTGATAGAAGGGTCCATCTCTCGTAGTGGAAGGAAAAGGAGTGCTTGTCACAAAGTTCTCTATTTCATGATATGGAACGTGTTCTTCGTTAATATTCTCTCAGGTTCGGTCATTACACAACTGGATGCCCTTTCTTCCCCAAAAGAGATACCTACCCAACTAGCAAGGGCAGTGCCAGCCCAGGTAAATATTCCCCCCACTTGTTTTGTTGCACCATCTTCAGTAGTCATAGCTTTCTTCTGGGACTACTATGAAATTCTTGGGTCTCCTGGTGGATTCTAGTTTTGATCAGATGGCATACCATTTGAATGACCGATCAATCCTGGAGTTACATTTTACTCTGGTTGCAAGTTTAAGAACATTTTCTTTTAGATTAATATGGTGTGCTAAACCATTTGCAGGCTACATTTTTCATGACATATGTTTTAACATCAGGTTGGGCAAGTCTATCATCTGAGCTGATGCAGCCGATGTTGTTGATATGGAACTGGTTCAGAAGGGTCATTTTGAGACGGAGGGATGACTTGGCTCCTTTCTCTTTTCCATACCACACTGAAGTCCCGAAAGTGCTGCTTTTTGGATTTATTGGCTTAATTTTTTCTGTCCTCGCACCGTTAATCCTTCCCCTTTTGCTGGTCTACTTTTTCCTTGGTTACCTCGTGTATCGGAACCAGGTATGAGCACTCTTCCAGCCTCTCAATTCATTTTTTTTGTCCTTCTCCAAGTACTGGATTCCCCGTGGACCTAATTTTGTTAATTTAGTATAATTTATGTTGTCTGAGCATATGGTTGACCTGGCACACTAAACCAACTTGCTGGAATTTTTAGTTGAGGTGCAAGTACATGTCTTGAATTGGCTGCAGCTCCAGTGTCTGAGCCAGAATTTTCTAATAGCAGCAGACTATATCATAAAGTTTTTGGCTTCGCCGCTGGCAGCATGTAAAATTTACAATTATTGTGAATTCGGTGCATTGTAATCTGCTTAGTGGAGCACTATGTTCTTCTCTGTGCTGATTGGCTGGTGTCCAAACTACAGTCCATAGACTTCATCTCGTTGGTAGCCCTAAGTAGAATCCGTTGACAATATTCCTAAAAATGCTATCCGGATGCATTTTTACGCATTATGTGTTGATAATGTATGAGGTTCCTCCACTTGCTTGGTTGATTTTGCATTTATGGTCAACCGGTGCCTTTGAGTTCATGGGAATTGCAAATGGAAATTCTTATAGATTCTGGATGCAAGAAGGCAATGATACAACCGTCCTGGTCCGCAGGATGAAGAACATGCCACCTAGTTTCACATGGCGGCTTCCGGACTTTTTTTTTTTTGGCCTATTGGGCATGTTATTCGTTTTTCCTTGTTTACCTTGCTCTGCTGATCATTTCTGACCTGTCTCCGGCATCTGTCTACAGATCCTCAACGTATATATTACCAAGTACGAAAGTGGAGGGTTGCTTTGGCCTACTGTCCACAACACATCAGTTTTCTCTCTGGTTTTTATGCAGACCACTGCTCTCTGTGTTTTCGGGTTGAAACAGTCAAAATCGGCTGTGGCTTTTACAATCCCGTTGATTATTTGCACTATCCTATTCAACGAGTACTGCAGGCAGAGGTTTCACCCTGTATTTAAGAACACTGCTGCAGAGGTATTACTGATGCAGGAAACAAAGAATAGAACGTTGTAGCTCGCACCTCATGGGATGGTTTTTTTTTTTTTTATCATGAATGTCTCCGAGTCAACATATGGTTTTCCTTATTTTCCTCATCTCTTTGAAAAATTTAAAAAGCGCTTCCTGGATTTTCCTAGAACCAGAATTTTGCATATTGAAAACGACAAATTGTTTCCCTATTCAGTGTTTTTTTTTTTGTGGGGGGCGAAAATGATGATAAAAATGGTTCTGTTGCATTCTCTGTGTGATTTTTCTTCAATGCAGAAGCTTCTGGTTCTGAAAAACGTGAAAATTGTTTTCAGTTTCCATTTTGAACCTGAAGCTGTGTTTGCTACGAAGGAAGGATTCCCGGTACCATGGAGGACCAACCCTTGTCTCTGTATCTCTAACTTGAGGTGGATAATTTTTGTAGGTACTGATCGAGATGGACCGGGAAGATGAGCAGAGTGGGAGGATGGAACAGATTCACCGGGACTTACAGACAGCCTATTGCCAGTTCACGTTGAAATGCCAAGAGCTTCGCAATTCGGTGCAGCTTTCTCGTCCCGCCCACAGTGAGGAGGAGAGTATTGAAGACCCGAGAAGGACGAAGCCAGATTTGGTTCACCAGATCGAATGAAATCCAAAGGCTCCTCTTCGTTTTTCTTTTTCGCGCTCCATCTATTCTTTACACAGCTGAGAAGAAAAGCTGTGCGAGTCATTGACTTTTTCCATACGCGCAAGGTATAGAAGCATTAGAGATTGTAGAGCTGGAATCTGCATAACTCCTCCTTAACATGGGAAGTTTGTGGATGTTTCTGTACGGAATGTCGATCCTGTAGCTATAATAAATAGCTTTCCAGGTAAGATTAGTAAAGCTCTAGACTCGGCCCAGCTTTGTCTCTGTCTCTGTCTCTGTCTCTGTCCAGTTTAATCAGCGGGCTTCTAGAGATTGTCTGTCCATTTCAAGAAACCGAGATCACTACGTTATCTACATAATCATCAAAGGATAAATGCATCATCGGCTCCATGACTCTTCTACACGATATCCATGTGAATCTTGTCAGTCTTAATAAGTGAGCTTGTCCAGATACTAACAGCATTGGAAGTCATCTGCAGCTAAGAGCGGTTCAAAAATTGATTTCTCTGGTGCGATGACTCTCTTACCCAACTAAGAAAACCGATCCCCTGTTTCACAAATAGCAGAACTCTCGCTCGTGAGATGGGGCAGATTCAGCCACTGGGGATAAGTGACGAGTTAGTCAACAATTAGACAAAGCTCTGTACAGGAGCTGTCGACTCCAGCTCGCACGCAGCTTGGAAATATTCTGCAGCCTGCTGCAAGGATCCTTCCTCCTTTGCAAGCTGCCCAAGGTTCCACCATGCTTGATGATTTGTTGGCTCCAATCTTAAGGCACTCATCAAGAAGCTTCTTGCTATGGGAAGAGAGCCAGTGCCAAGTTTCCTCAGTACCTCTGCAGTCGAAACCATGCCCGGGATGAAATCTGGTTCAATGGATAAAGCGAGGCAGAAGGAAACGAGGGCTTCCTTGTAGTGTGACTGGGCTTCATATAGCAAACCTGCAATTGTTTCACACACTTCATGATGCCTAGGTTTCAAGTACATGTCGTTGCAGTTATGTGAATTGGATAGACTGCAAATTGATCGCAGCAAGGTTCACAGGTGCAACAAAGGTTTTGTTTGGTCCAATTGCCTATATTGTACTACTGAACATTATAACATGAGCCATCAAAACATGAACTATAATCATCTAATTCCTGATCCAGTTCATCAAATGATCTGGCTGGTTCAGTCACTTTCTATGAATGAATCAGTCGGCTGCGACTACTTTCCACCAGCTCAAGTCCGTATCCCTTCTGGAAATTTGGATACGCCTATCTGTTCAGTACCTAAGAAAACCAGCAGGTCCAAGCCAGTCTTGATAAAAATGGTAGATTATGGGCGAGTCACATTTGTACCTGAGCAGTGCCAAGTTCTGGGAGAACTGAGATCGACAGACTTTGCTTTTTCCAAGCAAATCTCAGCATCGGCCCAAGACTTGAGTTTGGCATAAACAGTCACTAAATCCTGCCAAACAATGGCTTCCAACTTTTTTTCTGCTTCAACCTGTAGGAAAGCAAAATGGAACAATTAAAAAATGAACATTCTCTTTATGAAGATATGATTCAAAACCACGTAAGAGAAGAAAAAATTTAGCACCTCCAACTTATGTAAGCGTTTCACTTGGTCTGAGCTCTTTGCTCTGATTTCTTTTCTAGTTTCGATTAGGGCCAGCAAGATCTTATAGGTTTCTATGGCTAGCTTTGGTTCTTCCTCAGCTATCTCAAGAAGAGCTTTAATTCTTAGAAGCTCAAGCTTATCAAACCTTTCGACTTCATCTAGAGCAAAATCTACAGTATCTTTGGCATCAGAAAATCGTTTTTCCGCAGAGAGTATGAGGGAAATTAACTTCCAACATTTCACCAAGTTGCCTTCAACCATATCCAAGTACACCAGTGTACTATCAAAAGCCGCATTGAGATTCCTCTGGGCTGCATTCTCTAGTCCGAGGCTGTACATTAATCCAGGATCCCCTTTGCCTTCAAAAACTGCTTCAGTTAGTGATCTCAGTGCCTCCTTTTGGAACCAGACCCTCTCAGAGTCTGATATAGAGATTCTTGCTGCTTGCGCATAGCAGTTTCCGAGTAATTTACGGGCTTGGGCCAAGAAATGCTTCATCTTACTATTACTGAAGTTTACTACTGCACGAGCAAAATTTATCCCATCAACAGCTTGATTTGGGTCTTCAGAACACAACTTTGCTCCTAAAAGGAAAGAATGCAAGTGGGGCCTGCGCTTTGCCTCGGAAGGGCTAGAGACCTTCTTCAGAAGGTTTAAGGCTGTTTCAGCCTGACCTGCAGACACATAGCAGAGTGCAAGATAATACCACCGATCCACTCGATCATATACACCAGGCAGAAGGAGCTCGAAATGCTCCGCTAATAACTCATATTTTCCTGTGATTGATAGCGCATAAGTGAGATGGTGCAGGATATCTTCATCCCATTTGACCTCCCCAAGAGATACCTTCTCCATGAGAATCAACAACAAACATATAGCTTCCTCGATATTTTTTTCAGCATTTCCTTGGCCCCCCACTTGCAGGCTCACTTCGACCCCACTATAAAGCAAAGTGGATGCCAATTGTTTCTGGATGCTCGCCAGTTTCTCATGGTCTAAATTCCAGGGCTTGGTCAGAGCCCTCCGATAAGCAACAATAGCCTTGTCGATGGAGCCAGCCTTTGTCCAGAGTTCAGGTAGCAACCCTAATGCTTTGTGCAACATTTCCTGCAATTTGCATTCTTCAGTCCCACCCTCAGGCAATCCGTTGGGGAGTGCTGACTCAACTATATCCAATATCATATCGCATTCCTTTGCAGCTTCTGATAAACAAGAAAGAGGATATGCCAATCGTCTAAAGTTTTTGTATAACTCTTACAGAGAAGACTTAAACTTCTGAAACACTACTAATTTGGCACATAAATTCGGTACAAATCACTTACATGAAAATTGAAATACGTGAGAAAGGGTGTCCCAAACATAGAGATGCATCTCAATATTTCCTTTTCTAAAATTACTGAAAGTGGCGTGCAAATGAACAATATTGGATTTGACTGCGTGAACTGAATTATGAGACTGAGTCAGCCTAGAAGATAACTAGAAGTGGAAATAAATGATATCACAGAGTATTATACAATAATCTAGAAAATAAAGTTCAGCCAAAATTGAAGGATATACAAGTCTAATAGATTATTGATATTTTTCTGAGGTAAAGAAGGATGTACCTGTGTAACGAGTAAGTTCCTCTAGAGATTTAGCTTTGAGTAATATGGCTTCGAGCAGGAGGCTTACAGAATGCATAGACATGACACTAGTGGGAATACCATTCATTGCTTTTTTACTAGGTTTCGTCTGCCGTTGTAACCTCTCGAAAATAGCCCTCGTCATTCTAGAAGACAGGCCTCGGATTTCAATCCCCTGAAACACCTGAAGGGCGGCATCATAATTCCCTCTTTGATACTCTAGCCTCCCCAACAAGGCTCTTGCTTCCTGAACCGCACATATCAGAAACAGACAACTGGTTAAGAAGAGCAGCTGCATGATTGTTTTGACTTTGATGAGATAATTTGATGCAGTCCGAATTAGAGTCCCCACCTCATAGTTTAAGGACAGAGCCTCCCTGAGGGAAGACTCAACTTCATCGACCTGGGTATCTTCGAACCTGGATTCCCAGTCACCAGTTCTTGAGGAGAGGCAGCTGACCGAGAAGTCACGGGTGGCTAGTGACTCTGGTGATTTTGGCTGTTCTTCCAACTTGAACTGCTCCCCGGAGCAAGTGCACAACATTTTCTGTGGAAGCAGAGGAAGAACTCTAGTCTAGTATGGAGAAGAGCTCGGCTGATTGCAAATCTTGTCAGCTGAATCTGAATGACACAGTGACTGTGTTAACTCCCAATGGAATTGACCCAAAATAGTTAATCATAAAGGTTCGCAATGTGTGTTCTAATAAGAAGGCAAATGTACGTTGAAAGACAGAGATAAGCACCAGCAAGCTCAGAGCAATTCGACCAGCAAATGTACGTTGAAAGACACAGAAAGGGGCACAGAGACTGATTATCTGAGGGGCCCGGTTTTTATTTTCAGCGACCGCAAGAAAACTAGTATGAAGAATAAATGCATTTCAAGCTTCAAGACTTCAAGAAACATAAAACCAACCCTTCTTGAGAACTGAAAATCACCGCATCAGTCAATTTCGAAAACCGAGCTAGAAAATAAAGTTTCGTAAATGACAACAAATAGTCGAGCCCACCGTAATAAACCTTAGCACCAGAATAAAGGGGAAATGTGGGGACATGAGCGGATTCGACGAGAACAAGACGATGCCCATATTCCGAGAACAGACAAAAGAAAAACTCAGCCATGGAAAAGGGCGGGACGAACAAGGAGGAACAGTGAGCGTTGGACTCACCAAAGAGGAGAATAGTGAGAAGAGAGCTGCTGTCCCCAGCGGTGGAAGAATTTCGTAGTCCCTCGGGGGGGGGGGGGGGGGATGGGATCGATCACTGGTTCACAGTGTGCATGAAATGCCGCGTGCACTGAGGTAAATGGGAAGTTGACAACTGAGGAGGAATAGAATATGGAGAGAGGGAGAGGGAGAGGGAGGGAGAGATCTGCGATTTGAAGGGGGAGGCGGACTTCTTGTCTTCTCCTCTCCTTCTGTTTGGGGAGGGGTTCCGTTGTTTCCTGAGGGGCCCTCCTTCCCTAATGCGTGAGTGAGGGCCCAGGCCAGAGAGAGCTCAGTCAGAGCTGAGCTGGGAAAGGTCGCAGAGCCCCTCCCCTCATATGCAAGAATTGCAGAGGATGATGACGATGCACATGTACGCATGTTCTCTCTCTCTCTCTCTCTCTCGTTCAAGAACACATTTTTTCATCGTTCAAATTTTGGAATTTGTTTACCCTTTTACGAAACAGAGAAAATTAAGATCTCTCGCTACGAATATAACTCCATGATGCATCCTGGGGCAGCTTCCTCCGGATTGTCTGGAGCTAATCAATCGACAGTTTCCATCCGAGTATTGTATTTGATCTATCGTCTGTTTGGCCAAGAAAGATCAACTTGGAAAGTGGCCGCGAGGCGAAGAGCTGAGGCAGAAAAAGTAGAAGGGGCGCTCGAATCAATCTCAGGTTTTGAAATTCGAAATCTATAATAGGGACAGGTCAGCAATGCCCAGCTGTCCTCTTCGCCTTTGTCCTTTTTCCGGAATACTTTTTTATTTTTTATTTTTAAATTCCGCAGATGAAAAGACGAACGTGGCGCGATCGCTGACCTGGCGCAGCCCCCAAAGTTTGACTTTTTCGTATTAAATGATTGAGTTAACATTAATGGACCCCGATGGATAGCTGGATCGACTTCTGATCAGCGAGGTAAATATATATATATATATATGTAGACTAAAGAAGTTCAGCTTACAAGAATCAAGCCAATAATGTATTAAGATTGTAATTTGTAATTAGCCAAGAGCAGATATAATCAAGTAATCCTCTTCAGTGGAATCTCCCATCTGTTGCATACCTTGAACTGTCTTTGCATTGTACCTTTCAAGGCTTTCAGGATGAGAGCGAGACCGAATTTTGGATTCCTCCCCAGTGTCCTTCGGGTGTATCCGAAATCATTAGAAATGATGACCTCGGCTCGAGCTCATGCGGTAGCAGCGCCACGAGATTGCCATGGTTGCTGAGCTTTACCTTCACAAACCACAACTGTGAGGGTGAACCAAATGCGAACAGCCAACAGGAAGCAGCTGATTTCTCCAACCGCAGATCCTCCATTAAGCTGATCTAGAATGTGCAGATGGGAAAACTTCAGAGAGTCTCCTTCGTCAGCCTTACTTAACAAGGGAAAAAGGTTTAGGAAAACGATGATCTCCAACGATGAAAACCATCAGAACATTTTTTGCATTCTCATTCCGCTCCCAGAGGTCTCCGGGTGAACTCAATTTGGTCAATGTCATTCAAGGAAATTTCTTACAGGGCTGGAAAGTTGATGCTTTGAGCCAATTACTACTAGGATTGTCGGTGGGAACCTTGTCTTTCCTGACTTCTCTGTTCTGACAGGACAAAGCAAGGTAATGCGACAAACTTTCCCCACGTAACATCCATCATATGTTGAAGTTAAGTGTCCTGTCATTTACTAGACGAAGAGGCCCTGTCGATTGTAGGGATCGAGGAAGCCATGGAACACAAAGGATAACTGAGGCATTTGAATATTTGGCTTCTTCATGCTGGCTCCTGCACTAACGTTGAGAAACTTACGAGGGTTGGACCTATAGCTTGTCTCGGCACCAGAATCTATACTTGGGGTGCCGGGTGCTGCAGAAAGGTTAAAAAAAATTGGGCAATGCTTCTCAGAAACGGTCATGCTGAAAGTTCGCGTGATCGTCACAATATTGCGTCTCCAGATTATGAAGGAAGCGATGAAGTGTTGGCAAAATGATGTTGAACCAGTCGATGGAGATGGATCTAGGTTTAGTGAAGAAGTTAATACCTCTCCCTGAGTCATTATCAGGAAGTTTCAAAGGGGCCACCATTTCCGTTGCTGGGAAAATGTCCGTAACATTTGTGAGAGCTGTCAGTCAAGATCCGCTGAACTTGGAAAACAGTGCTCGTCAGATGACACGAGAGACCCAACCCGACTCAGGGAAGTTAAGATGGACCGTTACATTTGAGTCGGTATTGACTTTGACATCAAGGACAGTACTTCTATGCCGGTATTGTGCTGCTGTTAGAAATGTTAAACGAATCGGTTTTAGCTAGAAATTGGCATGTCAAAACTTGTAATTGCCATGAATTGTCCATAAATCAGCTAATAACCGCTCTTATTGGATTAAGGCACGGTTATAAATAAAGTTTAAAAAATAGGTTTGTCGAACAGGAATCGGCCAGCACGGACTAGCCCAAACTATAAAAAATCATGTAAATTAACGATTAAATTTTATCGATTTAATTTAAAATTATAAAAATTATATTCATTTTAAATCATTTAAAAAAATGAGTTGACGGTTCAAACTGGTATGCTTATAAACAGTTTTGAGCCGATTCATATTTTTTTGAACCGTGATCCGTTATACTTAATAGCCTGAGTCGTAAATTAACCAAATGATTTCAAATCTATTTTTCAACCGATCCAAAACCAGTATGAACCACTCATTTAACATATGTAACTGTCACTCTCTCGTGATCATGCGAGACCTCCATTCTTCCCGGCAGACGAGCTAGGGTCGGGAAATATACAAGATTAAATCACACCTAAGAACATATGAAAACGGGCACATTAATAACAGCCTAATAGAGAAAGGAATCCAAAAAAAAAAAAAAGAAATCAGCAAAACCGAAAGAACCAGGAGCAGTCATCGATGATTGTTACATGACAAATCGGAATGGCCGCGCTGGTTGCTCATTATCGGACGAACTTCTGAGCAGCTTCTTTCTTTGGGAGATGGCTCATGAACCCTAGCTAGCTATGAGCAGCTCGTGAACCAGGGAGGATGTAATGCTGCCGTTGATCGGTACCCTTATGGCAAGACAATCTCCTGCAGTCCTTATAAAATTTCAAATCAATGAAAACAAGAGCAACTGGACGAGCACCGAGACTCGATGAAATTCGGAAGGTGCGTATGTGAGCTACGGCATTTCGGAATCATTCCTCACGACACAATAATACCAGGTCCAGGCGTGATATCGTGTTGTACTTACCGAGGCTTAAGGACTCTGACAGCAGCAAGGGGAACAGTCTTCGCTTGGAAGTGACTGCTCGGAAGGCCGACACGTAAGAAATCGGTCGCTCTGCCTTGTCACAGTCACGTTGTTTGCTGATGATGATGATGGGAAGTAGACCAACCTCTGCACGTTCATTGATTGTCTCAGGCGACTGACTGTTCGCCGGTGGAGGCCGCGTCTCAAAAGCTAATCATTTGCGGAAGGCACGTTTCAAGCATAGCCTGATCTTGAAACTCTAATGGAGGGATAGAGCAACTTTTTTTTAAATGAAAATTTAATTTATAATATATTAATAATTGAATTAAAAATAATATTATTATATTAATTTTTTAATAATTATTTTCTTAAAAAATCACGAAAAAACCTACTTTTTAACCCATAACTCTTTTCAAATTTAAGTGGTTAAAATATATTATATTTTAAGATTTTATGTCGGGAGAAATTAAAAGCTTAAAAAAGTTTCACAAAGATAACGAACTGTACTTGAGTGCGCCAGCTGACATGTGTCACCAGACGCACCACGTATGCGACTGTTAGGGCCAGGGGAGCTCGCATGTGCGGCAGCCGGTAGATGTGATATAATTAAATCCAGACATGTCTATTGCTTCACGATTGATTTTAGACACTTGCCCATGTGTTGTACATTATGGCGGTCTGTACAAAATCATATAATATAAATTACTATACACACATATATAAATATATAAAAGACCAAACTTGGGAATAATAGATTTTACCTTCTCTTGCACAGTCCAACTATAATTTGATGTCGATCGATTCTTCGATGCGCTGCTGCTGCTGCTGCTGCCCTCTCTGTTTATTTGCACGAGTGTTTAACCCGGCTCGACTCGACGTTACAAATAATTCAATACTCACATGTCCATAAAAGTCATCTATCAATAATTGGGCCATGCGCACTCCATCGACTACGGGATGAATTACCCGAACGAAGCACACACGATCTTTACTCGAGTCGTTGGCTAATTAATCGAGTCCAACTCCTAGTGGTGGACAACAATTGAAGCCAACTCGGATAGCCCTCGCAGTCTTGAGACTGCACGGGGCGATTGATATCAGATCGAGAGGTGCGATGGCAATGCTGGAGTTCGAAGGGGAAGTGCGTAGTGAGGACTTCCAACTGTCGTGATGTGGTAGAAAGACTGCTCCATTGTTGTCACCGATCCGATGGCATCTCCATTGTCTTAAAAGCAAACGGGATTCATTATGACTGATCAGAAGTAATAGATATCAGGTTAATATGGCGTATTCGATATAAATAATATAAGTTAAAAATTAGTCTGATAATTATCTTAATATCCCACTTAGAGATAATATTATAATTAATTATTATTCATTCATACTATTTTGTAAAAAACAATCTCCGGGGTCCGGGTATCAGATCACGTACCAACTGCGGGAGACACTCTCTGACATGTCGATTGTCAGGAGAGCGGAGGAAAAAAAAAAGAAAAGAAGACATGTCCATGTGCATCGATGCTTATCCTGTTTCGGTCCTAATCCACCACCCGTGCTGGCAAATTCTGGTGTACAAGATATTATAATTTTTAAAGTTAAATCAAAATAAAACTGATAAAAGTATGATTTTATGCATTACATTAGACGTTTAGTGGCTTAAATTGTATAGTTAGCAAATAACTTTATATAATATTATAATTTAAATATAATTTATAATAAAAATTAATTATTATTTATTTTAAAATTTAATATAAAATATAAAATATATAAAATATATTTTTAATTTTAATTTAACTGATTTTTTTATTGATTTAATTGGATTTATCGGTCCGACAAAAAATCGACTAGTTCAACAATAACTTATCTCATTTAAAGTGCAATTGAGTTTTTTATGAAAACTAAATTAAGTGGGTGGCTAATTACTAATTGAACGAAAACTAGTTTTTAAAAAGTTTCAAAAAAAAAAGAAAAAAAGAAATTGTTAATCATTCAGAGCGGAAGCTCCGTGGTTGGCCGTCGGGATGGGTGGGACTACTGGCATCATTGGCAGTTGCCCGTTCCCTCGACGAGGTCACATAAGAAGAACATGGGGGTTGGTAAATTATTGGTAGTAATTATTGCAAAATTCAAACATTGTCTTAATCATATTTATCTTAGGACAATTGAAAAGCAGATGAAGAAAGTGGAAAAATTCTACCCACGCGTTCAAAGATGGGAGGGGACTAGCTTAGCTTTCCCACGTGCGCGGCTGGATGTGGAACCGTTGTGGACGGCGTTCTCCCCGAGCCCGGAGGTTGCCCCGTCACGTCGGCCGCCTCCATTCAACCGCTGCAGATGGCCCCTATCTATAGGGAGAATTCCTTTCGCACCCTCGAAGTCTTGCCTTCTCTCCAACTTGGTACGTCGACTGTACACAGGAGATATGCACCGCCCGCTTCCAGAGTATTTGTTTGAATCCATCTATAGTATCTTTATATATCCTGACCTCCGAATCAGTCCGGAGGCTGATGCTATTGGATCGTTTCTAGTCCATTTAAGATTCTGCATGTGTAGGAAGACTGGTACAAATGCAATATGGATTAAAACCTTTAAGGCCGCTTCTGCCTCATTTTGAATATGAAAGTGCGGATTGGATCAGAAGTGGAACTTCTGTGGGTACAACTGGCAATATGGCAAGTTGAGAGTGCAAAGTGCGTCTATGTGAAACTTCGGGGGGGACAAAAACAGAAAGATTGGCCCCTTATACGTTCGTCTAGCTGATGCAGTCTTCTCTCGCCGTTTCTAGTTACAGCCTTGAGCTCTAATTTGAAAACCTCCCCCCACGACTGACCGCCGATTTCCGATCCAACTCAGCAGCCGACGGGGACACGATCTGTCCGATGATGTGCGAACGGAGGAATTCGGAGATGGAGGCGGAGATTCCAGTGAATTGCTCCCAGCTTGGCAGGAACCTCAGCGATTTGAGCGTCAACGACGACTCCGCCTTCAGCGATTGCAATAGCGATAGATCCGGGGAGTTTCCCACGGCGTCATCCGAGAGACGTCGACTGCTTATAGCCTGCGCTTCGGAGAATTCCGAGGAGCTGATTCGCCAGCTTGTGTCCGACCTCCAGTCCTGTTCCATCGACGAGCAGAAGCAGGCGGCCATGGAAATTCGGCTCCTCGCAAAGAACAAGCCGGAGAATCGCCTGAGAATTGCGAGAGCTGGCGCTATTAAGCCTCTAATTGCGCTCATCTCATCGACCGATCCCCAGCTCCAGGAATGCGGGGTCACGGCGATTTTGAACCTCTCACTGTGCGACGAGAATAAGGAGCACATCACCGTCTCAGGAGCGATACGGCCACTTGTCAAAGCTCTCAGAACTGGTACCTCCCATTTGACAGCACGAATTAGAGCGAGTTCCTTTTTCCCCCGATGGTGGATTGCGCATGATGCTTATTGAGAGCTAAATCTTGTTTCCATTGCTTTCATCAGGAACACCGACGGCGAAAGAAAACGCTGCCTGTGCTCTGCTGCGACTATCGCAGGTGGAGGAGAACAAGGCAGCAATTGGGCGGTCAGGAGCCATCCCCCTCCTCGTGAACCTTCTTGAGACTGGAGGTTTTCGCGGCAAGAAGGACGCGTCGACGGCTCTGTTCTCGCTCTGCTCGGTGAAGGAGAACAAAATCAGGGCCGTGCAGACGGGAATCATGAAGCCGCTGGTTGAGCTGATGGCCGACTTCGGCTCAAATATGGTGGATAAAGCGGCTTTCGTGGTGAACGAGCTGGTGACACTGCCGGAGGCGAGGGCGTCTGTGGTGGAGGAAGGCGGAATCCCGGTGCTTGTGGAGATCGTAGAGGTCGGTTCGCAGAGGCAGAAGGAGATTGCAACGGCGATCCTGTTGCAAATATGCGAGGAGAGCGTGGTGTTCCGTACAATGGTGGCCCGAGAAGGAGCGATTCCGCCGCTGGTCGCTCTGTCTCAATCCGGCACCAAGCGCGCCAAGCAAAAGGTACGGTCTAGTGGTTTTTTCCGTGCCTCTGAACGGGAGTTCGATCTCTGCTCCGGCCGGGGAGTGACGTGGCAGTAAATTTCATGAGAAGTCGGTTCAGTTTTTTTTCTTTTTTCGGTACTAAATAAATAATCTGGAAAGGGGGGGGGGGGGAAAATGAAGGAGGGATCGATATTATGCCACGCGAGAGATCTGGGCGGTAGAATTTGGCGACGTGGAATAAGCTAAAAGTTTTTTTTAACAGTGCTTGAAAAAAGAGGGGAAAAATCAACCCGATTATGAAAATATAGAAAAAAAAAGATTTTCAACCGTTAAATTGGACAATAAAGGGAAAGTGGCACATGGTCAGAAATTAATATCAAAACGGAAGTCTTCTTTTTCCTCCTTTCAAGATTACCTAACTTTTAAAGTCGTGTTAGAAGAAAATTATGAAACTTATCAAACTCAATTAGGCGTTAAAATTCAAAATTTCAACACTCAGCAATCATGGTCCGACAAAGAAGGATGCAATCATGGAGGCGGTTGGCCATATGGTAATCTTTTTATGCTATATCAGAAGAGATCAATCCCTCCCTCGAAAAAGGAGCAGGGCTCGGTGCATACATTTAGAAAAATAAGAAAAGGATCACGCCTCTGCGAGCTCGTGTTCGTGCTGGAGAGTGAAAGTGGATTGACATCAACATGTCCATTGCATTAATTTGTACATTATGTGCATCTTTTATTGTGTATATTGTATGGTAGGGGTTACGCGTCTGATTGATGTCGACGTGTGGGGCTTGATTTGTGGACACAGGCAGAGGAATTGATAGAGCTTCTACGGCAACCGAGATCCGCCAGGACCGCTGCCTAGAGCGAATCCTCCACGCTCCAACCCGACTGTCAGTCAGCCTATCTCTATCTTATTGTTTTCTTTTCTTTTTTTCTTTTTCCAGTGTATTTCTTTCCCCCCTTTTTTGTATAAAGAAACGGAATAGCGGGGAGACAATCAATCACTGTGCGATAGTGATTTGAAAGCGACAACGTGAACGAGAGCCCACCAGAAAAATGAAAAAAAAACTGTGTAAATATCTGTACGGTAAAGCATGTCAAAATTTCCGTTTTCTCCCCCCCTGTTTTTTGGCCAGAGGATCGTCTAGTTGAGCTTCGTGTTTCTTAATTCTGGTTTTCGGATCCAAGTTCTCTTGGTTGCCTTGTCTGATGAAGGAGATCTTAGCACTCAAAGTGCCCTTTTTTATATTTCACTTTGACAATATTTCATCCAAAAGTTGCAAAGATGTTAGGTCATGATTCAATATATCATCTCCTCCCGTAAAGGAGGGCTTGCTTTCATTACTTCGGACATTAACATGCTAAGATCCGCTAATTTGATCATGTGGGCTGTAGCATAGAAAATACTGGATATATACTGCATCCTGACACATAAGAGTATGCCTGTACCCTTAAATTAAGGAGTTTGCATAAAATTGTTGTTTATTATGAATCAAATTATCCTAAAATGTGAAATGAGAAAAGAGCATAATGAGAGGGAAGTGAGCGTTGAGCTCAAGTCCACGTGCTAGTGGATTTGCCGAATAAAGTCGGAAAGCAACACATTCGTTTTTGGGTAGAAAAATGACACATATTTGTTCTTTCCTTATATCGGTTCAAATATGAATTGAGTTGGTCCAGAGTTAAAACTGCTTCTTGGTTTGCATTTCCGACTGGGAGGACGATTTTGGACCGTGAAAGAAGGCGGATGATCTTGAAATTGACGGCATGACAATAGACAAAAGGAGGGACCTGGTAGACCCGAGGAATGCGGTGGGGCTGGCTGATTAAAGTGGCTGTGGGGTGGCTGCTTTTCCTACTTGATGTCTACTTTTATTATGATATTCTCAGCACATGTTTGGATATCGTGAATCTTATTGATATCTTTAGGTTTTTAGAAATTTCTTAATATATATATACATACTTAACTCATTAAATCTATTGCCACCATAAAACTGAGCTGTCATTTCCCGGGCTTGGAGTACTCCTGACTCCTGAGGACCAAATCAGGCCCGATGGAATACGGGCCTCAGGTAGGGGATAGGCCTAATTACATTGAGATGCAACTCGCGACTCCTATCGCTGCGCCACAAATTTCAGACAAATTAGGGAACCGGTCGCGGCACCAACTCAGATTTTGCAAATGTCGGATCGCGTGCCTTTCTCTTGGGATCGTTGGATCTTATTGCACCATGACTATCGAATCTGTGCTATCGCAATCCAATACCCCGTAACGCCGAGAACATATTTGATGAATAACATCCAAGTATTATGTTGAAACCCGTGTACATCAATTCTAATTTAAATAAATTATTATTTATTTTCCGTTCGTAAATAAGACGCCCAATATTTAATGCGTGACGCGTGTCTCATCCTGAATTCCGTGCAAAACCAAACATACTTAGGTCTTTTCCGTCGCAAAAATCACAAGTCGAGTGAGCCAGCCGCCAGGAAGTAACGGCTGCCGTTCCACGCACCCCCACCACACCAAACTCTTTTCCCACGTGATGGCCTCCAACCCACACGTGCGTAATCCCCCCGACTCCTCAAAGGCGTCAACCGCGTATTCGGTCGGTTGGCCGACTCCTCTCGATCTCGGCCGACCGCGCAATCTGTTTCCGCCAATAGGACGAGCTCCAAATTCGACGCCACGTAATATCCCCCCACACCGCATGGACAAAACGCTGTAGTGGACGAAGATGACAAATGCCGTGTCAAAGTTGACTCGATCGGGCTGAAAAGCATGGTAATGCCGATTTTCTCATTTGATTAATAATGCTCACCTTAATTTGTACTTCACTTTATACTCTTCCTATTTCCTATTTCCGTGATTAAAAAGGAAAATCTAATACGGTATTATGATTTCTTTCTCTCACATTAAAAAAGTTATGATATTAGAAACGGATAGATTATAATAGGTTATGTTATGAGAATTAAATTTATAATATTTTAATTATTATGATAAAAATGATATCATTATACCAAATTTTATTTCTTCACCGTATCATCTTTAAATTTTAATTAAGGATATATTAGCTGCACTAATAAAAATGGGACTGACCGTTACTTATGTTGCCTGTTGTTTTTTTTTTTTCTAGGCAAGTGGATCTTGAAAACAAGAAAAAGAGAAAAACCCGAATATTCTGCGCCACTGGTGGAATATTTGGGACTCGAAATTCCCAATTAAGAAAATAGAAACTGGAAAAGAAAATCCTTCCTCCCCTCCTCTCTTTTCCTCTCCTCTCCTCTCCTCTCTTCTCTTCCGTGTACAAATCATCCGCCCTTCCCTAATTGCCCGGCTCTCCTGTATACCCTCGATATCGATCGGACCCAGGGGCGCGACGGCGATCTTCCCTTCCAATCGAGCTGCCCATCCCGTAATTTTGATGGATACTCTCTCCCACGATCTCAGCCGGCTGCTCTGTTGTTCTCTTGTCTCCCTCCAGTTCGATTCCATCGGTCTCTTGTTTTCCAGGTCTTCCCATCCCCGGATTTTTAGTCAACCCTGTAACTCCTTCTGACGACGCAAAGCCCTAGAGCCGTCTTCTCGTGGGTACGATGGGGAAACGTAAGTTCTTCTCGGAGCCGGCGAGGCCTTCCCCCATTTTCTTTCATGGGGTTTGCTTCGCTTGATTTGGACCATGTTGGTCTTGTTTGGTGTTCTGATTCTGAGGCTCACCATGGTTTATATGATATCCTTTCACCCTTTGACGAATATTTAGAGCTAACTGTAGATTCTTGGCATTAATTGATTGGTCTATGTCCATAGAAGCTCAAAAATACTCTCTTAAATATGCCAGTTTTGGTTCTTTTCTTTTCTTTCCTAGAAAAAGAGTTCCAATATTCTCTCTGGGCGCAGGACCTTTTTTGCCTTTTTTCTGCGCTTGATGAGTTTGAATTTAATGAACTTCCAAGTGCAGCATAATAATTGGTTGCTAATGGAACAATGTTCTGTTAAAAAAAAACAGGTAGTTCACAGCGTAGGCATGCTGCTATGCTGGATAGCATTAGTGATGATGATAGTAGTGTGAGTTCTTCGTCGACTATCCGATCAGAAAGAGCTTCTGTGCCTGTCAATGAGGAAGTTCAGGTCGAGAAAGATAACTTACTTGATGAAGCTCTTGATGCTCTATATGAGAAGAGGTATTCTTATATTCTCTCCTCTTGATGTGGCTGGACCTAGTGGTCCTTCACGCTGTATGCTTAATATTGAATTGGTTGGAAGGGGATGGGTAAGCTGTTAAGTTGCTGCTTCTATCTATCTATTTGTTCATTTTTTAGATTCTAACGAGATATATTTTTCTTGATGAAAGGAGTTCTACAAGGGAGAAGGCTTTAGTGACGATCATTGAGGCATTTAATAGTGGGGTGCAGCACGAGTTTGTGGAAAAGAAGTGAGGACTATGCATTGATACTTGTTGCAATAAACTAATGCTGCCCTTTAGATTCTATTATCCAGTAAAACCTGCTAAGAAGCATATCTTATTGCTCTGCCCACATTGTTTGGCACTATCATCAGATTTGCTACCCTGCTTCATCAATGTCTAGCTTCAATCAAGAAGGGTTCTTCTAAAGAGATATCTTTGGCATCTCATGCTATTGGTGAGCAATACAATACATTCTTGGAAACTAGAATCTTCCTAGTGGTAGTGGATTCTAAATATTTTAATAATCATTATAGGGTTGCTGGCTTTAACTGTTGGTTGCGGTGATAATGCTCGAGAGATATTGGACGATTCTGTGCCTACTCTTTCCCAAGCCCTTAAATCTGGGGCTGACCCCACTAGAATATCATCGGTATCGGATTGATGAGCTATGACTCAGATTCTTATTGTTTAAACTAACTGGAATCATCTCTTTGCTCATTTATGCTCCTCCCCATTTTTATTCTATAGATACTGGAGTGTTTGGCCATTGTCACTTTTGTCGGGGGCAATGCTCAAGAAGACACTGAGAAGTCTATGCAAATTATGTGGCAAGTAGTTCATCCCAAATTGGGCTCCAATGTAAGCACTTATGTCTTTGAAAATATGAATTTCTACTATTTGTCACTGCCCAAATTGCTTCAGGATGGTCTAACAATATATCTACGTTTTACCACTTACATTGCACTGTTTTGCATTGGTCTTAACTGTCTTGTTGTCTCAATATCAGGTGGTAGCAATCAAACTTACTCCAGCAACAATAACAGCAACAGTATCTGCTTGGTCTTTTCTTCTTACATCTGCAGATAGCTATAGGCTAGATCTCAAAAGTTGGCAGGAGTAAGTGATCTCAGAGTTACCTGATTCTCTTTTGGCTCTCCTATTGTAGAAATTGAGGTTATACATGCTCTTTGATCTGGTTACTCTTCTTTAATCCAATTAAAATGACTGGAAATGTAGATCAATTTCGTACCTTTCAAGTCTGCTAGACAAAGATGACCGCTCTGTACGTATTGCTGCTGGAGAGGCACTGGCACTGATTTTTGAGATAGGAAGTTTTGAGAGGTTCTCAAACTCTGTAGATGGCTCTAGTCAAGATGGAAATAAACCTCGTGAAAGCACAGTACACATACAAGGATTGAGAGCAAAATTTCTGAATCAGGTGAGAAGCCTATCAGTGGAGGCTGGTGGAAAAGGCTCTGCAAAAAAAGATCTTAACAGCCAGAGAAATCTATTCAAGGATGTACTCGAATTTCTTGAGGTACTTGTGGTGGATTTTCAGTTCATTTTTTCCCTTAAGATATACATATATGTATATTTATATAACCTTAATTCAACATGACTATTCTTTACAGGATGGTTATTGTCCTAAATCCTCAATGAAGATTGGCGGGGATTCTTTGCAGTCATCAACATGGTCTCAATTAATACAGGTTTTAGTCGCTTGTCCTTCCCATGCCATTTTTGTTTTCCTTGGATCAACATTAGTGTTCTTTACTGACTAGTTTGTCCTTTTCGTCAGTTGAACTTTATAAAGCGCTTTCTTGGAGGTGGGTTTGTGAAGCACATGCAGGTATGACCTATTGCTCTTTAGTTGAGACATTCTCTTGAGGACTGGGATGAGAATTTTGAATGTTATTGCTTTCACAGGAAAATGAATTTCTTCATGTTGTGTTTGGGTTCACACCAAAGAAGAAGTATCCTCTAGGCGGTGAACATCAAATGTCTCGTGGCGAAAAGGTAGGCGGTTTTGATGGATCTAATTTAATGTATTGTCAAGTTAAAGCATGAAGACAAATTAGCTTTTACAATTTCCTTTAACCATCCCCCTTTTGGTATCAGATGATAATTCTTTATTTCCCTTCTTACATGAGGTCTTAATCTCCATGGCAGAGATTGTTTAAGTCTCCAAATTCTGTTCAAAACAAAGCGCGGACTCAGTACCTCAACAGGCAGCGCCTGTTGTCCCAGGTAAGTGATCTCCGGCTCCTGCATGAAAGCGTTGCCTATAGAGATTTACCTTTGCTCATCTGTATGCTGTACATCTTGTGGGTAGGTGCTTATTGCGATCTCTTTGTATGCATTTTGCTGATTTTCTGTGCTTTTTGTGTGTTGTCCACCATCAGGGTAGGAATGCTGGGCATTATGCAGTCAATGCTGGTGAGGATGAGTTCTGATGGCCCAGTTGATGATCAAGTTCCCAAAAAGCTGTTCCTTGCTCTATCCTGATTTTCATTTGGTTAAAAAAAAAAAACTAGTTTGAAGCTTTAAGCTCTTGAAATTGGTTGCTAATGGACAACAGATTACAGAACCGATGCGATGAAGTTACTGAGACATCAAATACCATTTGAGCGGACCTGGGCATTATATATTCCTTTGCTTGCCTAAATTGCTCTGGAAGCAGTAGTACCTGCACTTCGAGCATTGTGTTTTATGTCGGTTATTAAACCATCGTTGCCTTGAGATTTTCGTCCAGTCCGCTTTCCCTAATTTGATGGTACCTTGTCTGTGTTTTAGAGAATCTCAACTGTGGATCTTCCGGGGACCTGCACCCAGAACTATTCCGCACCTTTTCTCACTGTTGGATTGGGATGAAACTTAGCCATCCAACAACAGAGAGGGCATTTGATCATTTCTGGGCATGAAACTGTAGAATCTTCCGCGTGGAGTGTAGAGGTCTCCTTGATGAATGCTAGGAAGTGGAACAATCAGAGTTCTACGTCGTTCTCAGGACATATTGAAACCTGTTTATGGACGACAAAACAGCCGCTCTTATTTCACCGGAAGTGCCCTTCTTGCATGCGGTGCACACCCCATCAGAAGCCTCGCATGTAAAGGAAGCACGTGCCTGAAATTTACGAATAATCGCCTTTTCCCTATGATACACCATTCATCGAATGCTTCATCTTCCTTCTATCATTCACTCTGAGAATGCTCCGAATGACCACACGTTGATTCTTGTTATACACTTCTAGTAGGACCCTAGTTTGATTGATGTCAGACTCCAGAACTGTAGCCTCTTCATCTGCTCGAGCCCCATTGCTCATGCTTGCGTTGGCGGGCCTTGGATGAGTCATTGGTGAGCTGAAGATCACCAGACACCATGATGCCCGGCTGCGATTGGTGCCGTTCTCTTACCATTACTATCCGACGTTATATGTGGGAATGTACAAGGCACTACCACTGCTCTGCAAGCTCCTAAGTTTGTAGTATCATTCCGTAAGTCCCGTCAGCTAGTTGTAGAAGGAATATCTTCTGATTTCTCCACAATTTGGGACGACAAACTGCTTGTTTCCCAAAAAAGCTTGAACAATACCGTTCCCTATCATCATTGGATCTTCTACTTTGGCTGAAAAAATTTCTGTGGAAGCTGGTAATCCGTAATCAGCATCCTTTCCTCTCTGCTTATGATAGCCAAAGTTCCAATTATGCATATTGACTGTGACTGTTGCTGCAGCTTCGGAAGCAGAAGGGCATTATGATGCCTGTCGAGGGATGGGATCAGCTACAATATGCTGAACACTAGTACACCCTGAACAATCATGTACTTTCAACAAAACTTATATCGAATGGGACAGCAGACATACTGTCAGCAGATTTCAAATGCACAAGAAGCTCGGTCCTTTGCATTAGATTTACACCAGAAGCAAATGATCGATTATCCGGCAGCACTCTGCATAAGAGAAATTAACCAAATTCTCCAATTCTGTTAGAAGGCTAAGACATACTGGCTGAGTTACCAGTGCTGGATAAAAGGAGAATCCGAGGAAAATCGTTTGGCTTCCACAGTAGCAAGACTAAAACGTTCCCCGTCATTATTCCAGAGGGAGTGAAGTTGTCACAAGAATGACTTCTCCGCTATGACCATGTTGTAAAATTAGTTAGCAGGAATACAAGAGATAGAGCCAATACCAACCCAAAGGCCTAAGCTTATAAGTGACGGTAACTAATTCTTTTATATTCTAGAATTTCTTTTATCATTTCTCAATCAGGGATTTACTTGTCAACAATTATGCTATTCAATACATTCATGAACAAGAAATGGAAGGCAGACAACCATTAGTTGTTATTTACTTTCGTGTTAATTGACATGTTTGTGAAGGGGAACTTAGTCACTGATTGCGTACAAATCAGGAGCTGTAACTATGTATAATTGAACCAACAAAAGAAGGGCAAGAAAAAGCCACTATTTGTTCATATGATTGGTAGCTCAGCTATATTTTTATTTAGTTATTCACTGAAACAACAACCAACGATCTGGAGCACTTGCTTCTTTTTCTGGGTAGTGCAGGCACGAGGACCCAGAATCATGGGGCTGCACGTCTCTGCGTAAAATATTGAATTGATCTGTGTCCTATCTGTTCCGGTATAGAGTGATCAGGCCTTGGTTAGTCGGGTGAACTGATCGCTCTTTTTCCCCCCATTTTTCCCTTTAAATGTTCAGAAAGAATTAGATCAATGCAAGTGCAAGATTGGTCGGTTAATGTAGCTGAGAAAGCTTCTGGTTCAATCCAATATCCATCCCGTTGTAGGCGATTGGGGCATACATCCACAGCTCATCAGAGCTCAACAGCTGCAATTGAGGAGACTGAGGATAAGTTGAGGAATTTCTACCCGTTAAACAAATAACTATCAAGCAACTTTATTCAGATGGGAAGATGAAGCAGCTCCTTTTTTCTCCTATTTCTTCTATCTCGTGTTTTGGGTCATTGTACCTTAATTTGGAGCTGTAAGAACTTAACGTAGTGGACTGCCTCTTCGAGCATTGTACTGATATCGACCTGCCCAAGCAAACATGCAAAGTTAATTTGCTTTGTCATTATAATCGGAGATCGATAAAGAACAACAGATCTTCAGAACCAATCTATTAGAGTTGACGAGTTACAAATTCTACCTTGGTTCCATTTGGAACGAGGCTCTGTAAGATCCTCAGTCTCTCATTGATCCGCTCCCTTCTTCTCTGCAAAATGCCACAGAATGAAATAAGTTAACTAAAATTCATCACGTGTATGCTGCTTCTTAATGAATGTATTGTTCGTACCCGAGCGTAGAGGCTCTGAGGATCTGCAGCAGTGCCTCGGCTAGCTCTTGTTGTCTTCCCATCCGAGCTAAGGGCCGAAGTTTCATTGGAATTTTGAGCTGATTCTGCATTCTGGAGCTCGTCAGAGACACGGTCTTCCTCAGAGTTGTAAGTGCTCGAGCTCTGTCCCTCTTGCCTTGCGATAGTATTACCACCTTGTCCTTCATCCCCAGCGAGCTTCTTCTTCTTCCTTGGCTGCACCTCCTTCTTTCCCTTCTGCAGACGCATTTCAGAAACTCGCTATTAGGAACCATCACCCAAAATACGGCTTTCATTTTACGTAGAAACACAGGAGCACATAGTTTTCCTATTGACGTGAATCAGCTTGCTTACATCTTCTGGAGCGCGAGGCCTCCTCTTCTTTGGGTTCTGGGTTGCTTCAGTATCGGCATTATTTTCCTCTCCACTGCATGACTTCGATCTGGTGCACTTCCTCTTTGGCTGCAGCCTATTCGCTGCAGGAACAGAGGCCTCTTGATTGGCCGGAACTTCACCGTCCTGATTATTATTATTATCATCATTCTGGCGGACACATTCTCCGGTGAGAATGCCCATGAAGTCGGGCACAAACGAATCGCCAGAATACCTCTCTTCCATCAATATTGGCATCTCAGTGTAATATTCGTGGAAGCTGTTGCTTAAGCCACTGGCGTAGGAGCCCTCCTGAGAGTTACCCCCCAGGGAACTACAATTAGGAGACAGCGTGGGATTCAAGGAACTCCCACATATTCCGGGCATTGTCTGATCCACCAGGGATCCTCCAGGAACCGCAGAGATATAATCTGCGGGGAACCCAGGGCTCATCCGGTCGTACATTATTTCCGGTGAGCACTCACCAAGAACTGCTCTCTGGGTCAGATCAAGATCCTCATTGGTGAACAGCAGGCTGAGCGGGTCCCAGTCTCCATAAGGAAATGCTTCCATCGGAGTTGGCTCCATTATCTGATCGGGGGACGAGGGAGGGAAGGTCTCCTTTTTGTCCGAGTGCAGAGTGCGAAGAGAGAACTATAGGAAGGCTCTGAACCGAGCAGCAACGGAAACGGAACGTATTTATACCCAACAAGACATTGCTTCCACAGCGCCGCTGTGGATTTGACTTTATAATGAGCAGAGGAAGGGGGTCATCTTGTCATTGATAAGTGCCATCCTCCTTGATGATCATATTTCTTACTGATGGAATTCTCCATATTCACTGTCGTCATCCTCGATCATAATCCTCTATGTAGTTATATCTTATCAGTGGAGGGTTCTTAGTAGGTGAGTTTGATGTTGCATCTAATGTACGTGAAACTAACGGAGGAGTCCTGCCGAGAGGTATCAAGAAAACTGTCAGGAGTCAACTGTGGGGCCCTTCTCACCGGAGCAAGTACAACTCAGAGTGGACCAGACCCTTTCAATAATGGGATAAAATTATGAGAGAGAGAGAGAGGATTTTCCTCTTATATATAATTCTCCTCTCATTTTCCATCTTCTTAATTAGACTTTATATGTAACGAAGATTAAAGAAGTAATGATCGTGGAGGAGGTCCTGAGCAATGATTGAGAAGTGACTAATCATGCATGGTTGATCAGTTTCTTGAAAGTGCAGCTAATTAGCAATTCTCTGGCCCGCCATGGCGAAGCTTCTGATCCTCGCCCCTTTAAGTGGTCAAAACAGGTAAGAATTTGATACCGAGATTTCTCATCAACTCGATAGGGTACTCTCAATGGGCCCGGTCGAAAATGGTGTGCGGAATCCCCTCAGAATATCAAAATGAAGTCGGTTTCCAATTTAAGCATGCGACACATACACATATATACATATATATATATATATGATGGGGGCATTGATCTTACCTTATTAAAAATGCATAAAGTCATGGAGGAATGGTTTTCGAAATTGCGAGAACGTGCGAGGTTGTTGAATATATAATGATGGGTGAAGGGGGACAAAAATGTCCATTCCCCTCGAAAAATATTAGAAATAATTATTAGTTCTTAATTATCATTAGAAAAAAAAATAATGTTTCTCACAATGGGCAGTCTAGCATCATGTGTGGTCGATGCAGAGCGGTTAATTATTACGATGAATATTTTCTTGGAGATATGGAGTCGGAACGATCCGTGCTCGGATTTAAAGTTAGAATGATTTGATTTAATATTAAGTTTATTGACTATCAAATTAATTTAAAAGGTAAGATAATAATTATTGAATTTGAATATTTAAATGAATAAAGTTTATAATATCCATAAAGAAAAGATTGTACAAATTGATTGCCGTGGACGGCCACATCGTGGGATTCACCATGAATAATATGTTTTATCCGAGAAATTTATTATTTTAAAATTAAAAAAATAAAAGACTATGGGTAATATTATATATCCAAAACTTTAAGAATTCTTCCCCGACAGAGAGAGACCGGATTGCTCGCTCTCTTGTCCTCTTAGAATGACTTTTAACGGTAACCTAACGCTCCGTGTGCCTTCCGTCAAGAAGAGATAGTTTTCCCTTCCAATTTGGTTGGTGGGGTGTGAGAAATTATCACGATTATTAATATTATGTTTATTTATTATATATACTTTTTAATTATGAATTCATTTATAAAATTTGAGTACATGAAAAAGGGAGCTTTGAACGTGGCTCTCAAGATGACCATAACTTATAGATCGATCTTCAAATGATATGTAGCACACGTATTAAGCAGGAGGAGGGGTATTAATTATGATTGAGGATATGCATCTCCCCTAGGTTATACAAGAATGAGATGCCTCTCTTCATGGGCAGGTACATCCACAAGCACCGATGCATGAACCTGACGAGTCCTGCAGAAATTATATTCCCTTTCGTCTTCATCACCATCCATCTAATCTAATCTAATCTAATATGTGATAAGAAAATCTATAGCACAGCTGTAAGGTTAACCTGGCGTTGGCAACTTAAGAGGACACAACACAAAACCGTGAACCCGTTTTATTTTAATGAAAATAATAATAATAATTAGGAATCTATCTCCGAGCACCATCAAGAGATTTAGCATGTGATTTTCGTTGAAATTATGCACACGTATAGCTATATAATGTGAAATTAACTGGAGGTAAAAACTTTTCCTTTCAAATCTAAATTTTGTGAATTATATAAATATAAAATTTAGGTTTGAAGTTTTTTTTTATTATATAAGAGACTTATAAATTTAGAGTAGAATAGTAAAAATGATAAAGAAATAAATAAGTATATAATTTCTGAATGATATCACTGTGTTAAATTCTATTTTTTTGTATTAAAAGATATTTAATGTTTAATAGAACTTAAATTATTTATAATTTATGTATCCATAGTCCGTACCCACTAAAATAATAATCCGTTTATAGCAGAGGAATGCCGCAGAAACAAACTGCCGTCCCTCCCTCAGCCCTCCTCCCCACAGGTCCCGCCGCCCCTTAGGCTGGATCAGCTCCACGCGTCCTGAAAAGACCCATTCTTGTTCGTATAATAACCAGCTTCTCTTTTCTGTCTCAGGAAACTCTTTTTTTTTTTTTTGGGGATGGGAAGTGACAAGTTCAATTATTTCCAACCTCATTTCGTCCTGTTCATTTAATTGGAAGTTTTCCCTCGAAGTTCTACATCTGATGTAGTCTTATTTGTGTCATATCTACCTTTTTTTTTTTCTCATATGGAGATAAACTTAATTTTATAATAAATTTTGATATTTATGATATAATTTATAAAATAAAATTTTATAATATTACTGTATTGAATTTATAATATAAAAATAATATCTTGCCTTAAAATATTCATTACCGTCTATAATTAGTGCATGAACTGTCGAGGATTTAAAGTTGACCCATTTAACACATCAAATCCATTAATTAGCAACTTTTCATCTATTTTTTGGGGATATATCTCTCTATTTCGATAAATAAAAATGAACAAAATGATGCTCGTGCTCTCTCTTATGCCTGCGTAATCTCGGATACCGGTGATCCTGGGACCTGCACCGGCCATCAGCTGCACGACCTCATTTACTCACTGTCATCCTCTTGAACTGAAGTGGTATTCGAGAACATATGCTGTGTCTGTGTGTAATTTTGGAGCTCAAACATGGAGTATAAAATCTAGGGCACAGAATAACCTGTCGAGCAGCAATTTGAGAACCGTCGTTGTCTGATTTTTATTCTTCTCGTCACTCATTCACGGAGAAATCCCTCCACCGGCCTGGACGCGCACGAATTGTATATTCTTCTGGAGTAGGGTTCGGGTTTCCCCTTTCTTTAATGTCGATGTGTGGGGGTGTTGCCATTGAAGAGCTGTCATTCGGGATGATTTAGGGTTTACGGTTTCTCCCAGCTCGCTTGCTGTTGCTGTTGCTGTTGTTGTCTGTGCACACGAATGGTGACTCCTCCACGTTTAACTAATTCAGCTGCCCCCAACATCTCTTTTTTCTTGTTCGTAACAATGATTTTCTTCTAGCTTTTCCACGCAAAGCCCGACACGTTGCAACCTGGCCACGTTTTGCTTCCCTAATTAATTATACGTGCTTCATTAATATTATGAAGTAAGTTTAGAGATCAAGAGAAAGGGAAGTAGTGTTTGTTGTAAATATCATCCTTAATGAGTTTGATTCTTGTTAACTAGTTTCTTTTTTGGTTTTTTTTTTTACGACCATTCATTATTTCTCATCTTCATCCGAACCTTTTAAAATTCATTATTCTTCTTTATAGCCGAAAAAATTTATTCAATTGGTATGGTGAAGCACGTCACATTGCACGAGATGTTCTTAATTATTGTAGCATTGATTGGCTCAGAGTAAATTATTATGAATTGATCATTCATCTTTTTTTCTAAAATAAGTTATCCGGATCGAGTTTTGTAGATAGTAATAATTTGTAATTGTGAGAGTTTTGTGGACCAACCGGATCAAGCTTGAATTTTCAAAGTTCTGTGGTATCTTGGATAATATAGGTATACGTAAACAGAAAGAAAATTGAATAAAATGTTGTGAATGGAAATTAACTCTACGTTTCGTAATAATTAAGAGAGGATAATTAGATCAAGGAATAATTTCCACGCGCGACTGCCTTGGAAGCTTTCTTTTATGAACTTCATTAATCACAGTTTATGTTAGTAACCGCATCATAGGTGGTCATTTCGAAAGAAGTCAATGTTTTACTGGATTAATTTACTCTAAACATGCAGGCTGCACGTTGATTAATTTTTATGCAAGACACCCACCGTTGATCTGTGTGGGATGACACCAAGTTAGGGTTCATGTAGTTTGTAATGGATCTAATTTACTAAGAAGATAACGTGTACTTATATCCGACAGAGCAATTTTAATGCATTGGTTAAGATAATGATTTACAATTTGTAGAATATTCATTCATCGTCTCTGAATCCATTAGAGTTTAGAGGGATAAGAACAATTTACACTGTGCATGAAGCATGCAGCTCCATCGAAAAACTTTATTCGATTCTGACCTCTGTTAATGGTGCCAGGCTCGTACTAATTACAGCTGAATCATACCATAGGTATATTAAAAACGAAGTCAATGATTTGTTAAATTATCTTTTTACCAATAACGATGCGATATGCAGAATGAAATATAAAAATAAGCGAAGATCAATCGAACTTAAAATTTCTCGATATCATATCAAACACAATATTATTGTACTAAATCTCATTTTCCATCTAACAGATTAATTCATTGATCAATGCAAAAGTAACTGCATGTGAATTCCGCGTTAATTATGATATGGCATGGCAAGGACACCTCGACATGGCAAAGAGGAATTACCCCTGCGGCTGTCTGGGAGGGGACCAAACCCTAGCTAGTGTCGTCATTGAATAAACGCTTGCAGTCAATGTCTTCAAGAGATAATGATTTATAATGAGGACAGCCCACAAAACGATCATTACCATGCTTTTCAAAGAAGTCAAAGAAAGCCCCTCCTAATCTCGAGCCTACCACAGACTTGGCAATTTCATATTAATTTGGGGTCATCAAGTAACCAAAATAATAATTTATGTTGCACCCAGCTTCCTCGATGAATCCAATAGTATGAATGTGCAAAAGCTTTGTCAATCGACCGCGCTGTGAATCTGCCCCCTCAAAGTGGTTCAACTTACTAAAGATAGTATCAAGGTTTAAAAATGAAAAATAATCATGATTCATGATTAGAAAAAGGTTTTTTTTTTCTCTTAATGGATGGATCGATTAATTAATGAGAATCATTGGACTTTGTACTTAGATGGACAATGAACGCTGAACCCAAAAATTATATATATATATATATTTATGAACATGGGAAACGTATGTATTTACATATGTATGCATTGATTTCTAACATGGGGGTGGGACCACATTATAAGGACAGCACCTAGGTATATTAACCCAAGTTGATAACATTACAAATAAAGTTTCGTCTAATAATATTTTTTAAATTAGAAGGTGATGAATTAAATCTCTATTAATAGAATTTTTCTTGTCTTTCTTCTTCTTCTTCTAGACCACCAAATTCCTATCCCGAAAAAAGAAGAAGAAGAAGAAGAAAGTATGCATGTAGTGTAGAATCTTATCATAGAAATCCAAGTGTAGGGACACTCGACTGCATGAGAGTGCTAGGGGGTTGATCATATTCATGGGGTTGGTTGAATTGGCTCCTATCGTAGTGAGAAAGTCCAGGTGAACTTTGTCCCGCTCAAATTTATCGAAGTCCTTGAAGCAACTAATTAAGGCCCGTGTCCAACGAAACTAATATCCTTAATCATCCCCACAATACTAATAATAATAATAATAGTAGCAACATGGGAGCTTCGGCGCAGTATGTACGGCCCAACTGAATCTCGAGCACGTGGGGGGTGCATAAGACTATGTGATGGCCCAAAGGTGACCTCTAACTAAGCCCAATAAAAATGGTCAGCAAAAGCAAAATGGGCGCGCAAAGCACGGCGGATCGGACCACAAATTTTAGTTCGGTCGTTTTCAATTGCAAACAGAGCTCGCAGTTATTGAAGGGTAGAACAGGATAGACCGACCTCTCGATGACAAGTTGAGGGTTACGTCACGGTACGAAACTCCATTATCTCGAGATTTCGGCTTAGAAGTGGAACTATATGCTGTCTAATATACTCGAAATTTTTATTGTATATCGCAAGCGTGTCTCGCTATCTCCAAGCTTCAAACGGTACACCCTAAAATGGCCCTCAACTGATTGGAGTCAATACGCCCCTGGCCTTCATCTCGCATCGATGCAAACTGCAAATTGACAAGCAAAAGCTGGCCGCCAAAAAAAAAAAAACCGGACAAAACTTATTTACGAACTGGTTGGCATGTGGGATGCTATCGATCTTCAACTACGAGAATCGATCGAGTGAGCCTTTCTCAAATTTTGCAATGCCTTAAAATACTAAAGGCTGAATATTCGGAGCCAAGTTGCTGGAAACAATTGGACAAGTGGGGGCACGTCTCAGTCTCTTACTCGGCCCTGAACTAGACAAGATCACTTCATAGATTCATATATGCATATGTGTGTGTGTGTGTGAATGGAAAAGGGTGAAACCATGGGCTCTGTTGGTTCGGGGGGGCACCCGGGTTGGTTCGGGGGGTGGCTGATGTCGGGGCGGGACCCAACTTGGAAGTGGCTGTGAATCAGCAATGACTTCACCACCCCCTCTTCACAGTCCCTCTCAGGCTGACGCGTGCACGCCCGACCCCATTTTGCACTTATCCAAATCCTAAAGAATTATCCCTCTCTAATTAAAGCACTCTTGGATAGTTCTCACTTATCTAATCTAACTAATGGTTTTTGCTGAGCCGATGCCCGAATTGCGTCACGCGTAGCCCCGGGATGCAATTACTGATCCATCGTTTGCATGTATGGGATGATTATATGCCAAAGAATCTGTGGATGTTGTTGTCTTGAAGTCTGAATTGTTCGAATTGGGTGTACACATACACATATATCGATAGCCTACAGCTTGAATTTTGGTATATGCTTCATTGGCTTTACTTAGGGAAGCCGACGACCATTTCAAGCATCCATTGACAGAGTCTCTTCCGTCCAGCCATCAACTATACCTATGCCAATAATGTAAGAAGGGTCCGTCCTCACTGCTCCATTCGGGACTGCTTCTAAGTGTCTGATTTCTTGTGATCCCACTCCTCTTCTATGTATAATGAACAAACCAAAGGATTTGGAATAAGATTAGTAGGAATTAATAATAGTTAACTAGCAACCAATAGGCGTCGGTCGAGATAGGAGGAGATAAGCTCGAAACCGAGGAGGCATACATTTTTTAGAAGAGAAATAGTTTCAAATTCTCACAATCCGTAAAAAAAAAAAAAGGTAAATCATGATTTCAATTCCACCTTAAGTGACTTCCTTCCACGAGGGTTTTGTGTGTAATGAATACATCACACGGTATATATTATAACTCAATGGATATTTAGCACAATGAAATACATACTAGATCCTATTAACTAATACATGTAAAAACCTTTTCCATTCCACCCATATCTGTAGTACATCTAGGCTTTATGAATCTTTATTGTAACAGAAATAATTTCTATTATTGCTAGGAATCCAGAAAAGAAGAAGAAGAAGAAGAAGAAGAAGAAGAAGAAGAAGAAGAAGAAGAAGCAGCAGCTTCCGGGCAAGAAAAGGAGAGAGAGGCGAGTGAGCTGGACCACAAGAAGGGACGTGGGACGACCGACTCAAAAGTTGACTCGGGAAAGCCGTTTCAAAAACTTGTCTGGTCGAAACCTATCCACCATAATCCCAAGTAGCAACCAGCCGAACGACACCAACCTCACCTTTGCTCTCTCTCTCTCTCTCTCTCTCTCCTCCGTGGATCTTCTTCACCATTCATTAGCCTCCACCCCCTTCCACAGTTTGACCGACGCCCAGAAATATAGTAATCAAATCAGTGTTAGTATACGATCAGCCAGTCCACACTAAATAATTCATTTACATGATCAAGGTGGCCAGCTCCAGTCAAATTCCACTCCTACACTCCAAGCTCCCAAGCCAAACGTGCTAAATTCATTGTTTTTCTCCCTTGTTAAATTCTAATTAAAAATCAGTGTAAAGCTGTTCATTGACTTGGCCACTTGACACGTAGCTTCTCTCTTCCATCCTCAGCCCCCACACCCAGTCAACGCGGCCCGCCTTCCTTCCCCTTATATAAACTCAACCACTCGACGCCAGTAGCATCCACCTTCACTGCAGTCACCTCTCTCTCGCTCTCTCTCTCCCTCGTTCTTGCTCTCCCTTGATTGATTTGATCGATTTTGGTCATTAGTGATGGCTTTGGAAGCCCTAAACTCTCCCACCACCGCCACCGCTCCCTTCCAGTTCATGGAGGACGCCGCCTCCCTCCGCCTCTCTGAACCCTGGGCCAAGGGCAAGCGCTCCAAACGCCCCCACCACCCCACCGAGGAGGAGTACCTAGCCCTCTGCCTCATGATGCTCGCACGTGGCGGCCGAACCTCCTCCTCCTCCTCCCAACGCCAGGACGCCTCTCTCCCGCAGCCACCGACTGAGACGGTGAAGCCGAGCTTCTCCTGCCCTGTCTGTGAAAAGGCCTTCCCCTCCTACCAGGCCCTCGGCGGCCACAAGGCCAGCCACCGTGTTAAGCCCTCCGCTTCTGCGAGTGCCACTGGTGACGACCAGTCAACCTCCACTTCGGCGGCTGCCACAAGCTCATCCGGGAAGGCTCACGAGTGCTCCATCTGCCACAAGAGCTTCCCTACAGGCCAGGCTCTTGGCGGTCACAAGCGGTGCCACTACGAGGGAGGTTCTAACATCAGGAACGCCAGCGCCACCACCTCCGATGGTGCCGGGTCAACGCGCACCCACAGCTCCAGTAAGAGTCAGAACCGCCACAACTTCGATCTGAACCTGCCAGCGCTCCCGGAGCTTTTACCCAAGTTCCTGGTGTCCCCCGGAGACGAGGAGGTGGAGAGCCCCCACCCATCAAAGAAGCCCCGCTTGACGTTGACCACGCCTGTTAAGCTAGAAACTTGAAAGGAAAAACGAAGATCGAAATTTGCAGCCGTAGATGAGAAGAATTTTCAATATGTCATGGGTCAACAAGAATTGCCGAAGTAGCTCAATAGATTCGTTGATTTGTTCAATTGTTTGATGTTCAAGTTGTTGGGTGGATGAAGCCAGTTGCAGTCTTTTTAACTGTACTGTAGTACATAGAACTGTAGAAGTGATATTAAAATCTCCTAGACTGCTGAAGTTGTCAGTTTAAACTGCTGAGTTCTCCCGAATTCAATTCGATTCTTCTCAAGTTTAGTTCCAACCTGTGTACAAGTTGATGATTTCTTCGCAGATATTGGCTATCCGGATCAACACTGTATACACTTTCTTCGCAGAGTGCGATCCACCACTTTATTCCTCTTGAATTGTGTATGGTGCGGCATCATGAGTGCGGTGAAAGTCCAAGAAATCTGAAACGGATAGCTGGGTCCCGTATGACCCTGTGAGTTCGTTGACCAAACTCTGAGAGCTTGCTTGCTGTTATGTTAAAGTTGACCCTTTCAGAAGGCAATAGCACGACGATGAAGCATTTTCATCTCCTTTCGTTTTCTTTCTTTAAATAAAGTAACTGTGAATATGTCTTCCCTGAAATCCTCATATGGCAGGGACGCGGTTTTGCTTGGTCACCATCCCGCGGTAGTGCAAGTTGAAGGAAGTCGGCAGGGAAGCTCGCTGGGGCTGTGCTGTACTGCCGAGGCTCTCTTGATTGACTGTGAATGGGACCTGACATGACCAAATACTAACTCACGGTCTGATCGGGTCAAGTCGGCCAAACCACCGACCGTAAAGCTGAGTCGGCGCTCGTACCCACAAATTGACCAACCCGGTCTGCTCCTGAAGCCAGTCTCTTTGAATTGGCCATCCAGATCAAGTTGTCCAAACAACGATCATCACCCAGGGACAGCCACATTGGCCCGTCATGACCACCCACACCACGGGGAAATGTTAAGTTCACCCATTCTCTAATCCTTATCCTCTCAAGTATTCACTCCTCATCTTTTTCCTTCCCATCATTGACCAAAGATGGAGGGATTTTCTGGGCAAACTCCGCCCGGCTCGGCCTTCTTGCAGGCACCCAAGGCACACCTCGACTCATTAAGAGGACCCATCAGCGCTCCGAGATCAGACCAGATTCACCACCAACCCGGTCCACCCGTGGACACATCAGGACCCATCACTTTCTCGCACACGTTTTTTCCCCCTTCTCCCCCTCGTATCCCATTTGGTTTCCGAGTACTAACCAATGCACACCGACCAAGAAAACGGGGGAAGTATCGGCTGTTCTCGTCTAATTGAATTGGCGTGCACTTCCTAGTATAACACGACACTCCAAAGGAAAGCCTCAGTCGTCCGGTGGAAGACTTAACAAGCAAGCATTGCCACTGTATAACACTCAGCTGCTACATATCCGGAGATCTTATCTGATCCACATCGACTCGATTCAGTAAATGACACATGTTCACTGTCACTGACCCCAGGAGGAACAGCATGGTTTGCTCGATTTCCACAATAGGCTAATACAATTGGCCGGACTTGGGCGGAACTAAATTGGTGTTAGAAAGAGTTCCTGGACGGAGTCAGTCTTTGAAAGGAAGGATGAGAAATGGAAAACGGGAGACGTTTCCTCGCATAGACCTTTCGCGGCTGCCGCCGACATTGGAAGCTAGCTATAAAGTTGCATGCCCACTGCATCCAAAACTGCTAAATATCCTCATTCTGAGAAGCTTCCCATCCGCAATTAGTTTGGCTAAGTTCTCTGCACCATTTGACCGTACCGTGACGGTGGAAGACTATCCATGGCAAGGGATGGCGTCCCAGTTGGTCCTCGTTCGGTGGGCTGAAAAGTAGGGTCGTGCAAAGTTAACCGAAAATAATGGTTGTGGAAATACCAAGTATTTGGTCATTATCGGTTTTTTTTAATGGACAATTATGGTTAATTTTCTGGTTCCGGTTTATATTATTAACTCATATTTAATTTTAAAAATTTTTTCTGTGAAGAACCAACTAACAGAACCTGATCGGTCTCTCTTATTTGAGTTGTACTTTTGTGTTGGGAATGTGGACAGCTACCAGCTGTGGAATCCCCTCCCCCTTTTGTTCTCGACTTCTGATTGAAGTCTCATGTTCTGTACAAATGGTTAACCGAATTGAAGAACCGGTTTTTTTGCGGGGATGGTTTTGCTCATCTAACTCGGTTATGCCGTGATTAAGGCTGCATCACGGAAGCCTGAGATGGTTAAGGTTTAAGCTGAAGGGTATATACCAGGCCTACTTGTAAGGACCAAATTAGAATCACACAATTTGGCAGTTGCACTATCGCATTTTAGCAGATTATAGTGATTTCGCAAATCTCGTCTAGAGTCACTTTATTAACTCAGCTTCATTGATAGTAACACATGCTATCCCTGCTGAAAAGGGTAGCATTTATCCCAACTAAACGATTTTCCGGTTCTTCTGCGTCCAGGCAGCCAGCAAATAAAGCAAGTTGACACGGAGTTACCTCGGGCTTCTCTGCTTCTGAATCTGAATCATACGCAAAATCCACGTAACTTCAGAGGCGGATTATGTATCCTCCTCACCGGAACTGCTGGTGATCCTGTTAACAATTCCTTCATAATCGTGCATGATTTGGATCCAATAGCCACCTGCATTTACCTGCTTAAACATTAGTATTCTAGTGAATAGGGCAACGGTATCTATAACAGTTACGAATAGTTTCTTACCCTTTGCGTAACAGCAGAATCAGCAATACGCAGGAAGGTGTTGGAACACATAAGCTGTTCTTCCCCTTTTTGCTTCTTTTCTCCTTCACTCAACTAAGCTAGCTTTCCTTTAAGAAATTACATGCAATTTCCTCTCACCTAAAACTCCCTGCTGAAAATGAAAAGCTCGTATTCGATTCATGGTTAGATGTTGATGCAGCATCACTGCTGCTGCAAATTACTTCCCAGATGCATCAAACAGTTGCATCTACGCACAGAAATGGTTTGGGATTGGATGTTATTGAAGCACTAAGTTGATGTAACCGAGCAACATAACTGTCTAGATTTCGCTGCGCAACTTGTAGGTTGGCATTTTAGCTGTAAAACGTGTGCTCTCACATTGTGCTCCTTCACCTGTTCATCACAGGGTAGACTTGGTATAAGACGAACCAAACATTTCCCTCATATACTTAATCTCATTTCTAGAATCCCCATGAGCTTTTTGAAGTTTTCGTAATACTGCATGACTTCACGCAGTTTGCATGATGATTTATTAGGAAAACAAAGAAGAATCCCCTTTTTCCTTTCATTTTTCTTCTTTTATCATTTTTTCCTTGGTAAAATTCCATAAAAGAGGAGAGGAATTTTAATATGACAAGCACCTGCAGAGCCGCACAAGTCGACAAAAGGTTTTGGCACTGGTCCAGCAAGGCATGCTCTTTAGAAACTACATTTCTGAGTTCGGTGACGGAGCTATTAACATTTCCAACCTGTAATAAAATTCAAGAAATTTGCGTGAAGACTGATCAGCTCGGCTTGTAACTCCAAAGCAGAAATATTATTGGTGCATCATTCATATTGTCATGTTTTTAGAGTTTTTCTTTAATATATAGATATCATGTTTTGAGTTAAAAAAGAATATGACAATGTATAATATATTGAAAGAATTCCTTTCTAGGATAGAGAAATCACAAACAGTTTTCATGAAACAACACAGTTCTAGTTCATCCGTCAACTAAGCTGTTCCTCTAATACATATTGCACTTTCACCTGAATTCCACTTAAGTTTCTCCAACCTCTCCAAGTCTATCAACCAAGGGAATCGGGAAAAAAATTGCTAAAGACAAATAAATAATGTTCACGCAATGGTTAAGTGGACAGCTGGTCGCACCGCAGGCTTCCTAGTTCTCCTTGATTGGAGAAATCATTCCTAACAGAACCAAAAACAGTACCTCAAGTGTTTATTCATTATTTCATGAGTTCAGAAGCACTTCAGCTTTTGACAGATGAACACAAAGTGAACCGTGTTTCTTTACCCTATATCAAGATGATGTAAGAATCGAATAATGAATTGACCCACCTGTCTAATGGGACACTTTTTCTGAACCAAAATGTTCTTCTTGACAGCTCATATACTAATGAGAGCGGGACAGGTCCAGAACGCTCTTACAACATGAGGGAAGGAAGTTAAAAGCGACCCAGTATACATAATCAAGTTCATGTCATGCTCATGTACTCACAAGACATGTCCAAGACACTCTTACAGCAGGAGGCTGTTGAACTCAAAATGAACCCTGTCGTACATAAGCAAGCTCATGGCATGCATATTTACTACTCAATTCTGGTATTGGGCTGGAATTATTGGGTCCAGATTACTAAAAGCCTCATCAGAAATGACAATTGCAACTCGATAAAAACAAAATAGGGACGGGTAGCCATGGAAGAAGGGTGGCAGTACCTTTGACAACAGTAAGCATATAGATGATGCCATTGCCTGCATCACATCAACAGCTGAACAAATAGCATTCTTCATCTTTTGGATGTCAGCCTGCATAACGAAGTAAAAATATATATGTACAGGCAAAAATATGTAATTTTGAGGAGGTTCACCAAGTTGTGGAAAGGGGATGACGTTTGGATTTTTAATGCAATCTACGTACCCTTGCCCCAGAGATGGGCAGGCGGATAGTGCTAGCCATCAAGTTTTCAGTAGCCCCTGCTAATGAACTTGAGTAATCTCGTTCAATGGAAGGCCATTGCTCCAAGTAAATCATCTGCAGTTGACAAGCAAATACGAATCAACAGAAATAAAAAAATAACAGCATGTGCAACCTTGACTTCTGACAGGAGAATGTCTACCAGTAGAAGTTGGTAGATAAATAAATAAGAAATCAATAGGCTTTGACAACCCTCGAGTTTACCAATAACAAAGATCCCTGAAAATGAAATGAATAAGGAAGAAATAAAGTAGATAAGCAAAACTGCAAGAAACACAATTATGGTGTCAATGCAGTCATCTATTACCTGTCCCCTTAGAATGGCTGCAAGCTTCAGATTTTCCCTTTGCAGTTGCAACTGAAATCTTTTCATTTGAACAGATTCACGCAGCCTTGTAGTGCTCACCCAGGTAGTGTAGAGACTTCTCTGTAGAAGGGACGTAAAAAAAATTATGTTCTAGATTTTGAGTTTTCAAAGAAATATAAGTAACCAGAAACAAAGATTACAGTCTGAAATATGAAGAAGGGAAAAAAAAATTCCCAATCCCTTTTAAGCTAAATAACTGATTATGTAAGAGAATACTAATAAAACCTCCATAAGATTTACTCATAAAGATTTTCTAGCCTTCAGTGATAACTTACAATCTCAGGTAGGCTCTCTTCAGCAATTAGAATATTAGATAACCAAAAATGGAAAAATGCAAGACCATTTCCTTTGGGCCAAAATGTCATATATGTGAAAAAGGTGACATCACTAAGAGCAAAAACATATAGACAATTGGTATATCCACTTTTAATTAAAATTTATATGCCGGTTTTCTGATTGAAGAGGCCTTCTGATGCAAATCTCTGGAATGGACTTCAATAAGTCAGATGATGGCATTTCATGCTTACACTTGATGATGAGCTTGCTAGGAAGGATATGAATCTTTCTATGAGAAGATTATGTTGTGGCGTCTTAATATTGCATAGGTAATGGTCAATACCAGTTCCTATATACAAGATCATGAACTTATCTTAGTGTCATAGTTCTCCTTAAGTTAAAATATCCAAAAAAAATCTCTCCTGTCTGTTCACAAGGAATATATAATGACTCTCATCCTACATCAACATACTCGAGAGAACTATAATCAGTTCTGGTAAAAGTTACAAATTGATTCTAACGCATCACTCCACAACTGCTACGTGAAACTGCTGGGTGCAGCAGCGCCATTTCTTACAGGGCTTTAGACACCGCAACCAATAACTCTATCTGCTTTCCCATGAAGCCACATGTATATAGCTAATTAAGCATCCTCTTCTAGATATTTCTCTCTGATAGTACCGTTGATAGAAAGCCTGGCCAGATACTTCCTATACATACAAACAGCAGCTGCATCTAACTGGTATGACTACAACATCACAACTGTATGATACCAACAATAAATGGTGCAGAAATCAACATGAAAACAAATTATGGAACTGCCAAGCGGTATGTAACTCTGAATTTTATAATTTTAAAAGGGAGGTGTAATGCTCAAGCCAGTAGGATCTTCTTATACTGTACTATATTTAAATTACCAGCAATACCTCTGCATTCATTTGTTGTGCAGACAGGGCCAGATCTGCTCTTGCATTTGCAAATCGCCATTGCAAAAGCCGGTTATGCAAAAGCCTCATAGCATGCGCATCCACAATGCGATTCTCCCCAAACTTCCCTTTCCTAATCTCAACAGCAAAACTCAAAATTGAAGGTGCACTCCCAACATTATTATTATCGGCCCAAGTACCCCCCAGAGAACTCCTTCCCCGAGAAGGGCTCATTCCCCTTGGAGATGAGGCAGCCCGGCTTGCCAGATTACTTGGTGAAGTAGGACGAATAGCCCCATGGATTGGAGACTGTCCCCTTGTATTCAAAATCCCTTTTGGAGAAGATACAGGGCTGTCAAAATATTGCTTCTTTTGACCTATGAATTTTGTTGTCGTTACCATATTTTTCAATCCTCCACTCTTGGATAGCGGTGAGCCTGGTTCTGTCTGCTGCCGCAATCTGTTATTTGTCTCCTGCATAAACCTCGGAGGCACCACAATCCCCCCTGGTGCACGCTGTATATTGCATTCACTGCCACCGCCACCCCTAAATTCCCTCTGAGCTCCTGAATTACCTTGAGAAGATCCATCCTCACTGTCTGAAGAGAGCAAATTGCTCGTTTCATTAAATCCAATACCTGAATTTTTCTTGCCGTTAATCTCTGCCAGTTTCCTTGGAACCGCATTGCTCATATTTGAGCTAGATAACCTTCCATTTAATGAAGACCTAGGATCCAGGATCATTGCGCCCTGGAGAGCCCTGACCACAGTCCCCGTATTAGATCCACCCAATTTCCTCTTCTCATCTGTGATATCCACGCTCCTACAGAGTGAGTTCCCTGCACGTAACCTTCCTGGCCACCGATGCTGCTCAATGGTCGCCGGAGTGGCTGCAATGGATGCAGGCTTTCTCCTCTCTGGCGTACCTCTCCTCACCGTGCCTGGAGATGGAGACCGCGACAAAAGTGGCTTTGCTTTGCTAACCTGGGACGAGAACGAATCCCCCTGAAAAGACGCTGACAGGCTCCGGACTGAAGTGAGCAGCATCTTCTGCGCAGGCGTCACTTCATTGCCGTCTGCTTTACTGCTTGCACCCCTCAAATCCACTGAATTAGACAGCGGGGTGGCAGAACGCCTCCTCTCGGATGACCGCGATCGATTTATCGCCGCCGGAGCAGCCGCCGTCGGCGTCATCGTGGCCGTGAAGCTAGCTGCTTTACTGCTCGCACCACTCAAATCCACCGAATTCGAGTTCGACCGTGGGGTGCCAGAACTCCTACGCTGGGCTGACTGTGATCGCTTTGTTGCCCCAGGGGCGGCCGACACCTGCGTCATCCTGGCAGCGGAGCTCGCCGGCCGCGAGATCGCCGGCGACTGACACCGTTTCAAGGTTAAAGACTGAGCAGACGAGGAGGACGACGAGGCCGAGGTCGACGAGGATGTGGAGGACATGTAGCGAGAGGTGACCTCTCGGGACTTGACACGGCGAGGAGGAGCGGTAGCATTGCCAGGGTGGGAGGGAAGCAGCGGCAACCTCGTAAGATTCGAGCGAGCCGCCGTTGCCTGAGGTTTTATCGTCGTTAACGCAGCAGCTACCATTGCGTGGGATCCATGTCCAGATCGCTTTTCGTTACTCAGGAGACTCTAAATTCTGCGATTTCTACGCTGTCATTGCCGCCAGAAAACGAATGCAACAAGCCGATCAGCTTCAACCATGGGGAGCCCGAATCAGCAACAATAGATGGCGGAGGCAGAGCTTAATGTGACATGGAATGAGATTTTATAGGGTTGCTTTCGGAGAGACTGAGGGCAGGAGGTGACCGGAGATGACCGTTACAGGTCGCCGGAGAGAGGAGACGAGAGCGTGGGAGAAAGTAGTTTTATTGTAGGCCAAAAGTTAAGAACATAACTGTCGTGTACCACTCTTCTAAACTTAAATACTTACAGCACATGATACAAATAAGTTGATTATAGTAGGTATAAATAAATTAAAATAATTTATTATTTATTTTTTAAGAAAATTGTCAGATTTAAGTATTTTTAAATAAAATTATTTTATTAATTAATAAATTAATTTTACCCAAGTTAAATTAATTAATATTTAATAATTTTTGAATGTGGGATAATTTATAATATACACATATAAAAGAATAACCACGTTGTAAAAAGCACCCATCGTCCTGGTGAATTTTATACCATCAGTACAAATGTTTACTCAGACTCGTGGGACCCTAGCGAGGGGTAGACACGTGGGAGCCGTCCATTGGGTTTCGGGAGCACCGAACACAGTGAAGATCGCGGGTGGGGGGTGCTCGTGCAGGAGAGGATGTCGTGTTGTGTGAATCTCCTGAGAGACGTTAAGCTAACGACACCAACCCTTTTTTTGTTTCTAAGGAATTGTCATGATTTTGTTACGTGAAATGGTGCATTCCGACTTTCGGTGCAAAATGTTACAGCTCAAACGACAAAAACAGCGAGTGGTTCGGTTCCATTTGCCTTCTTTAATTATAAGGAAACAAATTGTAGTATTCATCTGTCGAAAATCTCTTTATTAACACAAAATTTACTATTTTAAAAAAATATTACGTATTCATTTTACATAATAAATTCATAACTTGGTGATAAAATTGACATTTCAAGTGTATAATGTATGAATACATATATATATATATAATATACTCAAACCTTATATTAAATTTAAAAAGAGTGTTACTTAATAGATAATAATTATATAAATTTTTTTCCTTACCCTGATGAAACATATTTACTTATTTTTAATGGATCAATTCAACTCGAATTTATTAACAAGAATCTAATAATAATTATATATAGATATATATATATGATCTTGTTTACTCTTCTTGGAAGATCCAGTATTTCTGTGTAAATTATAGGACGATAGAAGACGGAATTAATTATCCGATGTCCTATAAAAGCATAATAACTTTCTTTTTTTATTATACAATTAAATTAAATGAACCAGAAAATACGGGACATAAGTACTTAATATTTCGGCAATGCTACCATCAGCCTAACACGAAGACTGAATATAATGTGATGCGTGTCCCCAATGTCCAGACAATTTAGCAAGTTAACAAATAGACAATTTAACAAACGAGTCAGCCAGACATGAAATTAGAACTTCCAAAAACGACAGCCCACTAAATTTGTACGACATTGGGCCCATGATTAACCCTTCTTTTCTCTAAAAGATATTATTAAGCGACGTAATTGCTCAAGAAAAAAGATTATGAGTTTTGATCTAAATCATATGACGAGAAGTTTATTTTCTCCCTAGCCATTGTGTAGGTTCTCCAGCAAGTACATGTGTAGATATAGCGTGTTCAAAGGATGAATCAAGCACACAATCTTGTGAAACCATTTACCTCTCGTACGTGATAATATACGTGATTTAATAAAAAGGAGATTTGCAATGAGGGAGCTCTATAGCCTTGCGGATCTGACCCAGCAACCTGAATCACGATCGAATTAGGTTTTTTATTTTTTATTTTGCATACGAAGAGGATATAATAAGCAACTGAATATGATTTGAAGTCTTTCTCTAATTATAATTACTCAATTTGAGCCAAGTTTTAGACCGGATTTAGTTGGACACCAACTCCCTTCTAATAAACTAATTAATATCGGTCCAGGGTACTATTAAAACGTCGTGTTACTTGGACCAATTGGGAAAAAGAAAAGTGTATTACTTGAGTCTCACTTAATTAAAAAAAAAATCTCAGGAATATGATGGATCCTTGTTAGAGTTAATAATTCAAACTAGCACAACCCACCTTATCTAATAGCATGAAAATTTTGGCTAGAATATGAATATTTTCGTGTTTTCAAGAGTATATGTTGAGCACAAATAATAGAAATAACTATTGTTTAAAAATAAATTTCAATAATTTATATTTTAAAATATTTTTTATAATATAATTCACATATTAAACTAAATTTTATATTAATTTAAATAAAATATTAAAAATAATTATATGTGTATAATTAATAATTTTTTAAAAACATTTATTACAATTTTTTTATACTTTTGAAACATTATAACTAGAAAACACCAGACACGATTTTTTCGTGCCATGCAAGTTCGTACTTTCAGGTCATGCCAATTTTTATCACCTCTAGTCCTTACGATACGAGGGATCTTACATTGCAATTGGCCATCAGTTAATTCTTATGTAGTTGCAACTATGGTAATAGGGCCATCCCTATCATGACCCTCCTGTCGTGCAAATTTGCTCAGTGAACCGATCGGGGAAGGTGGAGAGATGAACAAGAATTTGCCAAATTTGGAAAAGGGCCCCTGGTCAGTCAAAACTTCATTCTTATCTTGAACCATTTCAGATCTAGATGGGGTGAATCAAATTATTTTAACTAATTTAAGTGGGTAGAGGTGCATTAGTTGATTTGGTACGTGTAGATTCAATCCCGCACTGGCTGAATTGCATGGAAATGGAAATTTGCCTTTGCTTGAGGAGGAAGAGAGACTCTCTCTTGGTGCGCTTTGGTTACCCGCTGCAAATGGATATTCCAACAGAAAAGCGCAAGTCCTAAGAGTCAATGGATCGGTCATCCTTCCATGATTCATGAAGTGATCAACACTAGTCCTTTTTGTGGGGTTATACTGAGAGATTATGGATTGAAATATCGAGTCAATATTTATGGGAAGAACACCAAATCACTCCCATCGGTATATCCGTATCTTCTTCTCGACTGATACGGATGAAAGGATTTTTCATTCCAATGCTTCACGATCGCTCTATTTACTGTGATCCACTGGATGGCACAGCAATCCCACGTTTCCTGTTTTTTTGCTTTGAAGACGGCACAACTGGCATGGTGAGTAGAAGATCTTACACTATCAGACAGTTAAAGCTCAATCATACTCTGGGCTTGAGCTGCTTGCTGATTCGGATTTTGGGCTTCCAATTGATTTATGTATCAAATCAGACGCTGTCACCTATACACCATGAACAACGTTTAGGCTTTTCATGGTTTATCGAGGTTTGCTTATGAGTACCTCTCAAAAGAGGCTAAAGTCTCCCGTTAACTGTGATCAGCTGTCCCTCTAGCTCCATAGTAGCAACTCGATTACACCTCTTCTATTGCATGAAAATTGAAACCAAGCGTTGATTAACCGCAAAATAAGGTGGAGCAAAACATTCAGTGAATCTAGCAGCACGGGATACTAATTACTAGTGACAGACATTTAACTAGCCAGCACGCAACAAGTCTAGGCTATGGCTCGAATGCTTGAGTACATTGAGAAACGACCGTCTCAGAGCTAGTCAATCAACCTTCCTCGGGTGGGCCTGGAGGTGGAGGCAGCGGTAAGTAGGGGAGAAGAGGAGTCCCATGTTCGATCGGACCGGGCTTTATGGAGGCCTTGGAGCTCGGGGATGGGTCAATCTGATGGTAATCTTCCAGATCCAACTTCTCACCGTTGATCTTCTTCTCGAAATAATGGTGAGAGCTCTTCTCCTGCAAATGCCACGAAGAAGCACCTAATATGTTTGACATGCTATTTCAAGAATGTAGCATGCACTCAAAACGATGAAAAATCCGAAAAATGGTTAATGCAGTCAGTTGAATACACGTCAGAATTAAGTACCTGGAGCCTCCCGGTCGCTGCAGTACCATCAACGTGGTGAAGTATGCTGATAGCGCCTGCAATTGAATTTCTGGAAGCGTTGGTATTTCATTTCAATGATCTTACATTCATATTTTCCAAACGATGGATTCCTATCTCTCGGAAGGATAAGCATGCTGCTTAATGACAGACCAAGGACTCGGGTGGGCTATTCTGCGCCATCTTTACTGATGAAAAACAGCATGACCGAAGGCAGAAAGGTGAAATTAATAGCAGCAAGCGAAATTTCTATTCGACGAAATGTTGAAACTCAAGAACACGTTGGTATGTGAATGAGACTCTAGCAATCTCAGTCTCTGATAATTTCGCCCTCGATCCGCATGTTGTAGTCTCTAATTCCAAACCTTCCCATATTCAAAAGCAACCCGACATCATAGAAGGAAAGGTGTAGCTAAAAAAACACAGCTTTCAGTAAGGTGACAAACAACTTGCGAAGTTTAAAACGGCAAGCCCAACATGCATACAAGCCTTCAACAAATAAAGGAACAAACTTTCGACGAGTTAGATAAGAAGAAAGGAAGGAGGAGTTAAGTAATACTGCCAAAATGGGAGCTTGTCGAGGAAATCCATATTACCAGAAAAGGAGAAGCCGACAAGCACAAGCATGATAGCTGCTGCAGCCATGGAGAGGAGAGCCGGAGGAAACTTCATCACATTACAGTTCGAAAGCAGCAAGCAGTAGCTCTGGGAGGGGCTTAAGACATGATATCCATTTTTGAGCAAGGATTTAAAGTAAGGAAGAACAAGAACCCATGACACCCTTCTTCCTCTTTCTGCTATGGCGTGATGGGATTTTAAAGAAGGAGATGCGGTGGAAGTTCTGAAGTTCCAAAAAAGAAATCAAAGAAAATTTAGGGAGAGTTACTGACTGTTGCATTGCAGCAGGGGAGTCAATGAGGAGACATTAATGCGCAGCAGAGAGCGGGAGGGAAACACTGCAGTGCGCCGCGGGATGCGAACCTCGTTGTGTGTGAAGAACAGTCTCCAGGATGTGTTTTTCAAGATTTAACTATACCCGATTGCCTTGATGACAACCAGTAGCAGGCCTTACAAGCTTATATCTCACTTACCAGTTCATGGGGGTGTAGCTCATATGGTAGAGCGCTCGCTTCGCATGCGAGAGGCACGGGGTTCGATTCCCCGCACCTCCAAGTTACTATGTTTTCTTAATAACCTTCATTTTTTGCGCTAAAGACTACTGCTAATGGGCCACTGGTGGCAGCTGTATATCGAGCCCTCGGCTAGGCCTCGAGGTCCATCTATCGACAAGATGGTTACTTCATCCGGCCGGAACATCCGACCTGAGTGGTGGGGATCTGTCAGAAGCTCGCCGGAGGTCGATCATCTCTAGCATTCAGCTCTCAACTGGGTTCGTTTGTCGAATCCTGTCGCCTTTCTTTTGGGACGTCGGAGAGAATCCGTCCATTGCCTCCAAGCTCATGTCGTAGTTCCCGCAATTCAGCTTAGGAGATGCCCACCATGAGATAGGAATATCCTCCAAATATCTTCCTGCAGGCGATAGATCGCCACCTCGGGCGTCAGTTTCCCTCGATCACCTCTCCATCCGGGAGCTATGGACCCCTCCATCATGAAGCTCCTCGAGGAAGATGAGGTTCCTGTCTTCTCTCTCTCTCTCTCTCTCTCTCTCTCTCTCTCTCTCTCTCTCTCTCTCTCTCTCTCTCTCTCTCTCTCTCGATTCTCAGCTTGCTTTCGGTTGTTTGTAGATTTCTGCATTCTCTGTAGAGGTTTAGCTTGAGATTGTCATTGTGTTTTAGTGATGAATGTCAATCGATGATGGCAGGACGAATCTATGCACTCGGGGGCTGACGTGGATGCGTTTCAGGCTGCCCTGAATCGAGATATTGGTGGTGATGCTCCCACTTCCCAGCCTCCTGCTTCTGGTAGTGGTTTTTTCACCCTCTGAGTATTTGAATCTTTTTGGGATTTCGATAAACTCTGAGATTGTGACTAATTTCTCTGAAGAGTATATAATTAACAAGTCACTCTAATTGCTCCTCAAATACAAGAGAAAGACTATTGTTGGACAACTTCTGCAGCAACTCAACAGCTGAACCCAAACCATTTTTTTTTAGAGAATTTTGACCTCATGCATTTTAAATATGGAACTATTTTCACATCCCCAGTAACTGAGATGGCCACCATTGTTTATTTTCGAAATATTTACAATAGTTATGTTTTTCCTCTGTTGTACTTGTTAGTTTTGGAAAGTCGTGCTTAATTTCCATCAAGATAAATTTTCAGGGTCCTGATGAACTCGATATTTTATAGATCTGTACAGCATACATGAGAATACTTGTGAGTTTCTACCTGAAATTCTTCAGTAAGTCCCTTCTCACAAGTCATGAAAAACTTCCATCTGGGGTAGTAAAAAAACTTATTTCTTGTGTTCTAGTATGGCCCCTAGCAGCCTTCTATATGAAGATTATGCTTTTTATTCTTGCAACAATTGAATATTACATGAGTGTTGGCCATCATTGGCTACCTTCATTTTAAGTCAGATCCTTCATGAGATCAGCTTGAATGCCTTGCTCCTCCTTATCATGATGCCCTTTTCCAAATTGGTAATGGGTATGGTGGACATGGTTATTTAGCCTCCACCTCCAGCTCCCAACTTTTTCTATAAGGTGGAGGGCTGCTTCAAACTCTGAAAGCAGAAAACTGCTTCAAATGTCATCATCTTGAAGTTATTCAACCTTCATTTATTTTGGTGTTTTTCACATGAAAATAGCAGTGTAGCTGTTTTATATAGTTAAGATATGCAGTGCCCACAGAATAATAAGTTGGATCTTCCTGATGATGGTCACAAGCAGACTTATATCTTATTGATCTCATAAGTCCTGCTTTAAGTTTCCTTACATTTCTGCAGATTCATCTCAGGAAAACAATGACTATCGTAATCAGTCCTTTCCAGGATGGCAGTCCACTACAAAAGATGAGAATGCTATTCATCCAGCTCCACAAGATCAAGGAAATGTACAGCATCGAGAATGTCTCATATCAGAAAAGGAGATAAAACAGCATGACTCTGACTCCCAACAGAATGATAGTGCTCCTGAAGGCAATCGCCACCTTCTACAACAGGGACAGTCCCAGGGTGATAATCAGCAAGGACCAAACAAACGAATTCCTCAGAATATTACACAGCTCACAGGGATACACAAGTCTGAGAATACTTCCATCCCCATGAATGGCCCAGATAGGATAAATGCTCCTGAGAATGAACCACAGTATTTAAAATTGCAGAACATGAGCAATCAACAGCCAATGGTTCATGAACAAGCAAATAATCGCCCTAATCGCATCAAACAAGTGCCTTTTGCCCTGTTGCTGCCTGTTATATTACCACAACTTGACAAAGACAGAGGAGTGCAACTTCAGACTCTTTATGCGAAATTGAAGGCGAGTATAATGTTTTTTCCTTTTGTTTTGATTATGGAGTGGAATTGGATGGACTTATTGGTCTCTAGTCCTTTTGGATGCTGCAGAAAAATGAGATAGCCAAAGATGAATTTGTAAGAGTTATGAGAGGAATTGTCGGGGATCAGATGCTCAAGTTAGCGGTGACAAAATTGCAACAGGTAACAATAATGATAACACTTCATTTGTGGATAGTAAGGTTTTAATTTCATGATTACAGTATAAACATGGAAATCACGTTTGTGTAGTCGGGCCCCCATCAGCCCCATATGCAAGGTGAAGCTGCATTGCAGAAACATCCAAGAATGCAATCTGCTGCCACGGCAAAGTTCACTGAGCCACATTCATTCCCACAGCTTCATCAGAAAGTGAACTCTGAACCTTCTCATAACCTATCTTCAACAGTCCATCATCGGGAACCTTCCTCCTCAGCACCAATGCAAGGACTTAGCAGGCAGCAACAACATGTACAAAATATGTCGATGTACGGAAGTGGAGGTTCTTATCATCCATTAGGTGGCACAAATGCCAGTAATTCTGCATCATCTATCAAGTCTAAGCCAGGAGGGATTGGTCAACCTGTGGGTGCACCCAGTGTGCCTAAATTTGAGAGGCCCAATCCTACCAATGATCCAAAAATAATGCAGAGTGGCTCTCTTTCCCATTTTACTGGCAATGTACCATTGCAACAAGGGTCAGCCAACTGGAAATCATCGATCAATAAAGATCAAACGTCTGGTCCTTTATCATCATCGCCTTATGTAAAACATGAGCAAATTGATAATAATCAGCAGAATAAGTCCCATATGCATGGCCTGCAAGGACTACCCTCTTTCTCTGCTGGACAGCCTGAGCAGAAATTTCCACCATTAGGAACTCCAAAGGACAGCACTGTAGAGCTGCAGTCCCCTGGAATGGTTTTAGTGAATGCTGCAAGTGCTGGCTCTTTGCATTCAGAACCTCCTCCTATAACATCTTCAGAGGATCCAATGGCCCAGGTGATTTGACTTGTCTTTCTTCCTGCTAATTGACCTTCAGATGGACATATCTACATGCTTGACAATTTTTTTTTCTTTTTATTCTAATGTTCTTCCTTCATTGAACTGAATAATGTATAATGGCCCAGGTCAACTATTAGCAACTGTTTTAGAAGTGGCATTTTTCACCTTACTCAAGAGGGACAGATATAGGAGCGTACATAATGTTGGAGATTGGATATGAAAACCAATTTGACTTAGAATGGGAATTACATAGCTGTCTATGTCTGTACATATCCAGCAGTCCTTGCATAAAAGCCAGCATGAGTTTGATGGTTGTATTAGCTGTGTGAGTGTTCAATCCGTAGATGAATTTACTCCAGGCATTTGTGGTCTCTCTGCATTCTGTTCATGCATTCACTTGAACTAGCAGATATATTCAAATCTATTCCCCGATCTCTCTTCTGACTTTATTTCTCCTTTCCACTTTGTATTATTTATTTTGTTAGCTGGTGATTAGTCAATTATAGGATTTAAGCTCCTTGATATTTTCTTGTTGAATTTAAGCTTGCTTTGTGAAGGTCATCTTTCCTTGATAATATGTGATAGGGCCTCCATATGATGGTGGGTTATCTTTGTTCCATCAGGTAGGGCCCCAGCTTGCAACATCATCTGGAGGGATTAACATGAGAACACCTTCCAAGAAGCCTTCTGTTGGCCAGAAGAAGCCAATTGAGTCAGTTGGTTCTTCACAGGCTTCAAGGTGATTCTTGTTGTACTTATTACGTTATATTTAATCAGTTTAATACAATTCTGTATTCTAATTACTCATTTATTTCAACATAATTTTGTCTTGCTCAGTAAGAAGCAGAAGGTTTCTGGGGCCTTTGCAGATCAGAGCATTGAACAACTCATTGATGTCACTGCTGTTAGTGGAGTGAATCTTAGGGTATGAGTTTTTATCATCATCACCATCATCATATGGATGCCTCTTTTATTTGGTGTTTTTGTAACTTTGTGATGCATGAAAACCATTTTTTATCCACTTAAAATCATGCTTTGCACTAGGAAGAGGAAGAACAACTCTTTTCTGGGTCTAAGGAAGACAGTCGAGCTTCAGAAGCATCGAGGCAATTTGTGCAAGAAGAAGAGGAAACACTCATCCTACAGAGAGCTTCCCTGCAGAAAAAATTGGCAGAGATCAGTTAAAACTTCTCCTTTTCTCCATCTTCATTGTGAAATTTTGTAATCTGTTGGTCACTGCTGTTGACTTAGTATATGATGAAATAATATCTGTGGCGCATAATTGGTATTATGCTTCCTGCAGTGAGCAAATGTGGGGTCAAGGATATGAGCAATGATGTGGAGCGATGTCTATCACTGGTAGGTGCTACACATTTTTGCTGTTGTTTGCACCTTTCTATGATTTCTCATGCGATATGTAACTGAATTTTCAGTGCGTAGAGGAGAGGATTCGGGGACTTCTGTGCAATTTAATTAGAGTTTCTAAGCAGGCAGGTTTTCCTTCATTCTAGTAGTTCACTAGATCAGCTTTATTTTGATCTTCTGCTGATGCATTCTACCTCCTGATCCAGAGGATAGATACTGAGAAGCTCAGGCATTGTACAATTATCACCTCAGATGTTCGCCACCAGCTAACCTTGTTGAATCAGAAAGCTAGGGAAGAATGGGAGAAGAAGCAAGTGGAAGCAGAAAAATTGCAGAAACTTAGTGAGGTTGATAGTTCTCTAGTACCCTTTTCTGAATTTGGAGTTATCTATAGCGATAACTGATCCTCCTTAGGCACATGCATACGTGTAATGCCTTTTTAATATCAATTTCCAATATTTACTATTAGAAAAAATATCCAATAGGAGTCATAAAGTGCAATATAACAAGTTTTTCATTATTTTCTTATTTGTGGTATAAGAAAATTGAAAATTTTCTCCAATTTTTTTAGAATCTAAGAGAGCGTCAATTTCTTTCACTACTTATTGTAACTTTTGTTCTGCCCCTTTTCATCACTATTTAATTAATGTAATGTGTCTAATTGCAGCCAGAGGGCAATAATTCAGCTGATGGTGACAAAGAGAAGGATGAAGGTCGTGGGAAAGCTGTGAAGGTGCTATAAGTGATATCTGTCTTCTCCATAATTTGGAGCCAAAAGGAAAAATGATTTTTATGGAAATATATTTTGGCTTTCTTGTAGGTAAACAAAGAAGAAGATGATAAGATGAGAACAACGGCCGCAAATGTTGCTGCTCGAGCTGCTGTTGGAGGAGATGATATGTTGTCAAAGTGGCAAATGATGGCTGAACAAGCTAGGCAGAAACGGGAGGGAGGAGTTGAAAGGCTGTCAGGTTCCCAGCCCAGCAAAAATTTGGGCCCTAAGACCAGTTTGGCCTCTGGTAGAAGCATGAAGGAGCCTCAAGGATCAGGAAAATGGGGTCAGTCAGCCCCTCCAATTTCTTCGGGTATGTTTTCCAGCTTCGCGTTGTTTCTTTTATTTTATCAGACTTAGACTTGATATTCTAGCAGTTAAAGTATGCATTCACTGATTCCTGGGTCTGACAGAGGATCTGAAGGTCAGACACCAACAAATTATAATTTTAGTAGTGGCATGCCTTCATAGGTTCATGATTAAGGGATGGATCTGATAGGTCCGATGATTTATACATCTGTTGTTCTAGAAAATGAAAATAGTCTAGAAATCTGAAGTGCGTGAGATTTGCTGGTCCTATAACATCCATCCTTTGTCAATGTATTAAAAATATGAAGTGCATGATATTTGCTGGTTCACAACTTCAGTTTGATCAATGAAAGAACTATGACATTCATGCTGATTCCTTTAATGAGCATCCCACCATTTTCTTGCGCAAGTTGGTCCCGAAGCTGAACTAAAGCACAAAAATGGCCAGTTTCTGTTGAGATCAGTTGAACCAGCTTGTGATGTCTGGTTCTGATAAATATTAGCACGGTTTTTTATTTCTAGTGTATTTGGCTGGCTTCATTTCTTTTTCCCTGTTGATGTCTTACACTACTACTTAAAAGTGCAGAAATGAAGAATCCTGCTTGCTTAAACTACAATGCAGGCTAAGTCCAGTGTTCTGTCAATCTAAATCTTTCTCACAATCTTCACTTTTGTTTAAAAATAGGTGCTACAAGAAGACTGGGGAGAAACCAAAGTGTTCCTGCTCAAACTAAGGTAGCCCGTACCATATCTGTCAAGGATGTGATTGCTGTCCTGGAAAGGGAGCCTCAGATGTCCAGGTCTAGCCTGATATATCGCCTCTACAATAAAGTCCATTCTGACACTACCTCTGGATAATCTATGATAACTCACCCGGAAGTTCATATCTCTGAATTGTCTTTTACAACCCGGGAAATGAGTTCTGGGAAGGGGAAGGGAAAGGGAAACCATTACCTCGGATCAGTTAAAGATCACTGATGGTTTAAAAAACCTCATGCCTATTGGAAAGCATGTATAATCGCACTGTCATTAATAGTGCCAGTTCAGGCTATATATGTGCTTGTGTCATAGCAGGCTCTCTTCTAATCTTACTCCTGGCTGCCAATCCTGCCTATGTCTCCACTTCTGTGATAACTGAAGCTGTTACGTTTCTGTTAAAATGGGGAAGGGAGCTGCAAAGGCCAAGGGTGCAAGCCTGGTCCATCGTTATTGTTTGCATTTGTATGATAGTGCGAGCTGATTGTCTCTATTGAGTGGAACTCAGTTAGATGATAACATGTTTTATGTTAATGTGTTCAGAGCTACCTCTAGAGATTCACTGTTCCTTGTTCAAACATGGAACCTTTTTTTCTTTTGGTCTGAAAGTTAGTGTTTATGAAGATTTACTTACTGTTCTTCTGCCGTCTCTGAATATCATTTGCAAAGCGTAGTTCAATCAGACTAGTTTTTACTGCAAAAATGGCTCGACAGTCCCGGAAAAAGCAATTCACATTACAGTCTACGCAAGGATCCTCTCTTTCTTCGACCTCTCAACCTTTACGTCCCACAGCTCATCCAGTGTCCTTGAACGTCGATGGTAGCTTGACTATTCCAGGTTCTGCCAATTCGCCGGTTGAGCCAGGTCGACCTGGGCAAAGCAGGACTATGTTACCTGAAGCAGAAGGCAGTTTATGCTCACATATTGCTAGTCATTGGAAGACCCGGATGGTCTGGCATTGGCACTCCGTGACCCTGTCTCTCTACGAGCTTGCAGTGCAGAAGAACAAGAAATCAGAGAACCGGGCGGTGTAATGAAGAAACATTTCCTATTTGCCTAAGATTTGGTTTCATGCCAGCAGGGAAGATGGGGAAGATAAGTGGACATATCACACATCTAGCCGGAAACCGAAAAGAGAATATGCTCAAGCAAAATTTAAAGGGAGCTATCAGCACTAGCTCAAAGTTTTACCGCCGGCTAATGGGTATTTTGAAAATGACATACCAGATCATCGTACCAAGGATATAGCTGTCTTCCTCACCGAACCAGAATTTTGTAAAGGAGTTGGAGCACTAAAGAGATCAGGGCTAGGTGAAACAATGTATCATAATTTTGTAAATAACTAACAAAACATGAGAAAGATGGTGTTTCTCGGGCCAGTGTGCCTGGGGCAAGGATATAGCTATCTTCCTCACTGAACCAGAATTCCTTACAATACATGCTCCTACTCTTAAATTACAAATGACAATAACTTAATTTGGTGGCACATTCCGCTAATCACAGAACTAAATTCCTAAAGGAGGATGAAAGAGATTGCTGCGAGTCGGTTTGCTCCTCAGGAACCCAAGGAGAGGCTGGCTCTGGCAAGGACTGTGATTGAATGTGAACCTTGAAATATCCCGACTTATTATACAAAATGCATCCTCTAGAGACCTGGATCTATATACAATTTTCTCAAAACAAGAAAGATCTGAACCTTGTGCAGGCAAATTGCCGGCTCACAACTTATCTAGAAGGAACGATCTGGACGAACTCGCCTCCTTCCCTGTACATCAGCCTGCCAAGCTACATCACTCACACTCCTGTTCTGAGATCTTTCAAGTGAAGCAACTTTTGCCCTATAGGAAGCAATAGAAGCAACAGCATTACTCTTTACCCTTGGACCACTACCGAGCTCACAGGCTTCACCAACTGACGAGAATCGTAGCTCTGCAGGAGGAATGAAGCAGTCCTCGGAGAGTCCAGGTATGTTAAATGCCACCTCTTCAATCACCCAGGCCTCCTCCATTCGGGTCTTCGTGTGGCTCATTGAGTTCTCCCCAAATCGGAAAAGGGTAACCACTGACCGACCTGAGTGAGCAATCATGATCCCCTCCACAGGTCTGTAATCATCAAGGAAGGAGTTGATTGTTGTCTCCCAGTAGACAACGTCACCCTCATTATTCTGTATACGGGTCAAGTGAGAGTCCTCCAGGTGGATTAGGAGACCTGTCTTCTGGCTGAAGTAGCCAAACAGGACATGCCGTATTATCTCGGCAGGGCCCTCACTCCTTGCCTTAAGGGTTGTTGGATCAGCACATAACTTGAGGATGAAGCAATCCTCACCATTGATCTTCTTCTCACCAATGCATCTCGCACTTGCAAACATGCTTGCCGTAGTTCTTGGGTCGAGACCCTGTATAATGAGTGAGCAGTAAGAACAAGTTGCACAACGAGAAAATTGTCTGTTAGAAAATCAAGTAGACAAAACAAAGTGAATTTAACTCTCAGATTAACTGATAAATGGATTAAGGTCGCATCTTCCAATAACCTGGAATCTCCATACTTTCACATCCGATATTCGTTAGAAATTCAATTTCCACGTTTCAATGTTGCGTCATTTTTATGTGAAACAAAATGGTTCATTCATTTCGCAATTGTTGAACTATTCAACCTGCTATTTCTGCAACAGAAAATGCATTTCCAAAATCTTTTCCTTCGAAATTTTTCAGAAAACAGAAACAAAGGCTTGCTTTCCACATTGTCTTCAGAGAATAGAGCTCCAACATAATGGAATTGGATCACCACATAAAACAGAGTACAACAATTCCTTTCTACTTCTTTTGTTTTATGAATTCCCAGCATGAAATATAAATAGAAGTAATGGACAAGGTCAAGAAGCAACACCAAATAAAATGTGCTCCTAAGTTACAGAGCAAGACATTTTCTTTCATCACCATATCTGAAATTCTGAATATTTCTTAGGTTTTAGAGAACCAATTGAAAAAAAAAAAAACAGAAAGATCCTGTAGGAGTATTACAATTGGCCATGTTATAAGGCAATGATCACCTGAAGTGTACGACGTAGAGGTCTGACTGGGCCCTTGGCAGCATGTGGACCTGACCACGGGGTATGCCTCCACACGAGTTTCCCATTGCAACCTGCATGAACCTTACTCCCTCCTAGGGCAAGCTCCACGTACCACATATTGGGGTTCATCTGCCATAGCACGAACCCACCTGATTCTGCTGCCTTGGATGAGTTCTTGTTCTTAACCTTATTAGCTGTCTCGAACTCAGATGCAATCATCCTCACCTTCCCCATCGCATATGCAGTGTGGATGGAGTTCTGAATCTTCTGCCCGCCTGAAGCAGCCGTGTACTGCTGCAGTATATACTGTGCAGATGAAGACTCCTAAATCCATCACATCATAAGATACGCCATTGTCAGCGAAAGCCCCAAATTTGAGTTATTACAGGATAAACCGAAAATTTGCTTTTAAGTCTTCGTTGTAACCACTAGATGAAAGAAACAGACAAATTCACAGCGTAAGTGTAAAATTCACCATTTAACATCAGCTCTTAAATGTAAATCTTCTCCCCCACAGAATGTTTTTCTCACAACAAGAATGGCTGAACCACTACCACTGCCTAAGAGCAAACCTTGCTATGTGAACAGAGAAATAGGGCATGAATATTTACTTCACAAATACCAGGAAAAATCATATGACCACTACTGCATCAGGAAATGGTGACTCAGTGATCACAATCAACATTAATAACTTAAATGTGAAAGGAGGAGAATAAACAAAGTGTAAAGTTAAATGCTGTGCTCCACTATTGTGTGTTTTGCGCCTTTCTTCCCAAGACATCGGTTAAAGTTTTTCACGGTAAAAATCCAAAATTGGGATGGATTTATTTTATGGGTAGTAAGTAGTAAAAGGTTTTTTTTCTCCGGTGAACACTAAAAAGTTATATACTGTGTCCCAAGCTTCTTTTTAGGAGCATTAAATCTCACCGGAAGACTCATTTTCTTGAAAAAATGATAGCTTGGATTCATACGTCTTCCATTAATTCGATTCTTAACCAGAAAGCTCGTTTTCTAAGTGCAGAACAGAGAGAATGAAGGGCAGATGATCTAAATCTATTAATTACAAGACAATGTGCAGAGAGAGAGAGAGAGAGAGAGAGAGACTAACAATGGGAGTATTTTTTATGCTAAGGTGAGGCAGAGGGTCGCCGGAGGTGACGTGGACGGGGGCGAGAGGCGCACCTAAGACTCCGAGAAGCAGCCTCAGATCCGACCGCTTACTGTACGAGGAAGACGAAGCGGATGCCGAAGAAGAGACGGAGGGGGCCCTCGACAGCTTCTGCCCCTTCATCCAGTGGCCCCACCTGCCCTCGCCCCTCGAATCCCCACCGTCCGCCTCGTCGGGATCCGGCCCCTCCTTGAGCGGCGACAAGGCCTCCACTTGCGGCCTCAGGACCCCCGATCTCGAGACAATCTGGGGGTCCATCTTCGGCGGGTGGCGACCCCTGCCGTTGCGCCGTAGGAGGCCCGACATGGGCGAGGAACTCCGGGCAGGGCTCTTGGTCCGGGACCTCGACCGGCCGGGAGACAGTCCCCGGACCATCTCGTCCTTGAGGGCGGAGAAGAACCCCTGCTTCTTCTCCATTATCAATGGTCTCTCTCTCTCTCTAGAAGCTGATATATAACTGAGAGAGCGCAGTAGCGGAGAGAATGGCACTGAGTGTGTTGAGCTCAGTAGAGAGAGAGAGAGAGAGATATGGCGTTGAGGAGAAGGGAAGTGAGGTTAGCAGAGAGGGAGGGTGTCCGTATAATCATTATGACGAGACGAGTGAGGGGAAATTTTTTTAATTAATTCATTATTATTTTATTGTTTGGAATATATTGCCGCGAGACTCAGATCACTGTTGCTTGCCCTTTATCCGCTGTTTCCCTTCTCACTTTTTTTATGATAATAATTTTTTTCGCCTGGTTTTTCTTCTCTTCTTTTTTTTTTTAAAATTTTTTGTCGTGACGGAAAATCAAACTGAGAATACTCCCTCGGGATGCGGGAGCTCGCGATAGGCTGACGGAGGAGTTGGCGCCGTTTGCTTTTACAACGGTCGGGTTGGTGGTTAAAACTCAAAAGAATACTAACATCTCGTTTAGCCTCAGGAATTCTTAATATATTAAAAGAATACATTAATTTAATATAAATAATAAATTTTAAAGAAAATAGTATGGTGCGAGTGGGGAGTGCAATTGCATGCTTAAACATGAACAATGATGGGGGGTCGATCGTTGAATGATCCGCGTGCGGCTGGCTGAAGGGGTGGGGGCACTCGTCACATTATTATTTCCAGATCCATCGTCCCATGTCCCGTGAATTCGACGTGGTCGCACGCACGTACCGGCCGATATGTTCGGGTGTTATAATGTTATATAGTTCAATGACGATAGCCGTACTTATCTTCCCAGAGGCATGTTACGACGGTCGAGGACGTGCTCCACGATTTTCCATTCGTCGAATCGTCAATTGAACACTGAAATAGCTAGGGTTGTTCCATAGGGTGAATGTGCGTAAGCGTCCAAGAGCCCAGAGTCCAAACCCAGAAGAGTATGGGACCGAAGTCGGTACAGATTTCTTGGCTGGTACCGGTTGTTGGCAGGTCTCTCTGTCCTCTCTCTCTCATTTGACGCAATGCGGATCGACCCTTTCTCCTCCCTATTTTCTTTTAATTCGAACTAAGGGTCTTTTCTACCTGCGCAACTTATAAAACCCTAATCTCAGCACGAGCTTAGACCAAGGAATGCTGGTTGACGCTAACTGCACGCATATCATTGGCTTCTTCAACCCCCCCGTCAATCAGATCGCCAATCGCGGAGGTCATCTTTCTAATCTTTTTCCTCCTCTTTTTTTTTTTGTCTCTCGTTTGGAATATCTCTATTTTGTATAAATAGTATTAAAATTTTTGGAATATTAGATACTGTGCATCGAGAAAATGGATGTACTAAGGAGAAAATAGAACCAACGACGTTGATCTTCGTGGAACGGCTTCAAACCTCTTCGAGTTCGATTGGATGCGGCCTCTCTTCGGGATTATTAGATGCATGATGGGAACATGGCAGCTCTCTCTCTCTCTCTATCCCTCACAAGTCAATACCTAACTGGATGCAAATTGAAGCACGGAATATGATTATTGTGGGTGCAATAGCATATAATCTCATGATGGTCACTAATTCTCCCTTCTAAGCAATGATCCTCTTCCAAGTTTCCATACATTGACACCCCCCCGACAAGTCTATCAAAGAATTCTCAAAATACATCAGAAGCCTTGCTAGAAAACACTGATGATGTAATATATATACAATTACATGTAATTTACAAGTTAAGAGTATCATCATACCATTATTCTGAGGGGCAAAACATGGACCTTGACCAGCACATACAAGAATTTTCTGCGATTCTGCGGAAATCTCGCTGATTAAGTTGATAATCAGGCCCGAGCAGGCATCCTACCAAACCAGGAAAATTAAAAAAAGGGAAAATGAGAACAGGAAAAAGACGGATATGTTGCACTAAAAGTCAAGTCGAACGATCGTGGTGATATATGAAGGATTGTCCGAGTGACGTTGATCGATCAGTAGAAAGATTGATTCATATATATAATTATTTGACTGCATTGTTCACGAACATGCAGTACATGCACAACACGGCTTTGAACATCAAAATAGCATCTTCTCAAAGAGAGGAAGTTATCTTGACCGAAATCCAGAACTTGGTCCAACGTCTAAACATCGAGGGGGGTCGACACGTAACATAAGCGGCACAATAATTAGGAATGGACCCATGTAGCTCATTGCCTCTTGTACGTGTCTTGTTCGAAGAACATTGCACAGAATGAATGCATCAAAGTTCGTTCAAAATCTCATCCGTCTTCACCTTCAAGGCACCGTTGCATCTTTAGGTCCCATCTCTCTTCCTTTCTCTCTTCTTTCAATGACATAATTTTCCCTAATTATGCTCATTTCTATCCATTTGATTATTATACTCGATGATATACTAAGAGATAAATATCTCATAATCATGGATTTAGTTATTCAAGAATATGTTGGATGTCAAACCACTATAATCCAACAATACAATCCCTTTTTTTTTTAATTTAAAGTGTCTTCTTGATAAAGAGTGGTGATGATCTTGTGGTTAGCTTTTCTTCTTCTTTTACCATGTGCTTTTGTGCCCTTGACTAAGCTTAGACTTAGCTGTAGGCCTGCTTGAATCGAATGAACGGATCAGGAGTCACTTAGTATCATCTCACGTAAAGCCACACGACATTAGGCTTTGATAAGGAGGAAAGAAAAAGAAAAGACACAAAACGATGGGATTAGATTTGGACTGGTCGGCTCCAAAGTTATTCAAACAAAGCCCATATTCCTCCTCCTCTATAACTTTCACTCTAAACCAAAAAAAAAGGTAAAAAATAATGAAGAAATCTCTTTATCTAGTTGCAGACAGATACCCAGAGACCCACACACACACACATGTATATGTACATAAATTTGATAAAATGGCAAAGTGACTTCTAGAACTTCGACCGGTTGTCTTGGTACATGACTGGCCTTGCAATTATATACTCGGGACCCAATTGTAAAAGATGGCATTAAATAATCTCTGTACTTCTTATGCATATGTGTGCACCAATACTAGTAGGAATACCAATAAGTTTATGAAGATGATAAGTGTACCCAACAATCTCCGAGGCCTAGATGGTAGATGACTCTTTAAGTCCGGATGGGCAGCAGAATATGGGTCGAAATCATCGTGCAGCCCAGCCCAGTGGAGCAATAATTTAGATCAACCGACAGAAACAGTACTCTCAACTGTTGCCGGGTCCATCATACGTTAAAGAAAATTGACAAAATATAGAAATAGGGTACAATGCACAGAGATGCCTTTTAGTATCAGATTAAGATATCTGTATTTAATTCTCGTAAATGGAACTCTGTGCACCTTTTGGCTCTTAGAACCATCTCGAGTAGTTGCTGATATCGAGCATTGTCATGGCGGAAACCACTTGAGCAACTGCAAACTCGTGGTCTATAGCGCACATAGATTTAACAAGCGCGAATTCGTCCAAGGCACTCTGATGAATGCTTGTACCTTCGCGAAGATACGTGTGACCCACCGAACAACTTTCGTACTGTGAATTTCATTAGCTTCTCTTGCTTGCAGACCAGACTCCCTTAGTTCATACGTTCCCAGGAGCGCACTCCTGAAACCGTGTGGGGACTACTCCTCCTACGTCCTTTGCCTTCCACATTAGATCCCACCTGCTGTGGGTCTCCCTCTTAATTATTAATGAATTGAAACACAACCACATCCCCTTTGTAATTGCAAATCCACCGCTTTGCCACATCTGAAACATTTCACTAAAACAAATTTAAGTGATACGGTCGATTATACTGTTGATATTTTAACTCACAGAGAACATGCACATAATAGTTCAGTTGATGAATGATAGAATATATCCCTATAAACAATTTTGGTGTTGCATGCATACTCAAAAACCCCATGGGGTCCTACTTGAAGTCCTATGTTGTGAGTGCCATGATTGCCATTAATGTCATAAGGGAAAAAAATTTATGATTAGTAGTTGGACAGATTTGTAAGTACTATGAATTATTAGACTCATTTTTTAAAAAATGTGCATTATTGATTATAAACCTAGTTGAGTTGTCAAGTGATTTAATTGCCGAACCGTTACAAAGATTATAAGCCATTTCTTAGATACGATCAAAACCACCTAATGTACTCGCCCGGCATCACCACTAGCTAATCCACAGTGAAAGTCTGATTGGATCTGGACAAGCTTAAATGGGATCCGTGATGAACCCCCGTTTCCATACATTAAATACCTCTGTGAAGGGCATCTTTCATTTTTGAAAAGATGGTGATGCTCCACCAAAATTTCCATCCTGCTCAGGGCCCCCTTTGGCCGTTTCTCTGTCGAACAATCCCCACTTCGAGGGATCCGCTATTAAGGAAACTGTCAGCAACTGGGTGTTGCTGCTGTTACATTCCCTCTTGCCATGCTGCATCCGCTGTGCAGATAAGAGTTGAGTACAGGTTGGCTGAAAATCACGCAAGCAAGCCAGCTCTATAATGTTCCTGTTCGTGCACAGTTGACTGGGTTTTAATACGGTTAGATTAGACTCTTTAAACTATCATACATGAGACAGTGCCTGTCGAATAAACATCCCCCCGAAGACTACAAGGGTATTAGAAACAGTTTCTCCTGCACATATATAGGCTGGCGCTGCGGTTAAAACCTTGGAACCATGATCGACCGCGTTTGTTCTGCTCGATTCATCGCCTTAGTGCTAGGTCCTACACCGGGCATGTGACAGCGACAGAGAAATGTCATAAAGATGCTGTGGCACGTACGTACCAAGATCAGAGATCATGTGGGAAAAGTGGCACCGACGCACACGCACTGTCCTGCATTGGTGGGGGCATACTACCATTTCGCATCGCATTCGTATGAACTTTTTCCATGAATCTGTTGGGGACAATAAATAGTTGCCCACTGAATGAAGGAAAGATAGGACGTCTAGGTCATGTTTGATACGCATAAATGAAATTGGAAATTTAAGTAGTTATTTCAGCCCTCATTCTATTTCTTTTCCTGTGTTTGATTGTGCAGATAAGAACATGAATGATCACTCCCCTCCCCCCGATTCTCCTAATTTTCATTGCTCCTCTTCAGCCAAGGTATATTTTATTCCTGGACCGACAATACCTGCTCTACCCTTCACCGTTCCATCTAATTACAAAAATACCAGAAACCTACCCTCACTGCATCAAACCTTTTCCATGTCAGACCTGGTGAAGAGTACGGCGGCGTTCAGGTTGACTGTAGTTTTGTCCCAAAATCCACGGGGCTACCCCGTCAGATGGTGTGAAATTTTGTCCAAGCTTGACCAATTTATTAAAAATGAAATATTTAGTCTATGCTACTGGGATCATTGATACACACACATGCACAAACGTATATATAAAGTATGGTGCAAATTCACTTCCCAGGTCCAGCCCTCTGGGGTTATCATTTACGGATCAATGATCAATTCTGTATGACTTCACATGACAATATTCGATGAAGTATGACATGATCCTGAATTATGTTACATATATATATATATATATAATTCAACTATCATTGTATATAGAGAAGGGTAAAATTGATAATATAATTTTTTACATCAAATTTCATTCTCCCATTATAAGAATTCATACAAAACATGAGAATAATAATTATTATTATTTTATATCCCATTATATTTTTATTTTGAATTAAGTAATTTCGATTTCGATTCAATTTTTACGCAATGGATTAGTCAAACAATAAATTTTTGGAAAAAAACATTGGAATTAAGGAAGACTTTAGGCGGAGAGAATGAAATCCCATATCTACTGGTTCAATGGTAAGAGCATTGTCGATCAATGCTTCCGTTCTCAAATTTCCTAGGGCTCATAGATCCGAAATATGAAACCAAGAAGGGTAGCTAGCTCCTCGAGCCATACACACGTATGGTCTCAGTCATCTAAGAACCGGATGCGAATGACATGTAATCAACCTAATGAAAGTCGACTTAAGGGACGCGTTTTGATGTTGATGTTGATATAAAGGTGCAACTTGGAAACCCTCTAGAATACTGGGTTTTTCTCATTCTTTATTCTTCTTCTTTTTAACTTGAGACTATATTTGGTGCGCTTAATATAAATTTTTTTTATTTATAAAATTTAAACTCGATATGTTATTTACAAAAAGAATATCAAAATGTCTAGTGTTCATTTTTAACCCCTTCTGTTCATTTCTCGTGTCATCATCTCCCTAAGCTCATAATCATCTCTTATCCTTTTCTGATCAATAATCCTCTTTTATCAAAGTGTATTTTCTTCCTGACTAAGGGAGTTGAGAATCGGTGAGCTAGTCTACATCATGCCATTAGATTGGATCCGGTATTGCCCTTCACGTTTGTGTCATCTCTTTGTCACATAATACGGTGTTTATCTTTCTCAGTCTATAATCAAGAAATTTGAAATTTAACCCATAAAAGGACTCTCTCTTTTTTTTTTCTACCTTGCAATTTAAAAAAAAAACGAGAGAAGATATGCTCCAAGATCAATCTTGTCGAAACCATTTTAATTTACAGCTGGCCTCCGCCTGGTAACATCTACTGAGAGTGGAGGGGGCCATGCACAGGAGTAATGGAAAAATGTTGCAAGCCTCTTACGTGCTCGAGAAAGTCGGTGGATAGACAATCGAGTTTGGCGCACCCAATTAATTCAATTCTTGAATTTAATCTTTATTAGCCAAAAAATTCAGCTAATTGGACTCTCTCCCATTTATTGCTCTTTTAAGTTGATGGGTACCTTTCGTGGATGAAAAGGAAAGTCATTCTTCTTCTTTTTTTTAATAAATTGACGGTATTCAAGTAGACTTTGTCCAGCTGACTAATCCGAATCGCCTCGGGCCGGCCCATTTAAGGGGTTAAGAGCTCCCCGCCACAGGTGGGACTCGAACTCGAATCCTCCCATTGGAATGATGAGTGCCGAACCACTCGACCACGCTTATAATGGGTAAAAGAAAGTCATTCTTTGCAGAGTGATAGAGGAATCAGATGATATAATGTATTATTTTTATTTATTTATTTAATAATAAGTTATATATTTAATTTTTATTATATAATTCTTTATATTTTATTTTTTCCTCTCTTATTCTTTTTTTAATTTATAACTCTCCCATCTAATCTCAAAAAACAAAAAAAAAAACAAAAACCATTTAGAAACAGGAGAACCCTGTGAGACCCTGTCTGGATACAACGCAAAGGATGGGAATTAAGGCAAAATTTTAATATTCTTCGGATAATATTTAATAAGAGGAAAGGAAATAAGTGAAAGGTAAACATTTTTAAATTATCTGAATATATTATTCCTTTTGTAAGAATTTCTAATAAAAAATAATATTAATATAAATATTTACTTCTTTTTTATTCAATTAAATGATATGAATATTTATAAGTTTAAAATAAGATAATAAAAGGAGAATGGAATAAAGAGATACGGTGAGTATATAATCTCTTAATTATTATGTTAAAAATGATATTACTATATCAATTTACCTCAATTCAATTCACATTAAAAGAAAAAAAAACTCCACGTGGAAACCCTTTCACTAATTTAAAATGAAAAAACCAAACAAGGTAAAAAAAATAAAAAAGAAAAATTCATCTCCTTGATCCCTTCCCGTCGATCAATATTGAACCAAACTAGGGGGTAAAGGTAATTTCCAGAGGGAATCAATCGACAGGCGACAGCCTGTACCGCTCTTCTGAAAGTAAATTCGCTCTTCCCTTTTTTCCTCATGCCAGCATTGGCCCATGAAATTAAATTAAAGCAACCTAAATCCATCAACAGTCTTTGTCCTCTCTCTCATTTCCTGGCAGGCGAGACTGGGACCTCCCATTATTATCATCTGTTGCACTGGATTATTAATGTACAGAGATTTATTAGATCTATAGCTCATCCGAATTCGAAATTGCAATTTACTAAAAAGTTTAGTTCTCTAGTAACAATTTTTTTCAATTGGGAAATCTCCGACACGAAATTATAGTTAAGGGAGAAAAAAAATCTTACATTATATGAACCAATCCATGTTGATATATTATTAATGTCATCAGCATATGCGTGCACAATATTTGATTAAATATTTGGTCCGTCTAATGAAACAATGAGTTTGTTATGTAAAAATGATCGGTGAGACAATGCATGCATTTCTCAGGGTTTATTTATTAATCACTCCCTAAGATTTGTTCTTTTTTTATTTTTAATTTCGGGCACGTACACCTATGATGAATTATTTACATTCCATTAAGTAAGAAGAAAATTAAGAATGTGTCCTGATGAGGTGGAGGCTCTTGATATTAATTAGCACCCTCACCCTCCAAGCCTTGGGTCGGTCGAATTCAAGTCCCGGATTTGAGCTGAAACGATGCAACTGAATCATCATGCGAAATATAGACAAAATATGATAATTTCAGCAGCTTCAAATCCGCCAGCTGACTTGTTCTATGTAGAGAATGCTTTTATGATGATGAATAATTAATTCCTATATGTTGATCGATCGCAGGTTCAAAATAGATCGTTTTGGATTAAAATGGTGGCAAAAAGAAGGAAAAAAAGAGGATATTTTTTAGAAATATAATTTGATATAGTGATATCGTACTTGATCTAATAATCAAGAGACTGCGGGTTCGATTTTTATCGTAAAACTTCTGTACCCATTTATTTTTTTACTGTTTCTATTATTTTATTTTAAATTTATAAATATCTTATATAATTGAAAGAGGGAATGAAAATACTGACCCCGAGGATTAAGTGGACAGAAAAAAATGTGTACAGGATTAGAATATTAATCGGTGAAGCATTCGAGAGAACCGGGTTTCGATGGTTGGCGTGCGGGGCAGTGTTAATGTCGTACGCCAAGTCCCTAGAAATGAGTATAAATATCGCCACACACCATGGGAACCTACATAGAAAAACGTATACTGGTTCGAATTTCTTCCATATCCTGCTGTAATTAGCAAGCTTTTCTCTCTTCCTGCTTCGATCAAGATATTAGGGATCAGAAGGGTTCTGTGTTTGAAGGGAAGATGAAGAAGTTTGCAGCTATCCTGCTGCTGAGCGTCCTCGTCCTCAGCTCCTCCTTCGAGTCCACCATGGCGGCCGGTTCAAGTAAGATCAGTCTCTTCCTCCTCCTCCTCTCCTTCCATGCATCTCATGTAAACTCAGTGCTCTCAGTATATATATAATTTAGACTTTTACAGGAGAGAGAGAGAAAAAAAAAAGGGCTTTTCCCGACAGTTAAATGTGGGTGCAAGAGATACAGATATACATTTTATGAATATTTTGTATATATATTTTTTCCTATATATGTTCTGATTAATTTGATTCTTGAAACCATTTTGCTCCACTATTTCACTTTTGGATTTTGCTCTTACATTCTTCCCGACGGGTCCTTCGGGAGAACCCGTCGGCTTGTAGACTCCTTTTCTTGGGCAAATTCATTGACTAAGTGGTTTTGAAATTGGCCGCGGAGGATAGGCTTCTGCGACTCGAAGTGCTCGGTGAGGTGCTCAAAGGCGGGAATGCAGGACAGGTGCCTCAAGTACTGCGGCATCTGCTGCCAGAAGTGCCAGTGCGTCCCCTCTGGCACGTACGGCAACAAGCACGAGTGCCCTTGCTACCGCGACATGAAGAACTCCAAGGGCAAGCCCAAATGCCCCTAAGATTCAGACGAACCTCGAACCGAAAGTGGCTTTATAATTCCGTATGGGGCTGTTGTTGGTATAGTAATATCTCTACGGTGCTTTTAAGGTGTTCCTGTTCTAGATGAGGTGTGATACTTTGATGTTACGAAGGTTGGTCTGTATATGGTGTGGCTTCTTGTGCTGGAGAGTTTTCATGTATACATGTCTGCATATATATATATATGTATTATATATGGATCTTATTTATAGATGACATGCTTTATTTTTTTTTTCATGAATTATACCGGTAAATTGATGCGAGAAATTCCACTACTAAGAATGGGATTGACCCATATTGATGTAGGTTCCACATCGAGGACAATATTAATATACCAAACCACATTGGTCCTCTTGCATAGCCAGGATTGCCTGAGGACCTTCACCATACTGACCTATGATTCATACGTACACTGGACTCAGCTTCCATCTGTCCATGGAACTATGGACGAGCATCTACTACAGGACCGATGAATTGCTCGACTTACCAGAAGCTTATCCCTTAGAGAGATCGATCGCTTGCACCGACCACTCTAAATGATGTAAGCATTCTCTTGGCCTAGTGATCAATGCTCCGAGAGGATGTGACAAATAACAAATTGCTGGAGACAAATGACGCTCAGCTTTATATGAAGAATTGCTATGACATATTCAATTAGATTACACAATGGTGTGCCACATCTTCCCAGGTCCACTGTCCCCCAAGTTGTTTCATTTCGCATATTGCGGATGTATCTCTACCCTTGTTCATGGTACATCGACAGAAACCTACAGGCTACATAGACTACCTCTTCGGATTGGGTCTAAGAAGATTCTTCTTCTTTGCTCGAATCACAAAAACTATTGATTGCTAAGATCCCAGGACAGATGGTCGGGGGGCACATGGCAATCAATGGTTTTTTATTAATTCACTCAAGGAGAATCTTTCTCAGAATGTGTCTAGGCCAGTAGCAGTCACCTCTACAGCCGAGAAGCCTGTATGATTTTCCTCAACAGAGCACTTCATGAAAGATCAGTATAGAGAGATTGAAGATGTGAATTTATAGATGTCCTATAGGGGCTGAAGCTCTTGCTGGGGAACAGTAGCATCCACAGGCTTGTATGCAACAATGGACAGTTGTTTTTTCCTCCAGGCGAACCAAATTCCAAACAACAAAAGGCTGAGAAATACTGCTATTGCAGCTGAAGCAACCACCGCCAAGAGGTGCTCATGCCACCATGTTCTGCAAGATGAAGAGAGATATTGATTGCAGGTAGCATCATGAACTACATAAAAAAAGGAATCGAATAGAACAGGAAGAATAAGAGAAGCAATGCTAAAAGACTGGAGAGAAAATTGCTTACTGCTTCTTGGGAGTCTGAACACTCCACTTTACCAACTTATAACTTGCAAAACTCTCAGGAAGCCGCACTTTATGATCCCTCAGCCGCAGAATTATGCTCTTGCACACAGGAAAGGAAGCATTTATTATGAGAAATAAAATGGAAGAATCCAAAATATTTTCTTTCAAGTCAGAGGATGAAATGCTACCATAGCCGTGCTCTCAGGAATGTACCCCATGGTTTTGGCAGGAGAAACGGCCCATTTGATGAAGGAATAGTTGCCTTTTTGGGTGAAGTTCAACAGTTGAACCTGAAACCAAGTAGGTAGAATCAGAAATCAGTAGTGAAGAAGCTTTATAGAGTAATGGTGTTCCCATGTACTTGAATAAATCCATGCAACAGAAATTCTTCTCTTGATGTCTAAGTCTTACATGTAAAAAAAAATACATTGTAACAATAAACAAACCGAACACAATGTTAGCTTGAGAGTTTGGACTCTTGAAAAACTAACAGATCCCAGTGTAGCAGTAATCATATCAATTAAAACGATTGGAACAGGAAAAGGAAAGAGGGAAATGCACCTGTGAAGCATCAATTTCTAACTCACGGGAGATAAGATCAGCAAATTCGGTGAAGTTAGGCTTTGTGTTAGAGTTTTTCAGACTAAAGGACATCTCAAATGTTATTAGCCCCACATTGCCTACACAGAAAAACAAACTTAAAAAGGATTACACTGAAGAAATTAAACTTAGAAGGTGCAAAACAAATTTTAAACATTGGCTCTGTAATTAGTTAATGGTAAATGCTCGTATCAGCATATTCATGGAAATGAAATCATTAGGGTATGGTGGATAATCAATAATAAGTTAAATGTGAAATTGTAAAGCCACTTTAGTAGGTGAATCTATTTGACATGTGAAAAACCAAAGACTAGCATTCATGTGAATAAAATTTACCGGTAAAATTAATTGTTGGCAATCTGCTAGGAGCCTCACTTGGAGGCAGAACTAAACTATTATTATGGCTTTGAGGAACTAAATCTGCAGGCGCAGGACCATCAGCTTTTTGCAATCTCTTCCACAATTCGGAACAATTAGTTTTCCAAAATCCGATCTTCTTATTTTCTCGATCATACGTAACAAGAGTATTACGAACGATGATACCTGGAAAAAATAAAGACAATGTTTACGTCCTTTGGATTTCTATCAAGTGGCATGAAATAATGGAAGCAAAAACAAAATAAGGGATAATTACAATGAAAGTCCTTTATATTTACTGTTTTTAGTACTTGAATCCTATATATTTCAAATTAGCCATTGTAGTCCTATATGTTTGGTTCTGTAATATACTTGATTTCTAATTTTAGTGACTCGCTAATGTCTGCTGACGTGACATAATGTCATGGCGGAAAAGTTGCTAACATGTCATGCCACACAAGCATAAAAATACCACAACGCCATTAAATTATACGTTAGCAAACCATTAAAGTTAAAATTCAAGTATATTACAAAACTAAACATGTAAGACTGAAAGAAACATTTTAAAACATATAGGACTCAAGTGTAAAAAAAGGACAAATATATAGGATTTCTATTGTAATTCTACCAACAAAATAATAACTGAGGAATCAAAGGCCCTACCTCCAAGTAGAGTTGTTTCATCATTTTCGTTCTTAAATATTCCCAGACAATATGCACCAGGAACCTTGGGATGCTATCAAGTATGAATGATGGCACCGAAGGAAAAGAAAGGGAAATATTAGATAGGATAGAAGGAACAAAATGTTGCATGAGATCAAATGGAAGAAAGGAACAGAACATTTGAGCACCTTCCGCATGAAATACAATCGCTAGATAATGCTCAAGACAAGCCAGAGTCAAATTACCCTAAACAAGTAGTTCTCAGGAGGCAATGGTAATTTTCCACCATTTTTGAAAACCATATCAATCTCTGGAAATAGTTGCGGTAGATGAGAGACATTCCTAAACACAGGTAAATAAAAATATCAGGAAAATATACTTAACACAGGTAAATAAGCCAGATCATTACCATCCAGCACCGGCAAAACATATATCATGATAATTAGGATCAGGTCCTGGAATCTGTTTGAGCGAACGGATGCTCTTTATAATCTGCAAAGAAAAATATAGAGAAGATTAAACTGGAACTTATTGCACCAGGTATTGATATTTTATGCAGATGGAATCTGTGGTCTAGGAAACTCTTAATCAGGCTAAAACTAAAATCCAATGCACAAGACTCTTAATCAGGATAAAACTAAACTCAAAGGATTTATACAGCTGAAAAGCAAGGAAAAGCGTGCCCTGATATTTCTGCAAGTTAAGATAAATTTCTTGTTGGAACAGCAAAAATCAGAAATAGTGAAACTAAAACTATTTTTCCTTCATAACCTAATGTGGTAACTGTCTAATAGCTTTTTTATACCCAAAAAAAACTGTCTAATAGCTTTAAAGGTATATGAATTTCAAATATGCTTCAGCACGAAGTTCATTGCCAAAAAACAGCCCTATGAAGCACCAAAAGTGATAAGCTCATATAGATAATACAGAGATCTTACCCCCACCAACAAGCTGACATACTTGCAGCAAACATTATTCCCAGAATCAACATAAAGAAATAACCGGTTTACCAAAAATGTGATTCTTACACTTAATCATTATAAGCACCCAAAATGCATCAAAATCAATTTATCGGTCCTTTAGAAATTTAAAACTTGGTTTCAATGACACGATATGTAGCTATCATTGCGTATCATCAGTGGGCACACTGACATATCCATTAAACATTTTTATTTTTCCTCATAATTTCTATTAAACCTTTAGATAAATGACTATGTACATAACAAATACCAAATATATTACCGCATCCTTGAATGCAAAGAATGCCTTAGGTGGTAAGTAAGCATATGTAGTTCCACTATCCAAGACTGTTCCATGTCTTCCATTAAAAGTACTTGGACTCAATTTCAACGGCTTCCCAGCAACACGAATCTCCTTCATCTCAATGTTGTAATATGGACTGTTAATATCCCATGACCGAAGTAAATCCATGAGCTGCACTAAGACATAGCATTCATATTCTCATTGAGTAAATATGACCTTGTAACAGAAGGCCTACCTCCTGTGAGGATCTGAATGAGAGAAAACCATATCAGGGGGAGGTGAGATTGACCCAAGAATCATTGCACCACCACCCACACCCATTCCACCATAGCACAGTGAGAACGAGTCTCTAACTACACCTTTGTCAACGAGTTGATTCACAATGCTGAGAGAGCCTCGTCCCAGGCCCATAATGCCATCTGCCCGCTGTTTATAGAGGTCACCAGTTTCCTCGATTTCACAACCAAAAACAGCACGATGAGGCAAGAGTTCACTCTCATTACCAAAGGAAATTATATCATTGCCCAGGACACCACTGCTCGAGCTCATCTCAGCATATCGCCTCTCATAGGTGCATTGCTTTCCTTCACTGTCGCAGGGGCAGTGGGAATTGCACTTGGCAGGTTGATAGGTGTGGGATAACTCAGGTTGAAATCTTGGATCCTGACTTAAGGCAGAAGACACTGTGTTGATAAGACATCATTAACTTGATAAGGGAAAGTAGAATGCCAGCATAACATTTATGAGGCCAAAACTGTACTCACTAATTTAAGTGACATTCGACCAGTTGTAGGCAATAAAGAAGCAGAATATATTTTGCTCATCCCAGCAGTAATACACCTATAGATTCCAATTATCTACTTCATTAAGAGCTGATATGCTGACATAAGACTCATCCCGTACTCATATCCCAAAGAAGTAAGCGAAATGACCTGCAAAAATTGACTGCACCCCCTACTCACACACTGACTAAAGATACCCTTATTGAGCATAAACAGAGTCATGCGGGATGTCACAGCATTGCACATTAGTTATCGCTTCCTCTACTAAGGCCTTCAGTATTAAAAAATCTTTCTCCTGGGCAATGAAAACATGCATTGACTGGACACAGAATCACATCTACACATCCAATGTGTATTATTGAATCAGCATCCGTTGAGACAGTGAAAGCTGCCTATAACTTCCTCAGAGTTCAACAGTCAAAAACTAATGTTTGGGTTAAAATGAAGACCATAAAATTCAACTTCGGAAAGAAAAAAAAAAGAAGATATCATACATCAAAATACAAGCTTTGGACGGAGAGCTTACCTGATGCTTCCCACAATGCTTGCAGTTGGAGCAGGGAACATATGTTACAGTACTTCCCGTGTCTACTATCAGGGCAAACACCTGAGGCGGTGTTCCTATAGATAGCCTTGTCGTATAGTAACTATAAAGCACAAAAGCAGCAACCAGTTAAAAGAACTTGTAGTCGGTTCCATCCAGATGCATGCAATTGCAGTCAAAGGAGAGGAAAATAGGATCATGAAAAACCGTATTGCGTTAACTGATACAATTTGAAATTCCATATGATTTAATCGCCAGTTCATCTATAAGAGGCTTACTACGGAGGAATGACACAGAATTTAGACCAGATAGAGAATAAAAATTTACATCTTATCAGTGTGAACCCAGCATATACATATCCAACACATGTGATGTTAATCTGTATTCATCACTGTATGATGAAATTATTGCAACGAAAAGAACAGGGGAGAAAAAAGAACATCTACCCGTTAGAGAGGAGATCGTCGTAGAGGCGCATGCGAGCAGTTGGCTTGCGGTGGAGCTCGGGACCATGGAAGAGGCGCCGCCTGTGGTGGTCTCCGTCGGAGTGGCGGGAAGTAAGAGAAAGAGGCAGAATCAGCGGCCGGGGCCGATCGGTGGAGCTAGCGAGGAGGTCGATGGAGAGGAGAATAAGGGCGAGCATGGCCCAAGAAGAAGATCGGGCCATGGAGCAGTAGATGGGCAGAGGAACAGGAAAGAGTTGTCAGACGAGGAAGAAGGGGGAGGACTTCTAAGAGAGGACCTAGGACGATGTCCCGAAAGGGGGAGTAATTATTATATTAAGATATTTAATAATTATTTTCTTAATGCATTAATAATTAAATAGATGAGAATATCCAATGCCTTCGTGGATGGATTAATTCTAATTATGCTTCCTTAAGTAAGTTTTGCTTTTAAGCCTTCATAACATAATTTAAATTAGATATGGATATATTTTTTAAAAAAATAGTTAAGTAATTTATTAAAATTACGGAACTAGAGTAAATTGTTTAGATTTTTTTATTATACAGGTTGAGTTGACCAGCTCACCACTTGACTCGAAACCGATCACATCCTGAATGTGAGCCTAACCAATTTTTCTTTTATAGGAACTTTATTGAAATTGGGGAAAAGGCACTATTGGTCCTCCATCTCTATCATTTTTATAATTTTCATCCTAAATTTTTATTTTTAGTCATAATGTTACATTTTCTTCTGTCAACCGGACCTTTCCCTGTAAAAAAAAAATTGAATTAAGATAACTTCAGAAATCAAAAGGAAAGAAGAAAAATTAACAAAAAATAGGGGTGACGACGCCGAGAACATAATGATAATTGAAGGGGCAAAATTGATTTTGTCTCTATAATCCTGCCTGATCCCAGCACCGCCCACCCACTTCGTTGGCTGCAAAAAATTAGTTCTTAGAGGGGAACAAGTTAGGGTTACCGATCGACCTCTTCATCAACTCTAAAATCTCATCTTTCGGAGAAGAATACCTTTCACTGCCATCCGTTGGAGGAGCCCAAAACCCAGTAATTCTCACACTCGTTCCACTGCCCAACCAATGCCTTCAATGCCCATTAAATATTCGAGTATCCTCCTTCTGGATCTGCAGTTAAAAAGAAGAGGAGATAACCAAACTTGTCGCAATGGAATCTAGGGAGAATGCCGGCGGAAACCTGAGACTGGGGAATGCGGAGCCGAGGGAGCGCATGACTCTGGCATTTCGTTGAGCATCCGAGCCCCACGTAAGGAGGTCAGAGCCTCTGCCCTTGATTTTTTATATTTTATAAAATTTTTCTTCTTTTCTTTTGATTTTCTGAATTTATTTTAATTTTAAAGATAATTAGTTTGTTGACGAAAAATATCTGTCCGACGGAAAAATAACGTTAGGACTAAAGTGATAAAGAAGTGAACGATTAAGAGTACGAATGACAAAACATAAAGTCTAAAAGCGTAATTTTCCCATTGAAAATTTACTGCATGACATGAGCCCTACTTGATCACCATGCGCGCATCGGTTGCAAACACGCTTGTTTGTAAATTGAGTGGAGGTGTGGGGGGCAATTTGTAATTTCAAGGGCGCACGATCTCTGTGCTGGAGTGAGAGACACGGACATCAAGCCGGAAAAGTGCCCGCCTGATCGAAAACAGCGCCATGAATATTTTGACGTTCCCAATCGACCGATTTAATTTAACGTTGAAATAATAGTTAAATAAGAGTTTAAATTATTTAATTAAAATTTTTATTTATAAAACTCAAAAATCGCATATAACTTATGTGCAAATCAAGACTATGAGGAGATTACTACTCATAGATCCAATTATAAAACGTTTATCCTATAAACCATAAATGTATGCATTTTGACTACGGTTGCATTCGATGCTTAGGATTTTTCCACGTCTTCTTCACTCCATTGAATATCTAATTTTGTCAAATGAGAATGTATTTTACGTAACAATAACACCATGCGTTAGCATATAATTAAATTGGTTCTTAAATCACCACCCAAAAAATTGATAAATGTTTACATTTTATTATTTAAAAAATTATATAAAGTCCAAAATTTTTAGTTAATCATAAAAATATAATTATTAGATATGAAAGAAAATAAATATATAATTGTGTGATATTATTTGATATATATATATATATATGAAAATTTAATTGGACATTATTACCATTAGATAATACTAACCTGATATTACTACTGTTGCATAAAACATTTGATTGTCCGGTGCTCCAAACTATTTACGTAAATGCTGTTCGAAATGATTGTCTCCCACATAAAAATGGAGAAGGGTGCCTTCAAAGACAAAAAAAGAGACACCTTTGGGCACAAAAAGGAGTTTAAAAAAGAAGAAATAAGAATTGCGAAATCTAGATTGTGATGCGCAAGGCTGTTAAAATAGTTAAAGGCCAACCGTCGGATGTTGTAAATTGGGTGGAGCGTCGGGGTCATCGAACGACCACGCCGCTCATCTGCAGTGCGTTACCCGCACCAGATCACTGCCCCCCCCCCAGCCCCCCAAAATCCCATACTTTACTCCCCGAAGAAATTCACCGCGAAATTCGAATCCGCCACGAATTACTCGCAACTATGTCCGAAGCTGGGCTCCCCACTCCCAACTCGACCGATCCGACTCAGCCCCAGCCACCGCCGGAGATGGAGGAATCGCAGCAGGAGCAGAAGAAGACCGCTCCCGTCTCCGCCAACGTGACGTTCAGCATTTGGCCCCCGTCCCAGCGCACGCGCGACGCGGTCGTCGCTCGCCTCATCGAGACGCTCTCCGCCCCCTCCGTCCTCTCGAAGCGGTACGGCACGATCCCCACGGAGGAGGCGGCATCCACCGCCCGGCTCATCGAGGAGGAGGCCTTCGCGGCCGCCGAAGGCGCCGCTTCTTCCTACGACGACGGCATCGAGATCCTCCAGATCTACTCCAAGGAGGTGAGCAAGCGGGTGCTGGAGTTGGTCAAGTCACGCTCCCCCTCTACCGCCCCCTCCACCACGCCGACCGACAGCGCCGATCTGTCTGCCGCTACTGCTTCCGAGGATGTCGCTTCTACAGTTGATTCAGAGGCGTAGATTAGGTTTTCCATTTTCTGTAGTTCTCTTTATGCCAGCTCTTCACGGATTCTGGTGGTAAAGTTGAGGCTTTACTGACAAGTCGTGAGATCTTTTAACGCTACCATGACGATTATGTTAATTATGTTATATATGGAGATTAATGTTTTGCTGAGATTGGGAAGTATCCACACTTGAGTCTCATTTCACATTTTCTTCTATTCTAATCGAAGTATGGGAGTATGCAGAGTTGATTAAGGCCTAGGTTTTGGATATTTTCTCAAAAGAATTTCATTTCAGGGGCTTCGTACATGTTCTGTTGTGCTGAGCGTGCTGTATTATATGGTAGCAGTTGAGTGCGTTGTTGCTCTCTTTGTTCGTTGGGTGGTTAATGCTTTGAGACAAGATAGTGGTGGATGCCCCTGCTGATTCTGCTGATGATGAATGGATTTTTTTCTCTCTGCTAATACCTGTCTCTTCTCATTCATGCAATGCTGACCTTAAACATACCTAGGGAATAAGGGGCTAGAGAGTAGATGTTTAGGTCAAATGAAATGCGGATGAATTAGCTGAAAGGATGCTTCTCTTTGATAAGAGCGTTGCGCGTATTTGTTTATTGTGTTATGTTGATTCTCATGCTTTTGTTTGGAGCCATGGTGCACATTACAACGGAATGGAAACAACAGCAAACACTGTGCCTAAAAACAATTGGACTTACATTTGGGAGTGTTTGATTTCCCTTTTGCTTTCCATGCTCCTGTTTGTTCACTTGGGTGGCGTCAGTGGTTTGGCTTTCTCTTCAGCATTATATTGGTCAGATAGTGTCCCGTGCCGCTTGTGATTGTCCTGTCCTGTCAAGGTATCATCTTGGAGCTTGTTTATTCTGCTTCTTGGCGCCGACCGGCATGAGAATGAACAAAACAAAGAAAGTTTCCCTAGCAACTGCAGGAGGGAGTAGTCTTCCATGATCATGTCCCTGAGAAGGTGCTCTAGCACTGGGTGTATCATCCCAACATTTAGATGCTAATTGTTTTATACTCGATGTTGTCCCCCTTGCTCCTCATACTTTGAGCGTTCATGCTTGTCATGCACACTTAGAAAAGAGAATCTTATTTTACGGTGTGTTTTGTGTGTGTAAATATGAGATGGCTAATGACTAATTTGGAGTGGAAAATCATTTGCGTAGTTTTTATATTTACACGGTCCACTTGTTGAACCAAAATAGAAAGTCTCTATTGTATCTGCTACGTGTATGTCGTGTGGTATGGTCCATCCATGTCAAGTAGACGACTTTAAAGGTCCGGTTTTCCGTTCACTCCTCTTTTCTTCGGCTCGAATGTTGGGAGGTAGTTTCGGAGGAGAAGCAAGACAGTCCCAAGTCATCCAGGTAGTTGGCAAGCATTTGACTAATGATATACAGGCCAACACGGAGGGGAGTTGACTGGCAATCGTTGCACTTCACCAAGTGTAATTTGAAAGATTAGCACCCAAGAGTAGTGTGATCGCACACGGAATTGTCGGCTTTGGTCAAGAGTCTACCGGTTCCTTAATCTCGCTGACCTATCAATTTGACTCCAAGCGTACGCGTTAGGTGATCACAATTCGTCTGTTTCCGAATGCCGTCGTGCAGCTGAGGGAGCAGCAACATGTTGATTGAAACCAGTGAGTGACCGGCTAACGGACGGGCGAGAAAAAACCAAAGAAAATCATGAATGTTTTGCCGGAATTTCATCAGAACTTTGATGAGAAGATCAAGTCGAAGCAATTAACTTGCCGGGGTAGTTAATAAATTTATAAGGCGATCTTGTTCCATTGACATTAGAAAACCCCAAGCTACAAAATCTCGGACGTGAATATCGGTAGTGGAATCCAAGTAAGGAATTTGATTTGAGTATGTAACTTTCCCAGTCTTGCATTACATCGATTGCATCTCAGAAACTCGCTTGGGATTTGGGAGTATCCTAATCCTATATATTCAAAGCTATCCTAATCCGTCTTCATCTGTTCATTCAAAGCATAGAACGGACCCAAAAAAAAAAAATGGAACAGACGAAGAACAGAAGCTTCAGAAACAGGACGAGAAAAGGGGAAGGCAAAACATCCTGGCACTGGCAAGTCAGTGCCCAGGACCCCTTCTACTGGGTCCTGAAGCCAACTTATATGCCAAGCTCCTGATCACCGAGGACCGACCCGTGTCGTTGTTTGCAGAAACTGCAAAGGAAGCCATTCCGATTTGTGAGTTGGAGCCGCTGGCATTTCTATCTTCTTCTCCACAGCCTGCAACCTTATCGACCCTGGGAATGTGTGCAGTCTCTTGTCTGAGTGCTCGTCCGTCTACCAGGCTAGACTGTTGTGAGACGAAGAGAACGATCAGTGCAGCGAACACAACCCAGAGGCACGGGCGCTCGTTCTTCGCCATCGATAACCTTGCTGCAGCAAACACCCACCGGAGGTGTTTAGGTACTCTATCTGCAGACTTCTTGATTCTTGTGGTGTTGCAGTGGCTTGAAATGATGCATACGCATACGGGGACAGCTAATATAGACGGAGGGCGGGTGGGGGTGGGGAGGGATTCGAGCTGTAGGTCCTACTCACCTTTGAACTTTTGCATTGGCGCAGCTTTACACCTTTGAGGTTTGACTTGGCCATTTCACTCATTATCATAAATAAGAAACACTTCATTAAAAATATTTTAAGTGAGAAGTTGGCTTCGTTCTGAATCTACATATCTCAATTTGAACAAGTTCTAATTAAGTATTACTTATCTATGTATGAATGAGAGCTATTCGGGGCACCGACCACTACCTCATGTGCAGCTGACAAGGAAAAAGGAGGGAACAATGGTAGTCCTTTTTGTGTGCTGTTGGAATTTGACTTTATGGAATGGCATTCGAGTAAGTCAAGGAAAGGAGGGGGACGGCGCGGGGCGCGGGAATACGACAGGATTTGTAGGTGCCCCGTTTGGTGTACGGACCCACGCCCTTTACATGATGTTCACAAAAAGTTCAGTCGGTACAATATGTATCATGGAAATTACACGGTATCAGACCCGAGTGACAACCTTCGAGCCGGTTCGTTCTTAAACCCAGTCGGTCTCAAGTCCTGGGAGCTACTAAAGTCTGACGATCACGATCCCTTCAAGGTTCTTTCACAGCTCTCTACGAGATTTAAGAGCTGAGATGTTAGGCGCAAATTTCGCGTAGTGTTTCACGGATCAAGGCCGGTCTATACCGTCATGATAAAAGACAAGGGATGAGACACATATTTTAAGGTTCACCAACACGGTTTGCCTCGGTCAAGAAAACGTGGCTATTGGCTGGTCTCTTTCCAGGACTTTTTCTCACAACATGCCTGAAAATATGAACGGCGATGGAAGGAAAGAAGTCGTACGCGGCGGACATCGGAGTGGAGACAAGGGGCTAGATTACTCCGCTCATGAGCCCCTGTCTGAACACGGATCGGGAAAAGAGAGGCCCCATAAATATTTCCATATATTTTACGTTTTTTTTTGCCGAAATCTAAGAACCCAAAAGAAAAAAAAGCATGAATATTATATTGTCAGGGTCCCATTGAATTTCCGTAGACTTTGGCTGGATCCCCCATCGGGCCACTCGTTCAAGGTGGTGCCATTTTAGCAGTAGGTGAGCGTTGCAGTCTGTGCTGGGGGCTCGAGATGATTGATCATCTCGGCTCGCTGCGGGTTAGACTTGGCCGCCCTCTCAGTGGTCAACCTCGACTGGTGATCACAGAGAGGGATAACAGGTTCACCTTTTACTATGGCAAAAAGGGCTCAGATGTCATCGCCTTTGAAGAAGCTGGAAATATCGAACACATGGAAAAAGACCGCTCTCCTGAGCTCTTCGAGTTCCTGCCTGCAAGTTGACTGTTGACGTGATGCCGTACGCAGTTGCATTTATGAACAATTTCCGCCTTTCTTTTTCCTTTCCTCCCCCACCTTTGACTTGGAAATTTCGTGTTGGGGGAATGTCTCGAGATTGTAATTAATTGGAGACGACATTAGCTCACGAGCAAAGCATTCATATGCACATACGCATGTTCCCCTGTCTTTAGCAGATGTCACTGTTTCGAAATCAAATTCCACGAAAAATGCCGACAATTTTTTTCCCCCTCTCGCGAAGTCAGATCTAACATTTGAACAGTGGGACTCAACAGGGTGTCTCTCGGCACAAGATCCGTGCCTAACGGATACCCTAATAGATGGAACTTTTTTTCCCCTTATCAATTTTACTAAAATCTTAAGAAATATGAAAAAACAATTCCATCCATAACATCAGTACATGTCTGAAATAAGATACATAGGTAATTATATTGCTTTCCAATTATGATAAAAAAAAACCTGTAAATTCAATTTTTACCAATTTATTTATTTACGGCTTTTATTGTAAAAGAAAATAAATAAGTAGATATATATATGTATATATATATATATGATGAGTGTCACACTACATAAATAAAGTCCATATATTTTTTTGTATAAATAGCCGATATTCAATTGAATTTTGTCCAGCTGATTAATACGGATCGTCTCGGGTTAGCCCATTTAAGGGGTTAAGAGCTCCCCGCTGCGGGTGAGACTCGAACTCGAGTTCTCCCATTGGGATGATGAGTGCCAAACCACTCTACCACGCCCACGGTGGCTAATAAAGTCCATATATTTACACATTTGACTTGGGGAAATCTTGGATGCATGGGAACGGAGGAAGAGAAGCCGAGATGCGTTTGCCAGTTGCCATTCATTCCCTTGAATTTCCGACCAGTGCACGAGCGCAACATGGTGGGTTGCTTTCAGATGGAACATGCCCTCCGTCGTCTACCGACTACACGTACGTAGCTATTTATTTTTCATTGCTCGGGTGGGGAGGAAGAAAGACTCGACTGCTCGATTCACGGTCTCTCTCTCTCTCTCTGAAAACCAAGCTCAACTTATGCCCTGGGCCTCGAAGCGAGTGGCCATCAATCACCTCACGACGGCCCCGATCTTATGAAAGGGGCAACAACTGTTCCATTACAAGTGAAATACACCTCCCGTCGAATCGTATAGACATTTACTCTGGCTATCGTAGAAAATCTTTGGATTTTTAGTGTCATCCCTTTCAAGAGCTCAGGGAGCTCGAAGTCTACCACTGTACCACTTTGGTCTCGAATAGCGTCTTTTAGACATCTAATGCATAATCACTATAACTAGCGCGCGCGCGCGCGCACACAAATACAGCTTTCACTTTCACGAACTTCTGTTTCTTCTTGCTGTCCCAGGATGTAGCCCGTTCACAGACCCTCATTTAGACGGGCCCATTGAATAAGGTCCAGCATCCTGAGTCCAAGAATACATCTAACCCACATTCTTCACGTGCAGGGTCCAGGGAATGGGAATCCGACAATTCATTATTCTTCACGTGCTGTTTTCTGTTGTTTTTTCTTTTTCCTTTAAAAAAATTGTATTATTACCATGACCATAGTTTTTAAAACTGGATCGGGTCAGGAACCGGTATAGATATGGGTTCATGAGTCGGACCAGAGGTTTAATGAATTGAACCGCATATTCAATAAATAATATTAATAATATAATATTATTAATAAATTTATATAATATCATAATTTGAATATAATTTATAAAAAAAATTATTAATATAACTATTATATTAAATAAAATTTTAATATAAAATATAAATATAAATCTAATAAATAAAATATGTACATTATAATAAGTTTTTGTTTTTGTTTTAATTTTAAGTCCATCGGTTTTCTCATGAGTTCAATTAGATTCACCGGTCGGATCAGGAACCGGCCGGTTCAATTGAAATTTTTCTCTTTGAATGTGCAATTGGATTTTTTTGTAGGAACCGGACCGGGTGAGTGGCCGGTTCCCTATCGAACCGGTTGAACCGGCCAGTCCAGTCCGATTTTTAAAACTATGCCCCCGACTTCCTAAAACAGTTAATAAGGAAAATGAATTGTATTGTTATACATCCCCAAAATAGATTTTGTACGTTTCGATCGGTAAGCCGATTCACGTCGAGTGGGGCCGGAGCATGGTGGAAAAAAAGAGAGGGAATACGTGACAGGCACGGGATCAGCGTATGGTCTTCCAAGGCGGGCTTGGCACGGCAGTCTTCCGAGTCGTCTACTGTTGAATTTTCACATTGCCCCTTTCCTCACGCCTATTCTTAATCATTCCTGCTCACGATGTTACGCACTGCAAATTATGTCAACCGATGGATAATAATGACAATTAGATGAAAGGTCCGGTGCACCCTTTCAATGGTGGATGGACTTTTGGAAACCATTCTCTATCAAAGAATATGACAGAGATAATCATCAAGAAATCATCCTAGAAACCTTAATTATAGATGAACAGGCGCCCTTTGTTTTTTGTTTTTTTTTTTTATATATAGATCGAAGATCTCAAATGGCGATCTCTTGATGATGACGTGGAATTTTTCAATGGCGTTGACCCTTTTTGCTGATGTGGCAGAAGCATCCTCGATGAGAAATGACGTCAGCCCTAACAAAGCGGCAGTCCGCCATGCTAGCTCAGAGAAAACTGCCCTTGCGCGGATTTTACTGAAGCATACCGCACGCTCGCTGGTTACAGTGGCATGCGCAAAAGCCGTTTAAGATAATATTCAAAAAGAGGGGGGTGGGTGGGAAATCTACACGTCCTTAATTGATTCCAGTCATGGTATTATGCACAAATGTAACATCAGCTACCAACGTGATTTCTGCCATAAATGTCAATCCTAAACTTATGTCTGCATGCCCATGGGCTCGTGACCGCTTGATATGGACAACCTCCTGAATAGATGTTTGCGGATGTAATGGGGCACACCTATGGTGCTGGGCTCTTTAGGGAGGATCGGAATGCGAAATTACTGGATTGACTTTCGACAGGCACGATGGCCCACCGACGTCAACTTCTTTGTTATTAGCTTCGGCAGTCTAATTATTAGACTGGGAGACGTGTTTTGCTGTAATCGATTGTAGATTTGATCGAGCAAGTTAACCACACACGACGAATGGATTTCGTCCTGGCAACTCAATCAACAAGCTAGTCGACGTGACCATTCACAAATATCTAATGCCTGCCGGCCATGTCTTCCGATTGTCCACCCGAAAACTGTGGCCTCACTGATCTTTTCTTAGTTAAGACAAATTTGACGAACACAATGCGCAGGTACCGGAGATGGGTGTGCGTCCAATAATACATTTATAAGCATCTTACCTGTTTAATATAACCCACTCAAATTTACCTCCTCATCCATATATGGGATTCAATTTCCTTATACCCCCTGCATGAACTTCATGGCCTTCCCTTTTATGGGTTTTTTTTTCTGAAACCTTTACTCACATTTCATTCTTTCTGTACACTAATATATATATATATATATATTGATGCGGTTCTGATGATTGGGAGATATCCACGAGATCGAAAGACAGAGTGAACTCGATCTCCTCGAGTGGTCAGCTATCTAGTCGAGCTTGGAATGCTACGAATAGACCTTCCCCTCCATGGTGCAGGGCATTTATAATGGTTTGAGGGGTCTATTTGCCAGTGTGGTTCTTGCTTGCCAGAGGTGGATGTGTCCGCTTTACTAAGTGGGGTTTGCTGCTTGTAGGTGGTCGGGTTGGCCAACCTACTAACTATCAATCAGGATGTGGTCGATCGGTTGAGGGCAACTAGGCAAACTGACAGGAGCGGAGTATAGTCAGTGGACTGAGCGCAATTGGGCGGTCCAATTGGAGGGGGCAGAGTGCGGTCCGCCGATTGGGTAGAACCTGTTCTAGTCCGATGGAATGGGAGCGGTTTCCCTATTATATATATTAACTCATATAATTTCCTTTAAATTTTACGAGAAATAGCTTATCATTCACCAATTTTAATACCATTGTCACCCGACCATGCAGTGAGCTCAGAGAAAACTGTTCTTGCGCATTTTACTGAAGAATACCGCATGCTCGCTGGTTACAGTGGCATGAGCAACCATGATGACCTTTTTTTGGGTAGGAATGAGCGCAACTGTGATATCAAACTGTAAGGATTCAGGACATTTATGAAGGCCTTAGACCTACACGATAGCTCACGAGACTCAATTATCTAATGCAAATTAATTTGTTTCTAAAGTGAACCAAAAAATCGTCCCAGGACAAAAATGATGGGACTGCACCAGGGCTCTTCTCTTCATCGAGAATCTTTATATACTGGTGAACCATCCTTTGGGGGAAGACCCCGTGATATCTCTAATAATGCCTCTGATATGATCCAACATAAGTCATAGAGGAAGAGGAAACAAAATTCGCCTTAACAATGAAATGAAAAAGGACGAGACTGAATATATATATATATATATGTATATATAGTGGAATTAAAGGATGGAACACAAATTAAAACCAAATAAACGAACAAGGAGAGGAGTGCATCATGCATATGGTCGTCACAGTAATATCTCAGAGGGACGACGACAATAGAAAAAGGAAAACACAGATCGACAGATTGTCCTACATTGTGGACTCGCACAATAGTCGTCGTCGTGCAGTGCTCTATTGATTTCTGACATTGCCCCTTTCCTCACGCCTACTGCATCATTCGTGTTCACACGTATGCACTAAGTACATCAAGAGATGGATAATAATGCCTACAATGGCCAGCGACATCTACATCGTCTACGGTTAGATGAGGCTTTGCACTGAAAGGTCCACCAGTTTAACACGGTGGATGGAGTCTGAAAGTAGAGCCAATCATCAGAAGGTCATCCAATCTTTATAGTATCCGAATAGATTTTACGAAACAAAAGAAGGGCATGGATGTCATCATAACATGAATGGCCTTTTCAAACATAGATTCCACACGTATATACGATATTACTGTATATTATATGTGTGAGAGTGCTAATATATATTACTTCCATCAAGAATCGAACTGGTTGATATGGATAAATAAGATATGTAGCAATCGATGAATTGCATCAGAACAGGTTAACTTCCGCCTTTCCATCAAGGAAAGATTCAGCAGCCCGTTCTCCTTTTGATGGGGCTGTCGCTGTCTAGGACTGGTATGGCTTCCACTAGTCCGATGGTGGGGTATATCTGCTTAACAGTTTCATTGATGGAACAGGAGAATTTTCCTTGAGATGTATCGAAGATCTCCATAACAGAGAGGTGGAGGTATGTCCTGAGGCTATAAGACGGATATGCCGAAGAAATGTGTGGAGATGGTGTAGGAAGTGTGCTTTCTAATGAGAGAGGATCAATCAGGTAAAGTGAAGATGTGCAGCTGAGTAGTGAATATTGTACTGCGCAGAGGGATTGACTAAACGTGAGTATACGGCAAGGTTGTCGAGAACATAACCATTGAAATGAAGGTAAACGGTGGATAGACTTTAAAAAGAAAGACGGTGAAAAAGAAGTGATTGACGACAGGAGAACGGAGGAGGATTCTGCAGCAATGTTTATGGCGATGAAGAAAGTCTGGGATGATGATGATGATGATGAAGAAGAAGAAGATGAAGATGATGATGATGATGGAGATGCTCAGCACTTGTAGAAAACAACGTAAAAAATTTAAATTATTGGAATGACATTGTTGCTGTAGAATTGAACGGCAGACCATCAATTTTCTCATCGTATCAAAATTTGAAGAACGTCAGGGCCATCGAGCACTCTACTGTCCCTTTTGCAATCCCCACCTAAAAACAAAATGTACCAACAAAATTAAAGATATTTGTTCGGCCATGCAAACGTCAATCAATGACTAGTTGAGCGTTCTGTGGGGCGGCGACTGGAGATATAAATAAATCACCAAGGCTGCCAGATATTTGCAGCCTGTGAACCCCAATAATTGAAAAGGCTAGAAAGATGAGAAACCAAAGATTTTCCTTTCCATCGTCAATGTTGATGCCACTATTCATATTCCTCGTCTCTTTTCCATTTGCTTCCTCATCTTCAATCCATTCTGATCGTTTGAGCAAAGGCTCCTCGCTCTCGGTTGACAATCCTGACGACACTCTACGTTCTCCAAATGGTGTCTTCTTCGCTGGGTTTCATAATGTTGGCGATAATGCCTATGCCTTTGCGGTGCGGTTCAATAACCAATCCTGCATCAGAGACTGCATGGTGTGGATGGCAAATCGGGACGAACCAGTCAATGGCAACCACTCAAAGCTCATCCTCAACAAGCACGGTAACCTTCAATTGACCGATGCCCACTACAAGGTTGTCTGGTCCACGCCCACGGACGTTCCCTTGTCTTCAACCGCCTCTGTTCAGCTGCAACTCCTCAACTCCGGAAACCTCATACTCCACCAATTGGGCCCTAATCCTCGGAAGAAGGATGTCCTGTGGCAGAGCTTTGATTATCCAACAGATATACTTCTTCCAGAGCAGAATTTCACTCGGTACACCACACTAGTCTCGTCTCGAGCCCGTGGAAACGTCTCCTCCGGCTACTACAAGCTATATTTCGACAATGATAACGTTCTCCACCTCCTCTACAATGGCCCGGACATCTCAAGCGTGTACTGGCCAGATCCTAACCACCTTCCTTGGGCATCAAATAGGACCACATATAATGACAGTCGGGTGGCGCTGCTCGATTCTCTTGGCAACTTCACCTCATCTGATGATTGGAAGTTCTTGGCTTCCGATTACGGGGAGAATATCCAAAGAAGATTAACTTTGGATCACGATGGAAATGTTCGCCTGTACAGCCTGCTGAAGAGCCGTGAATGGTCCGTCACATGGCAGGCAATCAGTACACCCTGCAAAGTTCATGGAATCTGTGGACCCAATGCAGTCTGTCAATATAATGCAAGTTTTGGAAGAAGTTGTTCTTGTGCCCCAGGATATAAGAGGAAGAACCTCGATGATTGGTCCCAGGGATGCAGGCCAATGTTTGAGAGCTTTTGCAAGTCGTCCCATAACGACACCAGCAATTTCCTCCTCTTGCCACATTGGGATTTCGATGGCTATGATGAGGGCTACTATCAAAATTGGAATTTGATCCAGTGCAACAAGAAATGCTTGGCACTGTGCAATTGCAAGGGGTTCCAATTCAAATCTAACACTTGTTACCCAAAGGTATTGCTGTTGAACGGGTATGTCACGCCAGCATCTGGTCCAGAGAACATCTATTTAAGGCTGCCCAAAGCTATGCTCTCGTCGTACCAAATCCAAGTGGAATCTCCCACCCTAAATTGCCCCCGTAACCCAAAGAATGTCCAGCTCCAGAGAGTATATTTGGAAGGTCACAAGAACAAGTTGTTGGTGAAGATTTTACTGATTGTGGCGGGCGTTATTGCAGGTATGGAGGCCCTTGGGGCGCTATTTGTGTGGTGTTTCGTTACTGGAACCCGTCAAAGAAAGGGTGAAGCCGTTGAAGGATACCAAATTGCAGCTATGGGGTTCCGAAGGTATACATATGCTGAGTTGAAGAAAGCAACACGAAATTTCAGGCAAGAAATTGGAAGAGGTGCTGCAGGGAGCGTATACAGGGCAGTGCTGCCGAGCGGTCAAGTTGCAGCAGTGAAACGGCTAAATGATGCAACCCTTCAAGGAGAGGACGAGTTCCTAGCGGAGGTTAGCATGTTCGGGAAACTCAATCACATGAACCTGATTGAGATGTGGGGCTACTGCACAGAGGGCAAGCACCGACTTCTGGTCTATGAATACATGGAACATGGCTCCTTAGCAGAGAATCTGTCTAGTGGCGCACTCGACTGGGGTAAGAGGTTTAATACTGCAGTCGGAGCGGCGAGGGGACTCGCCTACCTACATGAGGAGTGCTTGGAGTGGGTCTTGCACTGCGATGTAAAGCCTCAGAACATACTACTTGACTCGAAGTATCAACCCAAAGTGGCAGACTTCGGGCTCTCCAAGCTTCTGAATCGTGGGGACGTACAAAATTCGAGTTTCTCCAAGATTAGAGGGACTCGGGGCTACATGGCTCCAGAGTGGGTTTACAACCTGTCGATCACGGCCAAGGTTGACGTGTACAGCTATGGGATCGTGCTGTTGGAGATGGTCACAGGGCGGAGCCCAGGGACCGGTATGCACGACGCCAACAAGGAAGGCGAGACCGAGAACCGAGGGCTGACTTCTTGGATAAGAGGGAAGATGAATGGAGATGTACCGATGGCAGCACGGATCGAAGAGATCGTGGATCACTCCATAGAAGGTGAGTACGATGCGAAGAAGGTCGAGGTTCTAGTTGCCGTGGCGCTTCGATCCGTTGCAGAAGACAAGGATGAGAGACCTACAATGAGGCAAGTAGTCGAGATGCTCGAACGCTGCGCAAATGAAGATGATTAACTAGGCACGAATCCCCGGTTGCAGACTGTGCCCCTCCAGTGCCCGTTATAAAATTTAGCTAATCTCCATATTGTCAATGAGCCTTTAGAATATCGTTCGGGGCATTGCTAGAAAACCTTAACGTCATCGAACATAACGGTATATGTATATATGTGTGTGTTCTAATTGTACGTAATACTAATAATGGGCCTCGTGTGATTGCTGGCTGCTGTGAATGTAACGCTTTTTTTATTTTAAATTTACAAAGAATGCTTATGGCTTAAGGGAATGAAATGGAGGAAATGAGTGATACGAAAATTTCTATTGCTAAAACATTAAATTCACAATCTTTTAAATTAGAACAAGAAGATAGTCCTATAAGGTATCCTATTTTTGGCGATCTCTGCAACTGTAGTGCAAGACACCCTGCTTGGTTTTAGTTTTTGTTTCTATTTTTTTTATTTTGACATTTAAATAGATTAATTCTATGAAAAATATGCCTAAAATGTTCGCTTACCATTGAGATAAGGTGTCATGTTAGTTGTCACTACTGAATTTGGCATTCCACCTAAAAATCTGAACCAATAAATGTCACTATAAATTGTAATAAATATTTATATTAGTTGAAATAGTTTGATCTTTCTTTTTCTTATAATTAAAGTATTAAATTTAAGTTTTACTAATGAAAATAATTTATATATTGAAATATTTACCTCTTCAAATAGGCCTGTTTTTACTCAAATTTTATTTACTTTTTAATTTATAGTTTGATAAATTTATAGATATTAAATCATCACATATAAAAAAAATATCTGTGCTGAAAAATGAATGATGATAAATACTACCAATAAATATAGGGGAAAGGACAATGGTTCGGTCAGCGTGGCTAATCCTTGGGTAAGGGTTGCTCGCTGGGCAACTCGATCTAATCGATGGACTTGGTCGGAGCCAACTATGGCCAACTTCCCTTCGGGGACAGTTGGTCACGGCCCTGTGAGAATAGTCTAACACGGTCTCTTATGTACATACACATACAGCGAGGCTGACTTGGTAGGGCGCCGGTAGAGTCGGGCCGTGCAACTTGGGCTAATGCTCGAGTCTGGCTGACTCGGCCCAATTGGACCGAGAGTCAGTGGGATGACTTGCAGTTGTACCTGCTCCACTGCCAGCCGTTTTTCATCTCACACACCCTTTGGAATGCCACGGACAAGTATTACTCCTTAAACAGGTCAATTCATCTGCAATTTTTGACTTGTGAGAATATTCCCATGGGAACGGAGACAGAAGCTTAGGAGGGGCAACCGTCGCCCAACTTTGAATTCATTGATGTCGATGTCACCACAGTGAGAGATATTAAAATGGCCTGGTGGTCAGCATGATAAGGATGTCTCATGTCGAACGGCATTAATCGTATGATAACTTATTGCTTACATGGTAGATTCTTTAATTAAGGACTACAAAATCGTATGTTTTAAAAATCTTTAAAACAAATCCTTAAAAAAAAGAAATCTTTAAAATTAACTAGTTAATGTGAAATAAGAGTTATTATAAGATGGTGGAATAATATTTAATTGGTAATTGAGTTTCATTAATTAACGTCATCACCTGTAATAATAATGTTCCGGGATATGTTTTTCAAGCATAAGAGATCAACTATGTGCATGCAATATGCAAACTTTGCATATTAATGGGCATCAAGACCAAGACCATTTTACTAGTTAATTATGATTGATTTAAATGGGCCGTATTAATTACTAGGGATCATTTTTTTTATTTGTTGCTGAAATGAATTCTGGTTGGCTCTAATATATGAAAATTTGATTAGTAATACTCATTGAAATATTTAAACTGTGAGCACTGACATGAGTCATGATCATAATGATATTTCAAAGATGCACGGCAGAAAAAGAAAAGAAAAGAAAAGAAAAGAAAAGATCGATGATGGATAGCACTCCAAGGTGGACTAGCACGGAAGTCTATCGTTGACTTTGTCGGCGCCGTTTCCACACATCTATGCCCTTATCTCCACCCTCGCACGTACGCAAAAAATCACATCAAGAGATGATCGCAATACCATCAAGGCAAGATTGGCAAGCACGCGAAAGAGCATTCCGTACTTAAAAAGGTTCAGATCTGTCCAATAGTGGATGAGACTTTCTAAATCGGTCTTTTAAAGAGCGGTTTAATGGACTGTACCCAAAAAAAAAAAAAGCCATCCTAAAAAGCTTGATTTAATGGTACGACAGCAGTTGTTTCAACAATATGATGACAAGAGAGAGACTACAAATCTGATCAGAAAGCGAACGGCATTTCTCCCGTTCCTTCGCTCGGAGGATGTGAACGCCACTTCAGTCAAAGATTCCACCCACGATTCGTCTCCACTTAGCTTATAATAATAATAATAATAATTTTTTAAGTTGTCTAATTCCAGAACTACCCTCTAAACTATTTTGTGCACTCTACTTTACGATCATTCGGGTGGTGGGGTAATCTCCAGAAGATGTGCACTGTGCAGCGGTGACGGACGAGTCTGAGAGACGTGCAAGAAGCAGACACCACACAACGCCCCCCGCCCCCACCCCATCTCAGCCACTGCCACTTCAGGTTACATATATTTAGTCTTTTCTCAGGCATCCTCTGCATCTCTTCCATCTGCTGAAGAAGTGGCCCTGAGGAGAAATACCGATTGTGTTTGTTTCTTTGCCTCAAGGTTCTTGCCTTCTTTCTTTGATTAATTCATCAACTATCCTCCTAGGCTTTCTTGGTCACCGACGATATTTTTTCACTCTGTTAGTGCCACCGGTTGTAGTTTTTGGTGGCTGCTTTATCGATGCTTTGGTTCTTTAACTTGCGCTATTTATTGGTTCCAAACTCTTGTATGAAACTAGAGTATGTTTGTTGCAGGCGTGGTTTTCATTTTCCCTGGCTGTAATTTGCCTGCACAATTAGTTGAAGTAGACATCAATATATGACTCAATATGCGGTTCTGTCGATGCAGCTTGTCCTCATATGGTGGAACTATCACTCAATTTGCTTGGGTATATCTGTGGCAGTTCAATATGCAGCCTGCAACCCCCAATAATTCAGAAGGCTAGAAGAATAAGAAGCCCAAAATTTTCATTCTTACTGACGATGTTGATGCCAATGTTGGTATTCCTCATATCCTTCACATTAGCCTCATCGTCTTCAATTCATTTGGATAGTCTGAGCAGAGGCTCAGCACTCTCGGTTGACAATCCTGGCGACATCCTTTGTTCCCCCAATGGTGTCTTCTCTGCAGGATTTCTTTCAGTTGGCAATAATGCCTATGCATTTGCAGTGTGGTTCAATAACCAATCATGCATCAAGGACTGCATCGTATGGATGGCAAATCGGGATGAGCTAGTCAATGGCAAACATTCTAAGCTCATCCTCAACAAGGAAGGTAATCTTCTACTCACCGATGCTGACTACAAGGTTGTCTGGTCCACGGACATTGCCTTATCCTCGTCAGCCCATTCTGTTCAGTTGAAACTCCTCGACTCTGGAAACCTCATACTCCATCAGCTGGGTCCTAATCTAGAGAACAATAACATCTTGTGGCAGAGCTTTGATTACCCAACTGATACACTTCTTCCAGAGCAGAAGTTTACCCGATACACCACCCTTGTGTCATCAAGAGCCCGTGGAAACGTTTCCTCTGGCTACTACAAGCTCTATTTTGACAATGATAATGTCCTCCGCCTCCTTTACGATGGCCCAGAGATATCAAGCGTCTACTGGCCCTATCCTTTCTTGCTTCCCTGGGATAATGGAAGGACCACATACAATGATAGTCGGGTAGCATTGTTTGACTCTCTTGGCAACTTCACCTCTACCGATGGTTGGAAGTTCTTGGCTTCCGACTATGGGGAGAATATCTGGAGGAGACTGACATTGGACCGCGATGGAAATGTCCGGCTGTATAGCTTGTTGAGGAACAGTGAATGGTCTGTATCATGGCAGGCAATTATCGCACCCTGTGACATTCACGGGATTTGTGGACCCAATGCAGTGTGCCAATATAATGCCAGCTCTGGGAGAAGTTGTTCTTGTGTCCCAGGATATGAGAGGAAGAACACTAGTGATTGGTCTGAGGGATGCAAACCAATGTTCGAGAGCTTCTGCAATTCGCATGATGCTGAGGCCAGTGATTTCCTCCACTTCCCAAATCGGGATTTCTATGGCTATGAAGGGGGCTACTATAAAAACTTCACATTGGACCAGTGCAAAAGAAAATGCTTGGAACTGTGTGATTGCAAGGGGGTCCAATACAGATTTACTACGCTTGAGTGTTTCCTAAAGGTGTCACTAATGGAGGGACGCTTCTTAATAGGTACTAGAGAGAACATCTATTTCAGATTGCCCAGAGCCATGCTCTCCTCGTACCAAGCCCAGCTGGAATCATCCACCCTAAATTGTTCAAACGATGTGAAGGATATCCAGCTCCACAGAGTATACTTGCAAAGTCGTGAGAACAAGTTATTGGTGAAGATATTGCTAGTTGTGGCGGGGGTAATTGCAGGGGTGGAGGTCCTTGGGGTACTCCTTGTGTGGTTTTTCATTACCGCGACCCGTCAAAAGGAGGAGGAAGCTACAGAGGGATATCAACTTGCTTCAATAGGATTCCGAAGGTTCACATATGTCGAGCTGAAGAAGGCTACACGAAATTTCAGGCAAGAAATCGGAAGGGGTGCTGCAGGCAGCGTTTACCGGGCAGTCCTACCGAGCGGGCAAGTTGCAGCAGTGAAACGTCTCAACGAGGCAAGCCTTCGGGGAGAGGACGACTTCCTCGCAGAGGTCAGCGTGATCGGGAAGCTCAATCACATGAACCTGATTGAGATGTGGGGCTACTGCGCAGAGGGAAAGCACCGGCTTCTGGTCTACGAGTATATGGAGCACGGCTCCTTAGCAGAGAATCTGTCTAAACGGACACTCGATTGGGGGAAGAGGTTTGATATTGCGGTCGGAGCGGCGAGGGGACTTGCCTACCTACACGAGGAGTGCTTGGAGTGGGTCTTACACTGCGATGTGAAGCCGCAAAACATTCTACTCGACTCGAACTACCAACCCAAAGTTGCAGACTTCGGGCTCTCCAAGCTTCTGAGCCGTGGCGACATAAAAAATTCAAGTTTCTCTAAGATTAGAGGGACCCGGGGCTACATGGCTCCGGAGTGGGTTTATGACTTATCGATCACGTCCAAGGTCGATGTGTACAGCTACGGGATCGTGCTGTTGGAGATGGTCACCGGACGGAGCCCAGGTGGAGGTGTGGCGGATGCCAACCGTGGAGGCGAGATAGAGAACCGGAGGCTGACTTCTTGGGTGAGAGCGAAGATGAATGGAGAAGTTCCAACAGGGACATGGATAGAAGAGATCGCGGATCACTCCGTTGAAGGTGAGTACGATGTGAAGAAGGTCGAGGTTCTAGTTGCCGTGGCGCTTCAATGCGCCGCCGAAGACAAAGACAAGAGACCTACGATGAGACAAGTAGTCGAGATGCTCGAATGCCATGGAAATGAAGCTGAAAACTAGGCGTGGACATGACAATGTCTCATTAGACCGTGTGCTGTGAAGCCGGTAGTCTTCGACCAGACCTTCGAAGTTCGCGACAAGCCCTCAGAATATCATTCGGTGTATTCACCACAGAAGGCACTCATAACTAAAATAGCAATTTTTGTAAGACTATTACATCAGTTTTTCTTCCCCGGTTAAACATCATGTTACATGTTTCTCATCCGTATGTAATACCATGTTTTTTCAGTTGAAATATGAATAATCCAATATTATTTGGATACATGCAAATATATCAAATAAATTAAACATTGTTTCTTTCAAACTGCACCACCACTTGATGCAACTAAAAAGTACTTCAAATAAATTTGTGATCTCAATCCTATTAAATCAGATGAGCGTGGGCTCTAAATCATTAAACCACCCCCAGCACTGATCACCCCCTTGAGTCAATGCAATATAAATCGACATTATGTAATCATTTTTCGGTTCCTGAGTACATTAAGTTGAAATCTAAAGGTGAGGATAATAACTCTGTCTCCGTGCGAAGAAGTCTCATCACTGGGATCTTACAATTCCACTTTACAATTTGTATTTCTATCGAAAATAAGGGGTAAATAAATCCAATAGAAGTGTAGACCGCAAATTAAAGGAAAATTACAATTTTAATTTTTATAATCTCTATTATTCTTGTCCTAATTTATCATTACCATGGTAATCATCCTTAAGCTCCCGCATTTTTACCATTTTAATCCTAATAGATATTTTCTCTCTAAACTATTTTTCCGTCAATTTTAATTAAGGCATACTGTAATGAAAAATATGCAGCAGGACCGAAAGTAGCATAGCCAGTAACACTTGGGTACCAAAACCTATTTAATAAATTGTTCGGTACTGAAATCTATTTTTTCCTTTTAATCTTTCGCTTGTGGGACCGGAACTGGGTATCGTCGTTCGTCGCGGTCGAACCCCTGGCTTGAGCTGGGACTCGAGCGGCAGCAAATCCTTCTTCGTCAAACAAGAGCCGAGCCACTAAAGGCCACATGGCAGCTGCTCCTCTGCTACTCCGTGGGGCGCCGCTCCTGCGCCTCCGGCTCCACTATCGTCTCGCCGCCGGGGTCCTGCTACAACCTTGCCGCCCTTGCTGGTCCGTGGCTTCTGCTGCCGCTTCATTCTCCACGGAGTCGGTTCGGCCGGAGGGGCAGGTGCCTTCTGCGGACAGCAACGCTACGGTGCTTCTGACCACGCAGGAGCCTCCCAAGTTTCACCGGTGGGACGATCCTGATTACAGGAAGTGGAAGGATAAGGAGGAGGAGATTCTCAGAGACATCAGGCCCATCCTTTCTCTTGCCAAAGATATTCTCCATTCAAAAAGGTGCTGACCTTCTGCTTGCGTGCCGCTTCTTGATTGAACTGCAGTTAGCTTGATTTAGAATAGTTTTAGCGATGATGCAACTATTGAGAGTACTGTGCATTTCTCGTGACGAGCTGATGTATTACTGAAAACTCCATCTCGACATGACTATGTTCGGGACTTCTAGTCGTGCTATTCTTGGAAGACATTTTCATAGCATTAGTTATCACATGGTTGACTGCTTGTTCATTTGGTTTTGCATTGGTGAATTCGTAGTTGAAATGACAGATATTGGAGCCGTAAAAAATATGAATTATTCCTTCTCTATTCAGCAAATTAATGTTCATTGAATCGAAGATAAGGCAAAGACTTTTGAAAGGGGTGCAATTAAGTGGCAAATTGATGGAAAGATAGAGACTTGTGGTTTGAAGGTAATCGAATTTGAAAGGGGGTTAAGGTATATAATTCTGTAAGTCTGCAGGTGATTGCCTCTGGTTCCATCATCTGGACATAGTTGATCTGTTTGGACTCAGGAAGCTCTTTATGTCCATGTTGATGGGTTCCAGCTTCCATGGAATAATGAATGCTGGTAAACACTTGAAAAATGCCCTGGCTTTGGCCTAAAGAATCAATGCTTTCAAAGAGGGGAGTGGAGTCATATTTCTAGGTGGATTTAGAGGAGTGGAGCAAGCAGGAGCCATGTATTAATGAAGTATTAAAGAGGCAGAGGAAAGAGAGGGTTTTTGTTGAGCGCAAAGAAAGTCAATCCGTAGGAAGTATTGAGAGTTCTTCACGTGTCCTTTTATCTCCTTTTCCTCTTTGTTTATCAATAAAGTGATTGACAAGTGAGCCACGGTAAAACCCAAATTTCATTCCTCCTTTGTTGACGTCACCAGAAGGAACTAGCAAAGAACATAATGTTTCATACAACCCTTCAGCTGTAATTAAAAGGCTTGCCAAAATGTGCCATGACTGCTATTTTGTATTAAGGTGTGGCTGTAATCCTCTTCTCGAATTTGTGGATCTCCATAAAGTTGTATGTTGTCTTCCTGGGTCCCTAATTGCGATGGTCCCTTGTTCACAATATTATTTAGTTAAGATAATATTCTTCTGCCAGGTACTTGGATGGGGAACGTCTATCATCCGAAGATGAGACAGTTGTGGTAGAGAAGCTACTTTCTTTTCATCCTCATTGTGATGACAAAATTGGCTGTGGACTTGATAGTATCATGGTAAGATATCACTCTCATCATTGTCCGTTGATGTTTAGACTTGCTAATTAGTAAACCTGATTTGATGAAATGTCTTTGTGCTATCCAAATTATTATTCTAGTAGAACAAGTGAATTATGAGCCACTTGTCAGCTTAGCTATGTCACTACAGCTTGTGCCTCATCCTATATCTGGAATTTCTACAGAATTATGTGGATTTACTGTCTTGTTCTCCATGAAAATTAGTACATGTATGTGAGTTATTCTTTGATTGTGAAACAATATACATAGTAATTTGTCCCCCTTTTATTATTTAGACTGATAAAACCTACATAACAGCAACAACTGGAAGAAAACTGTTATCATTTTTTTCTTTTAATCAAATTTCACTAAAATGGCCATTGGGCTCTTGCTTGTTTTTTATTCTGGCTTTGTTGAATCTTGTGTTCTTTGTCCATGCTGTATGCTCTAGATACTGATGCCATCTAGCCACCTTGTTCACTTGATAAAGAGCTGTTTCATGAGATACCATAAACCTATCATCAAGTTATAGACATGAACTTGTGCATTGTCTGTTTATTCCATAATCTGGCATCAGAAGTGCATATGATTATGGAATATTTCCACTTATTTACCTATCTAGAAAATTCTAAAAGTCTCATGGTGTAGTTAATCTTGATTGACCTGTCTGAAATTTTTGAGGAACAATAATAGTTAATATATGGAACAAATTGCTTCGGTTCCACATGTCCATGGGCATGGGAGAATATACTCCTTGTTATCAAATTATATATTTTATATATAGTAGGAACATTTTTTAAATGTTTTCCTCCTGAGTTTTGGAAATCTCTGATTGGAATGTAGCATTACTGTATTAGAATTTGTCTTCCTAAATGAAACTTGTTCTTGAGTTATTATCCCTCTAGAATGTGAAAAAATGCATTTGAAGACCTTAATTCAAAAGAGCTGTTGGTTGACATTATTATACAAAGTGCGGTTTATTGAGCACAATCCTGTTCATATCATTTAGGTACGATCACTTTTTGCTGAATGCAAGGTTATTTACTTCTTTTACTCTTTCAAATACTTTTTAAGATTTTATTTTATTAATTATAAATCTGTTCATGTTGTTAATGTTCAATATATTGCTTAGCACCTGTCTGGGTTTTCCTGCTTAGAGATCTAATTTTTTTTATTGTCGAGAGAGGCCAATGAATTTTATGTGAACAACTATTATCCCGATCATTTTTCTCTTTGCATCAATAGATGTCTTTCCAGTTTCATTGGCTTTTGTTTAATTGTGCTCTAGTGTGTCATTCAGCAGGGCAAATGGCCCTCAGGTTGGTCCAAGATTCACACAAAGGCTGTGCCCATTTTCTTTGTGATTATAGCTGAAGTCACTGCTTGGTGGAACTGATATAGTTTCCCAAAGGAAATGAAGCAGATTATCTTCTTTATCTGACTGATTAAACTTGCTAATCTTGCAACAGAAGATTTGAAGTACCTTTATCTCTTGCATGTTTATGACGAGAACATTGGTTTAGTGTATAACTTGAAGTTCGTTTTCTTCCTGCAAAAGGTTGATAGGCATCCCCAGTTTAGGCGATCAAGATGTCTGTTCGTGGTGAGAACTGATGGCGGGTGGATAGACTTCTCATACCAAAAGTGCCTCCGAGCATACATTCGAGCCAAGTATCCATCTCATGCTGAAAGGTTCATTAAAGAGCACTTTAAACGTGGAAGTGTTTAGTTTATTACAACCTCGTACTTTTCAAGTTTGTAAGTGAGCTAGGATTTCTGTAAATGTGATGGGAGACGGTTCCGATGCTTATTTTCTGCATTCGGTTCAAAGCAACATTTAGAGTTCTTGCTTCTAGGGCCGAGGAAATGATCGAGAGACCTTCAATTGGATAGCAGTTAATCGAAGAGGAAGCTACTAATTCCCCATGGTTGGTAAGATTTTGCTTCACTCGTGGTGAAGAAAGTGATCAGGTGAACTGAAAACCGTTCGCTTGCACTTCTTGTTTTGTTGACTTCTGCACGAGATCGCATATTTTTCAGTTGCATGGCGGGAGATAAGGAGGAAGAGGGTAATGAAAGGGGATCGAGCTCCTCGGCCGAATATGACCCCATAAATTTTGGAGGGGCTTGGTGCACCTCCGATGGCTAAGCCTAATTTACACTTGGAAATGACTAACTGACCACTTGATCAGGCCAGCTTTATGGATGAACTTACCCACGTGGGGCATTGCCGTAATCAAAAGTGCGGCCATGATGAATGTTTAGGAAAACTCAGGGAACTACATGCAGCGTAGGTGTTGATCGATGTCTTTGCCTGTCAACAAATCGATGTTCGATGGTCAGTGTCACGGCTTACAAGATCTTGTTTTGGGTTGGGCCACGGATTTCATTCGAAGTCCAAAGGTTCGCCTAAAACAGGGAATTTAAAAGGAAAAAGAAAAGCAACGACAACAGCAACATCAGTCTTCTGTTGTTCATCTCATTCCTGTCAGTCCCCTCCAATTCTCCTCAGCTATTTACTCTACGACTCTCAAATCAGAGAGAGAGAGACGGTGAGAGCTTCACGCCCTCCCTGCCTTGTCATATCCCAATGACGATTTGGAACCCATGAACCCGAATGCAGCACTTCTTCTTCTCAGAAGAAGGAAATGCCTCATCACTGCTATCCCCTAGAAGAATCCCTCTCATTCAATGGCCTCTACTGCTCCGAGGAACCCTTTGGCCAGACCCATTCAACGGGGCAACCGCCGACTCTGCTCGAACAGGACCTCTCCTGGGAAGACGAGGAGCTCGCTTATCTGTTGTCCAGGCAATCTCAGCCGGAGATCAGGCCCGAACTGTCGGGGTCCCGCCGTGGGGCTGTGGACTGGGTCCTCAGACTTCACGCTCACTGCGGTTTCTCCTCCATGACGGCAGTCCTCGCGATCAACTACTTGGACAGGTTCCTCTTGAGCTGTTCCGGCTCTCGATGGGACAGGGCGCCGTGGATGGACCAGCTCGCGGGCGTGGCCTGCCTGTCCCTCGCCGCCAAGGTGGAGGAGACCAACGTGCCGCACCTCCTAGATTTCCAAGTAAACAATGGCATCAGTGTTTCCTTCCGAAAGCCATGAAATTGTCATTGCAAACCATTACATGCGACATTCTCTAATTAAATTTACCAAAACTCTCCTCATTCGTTCGCAAGATTGTGATAGTACGATCCAATTCAATATCCCGTTTTTTAGGCAGAGGAGAGTGCCCTCTTCCTCTTCGATGTGAAGACGATAAAGAGGATGGAGCTTCTAGTTCTCTCCAGGCTGCAATGGAGGATGAACCCCGTGACCCCATTATGGTTCCTTGATCACATCGCTCGAAGACTCCGATTCAGAGACCCTCACCTGTGCCGCGAATTCCTTAGGAGGTGTGAGGATCTCCTCCTCTCTGTTCTATCAGGTTGGTTCAACACCAATGAACTCTGATGCAATCTTTCAACTTTCCCTTCATCCTATCCCCCGATTTCTTATCGGGTGTTGAAACAGATATCAGGCTGCTGCAGTTTCTGCCATCTGTAGTGGCTGCGGCTACGATGCTGCAAGTCATCAGTGGCTTAGAAAATGCTGGGCATGGAGATGGAGAAGAATGCCCGTCACAGCTTCTCGACATTTTAGCAAATGACAAGGCTGGTGTCTCCACCTTTTTGTTAATTGTTCTGCTATTTTTCTTCCCTTTTCATTCTCCCTTTAGGATTTCTTTCTACCTTTCTTTTTCTGCTGTACACAATTTTATGTAATTTTATTTTCATTAAGAAATTGAAAAAAAAAACAATCTTCAATCCTACAAATATAATATTTTTCAATTACAAATTAGATATATTGATCTAGAAGGACAAAAGTAAGAGATAAATAAAAGAATATGATAATTCTGTCAATAAAAAAAAGAACTAATAACTTTTTAATCTCTAATTAAATATAAGTGATTATATATCATAAAAATTATATATATTTTTGCCATATTTTCTGTTGAAAGCTGCTGACCGACTAATTCCCCAATTATTGGAAGCAGGAAAATGTGGAGTCCTGTTGCCAGCTAATCTCGGAGTACGTATCCACGGCGGCCGCCGACACCCTCGGCCCTCTTCCTCGCCCAAACAAACGGAAATACCGTGGCAGCGGCGGCCCCCAGAGGGGTGGTGGACTCTCTCTGCCTGACCTCCGACAGCTCCGACCAACCCCTCCTCGCCGTTGGCCCCCCAGCTCAAGAACAGGAAGCAATGGCCCCCACTAGCTAGCTCGTCATCAATTAAGTAAATAACGTTTCCATCCCTCACTGTATCTGCCGGGCCTATGCGGATTCGTTTTTGTAGACATTGGGATTTAGGAATCGAGATAACTGGCATCCCATCCATCGGGGATCTCATAAATTTTTGCAGGCCGCTGAAAAGGAATACGAACTCTGGAACCCCTTCCCATTACTTCTGATATCCGTGGCCGGTGATAAATGATTACTTGGATCGATCTTAAGTTGGTCTCGTCTTGATGCGACCGTACGTGAGAAAATACAGCTACCACACCACACGCAATCCCCAAGTCCCCATCAAACTTCACACCTCTACGGGACGTAATCCGGGAGTCAACTACACACCGTCGTAATCCTTACGTGGTAGAAATCCAAAAGGCACACCAATATATGTGTGCCTGTGATTCTCGTGTGCTTGTGTCAAGTAAGGACCAAACATGGTGTCGGCCACTCGCAAAGCACTCCAAGAACTTTAGTCTCTCTCTCTCTCTTGTGTTATAAAAGAAAATCCGGAGTATAAGAGAGATATGATAAAAAAAAATTCCTATATAAAGATATGAATCTCAGTAGCAAAAAATAAATCTAAAATATTGGACCAAACTTTTTTTTTTATCGTGTCTCATGATCTTATTTATGCGTATAATATATAGTATATAATAGAAAATTTTTTTCCAAACTCGCATGGCAATCCTTGGATGGTCCCAGCAACGATCTGGCTCATAGAGTAGACCATTGTAAGTGTTTAATTTGCTTAGACTTGGGACCCCACTTCTCTGGCTACCGAGGGAAAAAAAAATAAAACCCATAATTAAAGAATTATTTCTTTCGACAACCACACTGTGTGTTACCACTTAGAGTGTACCATTAGTGGGGGTTTGCTCGTTAATAATAGTATAGGTTCCAATCTTATTCATGGAAAAATTTCATATTAGAAAATTTTTAATTGTTAGTGAATCAAAACATGGTTTAATCTGCGGTGGATTAGGGGTCCATTGGAGTGCTTTCGAGTATCGGCGGTGTCAAACAAAATATAGAAAGAAAAAGAGGCTACTTACAAGAGAAGGATTCCTTACACTTTAATAAGAGACAATTGGCCTCTTGATCTTAATTTTGGCTCAAGAAAGGTATCGTTGACAGCAACAGAGGACCCATGGAAGAAGGCTTGCATGTGCTTAACGCTTCTTTTTTTTTTTAATTAAGCAAAAGGGAAAATATTAATCATGACATGGCTCTAGAAGTTTAATATCTTAGATATCATAATTTAATGAAGCCATTTGATGATTAGTGGACTATTATCCACTTAATTACGTCCCTGAATCTCCTTTTCTTTTCTTTTTTTCAGATAATTTTATCCGGCCGTGACTGTTGGAATCACATCCTAAAGTAGTTTCCGCCGTTCTTTCTTTCTTTTTTCTCCTCTTTTTAAATGAGGATAATAAGATTAAAGGATCACGAAAGATTGTATCTATGAAAACCAAATTTAAAATCTCATAATCTTTGATTGAGTAATAATATTACTATATCGAATTTCTTGGTTTTTACACTATTATCATTAGTCCAATGTGGAGTATGGTCACCCACCGTAGGCGTGGTAAAGTGGTTCGGCACTCATCATCCAAATGGAAGGACTCAAGTTCGAATCCCACTTGCAGCGGGGAGCTCTTAACCCCTTAAATGGGCCGACCCGAGGCGATCCAGATTAGTCAATTGGACAAATTCCAACTGGATACCGGCGGTTTATACCAAAAAAATGTGGAGTATGGTCCTCATTACTCTAGTGTTGTTAAAAGTGCGGTTCCAGCCAGTTCAAAATGGGTTTGGAACCGTTTGACTAGGTTATGACAAATGGGCCGGTCCAGTTAGGTCACGGTTCAAGCAAATATGAACCGGTCTGGAACTGTTTATAAACAGGCCGATTTAACCCATGAACCGTCCATCTTTTTTTATTTTTTTTTAAAATTATTTCAAATGAATATTTTTTAAAAATTTAAATTGACCCGACAAAATTCAACCGTTAATTTACAGGATTCTTGGCGGTCTGGGCCGATTTTCAATGGTTCCAAGCCGATTACGGTTCCGAGTCAGTTTCTAAACGGTTTCGGGTCTGTTCGACAGGGTAACGGTTCGGGTCAGTTACAGTTCAATGGGTTCATATTTCGGAACCAACCTGTAACCGTCCCAAACCCATTAAGAATGGTTATGGGCCAGGTTAGGAGCGGTTCGAGCTAGTTCCAGGTTTGGACGGTCCGGTTTCGATCTGATTACGGGCATACCCGGCCCGTTTAACATCTGTACATTTCTCCCATGGATATCTTTCTTTTTTTTTCTTTTAAAGAAATTATGTTGATTGGTTTATAGAAAAAAATAAGAAAAATAGTGAAATAAATGGCTGCCATAGGTTCCATTGACAATATTAATTCGGGAGAGGACAATGTTACATCCTACACATGGATATATTGCATAGACCATCGGAATTTCTCTTCGTGCCAAATTTTAGGTCGATTCTAACTCGCGCTTGACGGATTCATATGACGAAGTAGACCGATAACAAAAGCAAATCCAACCGGGGGGGGGAGGGGGGGGGGGAAAGACACGTGATTAAACTAAAATGCCCTCTAGAAATGTTGTAGTATATATACATTGTCTCTTCTAAGATTAAAAGGAGTGGAAGAAACGGGAAAAGAGAAAAGGGAAACAAATAAAGTAAAAGTACAGAAAAAAAGAAGAAGACGAAAATAAAAGGAATAAGATCTAAAAATAAAAATAAATAAATGAATGAGTGTGAAAATGATAAAGAGCATATTATATAATGGTTATATTGTGTTGCATGCTTATATGGAGTAAATATTTAATATAAAAAATTGATAAATATTTAATTTTTTACTTATTAGAAAATTAAATAAATATTAAATAAATCGTGAAAATTATTAATGAATCTTGAAAGTGATAGCTATTAAATAAAAAAATCATACTATTAATATAATATACTCTGTATAAAAAATATTTTCCTATAAAAATAGTGCGAGGAGACGCAATCCATAGATCCTCGCTCACGACAAATGGGATAAAAAAAGGGCCAGAGAATATTTGTTGAGATTGAGGGCGACAGTACCTTCTGATTTTTGCCCCACACCACGACGTCCCCATTGTTCTATGCTTTTTGGTGGATGTTATCTAATAATAACTTTATCTTATAAAAGTTAATAAAAGGAATGATATAAAAAATTCAAGATGTGTGCAATTTAACTCTATCATTAATACTTACACAATGAGTTAGTCGGATAATAAATATTACACAGGATATTTAATCCCTTTGGTGGGCTTTGATGTTGCGATTTTCTAATTCCTTTAATTTTTTTTCCTTTGTTGCTACATAATATATACTCTTGAGGTTCATTGCTTTAGAGAAAAAAATGGAAAATAAACAAATAAATAAGAACACTTGAAATGTTATTAATTATAATTGAATTTAAAATTTGTCGATCATGATGATTCACTGTGGTGAATCTCTTTTTTCCCTTTACTGCTTCAATTTTTCTTCCTTGTAGGACGGACTCCTAATTAATGGTCTAATGCATCATGGCACGTCTGCTCCGTCTTCCCACTTGCAGCAGAATTAAGAGCGTGGAGGCTAATGTCGGCAGTCGAACGATTGCATTATATTGTAGACACCGCCACATTATTAGCTTCCCTTAATAAAGCGTAATATCGTACTGTAAGAGCCGTCCACATAATTCGATCATCACTTCCGTAGCTTCTTCGACATTTATGGCTGAACTTCTAGTGGAGCTAATAATAGCCATGCAGCACAGTGGCAATCAGTAGAACCGGATTCGGTACTCAGTCGGAATGAGAGATCGTCAGACCGAATGCGGAGGCGGGCAACTAAAGCCGACCCGTCTTTTAAGTTGTCGACGTGAGGGATGTCTCCTTCAATGTCACATCCCTTTTCGGAGATCTGCGCCGCCGGATTGTCCATCTGATGGGCCATGGGCCCCACAGCGTCAGAAGGTGGCCCAATGGGCTTATTTGCTGGGCCCAGTTGTCAGTCTCCCCGAAGATAATTGCCACTTTCCCCGGGTAAACGCCAAACGAACTATTTGGTCTCCCTCCGTCACTATTCAAGTGGCGGGAATATAGGTGCTTCCTTCCACACTGTTGGAGATGGTCCAAGTCTGTCGCATATGTTCACCGACTTCAGCCATTACGAGGTTCATCGGCTACTCTTGAGAAATTCGACTGATTCATAGAGGAACATCTTAGGTCTTGAACCGCAGGGACAAGCAAATCTAACCCGTTTAATTCTTTGGCCTCGAACGTCCCTCTCGATGGGTGGAAACGAAAACGACCCTGAATAATATCTACCTACTAAACAGAGTACTGAAAAGGATGGACTAGGCTATCAGTCGGTTCAAGGTCGTTCGGTCCTTGCGATGGCGTCGGTTTGCTAATATGTTCAGGATCCACTTGATCCTAATGGAGAGTATTAAAGGACTGCGTTGCTAGTAATGGATTGTGAATCTTGAAGACAGGGCTTATCGCTTGAGATGTTACTCTGTCTCTGTACATTGGGCCAACAGCATTTTGGATCCGGGACACCGAGAAGGGCCAGAGGTTCATGAGCCTAACAGGGGGGGTGGTGGCAGTTGAGAGTTTTTGCCGAAAATCCAATAGGAGAATAGAAAGCGGAACACCAGGTGTTCGGATCGAGGACCGGTGGTGCCGCACCAATTTTGTAGGCTGAACTTTAGGATGTAGCCAAATTTAACCAGCATGTATTCATGTATTGCTGTGGATTACGCATGAACTGGACTGAAAGCTGAGTTTTGAAAACATTATCTTTTGGGGGGTAGAGTCTTGACTACAATTGATGGTTCACAGCTGTAAAATAGATGTCAGACAAGAGACAGACGGAGACTAGGCTAAAGTTAAGACTTGAAGTCATGAATTATTGGAGACAACGACACGCGCGGTGGGAATCTTATTAGGATTGCAAGAGACAAAAAGTAAAAGAGGAGTATCTGAATAAGATTCCACGGCAGCCATTACCACGCTTGCGGGGGGGCTGCGAGGCTGACATCTCCTCGTCATCTTCTTCTTTTTCCTCCCTAACTCGTTGAACACGTTTTGGCCTTTTCTGCTCTTGCCTCGCATCCAAATTGGACTCCTTAGAAGGCTGTATTCCGGAAGATGGGGTCCGAGTCCTCCTCCACTGGAGCCCCAAACACCTTGCCTGTAACCATTCATTGCGAGCTCGTTAATTATTCCAATTTTCTGGGATTGCAGGGTGTTTCCACTTTATTACTCGAGTATCAGCTCTTGACTGGGCTCAGATAGCCCTCTGAGATTGACTTTGATGCTTTCAATGTACTTGAGATTGCATACTTGCATCGTCTGTATCCCAGATTGGATTTGCTTCGCGTGTACGCGCTATGTGAAAATCTGATTATGATGCATGGCACATACGGGACCCGGACGGCAACATGTGATACGACGTCTTAAATTGCATTTTGTTCGTCAGTATCGCCGATTTTACGAGGACACCCCGCAATTAAGGAGAGCAAGGAGGTTTTTTTCCTTTTTTTTTTTTGGTTGGCTTAACCTCTGTCGGGGTTTGTGTGCTTACGTTTATGTGATCACACATCATCCATGTCGATTGGCATGCCATACACTATAAATTATAATGAGATAATACAATAATATTATTTTTTATATATAATTAAAAGATATTATATTCAATTTTTATTCGTAAAAAGTTAAATTCCATAAGTTATAATCTATCCATTTACTCCCTTGTATCCCCTTATTTACCATCAACATTATATATATATATATATATATTTGTGCAAAAGGTAGATGATGATAACTCAAATCCATGCACTCCGAGGTGATTGGAACGCAGACGTGCCGACGCAACGAAGACGATGATGAGCTAATCAAGGCAATCTGTCATGTGTCTCCGCAAGTCGGCGCGAGAAGATGAATTGGGTACGTAAAGCTCAAAGGATATATATATATATATATATATATCCATGCCGTGAAGGAGACACCCAGCTTCTTCAGAAATTCATGTTCTTTGAGGGGAATACAATAACAACTCGTACAATAACAAGGCTCGTGTATCTTTTGAGTAAATGGACGGACGTGTGTCGTCCGAAGTTATCTCCAATTGCTTTTTGGTAGCTTGTGCTTCCTTTATTAGTACAAGACATCATAATTTCTCATTCGTATATTTGAGATTAACCACTTTCACATTGATTTGAAAATATATAAATATTGAGTCGGTAAGAGATAAAACCTGTATTCAATTCTAAAAATTTAAACTAACGTACATTAATGAAATTTAATTTGTCTAATGTATCCAAATTCTTTGGAATAAGATTTTTTTCTGAACATAATTTTATAGGTAAAATTAAGTAAAAATGGTAGAGATTTTCCCCATCAATCTCCATCACACGCTTGTTGACAAGACATTTATGTGGCGACGTGGCCATTTTTATGCGGATGTGTCACAATGACACAATGAAAATTTGCTAGCGTGGCACTGAATTGCTGACACAAATCATCACTTGGCATCGAGTTGTTAATGTGACATTCCACATAGGCATTAATAAATGTATTTGGTACATGTTCAACCGCAGTGGATGAAAACGATTTAACGAATAATGAAACAAAGTATTTATAATTAAATATAGAGTTTTGAAACTTTTATAATTCATTTATAAAACATATGAGATTTCTAGAATTTTTAGTATAATTTTCTTAAATCTGATATGATTTGATTGAAATATGTTAATATAGGGTGAATTGGATCGGGTCTCAAATTGTACGTGACCTTTCTGGGAAAAACGCTATCAAATGAAAATTCCGAAGATCGATCGTATAGCGAAATCTCATTTTCTTCAGCTGTCGTGGCAGCTCAAATGCCAACAACTTGTACACATTTGCTTACTGCATCTTGTATGCATGAATCTCCAGAAGAGTGCACTTGTTGTAATAATTTTATTCTCAATATGAAATAATTATTTTTAAATTCAATTTTTATAAATTATTTTTTAAAAAAAAACCTTAATTCCCAATAAAAACGAAGTAGAATTCTTACGACTGCCGAGTTAGGCTCCAATCCTAATATAAAATTGAGCCGATGGGCCAAACCCTCCTCGTCCACTGGTTAATTGACACAGCTTTGTTTTCATAGTTAATTTTGTAGTTATATTATATATATATTTAATGGGCTGGCAAAGATGATTAATTCATGATAATGGGGCTCTCTAAGCGCTGAGTCATCGGTCTAAGCGAGAGAGACCAATTGGCATTCCCATCGGGCCAGTCAATTCGATAAATTGGGGACAGCGCAAAATTTTCCGCAGACTAGTGTTTAACATGTTTTAAAAAAGGTCAAATTATTCTAAAAATTACTGGTAATTAATTAAAAATGATTTTAAAAATGAAGTGACACCTGTGTCAGAAACCCATTAGCATTTAACTTTGGCCATTTAAATGTAATGCCTCGATTAATGGGGGGAAAATAACAAAAAAATAGAGACTTTAAGGTAACCATGGAGCTGCTGCCGCTAGCTTGGTCCATTATTATTCGGATTCAGGAATTTAGGAACAATGGCCAAGTAGGATCCGACCCGCGATAGGCATAATGGGGCCCCGACCCCCGAGGGAGAGCCTATAAAAGGTCGCTGTTGCTTGGGCATTGTTTTCATTGTATTGTATTTGTATTATAGTTTCACTCTCACGGGGAAGCGAGAGTAGGGGAGCGGAGCGAGAGAATGGGGAGAGGGTGGGCAATCGCCATCCACGGCGGCGCCGGAGTTGATCCGAACCTCCCGCTCCACCACCAGGAAGAAGCCAAACAACTCCTAGCCCACTGCCTCAGCCTCGGCGTCTCCGCCCTTCGCTCCTCTCTCCCCGCAATCGATGTTGTCGAACTCGTCGTACGTATCAGTCTTCTTCCCTGTTTGTCTCTCGCTTCCCCTGTTCCTTTTTTTATTTCCAAGTTTTACGGTTGTTTCAGAAGAAAAAGGGCGAAAAAAAGGGACTTGTTTGGCTTTTAGAATGAAGACGCAGGATGGAGTTTGCACGCTACTTGGAAACGAGATCGGCAGTTAATCGGGGGGTTTTTTTTTGGTCTTTAGCTTCAATCTGATGTGTGACACGATCTGATCTGGCGGCAGGTGAGAGAACTCGAGAGCGATCCCCTGTTCAACTCGGGGCGGGGATCTGCGCTGACGGAGAAGGGGACGGTGGAGATGGAGGCGAGCATAATGGACGGGCCGGGGAGGAGATGCGGGGCTGTGTCGGGGCTGACGACAGTGAAGAACCCGGTTTCCCTGGCCCGGCTGGTAATGGAGAAGTCGCCGCACTCGTACCTGGCTTTTGCCGGCGCCGAGGAGTTCGCCCGTCAACAGGTCCGTCAGTCCCGCTAACCTAATATGGCCCCTTTTGTATATTAGCTTTTTTCCCTCATTACAATTGCAATAACACCGAAGGCTTATTTCCCCACCTCCACCTTTTGTAGAGCTATTGTGTGGGGCCCTTCTCTTACCCACGTGCACCAAATCGTCTGCCGTCCTATTGGCACGTGGTATCCATAACCTTTGCATTGAATCACCAGGCATGCAAGACAGCGAAATTTAACCCATACTGATGAATACAAATTTTGCTCCGTCACTAACGAACAATTCTCTCAATTACAAATCATATATGTATGAAGAACAAATTTCAATTTAAGATGAAAAAATGTCAAATATTTTAGTCCGCTATAGAGAAAATTGATTACTTTACCATTTGATAAATCAATTTGGTTATAAACTAAATTAGTCAAGTGTGATAAACTTGAATATTAGAGTTTATAGTGCATATTTGACAATGTCAGGTCAGATTTCACTCTTCTTAGCCGGAAATTATGCCGTCCATGATGCATACCATGTTCTTGTGGGCTTTCTGAGGGAACTTTTGTCCCTTTTGTGGACTAAAACTAAATGGGAAACTGGAAATCGGAGACTTTTGTGGCCTCCGTAATGTTAGGGGGTTGAAATTTTCTGTTTCCCTGGATGATGTTCGTAAGTTGTTCTTGAATGTTTCAATTTTCCCGGAAAATAGAAGAACAACTTCTCCATTTCCCTCTCCTCGGTGAGCAATTTTCTTTCTTCCTTCCCTCCCTCGAGATTGAGATTTTCATCGGAGATTTGTCATTGGTCAAGTTCGAGCAATAGCCTCCAAACCGTGCATAACCAACTTGCAGTCATATTTGCTTCGTATGCTCAGCTGGTAACTTTGACAATTTAGCCATCGAGACCCCGAGTCCGTTGAACAGAGCACGAGCTAGGAAAAGCTCATGAGCTTTGCTCGGACAACCAGGTTTAAAGAAGTTCTCTCGTCTTGTTCGACAGGGTGTTGAGCTGGTGGACAATGATTACTTCATCACCGAACAGAATAAGGGAATGCTGAAACTAGCCCGGGAGGCTAACTCCATCCTGGTACGTTTGATTATTTTTCCCTATACACACCCTTTGGTTTTATCGTAGTTTGGTGCTATCCGATTAATTATGACTAATCCAAAGCGGATGACATTCCTTTCGGCAGTTTGATTACCGGATCCCGATCACGGGTCCAGAGATGTGTGGAGCGAGCTTGGAGAACCCCCTGATCATGAACGGCCTCCCGATCAGCGTGTACACACCAGAAACTGTGGGATGCGTGGTGGTCGACAGCCAGGGCCGGTGTGCTGCTGCCACCTCCACCGGCGGCCTCATGAACAAGATGAGCGGCCGGATAGGGGACTCCCCCCTGATTGGGTCCGGCACCTATGCCTGCAATCTCTGTGGGGTCTCCTGTACCGGGGAAGGTGAGGCCATCATCCGGGGGACCCTGGCTAGGGATGTGGCTGCAGTCATGGAATACAAAGGTCTAGGCCTCCAGGAGGCAGTGGACTTTGTCGTCAGGGAGAGGCTCGATGACGGGGGGAAGGCTGGGATCATCGCAGTGTCTAGAGACGGGGAGGTTGCGTGTGGGTTTAACAGCACAGGGATGTTCAGGGGGCTCGCTACAGAAGACGGTTTCGTCGAGGTTGCCATATGGGACTGATCAAGCCGAGACCGGAAAAGGGAAAAAAAAAAATCTAATTCCCCTAGTTACTCCCTTATTCAAATTGCAACTTAAATCGTGTTTAGATTAGTTACTCTTTGTTTTCTCCAGTTTTTCTTTTTTTTTAGCTTTCATTACTCGGTTAACTTCTGTCGTTGCTTCAATGAGCATCTATTCCGTTTCTTCAGTAGACGATGGCAATTTCCGATGATAGCTGTTCAAGTTTCTCTCGTGTTTGAATGCATGGCCGAGAAAAGAGAGCAAAAGGGGGAAAAATAATTAGATAACCAATTTATTACTAAGGATTAGCGATATTGACGAAGAATTTCGCCTGGAAACATGTATGTCGCAATTATCCCGAAATCTTACGTCCAGGGCGAACTTCTTGTCTAATGCTGCATCGAAAGAACCAGAGATGGTTAGCAGATCCATACGTATGATTGGATATCTGGAACGCTAGAACCGGCAGGTGATTAGAACAAGAAACAATCTACCTGTTACGGGCTGTGGGGGTGTGTTTATGACGGCGGCTCGAGAAATCTCGACGCGAGAAGCTTACCGAGCTGGATCTGGCCCTGAGTCGTGAGGTGCACATTGTCCCACTCCACAGGCATTCCGGCGGTATCGGCAGTTCGGATGTCTGGGTCTGTCACTGTGAACTGAGCCGACCTCACAAGGCTCGTGAACGGCTTCTTGCCTGGTGCAATCGCTATCTGATAAAACAAGAGCAAGCAAGGCTTCTGAGCTGTCGCGTTAAAATGTACGATAGAGCTCAAGGGCATGACGAAGGAGAAATCGACCTGCAAGATTACGAGGTCGGGAGACTTGAGGTCTTCACGGAGGTCGTGGAAGAATTTCGACAGCTTGGGTTTATACGCCGACGCATCGTCCAGAGATCCAGAGTCCGAGCCACCTTGTTGCCACAGAATCCCCTGAATCTTCCCTCCGCCCTGAACCGAAGCGTTAGCCCTCAGCATCAGCCGATCGTACAGGGCCGTCCCGCGCTGCCAGCGGTCGATGGAGCTTCCGGCGAGCGCGCACGGGACCAGGCCGATGGTCCCGTAGTCTGGCCGGAGCCGTAGGAGCTCGTGGGCGAAGGGCATGCCTGGCCCAACCCCGTTTATCCTCTTGGCGTCTATGCCCTCGTGGAGCGGCTCCTTGGCCTGGACCCAGGTGAGGTTTGCATCGAGCCGAAAGATCAACGGGTCGGGCTGGCATTCCGGAGGGACGACACCGTCCCAGTATATCCAACCGGTTGCATTTTTCTCAACGCCTCCACGGCCCGACATGTTGCTCTGCCCCGCCATCAGAAAGATGTTCTTTGGGTTGGGCGGAGCCTCAGGCCTCACCGACCATACGGAGGCAAGAAACATTAACAACAGCAGACCAAACATTGCTGGCGACCAAGAAGTTTAGATCTTCCGGAGATTCGTCCATTTAAAGAGCTCAGAACTTTGGTCATTTAATGATTCATCTCTAGGTGGAAGTAACCGAGTTGCATTGTGTTTATGGTTCAACTTTTACTAGTAAGATTTCTATTTATTAAGGAAAGAGGAGGTGTTACCTTCAACAAACGGAAAATATGAAAATAACAGTGATTAATCTCCATTAATTCGTTTAATCATCAATGACCATACTTACGTGCATTTACTGCTTCTGCGTCTGCCCCCTATGATTAAAGATAAAATTGTGAAATTTTATTCAGTTTTTTTTACGGGATTATTCTTGAATTAGCATTACACCCCATTGACTTTCCACTCCGTAGATCCCATAGCAAAAGGTTGAACGAATCTATGTCTCTCTCGCATAACTTGAATCTGGCCGACAAAAGAGGAGGCAGAATTTTATGTAGGAGACGGAATTAGAATGTAAAAGTTTCTTCCCTTCACAATCTTATCCGGAGCAAGACAGTATGACTATGCCCATTCTCAATAACAATTCTAAGCCAAGCAGATACAGAGAAGCAAGAATCGCAAAAGGGGTAATGACCACCTTCCTGTGTTAAGAAAAAAGGCCCAATCGAGTTGATCTTTTAGTTCTTCTTCTTCTTCTTCCTCTCCTCTTTCCTTTCTTGCGGGTTACCATAGATGACTATCTGACTCAGGATCGTCCCATTAGTGAAGATACCAATCACCGAACCCATGACAACTGCATGAGTATTAATGATGTTCTCGAAATGAGACAGGTAAACAAAGTTGTTCCATCGAAATAAAGGAAACAAGCAACAATCCTAAAGTCAATTGCAAATTATCACTACATAGAGCACTGGATTTTCCAAATAGATTTGGCTTCCCGGGATTTAGCTCTTCTCAAATGAATGCATTATTTTCATGTTTTCATATATAGAACTCGAGAAGCCATCTCTTCATAAATACTAGTTCAAGATCAAGGGAGAATAGTGAGGATATACCACTTGTTGGTGCCTTCTCCTGCAAGCTGGTGAAAACTCTCACTACAAAATAATAAGATGGCATACATATTAAAATTATAAAAACACTCCAAGCAAAATAATAATAATAATAAATATCACAAAGTTCCTCAATGAATCAACAAACTTTGTGAACGTACCCATGGAACCAGCAAAATTCATCAGAGATGTCAAGAAGCTCAGCTCTCCTGTACTCCTATTCTGCTCAGTAAGCACCACCCATATCATAAATACAAGAGAAAACACAAAAGATTGAGAAATACCAAATTGAGAACAAATCTAATATCAAGTATAAGATTGCAAAAATAGTCAATTATGTATAAAGGCACAAGCCGCATCCTTCTGTCATATTAAAAATCAGGAAAATTATTGATACACTAATGAAATGTTAGAAGTTGATCACAATCTTAAGGGCGAAAAGATTTCTATCATTTACCTGATTCAGATTTCAACATATATTTCCAATACTTGACTTACCTTGAAGTTCTGCCATATTTGTGGAACTCTTGCACAGAAAAATACTGCATGTTGGGATGCCTGTATCAAAATATTGCAGCATACAGCTTAGGCCATGCTCATTATTAGAAAGGTTTCTTCTCCTTTTCAGTATCAGTAAAATCTATATATGAAAATAGGCTGACAGGACAATATTTTCTCAGATAGAGATGCATCACTTATTTTTGGTCCCTCAGAAATTGAAAGGAAGGAGGATTGATTTCCTATAGCTTCCAGACTTCCACTATCAAAAAGGGCCTAATTCTATTAGAGGAAAAATATGTAAGGACTAAGAACTCCAGAGAAGCAAAGGAAATAGCATGACAGTTTGTACTATAATTTGTAGTCAAAGAGGGGCAGTAGAACACTGCTACTCACATATAAAGCCTCAAAAAGCATGGGACTAATGTTACCAGCTAATACAGTTGGTGCTACAGCACAATATCTGAAAAACAAAAGTTAAGGGAAAAAACAAAAATGGATACATCATTCTGGCATGATGAAATAACTAATCAACTAGTTAAGCCAACAAGAAGGATACAGAAGTGCCCTGATCCATGTCAAGGTTCCAACAGGTGGTTGGGAGTAATAGTATATTATTGCAACCAAAATTATAGCTGTTGAAAACCAAACAAATGATTCAATCAGAGAGGACCTCAAAGTGTGAGGATATATATTCTAATGATTGGAGAAATCTGCAGGAAATGTAATGTACCTTGAATAAGAAGAAATGCCAATTCACCATAAGCAGAGAAAGGAAGCCCCTTATGAAGACAGTATGCCAGAGCTATTGTGTAGCCTACCACCTCAAGTTCAAATGCAAGTGTACTGAGCCCTCTAACACTCCTATGCTTCAAAATCTTCAGAATCTGCAGGTAAACAAAATGAAGATCCAAACAAGTCATCAAGAGCTCCCCATAGTAGCGTTGAATCACTAGATAGAACATGCTTCTATCTTCTTCCTCCAAATCCAAACTTGAATAACAGAAGCTTGAAATGACAATGTGTCTAGCCTTGTATTCCTCATGAGAACCCTTTTAAATTTCTATCTCAAAAAGAGTTGTGCTTTACCACTTCCTGATTTCTAATTCTTTTCCTAAAATTGCCCAGAAATTGTTTTTTCTATAACAATTAAAGAGGTTTATTTCTCATTTTTCCAACAGAAATTGAAGAAAGAAATATCAAATTCCATCAAAGTTTCCTAATTTCCCTTATAAGAAACACAGAAAACCAAAGAAGTCGTGTCAACTTACTAAACTAGGTCGCAGTCAGCCATGGAATTGTGTTCAGAATATTACGAGAAAAAAATGGGGGATTGGGGGAAAAACGAATTTGAGGTTATGCTTTACAGGGATAAAAGATTTGAACTTCAAGGCAGCAACAATCTCAAATCAGTATGGTCAAACACTGGGCTTTGCAAACAAATATCGAGCAGTCAATCAATTAATCAGCTAAAAAAACAGAACAACCATAAGTTACAGTCACTAAACAGCACTCCACACAACTCAAGCAAGTGTTTTGACGCGTGATCAGCGATACCCGCATGAATCAGCCCAAAGATCATAACCCATACTGCATCAAGTATAAGCCCAGATTGGAAGAAGCGAAGAAACGAACCTGAGGGAGCTTGACGGTGGTAGAGGCGGCGACGATGCAGTAGCCAAGGACCTTCGACATTAGCGGCAGCAGGCAGTCCTTGTTCGGGACTCTTCCTTCCCGGAGGGACTCGAAAGCGCAGCTCAGATCGATCCCGAAGAACATCATGGCTCTGTGTCCCTATGCTTTGCCTCTCTAGATCCAAATCGCTACCCAACGAACCGGGGAGCAGAGGGAACTGCAAATTCAACGGATAAAAATGAAGAAGTTTTTTTTTTTTGGTCGTTGGTGGTAATTCTAATTTTACGCCCCCACCCCTCTACTTTACATCGAGCCCAATTTACACCCTCAATCTCACCTTTGTACACTATGGCTTTGTGTGTTCTCTAGTCGGTACCATGCATGCTGTTAGGTTTACATCACCAACCCTAATTCGTAGTCGTAAAACATCCAAAAACTTGATGAAAACTCTAAAGGTGCCGCAATAAAGTGTGCAAATATAATTGTCGAATTCAAAGCCAACCCGAATAAGTACAGATTCAGAAAGTTGATAACAATTAATAATTTTGACACATTCATGTGTTAGTGAGAGAACGTTTTACTGGGAATTAGAATAAAAAGTGAAACACCAATGTGTATTAGAATAATAAGCCTTTATATTTTAGTAGTATAATGTTTTTAACTTAAGATAAATCCAAAATAAATGCCACGTTCTTCTCGTTAATTTTTAGGTTTTTTCTAATTAAAAAAATTAGATGTAAAATACTTAAATTTGGACTCTCCACAAATTTTCATGATATTTTGGTCTGTCAATTCTCCCATCAGTACACTAACTACCACGTGCGTCGATCATCATGGCATGGTCGAGAATTAATGAAAGCAGCAGAAAATAAAAAGATCTGCTGGACATATATGTGCTGAAAGCGATTAATTTATGTTATTGATGGAACCGCAGCCAGAATTACAAGAACGAAGACTACAAAGCACCATATGTTCTTCTTCCACAAGAATCACTCTTTTTCCGATGCAAAGTTGCGATGCATTTATTTCAACAAATTCCGTCGACTCCTTAGTACGGTGGCGGGGGGTAAACTCCGGCCGGTGGACCTGCCATGACAACCAGGAAATTTGGGAAGGAGTAAGTCATCCGAGAGAAATTATTGAGGAAACATTTGGAAAGACCAATTTTTTTAATGGAAAGAGAGAGAGAGAGATAGAGAGGGAACCCTTGTGATTTTGTAGTTAATATAACATGAATTTGAGGGAAGAATAATGCTTGATCACATCTTATGACGTGGCATCAGAATTTCAGTTATTATACGCTATTATTCTCCTATTAAATTATATTAAAACTAATTAGTTCATCAAGACATAAAATTATAAAATTTATTAAATACATCATTCAAAAATATAAAGATATCAAATTGTATCGGTCAAATTCTTATTTATACATTTTCCAAAATACAAATGACTTCAACTTTGACCATTTTTTTTAAAAGAAAGATTTTGCAACTTTATTTTATCTCAGGAGAAACTACGATGGTGAGGTCATATATTTCTGGTGTTATTCGATCATATGTACCGTTTTACCTGGTGGGTATACTGAAGTATGAGGCGGTGGCGGGTACTGTGGCACATAAGCTGGTGGAGGGCAGGTGGGGTATCCTGCCGAAGCAGGAGGGTAGACGGCTGATGCCGGAGCGGGGGGGTACCCGGTGTACGTAGACGTGCTCGGTGGATATGTCGAGTAACCAGCTTGAGGATAGGTGGGGCCAGGTGGATATGCCGGCGGCTCCACCGATTTCCCCGGGTACGCAGTAGTGGCGGGGTAACCCTGGTAAGGCGGTGCCGTCGGACTCGTGTACGGCGGGATAGGTGCCTGAGTTGTTATCTTCCCCGGCTGCCGTACAAAGATTCAAATATAATTATATATTTAACAAGATTATATGTGTACATACATGAGATCAAGGATGGACTTTGGTAAGCCCAGAAAATATACATTGGCATCTGCATACGCGTAGTGCAGTATAAGCCTGACTTCTCCAGCATATCTGCATCATTATATCAAGACAACACAGTATTCAATTAGATTTTCTCGGTGTATTGATTCTCAACGTGTGTATTTTTCAGTGGTAGGATTGCATCTATAAGTTTTCGAATCACATGCATAGAACGATTCTGGGCAGTGCATGGGGCTGCTCGTACCTGCCGCATTTGTCCTGGATGGTCCAGGAACAGTCGTCGTAACCTTGAGAAAGAACCTTCTGAAGCGAAACCCTAAGCGTAGATAATAAATATATGTGATTGGAGTTCAACATTAGAAATCTGAAATGCTTAATTTTGGACAATAATCTTTTCTTGTTGCGAGGAAAATTACGACATTGAAAGAACTTATAGGTACCTTCCGTTGCCAATGAAGTCATCAGCCGAGAGGGTGTTGCTATTCCAAACCGAAACGGTCAACTCCCGCAGACCTTCGATTAGGGTGAGGACGAACTTCTCCTGGAACGTCGGGTTCTTGCCTCCATCTACACACATAATCAGATGCATCACTTTCATCGGGATGGTCAATCGATCGACCCGAGAGTGAGCTCGAAAGGGAAAAACCAATTCCCCTAAAACTGGGAAATTTTTTAGTATACCTGTGCAGGTCCTGGTTCTTGGTCCGGAGCTGCCGTATTCAACGGAGACATAAGGGTCTTGCTTGGATATCCATTCCGTGTCTTTCAATCTCACACATCCCACAACTACACGAGCGTAGAACAACATGTCATCGGAAGTTACAAAAATTAGGAACAAGGAGACAGACCGACTTCGTGTTGACATCCTGACATGATATAGATCGGTGACATATTCTCTGGGTTTCACGGTCCACCTATATATTCGATCAAAGAATGTCTCTGTGGATCTCGGAATGGTATCTAAACCAAACCCCATCCGAGATCGATTCCCAGTTCAGTATGGAGCAACGGTGAAATTCGAGGAGAAATCAAGCCCAACATATTACAAGAGTTGTCATGGAAATTTGGAGCCCCAACTGATACAACAATTTGAATTAGAGACATTCTTAACTATCTTTAGCTAATACAATCAGGGTCGGACTAAAGTTCCTAGATGAAAATAGTATGTATAATGTTCGAAACCATATCTAGAGATCTTACCGGTGACTTCAAGCGGCAATCCGTGGATTCCAGAGATCGACATTCTTAATATCTCTGACTTGTTCTGTGCTCCCTGAGCTGCCTCCAAGCGAAGCAGAAGATCGAAAATGGAGCGCTGAGAAACTCGCAGATCGGTCAACAGCCCTTTAGTTGATGAAGAGGGAGTTGACTTTCTTTATTAAGCCGTCGATTGCTCGGTTCCCCCTTTCCATGGGGCTGCTCGACTTATATACTGTGAGAGATCTGAAAGCAACTTAATTTAGCATTCATTTTTTATGATCAACAATTAAAAGGCAAATTCATTAGTCAACTCCAACTCGGTCAAATTCTGACATAAAATATAAAATATACTGTGCACAAAGTTTCATGAATCAAGGCAATTAAAGAAATCAGAAAAAATTGGGAAAAAAATAACTGCTGACTTATTATATGACTTGCAGTAATTTATTAAATACTCCAGTAAATGATGTGCATTTTTTTATTACACTGTATGAGTATTATTCTTAAAAATCAAGCCTAAAACTTATAAATTACAGTAAATGTGATAAATATAAAAAAGTAATTATTTGATGATATCGATTTAGCGAAAAAATTATAAATGTTAACGCAACTTTCAAGCCGCTCTTTTATTTACTCCGTTCTAACCTTTCGCTTGCTGGCAAGTAGTTTCTTTTTAGTTTTTATGATATTGTAAAAATCATTGTTTGAAAGAAAAAAAAGCAAGTTTTGTAAGTAGTGAGGTAGATTAATAATTAAAATATTATATATTTTATTTTTTCTTCATTTTTCTATCATATTTTAAATTTATAAATTTTTATATAATCAAAAAAAATATTATGTGAGAATATATAATTTTATAATGGTAATTGATAGCGCCTTCTTGCGCGGATTTGACTTATTTTCATCTATGAGAAAATGCGAAGACTAATTGGATAAAGACCGCCCGATTGGATCGATTACAACTATCCCATTTCCACTCCGCCACCCCAAAACCGTTGACCGTACAATGGTTGACCTTACAACGGCTGCACGCGCAAAATTGCTTGCCAGTTGCCATGCCAGCGATTAGCGGAGAAATTTGTACTGAAGCAGCGCTGTCTCCACCCCGCGTTGACGATGACTTGCTCGTGCATGACTTGTTCTACCTTTTCCATTAGGCGCAATTCACGACCTCAAGCTCCGATCTTGCCGATTCTGCGGCCATTTATCTCCCCCCGTCACTTTACATCACATGGTTGTGATTCTCATATTGAGTGCAATATTGTTGTGTTAAATTTTATCCTCAATTCAGTAAATGTCTTTCGATTTCCAGTATGATCTTACTCGTGTGGGCAGCCCTGCAGGCGTCTGAAAGGAGAAATTTTCCACCGGAAACCAACGTGCCGGGGAAGAGATCCGGTGGGAGGTTGCTTCTTCGTGTTGGTCAACGGTGACAATTAAATAACTTGGAACAATTCCCAAACCCTGTGTTACCATCTTCGGCGTCCAAATGAACACTGAAATTGTTCTTTCTATATAATTTCCGTACTAATATAATAAAAATGGTGCATATCATCAGACAACTTCGTCAAAATATCATTTCTGTATCATTCGAGCACGGCCCGTACACATTCTCTTCTGATCCAATCCCCTGTATATATACATATACATATATATTTATTCAAATGAGGATAATATTAAAAAAAAAGTATCAATCAATTTAAAAAGAGATTCGATAAAATAATACTATTTATGATATATAATTAAGAAAATTTTCATTTAATTCTCAATCCCAAATTAACTTTAAATCCAATCAAACAATTTTACTTGATTTTTATTTCTCTTATTTATCAATTAATTAATCAGTTTTTTTTCTATAGTTCTTCTCAGCAATGCCGACTTCTCACCTCATTTCAAATTTATGTCTTAATACACTGAAGCCCCATAATATATATATATATATATATAAACTATGAATTCTTGAATTTGATGATGTAAGATTTGTCATTGTTTGAAATTAACTAACGTACTTGTAATAATTGGAAATGTGATACTCGACTGCGCCATGAAATTTTACATCCCTTTGCAGCTTGTGGGCTTAGCTGCAGCCTGCAGAGGCATATATATGACGATCTCGGATGAGGATTGTAGGTTGTTGGGCGAGTCGAAATGTCCCGCGGAAGATTGATTCCTCGGTGCAATCAACGTATTCTTTGCCCATATCATATCTGAAATTTATTTAAAATATGTCAAAACCCATATCCACCATGCAATAGCTGTGCAAACCCTATAAAATTCGTAAGTCAGTATGGATTCCAGCCATTTTTGTTCTTGCACGTTGGCCGCCCATAGTCTATTTGAGAGACTTGGTAGCTCCGTCAACTAATCAAAAACCCTCATGCTGTAATAGCTACTTCCATCAAAGGCTGTCCAGATATGCCAAGATTGTGGATAATTGGCCTTCAAATTTTCTGGAAAAGTGAGCACTTTTATTCATGTTGTCGATTCCGGAGTAAGCGAACAGCAATGAGATTGAATTTTCGAGCGTCCCTGATACCACACAGCTTGATCGGTCATTTTTAATAAGATGATGTATAGCAGGATATATGCATATATATCCTTCCTTATTTCGGCTTGGAATCTTCAGAAATAGCATTATGTCCACGTAAGCCACCCTCTAACAAAGGTTGACGGATCCGGATGTGGGAAGATGTAGGGAAGAAATAGTACATTTAAAAGAAACATAATTCAAATGTAAAAAATGATAATGTACTATAATTATAACGGATGGTTGTTTCATAACCTTTTTCTCAGTTCTCTTTATTGACCCTAGAGCAGCAGTCATCGACCTCTCTCTCTCTCTCTCTCTCTCTGCGTACTACTACTTGCCTATGGCCTCTGGATAGATGGAAGTGCAGGCTGGCCAATTTCGTCTCTCGTCGGCCACCTCCCTCGCTCAATATTTGTCTCAGCTTTGCCGCCCACGGTCTCCACCTTTCTCGTCTACTTCTCCGGCGATTGTCTAATGCCATAAATCTGCCGATAACTTGCCCTAGAAACTCAAATCTGTATCTAGCTTGCCAACAACAATTGAATTGCGAATATGGAAACCATTGCAGTAGCCACTTTTTTAGGTGTAGGAGCTTTCTCCACAATTTAAAAAAAAATATATTTTTAAAAATTGATCCTTTCTCTAATTAAATGCAAACGGGCCTAGCTATGTGCACATTGTGGCTAATGTTATGCTCCTGAACCAGAATTAATCTCAACAGATAATTCTGGCCAAAAAAAGTTCAATGTATGATAAAGAAAGTGTCCAAATGACCACGTTTTTCACGTGGTTGACACTTGAAAGCACTCATCCTGCACGGAGAGAAACTCCAGCTATCCACATGCGCTTGAGCCGTCCTGTCCGACATACAATCAGATCAATACATTAGATGCATGCATGAAGCCGATTTGGTACGGTAGATTCCAAAACAATACAAATGTTTATATATAAATTTTGCGACAACCCTTTCGGACACATTTAGTACGTGCACATATATATTTATATATATTATTATCTGTGTCTGTCCATTGAAGTTCAGGATGTCTTCGATGATATTATGCACACACACACAAACATATATATATATATATATATATAAGGCGAAGCATTCTCCATCATTACTGTTCACCGATAAGGGTGCAAGTGAATACCAAGAACCCGAAATAAAAATCGAACGAGCTGATCCAAAATTTTGGTATTTCAAATTCCTTATACGCTGACTGGTGGGTTTGGGTTGTTAGTCGATTCTTTCTAATTCCATTTGTTAGGTTGAATCTCGGCTTGGAGGATAAAAACTCGATGGGAGTCTAATCTAACCAGGGTCTATGAATTTCAATATGTATGTTATGCGATATTTTTCAACAGGTGGTTTCACTCTAATTTTTCAGAGTTCTCCTCTTTCTTCTTGCCCTAGAGCAGCAGCAGTCATCGTCCTCTCTCTGTCCCACTGCCTACTACCACTTGCCTACAGCCGCTGGACAGAAGGAAGTGCGGATTGGCCAGTGTCTTCTCTCATCGGCCACCTCCCGTCACTCGTTTGTCTCAGCTTTGCGGCCCACACACAGCCTCTACCTTCATCTCTTCCAGATCTCCGACAGTGCCTAATGCCTAGTTTAGTCCCACTAGAACGGGAAGCCCGGTCTCGTGCTTAAGTACACCAACACTGCAACACGCACGTCCTCGGAAGCACCGTGTCAGAAGCAAAATAAATTCTACAGCCCATTCAGTGATCTCCTCAGAGGATCGTCTCTCTCGGTATAGGTATCATTGGGTCCCGGTTATTCGCCTTCATTATCCTTAGATGATTTTTTTTCTTTTCTATGTTATTAGTTTACAGGTGTATTAAGAAAAGGATCTCATGCAATTATATCATTTTCAATCACACAATTCTGAATTTAAATCCCAATAATAAGACTCTTATATCATTATATTAATTATTATCCTTTATAACCTCCTTCTCAATTGAAAAATAGAGAATATGGCATAAAATTTGGCTGATATTTTCTCATCGTTGAAGGGGACTCAGTTCGTTCCTACTGATTCATTTCTCTGACAATTGGATATGTCCTAATTTAGTATCACTCAATAATATGGTAGCTCTGTCCAACCGTCGACATTAATATCTATTTTCCCACCAAAATATTCTGAAGTTTGCTATGTTTTTTTCAACAGATCATGTATTTCGTCGACACATTGCCACAAATTTGCCGATAACTTGCCTTATAAACTCAAATCTGTCTCGGATTTGCCAACAAGCGTATTACGAATATGGAAAGCATTGTAGTAACCACTTTTCAGGTCTAGAAGACTTCTCTAGATTAACCAAAAAAAAAAAAGAAATAAAAGAGTACAAAAACGTACATATATACGTAACCATAGTCTTATAAGGAGAAAGAGGGATTGAAATATTGATATTATTGTCAACTTAACAATTAAGAGATTATATATTTGATTCTTATCAAAAAACTTTTCGTACCCCTTTATTTTCTTTCCACTTATGTTACCGTAATTTAGACTCATTAACTTTCTATGTAATAATAAAAAAGATATGTTCACTTGGCATGACACGACCACGCCTAAAAGAGACATCGCTAGCTTGGATAGTTAATTTATGATGTTATATCTACTTACTTGATCCTTCTCTAATTAAACGCAGTGTACATATTGGGACTAATAATATTATGTCCCTCCTGTAGCAACATTAATCTCAGCAGATAATTTTGGCCAAAGTGTCTTTTTATAAAAACTAACTTGTGTCTAAAAATTATTTAAACTTCAATTAATGCAGCTCAATTCAGATAAGTTTACTAAAAGTTGAAATTCTTTGAATATAAATTTTTTTATATTAGTAAAATTTAAATTCGATATCTCATTTAAAAGAAATAATAAATTACTCAAGTAGTTTATATTAATAAAAAAATTGAACCACTACTAAAGTGCGTCCAAATGAAATCTTATAATATTAAAAACACAAAAATTATGGGATAGGGCCAAGTTAGGTAGTTGAATTTGACTTGAATATTTAAGGATTAGTAGCAAGTTTTATACTATATAATATGCTGTTAAATAAATTAATCAATTATTATAATACTAAATAATATCATTATTAAACTCTATTCATACAAGAAAGTTGATATTATACTTAAATGACCACGTTTTTCAAGTGAATGACACTGTGCTTTTTTTAAAATTTGTTCATTTATGTGGTCAGAAGACATCCGCTCGAGTTTGGTAGGCTAGGATATTAAATCAATGCAGCAAAAATATCTCCTCATGCATGTCGGCCGTCCCATCCCATCCGACATATAATCAGATCAATACATGAAGCCGATTTGGTACGGTAGATAGATTCCAAAACAACAAAAAATCTCGATGACTGTTGAGCGAATCACACATTAATGTCAATAACGACAGAAAGAAATCGACGCATAAAGTCGACCCGGCACAGCAAGGCATTGTCGGAGATCAAATGGCATATGATTCCAAGACGATCAAAATCTTGATGAACATATTGAGTAAATCATATTAATGTCAATAATGACAGAAAGGGGAAGAGGCAGCTCCCTCCGCTCCTCACACGCACTCGGTTCTTGATGGGGAGAGGGGGATTCTCGGTCGAACACTTTGAATGGGTGAATTTGCCATGGGCCCAGAGGTTTGGGCTTGTTGGGCCTCATATTGCTGTGCCCGAGTTTGCAACCTGTGCTTGTTGGGCTTTTCTTAGTCCGTTTTCCCATATTTGTAATCGGTCTATTAAAATTTTAAAGATAAATTCTGCTAACATAAATTTTCTCCTCTTGAGTGTGGTTCAACTGCCTCTGAAATCTAATTTGTCCATGGGGACTCAAGACTGATCCAGCCGGCTGTCCAAACCTTCAGTTTAGTCCATCCTCGCTGCGGGTCCACTAGCAATGGCGAGGACAACAGGTATGGACCAAGACACACATTTTCGAGCATCAAGCCTTCTGTAGCTGCAACCGACCCGGCAAAGAATCCTGGAACATTGTGTCCCAAGACATGGAATTACAAGCAAGCTCCTGGCGGGCAACCTTGTCCCAGTTCATTGGATGTTCCATTAAATTCCTGGAAGTGCTCTTACTCCATGGAACTCCAAACCGCTGACCTTTAAAAGGAGATTTTTCAATGTCGACAAATATTTGCATAAGTATCGTGGCAACAACATAGACTGATATGAATATGGTTCTTCACAGCTATCATATACACTTCCTTATCAGATGGGTGGATTTATTTTTGACACATTAGTTCAGACACTGCTGATGATGTATAATATATACAGATCTTCTGATCATTATTGCAGATACTTCGAATCGTACCCGCTCCGATCGAATGCACACAATAAATAATCCTCGTGCCTAGTTTCATGGTCCCAGGATATGCAGGATTCATACAAGTAGTTCCGATGCTTAACAGAGAATGCGTGATGAAGCTCCAGGGCCTGATGCCTTGATCAGAATGGCTCCTGAATCCTCCAATCAACAACATCATCCACGATCCCCCGGCATTCAAATGCTGCTCTTCCTCCCAAAGACCCCATGGAACTCAGCGGGAGTACGCTTCAGCGCCTTGACTCTGATCGGATTGTCCTTGCTCTGCTCCACACAAGATGTGAACCATCAGCAACACAGAAGTTACCAATTGTCACGCAAGGTCTAAGAGTTGGGAACCAGTCTATATTACATGGTACCCAGTAATTTCACCAAATTCCAACCTCTCACATCACAGAAAGTCAATGAAGTTTCAGCTGATCTTACCATCAAGCAAGTCCCAGAATTGAGGTCACAGACCGGATAGTCATGGGGGCAGCAACTCTCCTGGTCATCACAGCAAGTTGCAGCCTCCAGCGGGCAGCATCCCCAAGAGAAGCAGTAGCTTCCATAACCGAAGACACAGCAGCAGGTATTGCTCTCGGGGCAAGTGTAGTAGCTGTCACACACCGTTGGTGGTTTGATCGGGGAAGGAGGAGATGGGCCCGGGTTGGGCGGGTTCTGGCCGGTCTTGATGGGGTATGAGGCCTCCATCGCTATCCCACACTTGCCAGTCACAGAATTTGCGGTGTTCCGCTCCATCCGAATGTAGCCATCCTCTCCCCAGTCGAGACCCCACGAGTTCTTCACAATCCAGTAGTCAACCCCGTTCTCCGATCCATACCCTACAGCAGTGACACCGTGGTCCAGTGAGGTCCCACATTTACCGGTGAATATACCCTGCCAGGATTCCAAGCAGAAAGTTAATAAGAGCTCGAGTAAGATTGTCACAGGTAACCCGAAGAAGCTGTTCCATTGGCATCAGATGATGCCGAGGAGTTCATTACCGAAGCATACAGTTGAAAAGCCCTCCCACTGGCTTCAATGGCGACGCTCACAGGTTGATTTGAAACAGCCTTCTGCAAGGCTTTCTCGTCATTCAACGGAACGTCTTCATAGTCATCGATCGTCACAACCTTGGCGTTCTTCTGCAAAAGATTTACATGACAAGTAGAATTAGAATGACAGTACGATACTCATAACCGTTGATTATCAGGAACGAGAGAAACTGCAGTGATGCTCCAAGGTCTCGGGACTAACTCGGTATGGGTCGCATCTGCCATCGACGGCCTTATACGGGTAGTCTTCTTCAGTATCTATGCCTCCGTTGTTGATGATGAACTCGAACGCATAGTCCATGAGACCACCATCGCAGCCCTGGTTGTACGTCCGGTCACAATCGACGAGCTCTTGCTCGGACAACGAGATCAAGTCCCCCGTGACAATCTTGTTGATACCCTCCACAGCAGCAATTGTCGAGAATGCCCAGCAACTCCCTTCAGTTCGAATCACATAGCTCGTCACACGAAGCTTTACCAAGGGATGCTATTTAATGAATTTCTACATGGCTCGCCCGTTTTCCTTTTCTCCATAATCGCGTACGGCCAAGGTATAATTCCTTGAGCTTTTCTCGATATTACTCTATCTACTTTGAAATTGTCGCATCCAATCAGATGAATAAAATCTGGACTTCACATTCAATCTAAGCTCCAGTTATGCAATTTCTTCGCGCAATTTCCGTTACAACCGGAAAAGAGACTGTAACTGTACTAATGATCCGAGAATCTTACTGCATCGTCCAGCAAAAGTTTACCTTTCCACTCAAAGTTTCAAAATTTTCTCAGTTTTCCGTCCGTAAATTTTGCCATTTTTCGTGAGCTTCCAAGCTAGCTGCCAGACTTTCGTGTACGTAACAGTTCAATTATTGTTTGTCCTATTGAAATAGTTAACATATTAAAAAAATAACATAAGAAGCCACCTACTGAGTACTTATACTTAATAAAAGATGATTTAATTTATAATTCACATAAAATTAATTAAAAATTATTATAATATAAATGAATTAGATATCATCAGCCATCACTAATGATTTATCAAACTAAAATTGTATTTTATTTTATTTTATAAAAATAAAGAAGCAAGAGGCAAAGGATCAAAGCTCACCACATCTTCCCTGGTCCTTGACTTCAACGACCGCGCCCTCCTTTCTCCAGTCAACAGCGTCCGGCAGCGCCTCTCCAGCCTCCACAGAGTACCGGCTGCTCCGCCTGGTCCCGGCTGACCTCCTCCGCCGCCCGTCCTTCCTGGCGCCCAGGTACATGGACCGGAACTCCTCGTTGGTCAGGTCGGCGAACCGGTTCGGTCCGAGCCGGTACATCCGGTTCTCGGGGGAGAAGTTGTGCCCGTCGATGAACCGGAGGTTGTCCTTGAAGATCTCGAACCGCTTCTCCTTCTCGCCCAGACCGTTGTAGGCCTTCCCGTGATGGGAGAGCCATGACTCGTACAGGGCGGCCACCTCGGCGTCGCTCCTGACTGGGGGCCCGACGGAGGCAGCGACGCCGCCGCCGTGGGACGGGTCGTAGCTGATTATAGACATGTCGAGGGCCGATGATAAGGTCATGAGAAACAGGAAGGACAAGGTCAAGGAAGGGGACGACAACGTTGATCGGAGACAATCCATGTTTGTGTTGACCGCCTGAGACCGATGGAGATTCCGGTTATACAGGGAGGGAGGGAGATGGGGATACCGGAGAGATGCTTGGTCTTAATAAAGCGGATGTACCGAGAGAAAACAAGGGAAAATGTCCATTCAAATTTGATAATAACAATAACACTAATTTGGTTTGACTGGGGCTGTGTTTTCTGAATTTTTGTAAATAAAAAATATATCCAGGATAATTGTGTCATTTAATGATCTCATCTAATTTATATTTCAATTAACCTAATTCAATCACCTTGAAAAAATCTGAACTGAATTTTCTTGCCCTTGTTTTTTTCCCTCTCTGAGAAGCTGAGGATTCAACTGTGAAATGGCTGCTGGTCTGAACCAAACGACGTGAGAGAGAGGCCCACGGAATTTGGAGAGCTCGCTGACAGTGGGAACCCCCCGTCACGCGCGTGACAGAAATTAAGTGAAAGGAGCGAGTGAGAACGGTCCACGTCATCACCCCGTGCCCGGCGGGTCCATGGAGATGCCTGTAGTCCGGGGGTATGTATCGTCTCTCTGGCTCTCGGTGGTAGCCGGGGAACATGACAATAAAGGGTGTATACACCCGGTTTATACAAACACTTCAATATTGCAATTAAAATATAGGCGTAAAAAGACATGCGGACAAGTTGTTTTCGTCCGCGAATCACGACTCCCCGATCCGTCTCCGAGAGGAATCTTTAAGTTGGAAGAAACTTGAGGTACGTATCTTGGTGGACTGAATATCGTCATCCTACGGGTTCATTGTGTGGGGTATATGCATCGAGTAGATTACTCCCCATGTAGATTGCTGTAATTGCATGCGTGCATGCTTTGTTAGTTGAACTAACCAGTAACTTATATAGCTAGGTTTGGTGCATGATGCCCATCTCCTGTAAACTTGCTCGATGGAAGACAACCGAGACAACGAACGTTAGAAGAGTTTCATACGATAAAAATGCTTCGATGTTAATCCTTTTGAAAAATGAGAATGGTCCGTAGTCCACGTCATTGTTCTCCTTATCATCCACACAAAAAGGGGTGGAAAAGGTCGACTGATCACCGGCGCTGTCGGCTTTGAAAAATTCAGCCGTTCGTGGGCCCGTTGGTGTGACATTTGTCTTGGTGGGGTTTCTTGTGAGAGACATTAACTGAGATTAATGGAGAAGGGGACAACGGAGGAGATGATGGAAACTTGACGTCAACCAACGACCACACGCTACAAATAAATATCTCATTTGGAGAGTTAAGATAATAATTCTAATATTTTTTTTAATATAATTTTTTATACTTTCCAATTTGCATATTTCTTTAATTATATTCTAAACCAATAACTTCCACTGTTACCAGAAAGTTGTAGATAGATACACACATGACTTAGAATATGAATCATTGTGCGGGCACGATGAAGGTCTACTGATGATAACCCAAGTCGGAGGACCTTAACCCGAACGGGCAGCTGATCAGTACTAATGCATTGGATCTCTTCCATAACAATGTGATGAGATTATATAACGGTAATCTCCCAACTAACTAAGGTTTGACCATCTTGGAACTGAGCAGTATTATGCGTCTCCCGACATCTGAAAGTGGACTGGGGAATCCATCAAAAGGCATGTACTTTAAGCCCCAAACGCGGCCTGGCCCGAGTATTCACCCCACTTTACGACCTTTACTTCTTTCTTTCCTCCTCGATCGGTTGATCGATCTCTCAAGCATCTAAGGAGGCTAGCAGCCCTGGTAGATCTCAAGATATGTATTACTCGCCCTTGATCGATACGAGTGTCTACTACGTTGTATCATATGAAACAATAAGCATACGTTAACCCTACCAAAGGTTGTTACCACCTATCCGAATCTTATAGACAGATGAAATCCATGAGGGAAGATATTTGCTCATCACTAAACCAGTCTGACTTGTATTTGAATTAACCAAGGTCCCGAATAGATGTGGCAACTTTGGGCACTGCCCGATAGCTCGGCCCGCGTTAGGCCCAATAACATTGTGCCCAGACCAGCAATTATCAGGCCAATATCTTATCGGCCCGGGTTTAGTAGTTAAGTATAGCCTGATAAATTTTCCGGCTGGGCCGTACCGTGGACTCTTGTCTGGATGGACTGGCTCAATAGCTCGATAAATATTTTTAAAAATAGGGCTCTTTTTATTGGTCAAGTGGCTCAATTAGCATGAATCTTGTACAAATTTAGAGGTCCATTACGAATCATTCTATGTACTTGTGTTTTCGGACCGAGCTAGACGCTCTGATAAACGTTTTTGTGTTGTACCCAGACTAGAAGTTGTCGGGCCACGCCGGCCCATTATTCGATAATATCTTCGGACCAGCCCGAATTACCAACCCCAGTCTCCAAGAGTCTCGAAGTGCCTGAGATACGTTTTCGAATCTTTATGGGATTTTGTGTATTTGCAATCATTGGGCCCTTTTCATTTACAGTTCTGCTTCCTGGAGAGCCCAATTCCGAACCACGACATTCCTCCAGACCAGACCAGACCAGAGCCCCAAGTTAACGGCGCCGTAACAGTTCGACCGTCCGATCTACTGAAAACGTTATATTTAGACCAGTGACGAAGAATTCGCTAGAATGATCCAGCAACCTATTATAAGTTCCCACCGGTTCGTCATCGGAGAATAATCATAGCCGCCACAGCCAGCCGGCTTCTTCCGAGACAAGTTTGCGTTTCCCGTGAAAATCACTGCGAGATGCTCTCGATGTTCCATATTCCCGACTAGCTGTTGCATTGGCCAAGAATCAATGGGGGGCGACGCTGAGATGGCAGAGGCGATGCCGCCGCCGGAGCACCACTCATGCGGCGGAGGTGACGCCGCAAGGGAGCTGCTTACGGCGGCTCGGCAGCTCGTCGACCAAGGCAAGCCCTCGCAGGCTCTCCAAGCGGTAAGAATTCCTTCTACCAGGTAGCGCCCCCCCGAATGTTTCGGGTTCCCCATCTTCCACTTCTTCTAGTATTCTTTCCGCTGGCTATCTCAATACTGGTATTGAATTAGCTTGATCTTACTGCTCTTTTCTCTTTTAATTGTGAAATAACCTCTGCATATTTAGTTTTGCTGGTAATTTATAGCACTGTATTTGGTCTGCATCTTGTCTGATCAATTTTTATACTTGTTTAAGCCAGCGATGTAGTTGTTGAACTAAATGTTACATTTTGATGAAGTTATAGATTCCGCTTTCTTTGAAGCTGTTTCCTTTATTTTCAATGTGAAACTTTTGGATTCCCCTACTAAGAGGGTCTTAAATTAGAGTTAAATCTGAAACTGAAACAAGCTAGGCCCTTCCTTTCCTCCTCTTCGTTTCCAATGTCAAGGCTGGAGTAGTTGATGACCTTCAAATATGTGCAGGAGCTGAAGAGCATGTGAAAAGCATGGGTTTTGAGCCTTTGTTCTTGTGAACTGACAATTTCATTTGAATAGATGAGCAATGAAGGATTTATTAAAGGACTAAAGGAGTTAAGTGGGTTCTGGGAAACTTAAAACAATGATTGACCAGCTTGCTCCAAAGTTAACACTTATATCTTGTGGAGATGCTAGAATCATGTTCAGCATGCCATTACAAAATTGGATGTTCTCTTCCAAGCCAGTGCAGCAATTGGGGATTGTCAATGGACTGGATGATTGGGGACAACTGTAACATCATGGCTCATCATCTACTAGCTAAAGTACTCTTAGATCACTAGGCCTTAAAAATATAACCAAGATGTCTCCCTTATACAACTGATAAGGGATTACCCTTAAGCCTCAACATCCTTGCTGGGCTCTTGAGTCATGGTCCAAACAATTTCCCACCAGCGCTGACTCTAATAGCATTGGTAACACCATGTGTCTATCACCTAAAAGTGCCAGCCTCAGTATTCTAGGGATATCTGATTCTTACAAATATATACAAGCTCTCCCCCCTTGCACAATTGGTGTAGGATGTGAAAGCTGCATATCCAGGGAAATGCTTTAATGAAAGTGCTCTTCCTTCTTGAGATCCACGTGGGCGATTTATTATTGTCTGATGAATAGACAGTGGCAGATTGGAGGAGATTTTCCTCTTCACCGTATTCTTTACTATTGATTGAATGTCATTGTCATATTAGCCAAATAATTAGGCAAGAAGATTTTGGTTACTGTTCCATGACATGAAGAATCATTTGTGTTGTCCTCTGGTTAATCACAAGTGTTAAGATGCTCCATTTAGTGCAGACGTATACTTTGATTTTAAAATTTTGCTTACAGCTAAATTATTGATGTAAATTTGGCATACAACTTGGGGGTTCTTACTCTTGGCAGAGATATGTGATAGATGCACCAGAAAAACAATGGAGCCAATAGTCCACACTCTTAACATTTTGTCTTTGGAGCAGGTGGTCTTGGCAACAAGGGCCAAAGGTGGGGATGGGGCTGTGTTCCAGGTCCTACAGAGGACTCGCGAACTCTATCGAACAAGAATCCAATCGAGTAGTGCTGTCGACGAGCTGGCCTCCTTGTTTGCAGAGTGTGCCATTGCTGAAGCTCAGCCTCTAAATACTGAGCCGTCAATGGACACTGCAGTAGCAGGCCCATCAACCAACCCAGATACCCATAGGGACTCTATTCTGGCAGAAACTGGGAGAGTCCAGATCATGCTTGATGCATTTGCTGATGGGAGCAGTTTCATTTGCTTGCAGTGTGGGGGCCTAGTTAGCATTCATCGAAAAGACGAGCATGACACCTACTGGTGTGGATAAAGAATGACCATCAATGATATATCTCATCTCACTCAAGAGGTCACAGTGCACTGTGGTTGATGACTCTGCATATTTTTCCTCCTCGGTGCATTGTGATTTCCCATTAATTTGGTGTCTAATAGACCGAATAGGGTTTAATGGATTGGTCATAGTTGGGTAATTATGGAGTGGCCTGCGGGAGTTGGCGTACTTGGTGCATTGCTATTGTTATGCAGATAGTTGTATTAGTATTCATGAGAAACTGCCCAGAGGAGGTAGCTGGTGGGAAAGTTTGCATGTCATATCTTATGGAGAGTGTTAAAGGGAATAGACCCTTCTTGTAAATTGTATATTTCTCAAAGTGATTGGCAGTTTTGAATAATAATCTCTGGTTTTTGCAGATTTCTCTCGACATGCATGTAGTGTGAAGTCATATCGCATTAATGCTCGATTATGCTTTGGCATTTTACTGCATGCATTCCAGTGTCACCAATATGTTTACTGTTGGGAATGTCAAACATATTCCACTAGCCAAATAATAAAAGCTTGGGAACTAGGAGGAAAACCTCTAAAGCATCTCCACTCTTAAGGGTGGATCAAAGTCTACAATCTTTAATCCACAAATCGATATCGTGTAAACTTACACACAAAAGAGAGACGAAAGCACTATGAACAAGTTACGTCAAATTTATAGGATAGGAAAGGAAAGAATACAAACTATTCACAAGAACAACCTTTTGGATCTACACCTAAGCAGCTGCACAAGAGGACTTTTACTTTTGGCACGTTATTGATGGAAAAATAAACTATCTTCTAGCTTGAGATATCTCCATCTGTCACTATATGACCTGGGATCGTCTTATGTATGATGTATCTTCTCATAAATCGCATGATAAACCACCAGCAGCATTGAGACCGACTCGCCTCCTACAGAAATGTCGATGCACCCATTGCAACAGAGTGGGAAGTTGACAAAAGATTGACATTTAAACTTCGAACTTGTCAAAGACAGTACAAGCGCGGATTCCCCAACCACCTTTGTACAGATTCTGCCTGCATAATAGAAAACGAATGTCGCTGGGATTTTCAAAAAAAAACTTCAGCTTTCATGTGGCTGAAAGTGAACTGCTTTTCATTTTGTCAGATTGAATAGAGGACTTATGTAGCTACAGCAGAAATCTGCTCAAGTGTTCATTCAAAATAAAGTCTTTGGAAGATAATTACCTGCCTAGATTCTCCTTTTCTCCATCTGTTAGCTCACGATCTATGGTTGTCCATCGAAAACAAGGAGAAAACAAGAACACTGGGCAGCCAGCTGATCTTTGAGCAAAGACATCATCTCATGATATCAGGTAGGGGCAGAGGGCGAGGCCTAGCCTTTATGATGGTTTCATCACTGTGCCGTATCCACTCAGAGAGCCTCCAGGGCTTCTGCCACTTCCACTTGAACTGCAGGTTCCACTGGTGATGGCTTCTCTTCCACCTCCACAGTTTCCCTGCTTGCCCCACTGCTGCCATCTTCTTCATTGATAACTGCCCCATAGGAATCATCTGCCACCAAAGGTAAATTTTGGAGCATTTCTTTCTGAAAGATCACATCTTTTTTCTAGACCTTTTCAAGGCAATTTTCTAGAAACAATTATAATAATATTGTCCAGGAAATGCGACAAATTATATTTTAGTTTTAAAAACAAAAAAACTACTTCCAAAATGAAGTTCAGCTCTGGAACCACCCCAACCTTTCGTGCATGATCTACAAATGCAGCCAATTCTCTTGCTGAGCCGTTTGCAATTCCGGGGGTGTATTTAAGCTGCTTTTGTGCAGGCACAGACATAGGAGACAAAGGACCACTCATGTCATCAGCAGAGTGCTTCAATGAATTATGTGAATTTCCCTGTCCAAACAGTCAGCAAGAAGTTAATATGTTATGAGAAATTCAATAGTCATGCATTCACTGTTGTCATACCCTTCAATCATGCATGAAGAACAGTAAAAAGTAAAAGCATGGAAAAGGAATTTACTAAAGGTGATGACGCCAATGCAACTGCAACTTCCTGCTCTCTCAACTTCATCTCCTTCTCAATCTCCTTCCTTCTCATGTCGCTCTGTTGCAATAAGCCCACAAGTTCTCTTAGTTGCTCTTTCATTTCCTTGATCTCCATGTCCTTTTCCCACATTTGGCATCTATAGGCCACATGCAAAAATATCATGCACTCAATATCAAACTAGACATGATGGCAAAGTGATCATAGGGGGCTCGTAACTGAGAGACAGGAAAAAGCTTCCCTTTTTTTTTTTGCTTCTTTAGAAAAATGATAATAATTTATTCTATTGGATTAAGTGTCTGGTAAAGTGTGTTTTATGTGGCTTCACAACAATCATTTTGTTTCCAAGAAGAGGGAGGGAAACTTGGAGTTCTCCAAAATGAAGCAGGCCAATATAAATGATAAGCCTTGATACTGTTAGGCTGGAAAAACACCTAGCATCGGCAAGAGATGTGAACATGTGTTGGAGTAAGTTCTTTGCATCTCCCATGGACCGCAAGTTGTTCCACCGTCCTCGGTTTGTGAAACCACGCTCCCGCTCTTCTGCCTCTGAGAGTTGAGAAGCCATGGCTACTAAAGAATTTGATGAAATGCTTAGCATATTCTCAAGAGATGATATTCTAGCCATTCTTGCATTTGGAGACATGGAGGATGCCCTACAAAACACAACAGAGTAAGCTCATCGAAATGATCTAAAACAGCCTTGAGTTTCTGGAGCATGGTTGAAAAATCAAATTATTGAGATGCTGAGTACATGTGCCAAAAGATTGATTATTCCCACAAGGTTTTCTTAGATTTGCTAAGAATAGAAAATCACATATCATTTTCAAAGTCTAATCATAAGTCAGCCAAAAAGAAAGAGTCTCAAGGCAATGACTAAGCATAAATTGATGCCAAAAACGGGAAAAAGAGGAATAGATTGATGCAAGCCTTACCTAGCAAAACCATTCTTCCCTCTGAGAGGACTGAGCCCCTTGGAAGCAAACTCATCCACTTGCTTCAGCACTGCCAACTCTTCTGCCAGTGCAGCCCGACTGTGTAGTATCAATAAAGTTGTTAAGACAAGGATTTGTCTGGAGAATTGTATAGCCAAGTACCATCATAAACTGCACGAAACTGCAGATCTTTCAAGAGCTTACACTTGGCTCTGTTTCTCATATTCAAAGCGGACTTCATGGACATTGACCATCACTTCAAGCTCGTGGTAAAGCCATTTTTGCAAGGATTTATCATTGCTCTGAAAATTTTTCCTGTCAGATGGGCTTCAACATAAAAGATAAAATGATTGCCGTGAGATTAGGAAGTACATTACCTGCCCATTAATTCCATTGCCATTGCTCATTACTGGAAGATAAATAAAGAATTTGAAAATTAGAATAATAAAATTAGGTTAACATTGTCCTTAGTCTACTAGGGAAGTGGAAAATATACCAGAATTGTCTCGTATGTTAGATTTGCGAGCTTCAAGCAATTCCTTCAACCTTTTTGTTGCCAGTGCAGCCTCTTCGGTCTTCCTCTGAAGAACCTGGAAGTAATGAACTTAATTGAATTAAAGCTGTCATCATCTCTGGTATTTAATAAGCTACCATAGGATGCTGGAGGTTCAATTTGCAATCCTTCCACCATATGCCTTGGGCAGATAAAGATGATTATTCATTAATATGTAAAAATTTGAAAGATAACGATGGAAAAAGTTTTTCTTTTCTTTTCTTTTCTATTTCCTTTTCTCAAGTAAAACTTTCCCGACTGTGAGAGGGTCAACATATCCTATTGGAATGTCACATTGTATTAAATTAATTGGCTACTACTGAGGAACAAAAAGTAGGTACCAATTTCTGTCGCTGATTTAAAGCCTGCAATTTATGCCTTTCATATTCATTCCTTCTCCCCTCCTTCCGCAACTGCAATTTCGGAGAACAGCCATCAAAACAAGATATTGTGACATAGAATCATCCTACCCTACTAATGAAACAGAAGCATCTAAATTGGTTATAAGTGTTCAAACAATAGAATTTAGCAAATTTTTCATGCTTGATAATTGTGTTTGTGAGTCTAATGTAAAATACAATTGAAAGAAAATTTTGCAAAATGGAAAAAAGACCTGCAGAAGCTCCTTTTCTCGTGAAGCCTTCCACTGTCGAAACTGCTCGGCCTCTTGTTTCATTCTATGTTGTAGTTGAACCTGAAAAAATGAACTTACCATGTGAGACATTGCAGTATCATAAAGGAAACAATAATAGGGGGCAACTCGACCTTTTGTGCTTTTATGGCCTGGATCTCTTCTTGTAATCGCTTCGCTGCTTCATCACTCTTCTGCTTTTGCTTTAATAATTGGACCTGATTCTCTTGTTTCTTCTTAAGATCTAAAATCTACAGGGAAAAAACCACCACAGACACACACAGATGGAAACTTTATTACAGTAAAACGTCCAACTTCATGTGAAAGACTAAAAAATCAGCTCATTCATTTTGCGTCAATACCTGAGCCTCAAGCATCTTTAATTTCTGAGCATGCATGTCCTGCATCTTCTGGGTTTGTCCATCAGTATTAGCAGCAAGGTTTTCTACTTCAACCAATAGTCGGTCTCTCTCTTTCTGCAGTATATAAGCATAAAAAAATTTGTCAGGTATTATGATCCAAACACTGACTGGCTTGTAGTATTGCTCTAACACATGAAAATCTCTTACCCTACAAACATTTCATTCTCATTGTCTATAAGTATAAAGAAATAAATCTTTAGTCACCTGCACAGCTCTCTTTTCATCCTCCAATTCCATAATTTTCTTTCCAAAGTGCTGCTTCAGTGCCATTGTGTCCAAGCCTCCGAAGAGCTTCATCTCAGTCTGTTCATATGATGTCACATCAGCAGAAACTTTTACATTGTTTTTCATTAAGCAAAAGAGAACAGGAGTACAGGAGACCATGCAAGAAGAGTTCTATAACAAGACGTTTATCCTCCCCTGGCCTATGAACACTCTACAAGCTCATGAATTAAGTCCATGCGCAAGCAAGAAGAGTTCTACCTTGATCCATTAAATAGGCAATAAGAAGCAGAAAGTCAGAAAGTAATAAATTTACTTAAAAGCCATTAACTATTGAAACACTTATGGAGCTCCAAGGAGCATAAAACTGACTGGGTAGAATTCATTGAGCAGTTGTAGTTAGGCAATTACGCATTCTAGATGCACTTTATCCTATCCATCAAGGGCAGAAAGATAGAAAAAGCATTTTAGAAATGGGCTTCAAGAGAGCACCAGTTAGCGATCCAATAGTCACAGAATGTAAAATACACAGAATGTAAAATAGAAGAGTGCTGAACAGAAGAATATTAGTCCTGCCTGAACATAATCATTATACTATGACCAAAAAGGTCTTATACCTCTTTCTCTTCTAGGCGTCTATTTAACTCATGCATCTCTTTGTCCATACAGTTCTGTAGCATAGCATGTTCCCATTCTTTTGTGACTTCATCAATATCAGTCGAATCACCTTCAACATTTTTGTCAGTAAATAAGGTAAGGTGAGCAGACTTCAACAGGAAAAGATCAGAGACCCATTAAAAATGCATCTGACAGATGAGAAAGCTTCAAAAAGGAAAATGATCGACTACAATGATAATTGAGGAATACCATTTGTTGTTTCCACCATTTGGTAATCACACGTCTCCATCCTCTGCAAGCCTCTTTTGAGCCCCTCGCTTTTTACTGAACAGTTGTCATCCTAAGAACAGGAAGTCTTGATTCACATAGATATATATTTACCTACATTCCGAAGATCTAATAGAACAGACTATCCAGAAACATGAAAATTTTTAAAAATTCATACTTGGGCATCTGATTCACATTGCTCCCCCGATAAGCATCTGCTTCGATACTCGTGAAGTTCTCGACAAAGATTTTCATTTGCCGCCTCAAGCCAAGCAATCCTCTCCTTGAAAACCTACTCAAGTGAAAACATTAAGATGATCTATGAAGTTGATCCATTCTATGTCATCTGAAATCTCCGAGCTGCACTTTTAAGTTTTCAGTTCTCCCCTTTTCCTAAGATTATGAGAAAACAAGAGATATCATGCAATACCAATGGACTGAATTTCAATGCACAATTCACTAATTTAGATGTGTTCAAAGAAGACAAGGAAAAAAAACAGCTATCATATGGATGTCTGTGCACTACATGAATACCTGCACTTCTTCAGAGGAAGGCCCACTACGAGCACAAAGTTCTGCTTGCAAATACTCAAGTTGTTGGCGCATCTTTAGCATTTCATTGGAAGTGGGATCTCTATTGACCTACGCAGCCAAAAGGGAAAAACATCATGAGACGTATTTACCACACTTCTCTGACCTATCAAATTCTTCACCCGCATAAAGCAAATCTATATGAAACAAATTCATAAGAAACTTACCACAGGCTTATTTTGGATATTTCGAGCACGATTGGCATACTTCAACGTGTTCAATGTCTCTTCAGCATTGATATCAGCGGGGCTAACGCAGGCTGAAAAAGAAATCAGTATGGATGGTAATGAGAGAGTAAATAAACATGGTAGGTTGAGCAAGACTCTAATGATTTATCAATTTATTTTGGAAAACATTTTAGATATGAGGGTAGATGAAGAAGTAGCAAATTACCTATCATCACAGTTCGACTATTACCACCGAGTGAATCCTGAGGTAGCACAGAACTAGATATTAGAGTGGACAAGGTAAATTAACAAACTGGTATCAACAGTAATGATAATAAGAGACGAAGCACTGAATCTGAGGAGGAAGTTGTTGAACATAAAGGTGCTTAGTTAACCATTATAGAAAACTATGCTAATCAGTATAACTAATAAATAAAAATCAGAATATACATGTTTTCTAAATGTTTTATGCCTCTGGGAAATTTTTGTATAGACATTGGTGAATCCCATAGGACACACTGCACAGTTACGACTACAGAAGTTCACAGAGTCTCTTAACAGGTCTCTACCTGCAAAAGTCGGGTAAGTTTACTGTCTCGATAAGGAACATGGACAACTTCCTTGCGCTTCTTCTCATCTCCAAGAGCACTTATCACATTGCCAAGTGCGAGAAGGCCCTTATTGATGTGGACTCCTAATCAGAATACAATAATTTATTTTACTGTGGTTGTTCATAGAATTAGTTTCATAATTTTATTTTCTAATCACTGACAAAAAGTCTCAGTTACCTTCCTTAAATCGTAGACCATCAGAACCAGTTCTTTTAGCTCTTTCGGACCCAGCAAGATCTACAAGATGCAACTTGGCACAAAGATATTCTTCATTCAAAAACTCAGGAGGACTGCTATCGGCTGGGAAGAGAGGATTGAGCTTCCGCATCTGCTCCATTGTGATGGTAAAGATAGCATGGGAACGGCTACATAGTGGTAGCAATAATTCATTAAACTTCATTTGAGAACTTAGCTCCACGAGCTTGAGCTTTCAGATAAGTTGGCAATATAATTATTGTTTATATTATCATATCATTAGTGCTCCAAGAACAATCCCTCCAGCAATCAAGAGCATTTTTCAACATAGAAACTTTTTGATTGGTAAATTTAGTTACTTCAGATGCTCATGTAATTTCTAATGAACAAGTGGTGAGCCCCATATAATCCCGTGAAACTTTTTTCATGCACGACCTACAATCCCAGTCTCATGGTGCTACAGATGTGCAATATTCTCAATATTGCGTAGTTATTTCATGCTCAAAATGCCTCTATTCCTATATCAAATATGAACCTGGATGCATGATTAATAAATCAAACAGATTGGAGAAGCTCGTTTATTACCTTGACTGATTGTTCATGTTCGTGCTTCCAGTGGCCCGGCTTAGAGACCCTTGCTCCAGGCAAGCAGCCATCTCCATTAGTGAAGTGACACTAACTTCTGTGGACCCCGCCAGTGTAATAACACCATTTGAGGATTCACGGATTTGTATTGGTGGTTTCCCTGGGACAGTTACTTTCCCAGAGTGTCCATTTGCAACCTCTGTCTTGCTCAGACAGTGGGGTTCCAGCAGATCTCGTACTTCTTCTTTCAAGATCTTATGGAATTAAAACTTCTCACTCAGTAAATGGATATATCATGGACACAAAAGAAGGTGACTGGGGAGCCGATTTTGAAAGATTACCTAGTCATTCATAAACTTGCAACTAGGGTATATTGTAGCTCGTACCATCTTCAAGAGAATAGAAAAAGTAGGATGAAGTGCTAACCTCGATAAAGGAAACATGCAGTTGAAACTCTGTCTGATGCTTTAAACTTTCAATCTTACTGAACAAAGCATTCACAACTTGAGGGATAAGACCTGTTTGGCAACCATTCTTAAAGCTAGTGCCCATCGTATATGTTTTCCCAGATCCCGTCTACAATATTCCAAGAGCAAAAGCTCAAGCAGGGAACAGTTATATATAAGTTTATAGATATTTGGTTTGGGCTAAGGAATTGCATTTTGATACAATTCTCACCTGCCCATATGCAAGAACTGTTGCATTATAACCTTGGAAAAGGCCATCAACAAGAGGAGCAATACATTCTTCAAACATGGCAGATGAAGGAGAACCTGTACTTCCATAAACATGATCAAAAGTGAAGGAGTGCGTGCCTATTTGTACCTGAAACAGTGAAGGACGATTAATTCAAATATCCTACTCAATGATAACAGCATACCTACTAAGCTGGAGGGGATCAAAAACAAAAACCACCCGTTTGCCCAAAATAATACTTAAATACAATAATCTGGAGGAAGTGGATCAGATTAAGTTATGTCACAAAGAAAATGCAATTTCCTTTTTTCCTTTACTCTGGATGATGTACAGACCTCTTGGTTAGGAGGTAAACATCTATCATATCCATCACAATTGCTAAAATATAAATTAGAATAGCATGAAGGGGGCAAAAAAGAACTTCTCGGCTGCTATTAGATGTTCATGGCTTATTATTTTGGGGTTTATTATACCACCTCATACATGTCGGCTAAAGCTTTCGCATTGAGGCAGAACACAAGGTTACCTAGGATTTGCCAACATATGCTGATTTAATTGCATCTTACCGAACTATCTAGTGAATTTTGCACAACAAATGTCGATAATAACATTTAAAAGCCAACCCGGAGAATAGAATTCTGTGGAAGCTTCAGGAAATCTTTCACCACCAGTTTATTTTCCAATGACACTACTCGTTCATGAGATTGAAGAAATCCATTGTGAATAACAATGGACTGAAAACTCAAATAATATGCTATAGAAGCAGAGAGGAAAGGGACTGGACCTATCATTGTTACTGTTAAACCTGCCAAGGTGAAAAGGAAATGGCACTAGAACAGACAACAAAACATCAACCCCTTCAAATATATATTGATGGACTTTGATTCCAGAAGTTGAAGTTAGAAAGATTATATATTTCTATATAAACATTGCGATACTGGAAATCTTTCAAGCCAACATGTTTAGCAACAAAATCCCAAATTTCATTTTCTAGGTGTCTGATGAATGATGCAAATTAACATATTTCCCCTCGAATACCACATTTAAAACAAATATATTGGAACCCTTTTCTGATTCCTAAGTTTCTTATTCAGTTCAGTCCTATCGGTCAAACATGCAAAAGGGCGCAACAAAGTTCCCCCGCAAAAAAAAAGGGGATTATCCGCAATAATCCATCTAGATCTTTGACGGAGACTGAACAGAACCAAACCCATGGCCACATACTGAGAGAGAGAGAGAGAGAGTTAGTGGGAGGCACCTGAGGCTTTCCTGGGACAACGGTGACGCAATCTTTACAGCCCTGGAGCTTCTCATCCCCGATAAGCGGCCGTACATGGACAGCTACCTTCACGCAGCAGTCCTCTCCACCGCCGCCTCCGCCGGCGGGTTCCATCGGAGCCAGCTCGGGCGAAGCCAAATGGGTGTAGAGAAGAACGAATACAAATGGAGTTTGTGTCCGTGGGAGCACGGGATGGATCAGACTTTGAGTCACAGAGGGAACAGCAGCAAAGGAGAATCACACCACAGAGGGAGGAGGGCCATGGAGGAGGTGAGCTAGCTCCAATGGGATTCCAGGGTCGTGGAGAAAGTAAGACACAGCTCAGCTCAGCCCAGCATGTGGGGGAGTCTAGAGAGAGAGAGAGAGTGAGGAGAGCGTGTGAGTGGTGGTGTTTTATCACTTCTAGAGAGAGAAAAGGTAGTTGAGGGCAAAAATGGAGGGAGAGAGGGAATGGGCAACTGCTGAGAGGGAGGAGAAGCAGACAACAACCACTATCATTTTCCCTCGTCTTCACTCCCTCACTACTCCCCTTCCCTCCTCTTACTGCCACACGTCCTCCACGTCACAGCCTGAGGCCACGAATTCCATCAATAGCCCGACACAAACCGGTCGTAAAGAATTTCATCAATAGACCGACACAGCCCGATCATAGGCATGGCGGTGACTCCAGCAAAGTCTAAGCTGAAGCATGTCAAGGGAGTCAGCCCTATTAATGGTGTCTTTCTACATCCCCGTGTGTCAATTAGCTAGCACTTAAGGATCATGATTTTCAAGACGAAACCACGAAACTTCACCGGGTAGAATGCCGATGCAGCCTGCATTGCAAGGGAAGTGGCCCGGTCGGCTATATTTTACGGATATCATCAACTCATCTTAGGCTGTTCACATGTTCAGATTCATTTATACGACCAAAGATCTTATCTGAAAAAGGAAAAATAATTAATAAAATTTTGTTAGCTAAAACATCCTTTATTTAAAATAAAATTATGAGTTAGGTTCTTATTATTAACAAAAGATTTTAAAATATAAAAGGTGAAATTTTACTGTAGGGTGAATCAATTTATACAAGTTATTATATATTATATCGGTGGATACATGATGGTAGAGAGCTGATAAATTAATTAAAAAAAGTATCTATTAAAAACCTGGGAAAAAATCATTCGCCCAATTTTATTGCGGATTCAAGTAAAGCGTAAAGGAGAGAGACGGTCGGGGCCCACAAGATTGACAGATACAGCTGGTTGGTCTCACAGTCTGACATGGCCTTTTAGTGTCTCAGTGGCAACCAGACTGGGCCCAACACTCATCGACTGAATAATATTTATTCTATAATATCCTTCCGGTTCATCGTGTATATGTGGCCCAAAAAAATTAATATTATAATATTACATTTAAGTTTTTTTAATTATTATTATTATTATTATTGTTAATATTTTCTCCTGCTCTACAAAATTACTATTACGAGCAACAATTAATTGATCTATACCGTGAACAGTAATTACTTAATAAGAAAGATCCCATAACCAAGGATCTTACTTCGGAGACGTGCTGGGATGTGCCGGTATGATTCGCATGCTTCATTGCCGTGTGATTCTACGTCTGGCTGAGTGGGGCCCCGGCACATCCACTTTGCCCTTCTTAGACAATGGATCGAGCATATTAACTATGTTCCATCAGTGATCTGTACCGATACCTTATAATTCTATTTTTTAATTCTTTACTAGCTCAGAGAGACCCGTCCCTTAAATTCTAGGCACTTATTGTCTTCCTAAATTCAGTACATATTGCTGGCGGTAGGTCGAGGATGACAATGGTGCACTTACTCCTACTAATATGGCACCGAATAGTGCCAGAGAGTTGGTCGAAGATCCCATTAACTCAGTGTCGTCAGATCCATTTAAAAGTTATTTAGTAAGTTAGATAGTTATATATTTATTCTTTTAAGTAATGTATTGGATTGAAATTTTGTGAATATAAAATATTTATATTGAGAGAACTTTATAAAATATGCCGATCTAATTTGATTTGAATTAATTAATATTTAATAATTCATACATACATACCGATTAATATATACCAAACAGAACATTTCAACTTAAAATTTTCAAATATATATAATGCAATTTATACCCATTAAGTGATTGCTGATCGACTCAACGTTCTTGAGTGTTTGCTTCCACATCACTTTTTATATTATAAATATAAGTGGTTAATGTAATGTCATAGAAGAAAGATGAAAATAAAATGATAAATTAATGAAATTTTAATGTTATTTATTTGTGATGTCATTATATTATATATTCTAGAGGAATAAAAATTTTCACTCGTGCCCTTCTATTATCAAATTATATGTATATGACTCCCCTGGACAAGTTTTATACATACATATATATGTATATATATTCATGTGGAAGCTTCTGATCTTATAAATCACGGTACGAGACCGTGCCAACTGCCTACCCTGCCGACACATAATATATATATATATATATATATATATCCGACCAAAACAAGTGTAAAAAATATTCATTAATTTTCGTCGGGAAAATTACTTCGTCCCTGCACCCAATCATCCCTTTCTGCGGTCCTTTTCCTTTGGACTATAAGCTAAGCAATCTAAGGGCAAGGGCAGAGAGACCTTTTAGAGCTTCCCACATCCACACATCGACTCCTTCTCTCGTAAGGAAATTAAGAACTGTTTGGACATTTCAGAGAGCTGCCGGAAAGAGACATGAGGTGGTGGAAATTATGGTTGTCGATGTGCGATCAGAATCACTCTACTTAGTATTATTCATCAATTTAAATAAATCTCGATTGATTTATGAATATATACCACTTGTTGGTAATATATAAAACCTTTTTTTATATTACATTTTATATATACACATACAAGTTGTCTTTTCCTTTACCTAACACCCCTCTAGAGCTCATTGGATTTGCTCAATCCGACCGTTAGTTTCGACCAAGACCGGGCAACCATAAGCCGGCCCCAACTCCTGGCCCTTATGCTTCAAGCACTGACATTACATTACACTGTATACCTCCACTTACCCGACAAGCTAGTCTCAACGTAGGAGTCACATCACAAAATACGTGTTCACCTACTCCACAACTTAACACGTGGGAATTAAAGCCAAGACATATTTAGCTCATCCTTAGGTTTACCAAAATTCAAAGGATGATAAAAATAAATGAATGTTTTAATTAATAAAAGTTATTTTGATCGCCTACCTATCAGAGTGATATTACTTCACCGGTCCATTTTTTAGGATGGGAAGTGACTAATGGTGCTCAGTTGATTCTACGCATGTAGGAGTAACTGTTGAGTATACCTGATCTCTCAATTTGCATCCTCCTTATAATTTGTATTCGACCCCATCTTACCAAACCCTAACTAAAGGGACACCCTCAGACAGAAACTTTTATCATTTGTAATTTCATCGCCATGAGTGAATCAATGATGGGCCTCTTCTCCTTCTTTGAATGCGAAAAGCAGCAACCCCAGAACCCCCAGTTCGGTTGTCGGCTGTGTTGATCTTCATCAAGTTACATAGGGCTAGGCTACGTTTAACCAGCTGTTTGTTGAAGTGATGCTGGTAATTATGATAAAGGGGATGGTTTCTGTTGTTAGGATGTGGCTTGTCTACCAAGAATGACTGACCTCTTTATTCCTCTTTGGTTGGAAGGAGTGGTTGCAAATCATATGTTTATTTGGTACGTAATTAAGATGATCCCAACCTCATCCCCTTCAACCAACTCAGTTCCCGGTGTCCCAAGCAAGCTTATGGTTTTTTTGTTTGTTTCTTGTCCATGTCTGAGAACGAAGAAGTGATAGCTTCACCTACCAGAGTTTGTTGGATGAAGGGACCCTGTATGCTGGTTGCGTCAGAGCGTCAGTGACACGTTAGAAGATATCCATCTATGTACTGCACCAAGCGAAGAATAATGCGAAAAATTTTATTAATAATAATTGGATGTACAATTTATTGATTATAGGTTGGGAGTAGTATAAGCTGCACTAATTCTTGTTCTAAGAAGATTAGTTCACCTACAGCACATGGACAACTGCGAATTATCCCACTGATCAATTGAAAGCTAATTGAGATTCCTCATGATGATCTCTCTTTGCTGCATACGCTTCACCTTGCCTTTAATTTGCCCTTTCGCCTTCTCCCTCCCTCCCTCCCTCCCTCCCTCCCTCTCTCTCTTAATGACCGGTCAATGCTGTACTAAATTACAAATAGTCCAGCTTTATCTGCCTCTTTCGGCCTAATCCAATCAATTAATTACGTAGTGTTGTTTAGGATCGACAAACCCGACAAGAACAATAATTCCCTCGCAGGACTGTTGGAACGACAAACATCCCACATGACTTTGGTAAAATCTTAACCCACCTTGTTTTAGTATGCATAAATCATCTAAATTTAATTAATGGTGTTAATCAATTAATGTTCAAGTTGCACCCTTGCATTAAACAGGTAAACTTCCTAATAATAGATTTTTTGTTTCCATTTTTAAAACTCAAATCCAGAGTTTTATTGGAGAATAGGTACCAAACCCTTGAGTGACCGCATGCTGATTGAACATGCATTTATATTCCATCAAAGGAGCAGCAGCTTTTTCTTTCACCATCAACTTTGAAAGCTTATTCTTTCTTACCATTTTCTCCCCAAATTTGATGCGCTTATGGGTAATAATTGAGATATATAGAATGGAAAATATCATTATATTTGTTCTGAGTTTCATTAATGAGAATTAGAATGAAAATTTTTTAATTTCAAGTGAAAGAGGGATGTATCTATACAAAAAAAGAAAATTTTAATGCCGCAAACACTTTTCTACCATGGGGAGAACTTTGGCAAATCAAACGCTCCCCCACCTTCTTTACAGCCTCTCATGAGTTCCCATTATTCCCATAGACATCATCTTTCCCTGTGTCCCCCTTTCGTCCTATCATTCTCGCAAGCAGCCTCTCATATATGCACAAATATATCTTTTCAATTCCATCTCGGCCCGACTAATCATCATTAGCACAATAATTAATCCAACGTCCGGACCGAACGGCAGTCGGCGAGTCGCATTGGTTATACATATCAATCAGCAAAGCGATGAGAACTTATCCTGATTAATTATAGCGATCTTCAAAACTTTGAACGTATGATTTCATTTCATGAGGGCGGAGGGAATGATTCTAAAGGGAGCAAAGTGGTGGGGTGTGATCGGTGACCTGGCTTTTCTTTAAGCAAATGGGGGATGGAAGCGTGGCCTCTTCCGGATTTGTTTGCCATAATATCATGTCCGGGGAATGAGAACTGGAATACGGTGAGATCTAGCAGGGATACTCTTATGATGAGAGTAACTAAAGAAGATCACGCCTAAGAGAGAAAAAAAGAGAGAATCTTTTTTAAAGTAAAGTTTATAATTTAAAACTTAGGAAGTCATTTGAAAATTAACATATTATATAATATATTTTTTAATAAATTAGTTATTATTATGATACTACATACTATCCACATAAAAAAAAATATGAGGAACATTACATTTATTCTAATCAATAATTACAGATTTATATATTAGCTTGCTTTTTCTTGTATAACTTGGTATCCATTCAATTTTCTTTATATATATATATATATATATATATATACATAGAGGGAGAGAGAGAGAGAGAGAGAGGGACAAGGCATGTGCAGCTCCGGAGCCACTCATGATTGTCAAAAACGTTCAGGTGCGGTACGCGTCGCTTTCAGTGGTGGACGATTTTGCCCTCCATTTGCAGGCCATACTTTGTTACTGTCACTGCTGCCCGAGTTTGTGGGCTCTCTTGTCATCTCACTTCCGGAAGAGAATATCCATGCCAATGAAACTGGACATCTTCCATTGTTCATCTGAAACCGGAAAAATGGGACGGCCGAGAGGCCCAAAGAGCGGCAGCCTTGCCGGTGTCACCGGGAGCCCGTTTTGCCCTTATTTGGGCCCCGAAACCTCTATCTTTTAATTTATCATGGTGGGCTTTGTGGGACCGGGCCCAGTTCTCCCGACTGCCCCGATCCGTGTTCGGCCGTGCGGCTGGATCTTACGACCGTTCACCTGAACCCACGTAATGGCTTGAGAATATGAAGGGAATAAGTACTCCTATTGATGAGAATTATTATCACTACATTGGACTGGTTTGTATCTCAGGTGTTGTCGTGCCCGACTTGACCGATGTACGTTGTGCCCTTCGTGCGTACCGAGGGACATTGTTAACCGCAGGTGGAATGATCCTTGACAATGTGATTCATGCCCACGAGAAATTGCCTCAAAATTTCCGGCGCTGACGGCAATGCCAAGCAAATCGGGACTTCAGAAATACCGAGTCAATTTCCTCGCTGACCCAATAAAGATGTGGGTGACTTTTCAACGCAATTGTGGCACATGACCGAATAACTCCACCACCGACTTACGCCCAAACCCCACCGACCAGAAATCCTTGCCCCATTCCACTCTTTATTTTTAGCTAAAGCCGTGTTGCATATAAAATTTTATGACCTGATAAAATTAATGTAGAATTGATTTAATAAATGACTAAATGGAGTTTTAATTGTGATTAACCACTTAGATATCTGATCTTTTTTTTAATAATTTAAACAATGATGGATTTAATGGGACATTGGATGGCATCGCACCTTTGACCCAAAAATATTTATTAAATATTATATAAATTCTATTTGAATTTATCTATATTTTACTAATATATTTCAAATTTGTTCCCCTAAATCTAATCATATACTCTCATGTTAACTGTTGCCCCCTGGATCCGCCGCTGATAATGATGGAGTATTTGAGAGAGGGGAAAATAATATAACTATTAAAAGGAAAAATATAGTTACACATATAATTTTTTATTCTTATATATGAAACTTATAAGTTTAAAATATATAAGATATAAGAAAAATAAAGAATATGTCTTTTTTATTATGAGAGTGAAAGTAATGCTACCATGAAAATGAAAAGTACAACTACACATATCACTTAAACAAACATGCGGCCGTCACAATCATAATTTTTAAAATTGAACGAAAAGGACATTGATTATAACCATGAATTGGGTATTATTACATCAATCCGATGCCTTCTCTAAGTCTCAAAAATATCTTTATAATAGAGAATGGTAGAAATGTCAAAAAGAAAAGAAAAGAAAAGAAAATAGAAGTATAGAAGAGTAAGGGTAAGGTAGGATAGGGCTCGACCTCGACTTGTCGAGATGAGGTCACTGAGCTCAGCGATAATTAATTAAGGGTAAGCATCGCTCGAATTATTGTCCCTTTCATGAAAGAAATAAAAGATTTTAATGTTAAATGAGTATTAAATTTAAATATTTTAATTTTATATTGAAATGATAATTTACTAATAGAAGATGATATAAAAGAAATAATACATCACACATTCATTCGAATATGAGAGCTGTAATTGACAGGAAAAACAAAATCTAGTTATATATGGGCCGTCGGAAAAAAATATTACTAACATGAAAATCAATATGTCGGCTGGCTTTGTTGGCATCTCCACAGAGAAGATCAACGTGGCGGCCGCCTCCTGACGACGGACTAGCAGCCAAGTCGGACATCCCCTACATACGTGCTCCCTCTGCAACTTCCTCCTCCAAATCCCCCTCTTCTCTCTCCTCTCTCTCTTTCACTATATATCATTATATCCCCACGATACTTAGAATCAACAATCGAGTCTGATCAAATCGAATCTCTCCTCGTCCTTTGCGTTCCTTCGAGGTTTCTTTCAACTGTTATTTAGCCCCACCACCCACCTAAGTTATGGAGGTCACTTGCTGCGGTGGCAGCGGTGGAGGTGACAACAAGCGGAAACGGCAGTCGGTTGCGGCACCGCCCTCCCACCAGAGACGGGGACTGGAGAAGCCTTACAGAGGGGTAAGGATGAGGAAGTGGGGCAAGTGGGTGGCAGAGATCCGGGAGCCCAACAAGCGTTCTCGCATCTGGCTCGGTTCCTATATCACCCCAGTGGCCGCTGCCCGAGCGTACGACATCGCCGTCTTCTACCTTCGGGGGCCCTCCGCGCGGCTCAACTTCCCCGACCTCGTCCTCCGAGAGGAGGAGGTCGACCGCCTCGGGGAAGTCTCTGCGGCTTCCATCAGGAAGAAGGCAGCTGAGGTCGGGGCTCGGGTCGATGCCCAGCAGAACAAAATCCTCCAGCACGATCAAAGGTCGAGTGATTCGAGCCCCACCCTGGTTCTCGAGAAGCCTGACCTCAACGAGTACCCCAAATCGGACGATGGATACTAACGGGCTGGGATAGCACCACGTGGTTGGATTAGAGCTCCGGTGACCAATCAGCTGCCAGTGTCAACATGACCGACCGACATCAGCAAGTGTTCATACTCTCGATACAAGTCTAGGAAAATAATAGAGCTTTCTGAACCAGGCATAGTTCTCTTGGTAGCTTGCCTCTGTATATTTCCCTGATCAACTGGATTGGACATCTAACGTCGGATTACTAGCCAGCATAGGTTAGTTATACTGCATGAATGAAGATGGATCTGAGTCGAGCTTCTGACCCGGTTTATATTGGATTAGAGTAGACTATGTATCGATGACAGTTTTGCAGGGAATGATCCCTTTGTTCTTTCTTTTGAATCGGAGACGGTCCCCAGGGTGGCGACCGTCCCTCCTTGTGTTGCTTAAGCTCAATAGAAGGAAGTGATGCTTCGCGAATCGTTTAGTGCGTCCTACTGATTGAACCCCTTCGTTCTTAAAGCCTAATCAACCGTGTAATTATCCCACGATCAACTCTCTTAATTATTGATGAGGCAAAAGCGGCCGGGCCCATATCCAAGGCTCTTGTTTTTTCAGTGTATCGATCTAGATCTTGATCTTGTTTTGGGTGATCGATTTCTGATAGGCGGTGATATATTTTGCCGTGTGTATAGGATTAGCTTGAAGGGGAGTTCACGGGTGGCGTGAGGGGATAGATATATTACCACATATTTGTATATGCAATATGTATGGCCCGCATAGAGAAGAGAGGTTGTCCAGTTGTGATTGTGAGAGGAAGATGAGGAGATAAGGAAGAGAGGAGCTCTTGGGAGGCTGCGACAGCACAAGCGTCTGGCATATGATATGACTCACAGCGGACAGCAATGGAACAGCAAGTGGGGAAGAAAACAGGCTGACGGTTGGATGGATGGATGTTACCTGGTAGTGGCCCATTTCGTATATGACAAAGGAGGATGTCGCCGTCGACATGTTGACTGGTGAAGGCTGCTGTTCGTCTCGTTGCCCCCACCACTTCCCTGTTTACCAGATCGCATCGCCGAGTAAGGCTTCTCTGGTCGGTTTTAGGAAATTGCACTTAAGCTAACCATGCCGTCGTCAAAAAGCGAGCCTTTGATCTTAGGAGTTACTTATACATATTGTTCTTATGCAAAAGACAGTCAATAAAAGGTGCAACGGCGCATCACAGTTTGCTGGAAAATAAAGTTCTTTTGCTAACCGACCAGAATTATTCTCTTATTCGGAGCCTTATAATGATAGCCCATTGAACTTGAAGGTGCCAATTGTATGTACCTTGCTGAATTGTACAGTAGGATTGGAGTGGGACCATTTTTCGAGGGCCCAAATCAAAGGCCCGTTAATTGGCATCTCCCTGTTTGAGCGCTATGTATGTCCATGCTATGAACAAGAAGATCAATCTGGCAGATCTGTTCTGTTTCTTCTCTCTCTCTCTCTCTCTCTCTCTCCTTTCATGAGATCGATTTCACCCAGCAAGCCGATGAATATGGATGTGAAGCTTGTGCTACTACAAATCATGTTCTTTTTATGCATTTTGGATCTGCTCAACTCGGTTCTGAGGCTTCTGTTGCAACTTTCATATGCGGGGAGTTGGATCGATATACATACCAAGGACCTCGTGGAAGTTAACCCCCCGTGATACAGCCAAGGACGGCGGAGCGAGGCAGCTAGCTAATCAATCGTCAGCCGGTTAAATTGGCCGGGGTTCATGCGGGACAGAACCTACGGAAGATTCTTACTGAAAGGAAAAGTATGCATGAGTACATGCATCTGTACATGAGCTTAATCATATTCATACCCAGAAGAACTGAAACGTCATATATATATATATATGGACCAAGTTATACTTAATGCCTACATGCATTCAGCTTTGAAAGACGACCAAAAGAGAAGCGCGTGTGCAATTTATATGCATTCGTAGTTGTAGAGAAAAAAAGTGAACGGGGGCTTTCATTGCGTTTTCCAATTTGAGATGCAGAGAAGGCTATATGGATTCTCGTTACTTTAGTGAATGCAAAGAGGCTGTAACCAAAGTTAGATGTCAGTGAACTTTGACAGAGGTTGTCATCTGGAAAGTGAAAATGGCATTTGTTGTGCAAAATGTACTATCAAAATTTTATAAATTTAATCATCATAAGTTATGATGAATTCATCGTCTTTTTTCCCCTCTTTTTTATCTGTCTTTTTAGATATAGAAATCTTTCTCTTATACTAATTTTCAGAGAATTATTACACCAACTCATTCTTGAATCTGAACAAGTACTTTGCTGTCACAATGTGTTTCACCTCACCTGCCACTAAAGTTCTTCACGTTCGACTTAACGGATCATCGCTTTCGGCCCATTTTTGGTGAATCGGTCTTAGGTTTTTCTGACGGGCTCGAATTAGAAAACTAAGCAGAGGATTTGGATATTCGAGCTTGCTTATCGACTGATCATTACAAGATACTTACACACTACTGCTCGACCCAGCCCACGTGCAGAATTTGAAACGCAAGCATCATCTCGTTTGTGGCGAAGAGATTGAAGAAGTATGCGATTGAGTGATCCTTCTTGGTATTTTTCACAAATTGTATCAATTAAACCTTAAAATTAATATGACTAAATGAAGAATCGGAGATATTAAAAATATTTAGAAAAACCCAATGAAAAGGTGGACTTTATGGAGAACAGAGGGAGAGGATGAATTCGATCCACGAGGAAGTGCACATCATATATGTGAAAATAATCTCTTCGTGCATCAGTCGATTTAGCAGTAATAATTGGCTCGAGCCTCCTGATGAGCAGCACCTCGATCATAGCAAACAACACTTGAAGGTAGATACCGGGAATCGACCTCACGTTAAAACCCATAAATAATTCGTCAAAATTACATACCATCAACTGACGCCGGAATTTTACACAATGCCTGTACCGATTATTATGTCATTTACAGTAATATGCCAAGCTTTTGAATATCATGCAAATTAGGATGGGTCTCATCTCATCTCATCTCATCTCATGATGGCATAGAAATTGAAAGTATTATTAGTGTCCGTACGGGGGAAAAAATAAAGAAAAGAAAAGCATTGGCTCTCTTTCAAAAAATGACACAGAAGAGTGTGACATTAATGGGTGACATCCCATAATTGAGCACTTGGTTCCAGCCTTGAAATTTTCTTCCCTTCCTTTTTGGCGGGAAGCATGTGAGTCCTCGACAGTCAAAGCACCTTTCTGTGCTGCATGAATCAACGAATGGAGTCTGCACGACTTGATCTGATATGGACAACATATAGCCGTGTAGAGGGGAAGACATCGTTGTTAGTTGTCAACTTTTTTTTTTTTTTGGGGTGCTATAATGGTAAAGGGGAGTTTGCCCTTTACACCCACGTTACAAGCTATTGCATGCCCTGTCTGATGAATCGAGAAATTTGGAGGGAGAGAACTCGAATATACTGCATGTCGTTTACCCCCGGCCACTCCATCGAAGAACTCGTTTCCTTGATATGTAACGTAATGTAGCCTCCAATCTTCAATTCAAGCAACAAATAGTTATCCAATTAAGCGAAGGAGCAGCACTCTCTCCATGGATTACCGAAGGGTTAATGAGTGTGACCGCTTTGCTAACCCGGCTCCAAGTGCAAGGAACCATTGCATCTGAGCCGATGGAGGGAAAATTTTTTGCGGGCTCAAATACCGTTCCTGCTCCGTGACTTCCAGTTGTTTAAACAGCAACCTGATGGGACACAATATTATCGAACTGTAAGTCTCATTTCCAATTAACTTGCAGCACATCACTGCTAGATTAGCTGTTAGGAGAGGGGGTGTAGGAACTACAGTGTCATCTAGAAAGGGGGTACAATTTTTTATCTTTTAATCTTTGTGGAGAGTCAAGATTTAAACACTTGAGTTTGTGCAGGGAGCACCACACAAAAGGGTTGAAGAAACAAAAAAGGGAAAAGCTAAGGAAAGTTGGGGGTAAAGTATGGAAAATGCATGGGAAAGTTTGGATTTTTCTCAGGATCACTTAATTGTGCTTAGACTGTCACCCATTCACTCGCCCTCCAACCCCCAAAAAGATAAGAGGGAAAGAAAATCTCCTCCCCTCCATCTCTGTACCCACTTTCCCTTACATGACATGACATGACAAATTCAGTTTTCCTTTTTTCCGGATCTTTCCTTTAGAATTATAAGAAATTAGGCTCAATTTAGATTTGAAATGTACATCGGTCTATAAAGAGTAAGATGTCATACAATTAAGAATTAAACCTTACTTAAGATAGAGAGATTTTGAATAATCTCAATGGGTTCACTTAGGGATTTCCATATCTTCATCATGCCATCAGACCCTAGTCTCTACTCCTTTTGCCCCCCATCACTTTCCAGAGGAAAAGAAGCAAGAGTGGGGGGTGCAAAGAACAAAAGGAAGGGAATTACAAGAACTGGCTGAGGAATAACTTTCAACTCTAGCAATGATGGCCTGTTGCCCCCACACACATTACACACACTCCCGCACCTTCATTATTTAGGCATACAAATTGCATATTTCGTCACCAGTCGACGGTCACTTTCCACCTGTTTCCAAGTTAAAGAAAGGCTTCCAAACAAAATGAAAACTACAGGGGAAGTGGGTGTAGAAATCGTTCAAAAGGTTGGCGAAGAGGTCTTGCCTTTTGGTTATTAATATAAAAAGTAAAGTGACATATGGTTTGATGGCATTTTGAAACCGGTTGAAACTTGTACGACCCCTCAAAGCAAGTAGTCCCAAGTAGTTGTTTGTAGATTATCAATGGAATTGGATTTAATATAATGACATATCAAATTAAAATTAAACTATCTTAAATTTAATTATTATAGGTGAGATTCTCAATCACTCATTATTTCCGTTTTACTCATCTATATTATTTAAGCAAATATGAGAGGTATGCCAAAATGTCCTTAATAAATATAAATTTAACTAATGAAAAAACATCATAAATAAGGATAAAAATTGTAAAACTACTCATAGAATCATAGTTACCATATGAGAATAGTAACTAATTATATATTTCACATTTTAAAATATTTCTGCGATCATTTTGTATATTCTAATTTAAAAAATGAATCAATTACATACTTAAATTAGACTTTTCAATCTTATCCGATTCACTTTTACAGAAAACTGTGTTAGATTACTCTAATTACGTTCAAATCAATATCTCTAATTAATTTCATTGAAATGATATGTATCGTGTGTAACACATATTTATATATTGTACCCTTCTAATCTCCTAGAGATTCTTTATAATGTTGACAAGGTTACAATTTAAAATATTTGACCAACCACTCAGATGGAAGAGTAAAAAAGTTTACACGATTCCTGGAGAGCTTGCAGAAGTTAAACAAAACAACAGGGAAGGTGTGTATAGCAGCATAATTAGGCTTTGTATATGTGCTTAATACCCTAATAGTTTCAATAACCAACACAGCTGTTCATAGAAGATTTGGCCAAGAAAATGTCCTTAGTAGACAAAATAGTGTGGGTTGATGGTACATATCTACCGTAATTGCTCGACAGGAAATATTGTTCAGTAAATCGAGGACGAGGAAGGTTTTCGTCTTCCAAAATGTACAGATCCAGCGTCCCAGTCCCCAGATCTACTGCCTAGCTGACAAAAAGAATTCCCAGTCCTAGCCATCCATCCATGTACATGACCAGCTCTCAAACGATTCAGCGGGATTCAAAAAACTACCAACCTCAGACTTGCAATCCCTGTGAGGGTGAGCTATCTGGGCAGCTAGTAACAGTGCTTGTGTCCATGCTACCGGGAGAAGAGAGGGAAAAAAAAATTCTGCCACTAGACCACTTTATTTAATCTTAATTACTAATATAAACTATTTGATTAAACTGTTGAACGATTCAATAACTGAATTACATTCGATGTAATCTCATCGACCAATTGAATATTCAAGTACTACGATGTGCGGTGTGAGAGACATCATAGTTATTCGACATGTTTCAACTCTCTAAGCGTATATGGACGTATGCATTTACCTAGAAAATAGCTATTAATATTAACAGAGGAGCAATGTTCCCTAAGATCAATGGGTCTTAAATATAATTTTTGTCGGCAAGAGGTTTATTTATTGATTTTTAATGAATGAATGGCATGGCAAGACGGTTCAATGCCCTTGAGGCAATGTTGGATGTACATGCGTACGTGCAAAGGGGCTGTTTTCGATTGTGGGGGGTGGTCCCAGGGACATGTGGGCATGATGGCAATTGTCTTCCCTTAAATGATGATGATGATGAAGAATTTCCCATTCGCACCGTTTTCTTCCACTGTGTGGACCCCGCACCCTTTATCATCATCGATCTTGGCTGGCCCCACCTCTCCCCTTTCACTCGGTCCTCCTTTTTCCTTTGACCGACACGACACAGGACTCCCTCCCCCCTCAAAGCGCCGAACCCCACAATCGATCTTGAGCTCGCCTGCCCTTCTTTCTCTCGGCTACAACGGGAGGCAAGTGGCCTACAAGGGCATCAACATCATGCTCTTAACTGTCAAAACACAAAAGAAAACCCTAAAAACGTAAAAAAAAGAAAAGAAAAAACAACCTCTAAAACCTTAAAATTAACTATTAAACACAAGATGAACATATCACTAATAACTTGATTAGACCCCAATGCATGTAATATTACATGACGATGCTGAATGCTCCTGATGCGTACTAGGAGATTTCCTTTCCCACCGAACAGGTGTTCTCAGGAGTAGGAGAGCAGACATGTTATGTTGAGGATGATCGAACTCGCAAAATATTGTTGGGGTCTGCCAGATCTCTTCCGCGCTTATTCACTCGACGTGTGTGGTGGTGGGACGAGGAGGATACATTCTGTATATATTTCTAGGGGCAGAATCATGAATGGCTATCGTGTGGTTAGGGCGGGCAGGAAAAGATTTTATTGTGGATCACAAAATTATGTAAAAAAAAATACAAGTAAGTAAATAAATAAATATAAAATGGGGGGAAAAACTTGTCGTGATTGAAGGAGGGGTGGGAAAACCAATAATAAGGTAGAATCTCCTCACTTGTGGCCAAAAAAAAACAGAGGCATTTATCAGACAAAATTACAGACCGAAAGGAGAGGAAGAAGGAGAAGAAGAAGACAAAGAACATCGTAAGACGTCAACATTTTGATAATGATATCATCGTCTCACTCAGATTTCCACCCCCCAATCAATGAAGGGAATGACACCTGTCACTTTCTCCTCCTGTCCCAGAAAAATTTACATGACCCAAGTCATCCATCCGACTTTTCCAAATTATATATATATATATAATAGGATTCCATATATATTGTTATTATAAATTTAATTTTTATTTATAATTCCCTGCACATTTTTATTATTTTTCATTTTTTCCTATTTATTTCTAAAATTATGACCCACGGTACAATTGAAAGAAAAAAAGAAGAAGAGGTTATTAGATCAAATTGTCTCATTGGTTGATGTAAAAAATAATGTGACACTACTTATAGAATTGACTGGCTGAGTGACCGAGTCATCTATAGGATAAGATGGTAAACTCAGTTGAATGCAGCATTTTCCCCCTCATTTTCATATAGGAACCTGCATTTTTCTTTCCCTACTTCCCCTCCCTGCAGTATTCTCCTGAGGAAAAATGCGTTCTGTTCCTCCTTTCTTGTCTTTCGTGTGACGAAATTTAAGGTCGGTGAACCTTCACATCCCATGGAGTCGTGAGAATGAGTGATCTACGACAAAGTTTTGTCCGAATTTTGAAAAAAAAAAAGGTATAACGGCCGAAAAATCACGCCACGGCAGCCCAAAGCCTAGCGCAAGATACGAAGGATCGATCACTCGTCTCTGGATCCCGACTTCATCCCCATTCACAGTCTGTGTCTGTATATGTCGATCAGCTGCTCTTCTACTTCTAGAAGTGGAATCCTTTTACTGAAATTAGTTGAATTAATTGATTGATCGATATAATTTTTCATGTCTGGTGGAATTCATCCTCTTCTCCTCCACGAGTGGAGAGAAGCATTTACATATATAACAGGTGTATTTATCATACATCATTTGCTTCAAATCACGGTCTGTTTCGAACCTCTAACATAGTAATGTAATTAATTGAATATACTTAAATTTCTTTTTGAATCTTACAACATAACATTTCGGACAGACACAAGATTTACCGGAGTGAGTGAATCCTTCGATTCTTAGGAGAAAAAAAGGGAATAGAAGAAGTCTTGGGATTCCCACAAATCAATAATGCCTGAATTACTGGAGATGTCGGGTGCTTACGGCATCTTTAATTTCCTGAAACCCTAAGGATATACGGTAACACTATATTATTTTACCCCTATCGGTTCATATTTGGAGAATTTAGAGAAGCTAATTATTAGTCACGATTTCAATATTGAATTATCATAAATTCTCTCAAAGAGTACGAATTAAACTACTTATTCGGAAGAAATGTCGGGTCATACCATAAAAGTTCAAAACTAGTTAATGAACCCAAAGGCAGACCCAGTGATTTGATGGATTTGCCCTAAGGATCCACCATAAACTATATATGCATATATATATATATAAACGAACTTATTTTCCATCCTCATGGTACATATGTCCCGTTCACAAGTAGCAAAGTGGGTCAAGAACAGAACATCTGACAGAGAACATCTCATCAAGCACACAGACGTTCATCATCAGTTGCATTCTCGTCGTCATGATTCCATTTCCCTTAATTGGCGGTTGGATTTGTTAACTGGATATGATAGAGACAGAATGATTATGGGCAAGCGAAGAGGGATAGATCTCAAATTATATGCCCATTTGGTATCATTTGGAGATGTGTGTGTGTGTGGCAGGATGAGATTACACGTGCTACCACTCAAGAGGAAAGAAAGAAAAATTCTCACTGGAAAAAAGTGGCGAATTCGATGATTGCTTCGTGCCCACTTTCTTCTTTAATTGGTGGGCTACATCTATTCATAGTTCTTACGCGAATCCTGCAATCCCACGAGGACCAGAAAAAATAATTATTATTCCACTGACCTCGGGTGAACTCGAGTGCCCACTGCCCGATCCATCCATGCATACAGAATTTACTCACAAAACAAGCACATGATATTTAACAATTTGGTTAAATCTATTTAACCCATAACACTTGAATAATATCAATACTTTATTTTATTTTATTCTATTTGTTACCGTTCTATGTTATGTGAATGTCGGCTTGATTACCTATGATTAATACATTGAAAGTGACGCTCACCCGGAGGATTGTATTGATAATAGTTGTCTCTTCTAATGATAAATGGTGCTGGGGATGAAATGGGAAGTGGGTCTTGGATTTGGAACTGTTCGGGGGAAATCGCAGAGGTACAGTTCCAAAAGAGGAGAAGAAATGATTACGTTAATTGGATCTGATGTAGGATGTGATATTCCGAGTCGATCGTGTTCCTGCCTTGTTAATTACTCTCCATGAAATTATTTATTCAAATATTGATTACAAAAAGTTAATGGGCAGAGCCACACAGAGACTGAGAGAGAGAGAGAGAGAGCCAAAGATCTGAGAGGGCACCGAAAAGCAAGGGAGCACCCTTATCATGAAAGCAAGAAAAACACGACCGATTTGACAGGCCAACCCACGCACACTTCACATCGCCCTGTTTGTGCATCTAAATTGAGTGTTTATATCCTAATCGTATAAAATCTTACAGTGATCCCTTCAAGCCCACGAGACTTTGATTTCACTGTCCTCATTGCTACCCCGATCATTTGCCACATTAGTAGGTTTATGGTTTGAAAGGTTTTACTATCGATAAATTAGTGCTCGAATGCACCATTTCGAGTCCTTCACAAGATGAACTCCGATGGCCCTCTGTGCAATTGTATTTAATTTCACCCCCTTACCCTCCGGCTGCATATAGAAAAAAAAGGGATTATTCTAAATAATCAGATGTGCAAAATTCATTACGCCCACTGCCTCTCCAAGCTACATATCGAAAGAGGTTATTATTGCAAAAAAATGTTTTATCATTATTCAGAATTCTATTTATTTCAAATAATCGGATGTATAAAATCATTACATGCCAACTTACCTTATAATACTGATGCAAAGTTCTTGAAATCTACATTCGGTGCTCCACATTCAAACATATCAAATGATATTGCACAGTGTATAAACAACTCATCTTCTCTCTTAAATAAGTTTTTGAACTTGTCTTTGGAATGAGTAATAACTAAGATATGGATTTCTGTTGATCAATACACCAAAGTTCAAGCAAAAAAGAAGAGAATAAAGAGAAGATCATTTGGATATTTATTCAATTTTAAACTTTAATGTTAAATAGAGAGTAATGGTATTTCATTAAATCCATCTTATCAATTAATTGTCTTCTTTGCCAAAACGGGGCCGAAGGGGGAAACTCCCCACAAGTCAACCTGCTGATCACCTCATCATTTGGCCTTGAGGTGTTATCTTGAAAGCACCCAACAACACATACATTAATTTCTCCATTCCTCTTTTCTCCTTTGTTTTTTTTTTTAATTTTATTTTTCCCACCTTTGGTCTGAGTTTTTTGAGAGTATATAATTGCCACTCCCTATCATTCCATCTTCCACCGCTCACACAGGGGAAGCAAATCAGCAGCCTCAGCATCCATGAAGGTTCATCAGCTGGCACGTGGGCTCTGGGCTGCTGCCGGACCCGACCACGAGCCCTCTGGCCTCTCCCTCGCGGCTGCCGCTGGCTGCAAGCGTCTCCGCCCCCTCGCCCCCAAGCTCTCCTCGCCCGACTCCACTGCCTCCACCGTGTCCGCGGCTTTCGATCTCAAGAGCTTCATCAGGCCCGAGAGTGGCCTGAGGAAGCACGGCAGCAGCTCCCCCGACGGTGACGTCAAGAGGGATTCTCCTCCGGTACAGCTCCATCCTATTTTTTCTCAGAGAAACATGCTTCTTCTAGTACAAAGTTTGTCATACACGAACAAGAACTTGCAGTTTACATATGCATACAATGACGTCGTGCAGGTGGAGACGCACCCCGGAGGCACACGTTGGAACCCCACACAGGAGCAAATCGGGATACTGGAGATGTTGTATCGGGGGCGGCATGCGGACGCCGAACGCGCAGCAGATCGAGCAGATCACGGCACAGCTCAGGAAGTATGGAAAGATCGAGGGAAAGAACGTGTTCTACTGGTTCCAGAACCACAAGGCTCGGGAGAGGCAGAAGCAGAAGCGCAACAACCTCGGACTCGGTCATTGCCCAAGAACGTCATCCCCGACGTCTCCAACGACCGTCATCACAGCTATAACTCTCAGCACCACTAACAATTCTAGGGTATGTGATCTTATAATTATCTCTCTTTTAATTATAAAAACTGTTCTTCCTTTACTCCATTATTGTTGTTGTCGTGCACGTATGGACACCATGGTTCCGAACGATGTAATTTTTCATTTTCTGTGGCTGTCTTCAGGAGGAAAGTCAAATAGTTAGAGATGAGGACAGTCCGTACAAGAGGAAGTGCAGGAGCTGGGCATTTGAATTCCTGGAGGAAGATCAAAGCAAGCTGGTTTGCGGAGATCATCAGGCGTATGCAGAAGATAGAACTCTGGAGCTCTTCCCTTTACATCCGGAAGGCAGATGATGGGGGTCAAATAACTTTAACTCGCATAGGCATGAATCTGCGCCATCCCGAAAACTGGTCAATTCTACACCTTGTCATCTATTCTATCTGGCCGAAACGATCAGTGTGAAGCCACTGGATGTGCAGGTCCCACGCAATGAACCGAGTAAATTATCTAAATTATGGGTCCACAGATCCGATGGTTTCACATTAATCCGGCCCCGATCCCGTCGTTGATTCCGCTTCAATGTGCTTTAATTTTCGTTTTCTTGATTTCTGTCTCTTCCTTTCTTGTTGTCGGGGAAGAAGAAAGACGCGGAGAGGTCGTGTCTCTCATGTCATACCCTAGTGTAAGTACTGATCCTGCATGCCCCACTTTTTCTGACTTAGTAACCAAAGGAGGGCTTCTCTTCAACCTTTATTCGAGCTTTTGTTATCTATTGGACAATCGTTGCTTTCATTTTCTTCTCTTGCTACCGACTTCTGAAAGGGATTTAATCGCTTCCATAACTCTCTATCAAAGCACCGCACGGACCTTTCATAGAAGTTACAAGAGTGTCGAGCGACTAGAGAAACTGAACCCATCGAGGAAATGTCACTCGCCATGCCTCGGTTCGCCCATCTTTCAATATCCGTGAATTGTTTGAATCGAAGGAAGCTTTTAGGTTAAAAGCAAAATCTGGACGTATACACTGAAGTCCACGCGAGCTACTATTCGTTCATCTTTTTTCTTGAAGGCTACATAGCCCTAAAGAATCAAAACCTGAAAAAGAGACATGTCCGCTTCCCCAAAACTCCCAAAGAAAGGTGACTTAATTAAATCATTTTAATAATCTTCTTCATCCTGTTGAGGGAAAAATAGCAGCCACGACTGGCAAATCAAACCTTAGTTTTATCTGATAAACGGGTCCTAAATGTCATTTCATATGCACAAGAATTGGAGGGAAAATGGTAAGATTTCTAGGATTTGAAAACAATTGGCATGTTATTTATTTGGGTCTTATAAATAAATGTTAAAAGAGAGTTTTACTTGATGGATAATCACGGCATTGGATTTTGAACAGCACATGATGGATGGACTATGGAAAAAAAAATGTCACATTTTTCAAAGGTGTGATTTGACAAAAGCCAAGGATAGGTGCAACGACAATTCTCCAGACACAAGACAGAAGATTAATGTTTTCTCATACAAGACCTTAGTCGAGATGTCCTTTTCAATGCAAGACAGGAGATTAATGTCTTCATCGAGACCGTTCTATTGATGTACACACGTAAGCTTTCGAGATTTCGACCAAGGTGAATTTTTGGGGTCCTCTCTCACTCGGTGCTGGTCGAGACTAGCCTGCCGATAGACGAGCCCTGCATGCAGCCTGGCTCGAAACGATGACCTCTATCGAGGACGAGCGGTGTCTCCACCCTTAATCGAACTCCATCTTGTCACGGCCAACAGTAGTCATAATAGCATCCATGTGTTGATCCGTCCATAATCATATATAAATCACACCAAAGGGAGACACAACTTATGTATATGTTTCCAAGGAAATTTTCCTAGAACCCCGACGTCTGCGAGTTGATCAAGCGGTGTAGCAGCTTCCCGAAAATTCATGGTTCGAGGCCCAATAAAAAGATGAAGAGTTTTGATGAACTGAAGGGCCCGATGAGTTACTGTCCCGAGCCCATAAGTGAATTGGGAAAACATTTGTGTACACACACACACACAAATATATATGATTGATTCTACTGGCCCAGAGAAATTGATATATAGATGGCCCAGAGCCGCATGAGCATTCAAAGTATTTGGGAATGTCAAAACTCAATGGACCATGCACGATGTGTTTTCCCCTGCAAGTGGGCCTCATAAAAATTTTCGGTAAGATATCGAGCGCGTGCCCATCCATTCTACGCGTACCGGACATTAGCTTTTCCGCGTGGCGGTACGCTGCGAAAACTGGGCAGCATGCGGAATGCAAAACACGTTATCGGGTCATCACGTGTGCCATTTGTCTTCTACCCGAAGATCCATGGACCCAATGATGGAATAGCTAAAGAGCTAGACGGCACTATTGTTCTTCTCCCTCTGAGACGGTGAAAAACGGGGAAATCGACTGCGTGAGTGAATTGGGTTTTGTCAACTCTGAAGGGTAGTTAAGGGACGGTCTTTCTCTTCCCGGTCCCCGAGTTTCCTGATCCACCGATGTCATGTGATGATGCCACTTGCCCCTGTAGAAGATTGAAAAATAGGTGATTTAGCGTTTTTATCTTAAAAAAAAAGAGAGAGTCTCACTTTGGATTTTATAATTCGAAAATGTATTTTTTATTAGATTGATTTCCCCTAAACTCCAAATTATATGAAGATTTATCGAATTTTTAAACCTCAATTATACTAATATATATATATAATGATGAGAAGGAGAGACCTTTGAGCCATGAAAGTGAAACCTTTGTTTTCCCTCTCACGAAGCTTCCAATTTTTCACCAAGGTTGATTGATTGATCACATGGGCTTCTTGTCGGCCCACATGACTCGATCACGGTTAGTGTTTACTACTAACCCCGTATTGATGACTGCACGCTCGTTAAGTTAGTCATATGAGGGAATCACACGCTTTGGGACCATAGGGTGCTCTTCTTTACTTCTTTTTCGATGAACACAATTCATTATCAGAAACTCATCATACCCCAACTTTATCACTTGAGTTCGATCCCGATCGGTCTTTAAAGAAATGTAAATCTCCGAGGATGTCATTTTCGCCATTAACATGACTCAAAACATACAACACTAATCAATAAAAACAAAAAAAAGAACCAAGTTAACCGATCCATTTTATTTAATATTATCGATAACTATTCGGACCCCACCTCATCTATATGCTCACACAAAGCAATGGTGTGGCTGTGGCTGCAATTGCTACATGGGTTGTGGCTTTTGCAGTAGCAGTACTGATCCACTCTCTATGCTTTCCTCTAAAGCTTATAATGATAGTAATAGTAATAATAAATAGTAAAAAGTAAAACTGTGGTGCAAGACTTTGGAGGGTATGCGTGTATTACCTGATAAGCTTGGTGCTTTTGGCAATTAAACTAGCGGAAGCGGAGATTAGGGCTGCCGATTGGAAGGGTTCTTCCCAATTCGCATCGTTAAGAGATATTTGTTATTAATTAAATAGGCAATATATTGTTTTCGGTGGAGGATGCCGTCATGTAATTATCCCGACACTTCCACATCAATCCCTATATTAGCCTATTGATGCATAATTACTCAAGGCAACCATTGGATTGGATGTGAGTAAATTTCAACATCTTTTTTTTAGGTAAAAAAAACAATGGAAATTATATATATATATGTATATTAGCATTTAATTAATATATACATTTAAAAATAACTCATTTCATTATATTTTATAATATACTTCAATAATAATTTTAATGGTATGTTAACGTAGTAGTTATCTAATGATATGATAATCCATTACTGACATGACATGCTGGTGTGATAAAATTTAACTGATATAATAAAAATTTTATTAACATGTTATATCATATCGGTGAACTATTAAAATTAGAATTTAAATATACATGACTAAAAAATATTTTTTAAAATATGTAAAATTTAAGTACAAAAAATAAAAAATACACGCTGTAATTCTGCATGTGAAAAAAAATACCAAATATCATTATGATTTTATTTAACATAATGTCACTTTTATTTTAAATTTCAGTAGAATCTTAATTGATGATACTCAACTAGCGTTAAATGCTACTGTAAGTAATGTCGTTTCAGCGGTAATAGTCGATAGAATAATTGATCTCCAGCTGGGAAGAGAATCCCGACTCAGTTGAAAATGCTATACATAGATGACGAGGTGAGGCTCTGTCACTTTCAGATGAGGCGATGTTTTGCTTATAGCTTCTATTGGGTGAGCGGAATAGGGAGTGGCAACACTTCATCAAGCGAACCCAATTTGACCTAAATATAAATCATTGTCTTTACCTATATATGACACACACACACATATATATATGTATACCGACAGACAGCATCTATATTTATACATATTATATACCGAAAGAAATCAGGGAAAACTGATCCCCTGTGGTAAGTTATCTTGCTTTCATGCACCCCCCTCCATTTTCTTCTCCCTTTTTTAGACTGTCTTGGGATAGTATGAAATTAGCCGTACATTTTCAAGTACAGATCCTAAAATGATTGGTAAAATATAAATTCGATAAGTGTAGATACAACAATTGTAAAATTCACTGTAGTGTAAAAAAAATTGTGTTTTTTTTAATATGAAAACACAAAAGCCTAATCGATTAAATTATAAAGTTAACTCAGGTATTGTTGAGATATACGATTTTATATCAATTAAATGAAGAAATATTTGTGAGCTGATAAGATGGTTGGGTACCGCCACCTATCAGTTTAAGTTTTTAAGTGGAAATGAAACCGATTATTTATGGGCTCATAATAAAATTAACATGGTATTAGAGTCAGTGGGCTTGCACATCGTTCGACCTAAGTTCGGAAGCCCGGCTTGTGGTCAATTGATACAAGCCTGAGTACGGAAGAAAATTGCCCGACTCGTAACTAGCTGTCTTCCTCGTCCTAGTTTGGAAGAAGAATACTCATCTCGTAGACAATTGTTGAGGGCAGTTGTTTAATGGCACGTGGTAAAGTGGATCATATTACCACGTGATGGCGGATATTGAGATATACGATCGCACATCGATTAAATAAAGAAAAACTTGTGCGCTTATAAAATAGTTGGATACTGTCACTCATCAGTTTAAACTTTTAAGTGGACATTAGCAAAATTCCTTATGAGTTCACAATAAATTTAATATGATATATATGTTCGGAGTCAGTAAAATAGAAAGACCCTTTGATGAGGTATCTCGTCAGTCAACTTTGTCCTCTGGGAGGCGTCCTTTGATGTGGGATTGCATGCTACTGCCCCGTCATTAGACCCATCGTAGGAGTAGTTGGTCGCTTGCATGGCAATTTTTAGGCTGACACGTTGTACCGACATTGTGCCACATCGTCATGACACCTCAACAAAAATTCTGCGCATCAGCCACCTCCTGCCACATCATCATGATAGTTTAGCGGACAACTCAGCATAAAATATGATGGAGAGTAACAATTAGGATTCAAGTGTATCACGAGACCAAGTATATAAAATCAATAAATTGCCAAATCTTACCGTCTATTTGTGTGCCTTATAAAGGATGGTTGGCTAGCTGGATTTGACAAAATATATTACACCCATAATTAGGGGAAGGTGCACGCTAAGAAATGTCTTCTGAGGAGATAGGGGAAGTGGGGGGACAAGGAAGTGGAGGTCAGAGGCAAGTTGTAGCAATATATGGTATTGAGCGGTGAAAATCCAATCGAGTCAATTTTGGGGGGAAAGACACAACCTCCATAAGAAGGATATTTGGTGAATCAATAATCAAGAATTCTGAATGCAGTGATCAGACTTTGAGCACGCAGTCAGTCGGCTCTGATTTTTCTGCACTTGATAAAAATCGAGAATGAATGTCACCGATGGAAATACTTGGTTCTCTGGTAAGGATCGAAATCTTTCACCACCTACACCATCTATATCATGAGCACATTTTCTTCGGCAGAAGTGTGGACTCACCCTGTAGACTTGAAGAGTAAGAAGGGGAGCATTAGTAGAGTGAACAGTCATGAGAGAAATTGGATATGGTGATCCAAAATAGAAGAGAGTATTCGGAAAAGTATTTTCTTTGAAAATTAAGAGAAAAATGAAAGTTTTTCTGGGAACTTTCTATTTTTAATTTTCTACTTTCTGTCATTTGGCATGAATGTCGATACATCTAAATTTTAAATCAAATCGATATATTGAAAGATGAATTTTATTATTCTTATCTATTCTTGGTTTAAAAACGCAAAGCCGGAGATCCCATGAAAGTGAAATCCCTATGTCAGTGTGAATTCATCTAAATTTGGGCCGCCAGTGTCTTCTCCTCCTCCTCCTCTTTTCCTTTTGCATGAAAACAAAAGTGAAAGAGAGGATAGAAGGAAAGGTGGAGAGTCGGGCCCAGCAGAGCAGTAAACATCTCTGGTTTATTATTATTATTGGTTGGAATTGTGTTCTCTTCTCTGTCTAATGTCATTTTTCTTCATTCAAAATTTTTTTAAAAAAGCATTATTTCAATCTCAACACCCCAAAATTTCATCCAAAAATGACAAAACCCACCTAAATTTTTTTTCAATCTATCCCTCCTCATATATTTACTTCCCTGTGAAGTAAAGACAAAAAAAACAAAATCAAATATCAATATTTTGGTAATTTCTCTTTTGTGGGATAAAGGCGTCACAATTCAATGACAGCTCTCCTACTGGTAAAGATAATCCGGGTCATGAAATTTTGAGTATGTAAATTAGTGCTTGGTTCAGATGAACATCTAATCCACTACATTGCCATATTTAGAATCAAGAATCCTGCATTGAAATCTCATCCATTAGATTTTTCCCAATTCCTTTTTTTCTCTTTTATTTCTCTCTTATCTCTTTGGACATGTTTGAATCCCCTCCCTAAGGGAAATCGGTTGTCAGTTCAGCCCACTTGGTCGTAACTTCCCTTCCCTTCTCTCTCCGGGTTATCTTGCAAATGACAGGGTGCTGTAATCTTTAGTCCCTGTCTCTGTCTCCGTCTCCGTCTCTCTTTCCTGTGTTCTTTACATTTCAATACCCATCTCATATTCTTCACCCCAGCGCCTCTTTTCTCCTCCTCCTCCTCCTCCTCTCTCTCTCTCTCTCTCTTGCTTTGATAAGTGGGGCTCTATTTTGTGCCCCTTCACCTTCCTTCCTTATTCTTGAGAAAGTGGAAGGGAAATACCAGCAGAGACGTCCTGCCGCCTCTGATCTCTCGACCCATTTCGCAGATCGGTCCGATTGCTTCATTCTCATCTCAAAGGCGAGCTTTTGGATTCACTCCTTGAGTTCTTCGGCTTATCTTTATGATCGTCGGATGTGATTGAAGACTTACAGTGTTTTCAGTTATATATGTATGTATATATATATTTCCAGTTTTATGTGCTTGGTTGATTTGGTCGAAGATAAAACTGAAGATCGACCCAGTTGCAGGTTTTCTGTTGGTTAGGCGATTTTCTTGGGAAAATCTCTTGATTGTAGGAATCAATGACCAATTTCTGGGTTTTGACCATTTCTGTTCCTTAGTACGCGTGTAATTTGTTCGCCGCTTCGTGTTGTTAGACATGCCTCTTTTTGGTTGAGTTTGTGTATAATTCTTGAAATGAATCGTTTAAGGTCTTTGTTCCTGTTGACTTGAAGTGGGTATTCGTCTGCTAACATTTATAAGCTTTCCCAGCTCATAGAGCTGAGAATCTACCATTTTGGGGATACTACACTTGATCTTAGCCAACACCTTAGAGGTTTCGCCTTGTTATTGCTTGATGTTTGTCTTTGTAAAAGCTCTTTTGATTGCAGAAAGTTTGTTTTCCGGCTTCCTTGCACCAAATTATTGTGTTGAACTACAATTTTCTGAATTGTCAGTCATTGGAGAAAGCTACACTGGACTTTGTCATAAAAATCTAAGACCTGGACTGAAACTGTTTCCCAGACCGAACCATTTGTAGATTTCTGGAGCTGCATTTTCCAAAGTAATGTACATTCTAATGCTTATAAAACAAAGTTCCAATACTTCTGCTGAATAATCGCAGTGGTGTCAAGCTCAGACAGTGCTTCACTTGTATTTTCCAGTCCTCTGGTAAGATAGTCTGATAATATAGCTACCTCTGCCAATTCCTGTGATGTAATGTGGCTTTCTTATGTTCCAATCTAATGTTGTGCTCATTTTGTTTAAATAGAATTTCCAAGTTTTCCTCAGAAGATTTTGGTCAATTCATCTAAATTAGTTAAATCTATCTCCCATTTTAAATTTTACAACAGTTCTAACTCCTACATTTGTCTCTTTCTTTTTTCACTTTGCAGTGACATTTTCCTTTGGCAATTAATTTTAAACCTGTTTGTGGGCCCCAATGCAAGGGCACAGGACAACCATTGGTTCCTTTTCTGACTTTTTCAACCTGGAGCATGGATCATCCTCAAGTAACGTTGCAATCAATTGGAGTAATGTATCAGACAACCGTGATTCGGAGAACTTTCTTGCTCCTAGTAATAGCATTGATTTCATGAACAATCATTTGTTTGATGGTCGAGGCTATGACCTGTCTAATGATAACGAATTCTCAGTGGGTCAGAGTTCTCGATCGGTGTCCAGCCCAGTGAACCTTGAGATAGATTCAGGCTTTGTTGGCCATGGGAGTGAGGATTCTCCACTTGTTGAATGTCCTGATTCATTCAAGCCAAGTGTAGAAGATGACCAATTGCATCAGTCCACCAACAGCTCTGAACCAGAACCTTTTACAGGTTTGTCTGAGAGTGGAGTGAATCTTGGGGGAGAGAGTGAAGATGGGACTCGCAGTTCCTTAGAGGGTCGACATGTACCTTGTAAGAGAAAATCTTTTGAAGGGCAGGTGGGTCAGTCTTCAAGGGACCCTGGCTACAATCAAGATGCAGAGAGTAGCCATTGTCCTGATGCTTCTCTGGGCTATAACAGTCCAATTAATGGTAGTTTGGCTATATCTGAACAAGCAGCACCAAGAGTGCGGTTAGGGGCAAGAGCGACATCACCACTAAGCTCAGAAAGATTACCGAGGAATGTCCGCTCAAGATTAAATACTTCAGGCCAGCATTCTTCAGATCCCTTGATTAATTCAGAACTTGTTGGATCAGATCTTGGGTTGCTTTTGTGTCAAGAATCTTCATCAGGTGGTATGAATTCTCAAGCACATACTCCTGAGCTTCATATTCCTGCTTTTCCGCTGGGTGGGCCTGAGCAAGCCTCTGCTGCAGGAGCTGAGAGTTCAGGAGAAGCAACGACCAGCGGCTTGAGAAACACCTTGGAAGATCATCCCATGTTCATTCCCTCTAGTGAATCAAGAGTTCATGGTCAGAGCAGGAGTTCAAGTGGTGGAATTATTCGTATACCGAGAAACTTAATTCCTCCTTCACAAACTGGTGACAGCTCCTCAATTCATCCTCCTGTCTCCCGTAGACCAATGCACTACCCACGCCGATTATCAGAATATGTCCGGAGGTCTCTCTCTGCTGTTGGTTCTGAGCCTGGAGGAGGCTCAAGCAACTACCCCCTGATGGCGTCTGGTCATTCAGGCTCGTCACAAGATATGGTACTGTCACCAAGACGTGGTAATGCTAATAACCATGCCCGCCACTCGCTGCCCTCTAGATCGTCCTATTGGTTGGATAGGCAGGGTGATGAAGGTGTGCTTGGGCTCCCCTACTCTGTACGGGCCTTTGCTACTGCTGGTGAAGGGAGAAGAAGGCTTGCATCAGAGGTTTGTGTCTGTGATTTTCCTTGACACAAAAGTTAAAAGTAAAATTTAGGTAGAGTTTCTGTTATTTGATTCATCATGTTTTGGTTGATGGAGAGCTCCTTTTGGAGCTAAGATCTCCCCACGAACACCCTGCTAGTGAATGGAGTTGTGGGGAATGGAGTTGCTCCATTCCATCCCTTTAGCTGCTTGAACAGGCTAGATCATAGTGTTGGCTAAACATATGACTCTATTAGAAATAGAACATTGGAGAAGTATCCTGACGTGGTCAATATAAGTATGAAGGGCATTCATGTTTTTGTGATGTTTCTGCAGCCTTGTTCTGTCTTCTGGGAAAACGTTGAACTCGCTGCTCTCACTCATTGTTATTTGGAATTTTTTGTTTCATTCTGTCCTTGCTTAAAATGTGTTACACAGTTTCTTGAGAACTCACTGCAGCTCTAACATGGAACAGATACGCAGTGTTTTGGATATGATGCGTCGAGGACAAGGCTTGCATCTTGAGGTAGATGCTTGTCATTACAATTTCTGTGTTTGCATTCTGCATATATTGAATGTAGTTCAGAAGGATCTTATTGACGTACACAGTGAAGATCGAGGAAACACATCTGTAAAGTGATTACACCATTATAGCTATCTTACAGGAATTCCAGTTATACTCGATACAAGGGCTCCTGATATGTATAAAATTCATGGTGATAGACCTTGGTTGAATTCATGAGATCCATGACCTTAATCAGAAGGCTGAACTAGAGGCAGTAGAGGTAGAGGTGGAACTAGAAGACATTGAATAGGCATTGTGCTGATATTTTGAATAAATATGTTATTTTAGGTTTTCATAACATTTTGCTTTCATTAACTTTGTCACTCTGATTTGGCATGACACCTTTGTGCCATTGGAATTACATTATGGATATTTTTCTTTCACTGATGTGCTTTCCTTTTCTCAGGGGTGAGACATGAACAACTCCTCTCTCCTGTTTGATTGGGGAGATGAGATAAAAGTCGTGAATCTTTAAATTCTATTAGGAGCTTCTTGTTTATTAAGAATTGGGATATGGAAGGCAACTAAATTACCCCCATTGGTTCCAGCCTAAGGCACTGCCATTGTTTTTCTACCAAATCTGACCTTTGAGGATGCATTAATTGTATAACTGCTTCTGATATCCTCATACTGTATTTCGTTTAGCTAAAATTCTGTGCTCACTTTGATGCTGTAGGACTACATGATACTTGATCATTCAATGTTATTTGGTGTAGCTGATACTCATGATCGGCATAGTGACATGAGGCTCGATGTTGATAACATGTCTTATGAGGTAAATGCACAGATTTTCAGATTCTAATCATTTTCCCTATTTATTAGGCTCTCTAACAAGTAAAATTTTTTCAACTATTTTCTTTTGGTAATTGCTTCAGGAGTTACTGGCTCTGGAAGAGCGCATTGGAAATGTCAGTACTGGGCTGAGTGAAGAAACTATATTGATGCAATTGAAGCAACGGAAATGTGTAATTGTACTTAGAGATGAGACAGAGACCGAGCCTTGCTGCATTTGCCAGGTATGAACAACTCAATTTCTTGGGTGCCAATGACAGAAAATCTACAAGAGGCAGAGATCTTGCCAATGTTCAAGGAAAGTCTGTTTAGGATGTCCACAGAAGCCTTTCCATGATATCCAAATATCTTGTCCTATAATGGAGAGAGGGAGAAGCTATTGCCTAATAAAATAAAATTATTTTCAAATTCAAACTTTGTAAGATGCCATACCCTTGCCGTGTCTAATACCTAATGACATTGCAGCAACTATATATAACAGCTTAATGAAAGTGGCTTGCCTCTTGAAAGCTAGGCAATTTTCTGTTTTCCCTCTCTGTAAAAGTAGAGAAAGAGGTCATTAGTGAATAATGGCAAGTATGGATACGGAATTCTCCATGTAAGCATGTAATTCTGTATTTATCTTTTAGGGAGAACAGTCAAAGGAAAGCTGAGGTTCAGGTACACCTCTCGCAACATGAGAACATAGAAAACTGAGACTGTTATGTTTTCAAGAATTGATTTTAGGAAATGAATTCTCAAACGGCTGTTTTCTGTTTTTGATATTTCAAAAATTTTGAAGCAAAACAAATCACATGTTCCTTTTTTTTTGGGGGGGTGCACAGGAGGAGTACAATGATGGAGAAGATCTTGGAACCCTAGAATGTGGTCATGAATTCCACGGAGATTGTATCAAGCAGTGGCTAATGCAAAAGAACATATGCCCCATCTGTAAAACGACGGGCCTCTCTACATGATTGGTAGGCCTGTGTCTTCCTCCTCTTGAATCATATAATTGAGATGCGAAATTGGCATCTTCGACTGAAGGGCTCTTGGGTTTCAAAAGCAGGAAGTCTATGTTAGAGCTCTCTTTTTATTTCTCTCATGAAATGGCCTTTCTTGAAGAAGGCAATACCTCCATTTTTAGATAATAGTTTCAAGTCATTTTATGACGGAAAAAGATTTAATTTATGTTCATTTCCTTTCACAGTGGCCTCAGCTTGGACTGAGCCGACGCCGTAGTCATATATTTGGATCTCCTCCATCGAAATTATTGAAGATGTTTGTTTAGTCGTATTGATGAATGCAGTAGTCTATTCACATGCTTATATGTTCTATCTCTTTAGTGCACGTCATATGCTGGTACACATTATTTCCATAAAATATGAAATCTCAAAGATAGTTCAGGTAGTGCACTGGGAAACTTCAGTAATTTACAAATCATTGATTGGTTGTGGTGCTTGAATTCGTTCCTTGGCTCCTAGAGTTCTTACTGCCACGGGGGCTTAGCAATTCATGGTTCTGTTGATCAGCCTACGTGAAGAAGTCGTAGGTAACTACTGATTTTTTTTTTTCGTTGGTTATTAACCTCTGTACTCAAGCTAAAGCTCTAAGTGTTGGGCTGTTCTCTGGCCTTAATAGCAGAGGCGATTCCAGGACCGCTCGATAATGGATGGAGATTTGTCTTGTCTCCAATAGTCGTCGTGACTCTGGTGAAGTTCTTCCCAGTTTCCATCCTCAAATTTGTAGGAAAGCGTGAGACTAATAGGAGAATGTCTCTTAACAGCTGCAAGCTCATCAAAGGATTTAACTTGTTGCACAGTTACATGCTATCGATGCGCCACTGAGTTATGGTCTAGCTAGGTAAACAGATAAGAAATTTTGAAGGGAGCAAATTCCTGTGCAGAGCACATGAAAGTGGCATTTTACAACTTGGGTAAATCTTTGGGTGATAGTTAGAGCGGAGGGTCTATGACATGAAGGTGGCTAATGATCATTGCGTTGAAAACCTTTTCTTCCTTGATGTTCTTCACGGTATGCGACAGGAGGCTTGGGAAGCAAGATTAGCTTGTCGGGTTGAATTAGGGAAGGGAAGAGCGAGTTGTCTTAGATGAAAAGAAAGGGAAGAGAGAGCCTTTATTGCTTTTGGGGAAGGTGGAGGAGATTGGTGCCCTTTTCCTAATCATGTGTGCCCTACGAAGTTATGACATAAGAGGAAAGTGAATATGCTTCCCCTATTACTATTCTTCTCTCTCTGTGTGTGTGTTATCCATTATCAGTATCACATGCATATCGATATGATAGACGATGAACTTCATACTGAAGTTTGCAGGTTCAATCAATCTAGTACAACTGGCCCATCAGCAGCACCTCATAAGGTCATCTCATCACCGCCTTCATTGATTTCTTCTGCACTTCGTTGACCTAACCGTTTGGATTTGTTAAATAGAGTATCTGATGATTCTTGAATCTACGAAGCATACATGTATTATGGCATTTGGTTGGTGAGGGAGAAGGGGGTCAACGGGCTTTGTTTTACTATATGAAGTTTTTTTGGGTTCCAGGACTGACCCTTCTTTGCAGTCAGTAACTGGGTGCTGATCAGCTCCATTGCCGATATTCCGATCCATCGATCTTACTCACTGCAATCTCATCACTTTTATCTGAAAGAAAGGAACAGAACTGTAAAAGCCAGATAAAGATACCATACTGACTTTATCGTATTTTCAGACTAACCATTCATTCTCATATATATATATATATATATATATATTCCCTTTCTTTCTGTGATCAGGAGAGGAGGGAAGGTTGCTTTCACCTCTGCAGTTCAAATCATCTGAGGTTTTCACTTATTAGTGTTCTCTTTATATGCATGTATATCCTACAAAAGTGTGCGTAACTTGTACCCAATATACCCCAACTAATTATATTGATCTATTAAGGATTAAAACTCTTAAAACCATAAAAAAAAATTTCATTCACAGTATTTGATCGTAAGACCCGAATTGAAAACGTTACTGAAAGGTAGAGGGCTGTTTTTATTCAACTCTGTTTATTCCCTCCACTCTTTTCGGGGTCTGATCCAGAATCCGCCAATTTTCCATTCCTTCCCTCCACTCTGTATCATTTGCCTTGCTTTTTCACCAGATTTTTCTCTGCCATAGCACTTCATTCTTCTGCCATGATCCCCAGTTACAGTCTCTCTCTATATACCATCAAAATCAGCTCCACTTTCCAAAGCGAATGGCTCCAAGTACACTTACTTATACACTGGTTGATCAATAAGTCCAGTCTCCTTAGTCCACCCAAGAAACCGAAACATCCTTGGAAGAGCAACCTTTCTACCGTTTCAATGTCGCCAAAGCCTGAATCATTTTTAAATGGAATAAATTGTTGCGAAATCCACTTTTATCGCGAAGTGCTAGCTTTCGAAGAATATGCAGTGTTGAGATGAGTCACTTATGTTGGGCTCGGTCATTATCATCTCGATCATTCAAAAGTCTTGGTCCCAAACGCTCTGAAAATGCCTTTAATTTCCGTACGGAGCACTTTGCATTAGTGGAAGACGGGGACCCCTTTGCGTCATTTCATCCTCTCTTCAACTATCTGATGAGCTTAAGATATATCGCAGTTTATTTTGCATTTTTTCCCTTTGTATTTGTTTATTAATTTATTAACTTCTATTTTTCTTTCCCTCGACAAGGAAATGGCTTCACGATAAATTACTTGGTTAGCATTTGTCGATGATTACTCGCTCTCTTTCAGCAACTCAAAAGGTCATCGAGATTCAGCTCCTGATTTTAACCACGAAAGAACTGGTCATCGTGCATTAGTTATGAATCAATACTAGTTCGATGATCTTGCTAGCAATCTCTATCACAAGAATCTTAAAATCTTGCCTGACTAGATAAATCGACACCACTGATTCCAACAACCCTTAATTATATGGATCCTGCAAAAGTTATAGTCCATAACCATGATCTGGTTTATCAACCAAATGGGTTTACAGTGGACAGACTTTACCTATGCTTCAAACTTCTCAGTGATGAAAATCCAAAGCTGAACATGAGTGAGTCATTATGGTATTAGGGGGGAAAAAGAATTTAACAGTACGTTAAAATTAGGGTTTCCAAGCATTACGGGTGGAGCAGCTTCTGTTTTCTTTCGAGGGGGAGAGATTCGAGAAGGAATGCAATTAACCTGTGCTGTTGAGTAAAAGGTCTGCGTCGACCGCCCAGAGACAAGAGCGAGCTCCTCTCATGAATAGGCAGGGACACTTTTTGGCTGACATGATGGAAGAGAGCTCATCCTCCTTTAAAAAGGGGTTTCTCAGTGGATAATTAGGTGGCAATCATATTTCTATCATTGTCATCATTGCTCCTGTAAATCTGTAACCCTAAACATTAAAATTGAAGGAAAAAAATCGGATGGTCAGGATCAGAGAAACATTGCAAATGATCACTTGATGATAAGTATTGTATTTCCCCATGAATCACAGAAAACCCGATCTAATATTACTATGATCATATCACTTGCTCCATATAATTAGGTATGTATATATATATTTATGAATGTGAAGTTGTCTCTGCGAGCAGAGATCACAGGATACCGCCCCCACGAGAATGGTCGACTGAATAGGTTTTAGAAGAAAGTATCGGTGTGTGCATATATGACAGCTTGTGCAATTGAAAAGAAGGTCATTTCTTGCAAGAAATCTATGCTTACGTTAATATCTTGTTAACGCAGAAAGATGAAATTCCTGTCGTGCTTTACGTGTTGAGCTCGGTCAGATCTATTGTGTACTACGCACCTCTTACTCTCACATTGAAACAGGACTCTTATTATATCGAGCTCTATAACCACTCAATCTTTTGACTAATTCATAAGGTATATGAATATATAAATATAATGAAGGAATCCCTCGGATTGAGGAGTGAGATTCGGGGAGCAGCCTTGGAACTATGTAGGACCATTATTTTCTAATTTCTTAGCCTTTAACCACCTTTTATTCCCCGCTTTAATATTCATCAGCCACAGTATCAAAAGAAGAGAAGGAAGAAAAAGAATGTGATGTGCATGTGATCCAACAGCCTTTGATGTTCCCCATCTTTGCTTCTTTGATCTTCACCAATTCCACGGACATGCCATATTTAATCTCTGGTCTGATGTGCCCTTTATCTTTTGACAATCGGTGACACCCTTTATGGCGCTAATCATATTTTTTAATGGGTCATACACAGATGTTTTATCTTGAGGAGTACTAATATACAACATCTAAATCTGAATTAACTAACGAGCCAGAGGAAAGTACATACAAAACTTTGCTGGATATAGATGCAACCTAGCCAAGTGGATATCTATCATTTGATGGAAAAACTTCACCAAAGTAATCAATATGAATCTGTTAAAATTTATGATACTTCATATTATTCTATTAAGATCTCGGAATCGAATCTTACAAATTAAAATTAATTGGTACAAAATTGAAAAGATAACTAGGAGAGCATGTTCATATTTTACATATTCCAAAGGGGTTCCTTTTTCTTCTTCTTCACGGTAGAATCTCCATGGATGTCTTCTTACAAAAGAAAAGGGAAGCGTACAAAAGGAAAAGAGGAAGCAAAAGAGGGAGAAGAAAGGGAACGAGAGAAAGATAATGGAGGGGGTGGAAAAAGAAGTCTCTTGTTGTTCTCCCCTTTTGATGAAACCCTAAAGTGGCCATTAAAATTGAGCTTTCTTTTTGTAATTGATTAGAAACAAGTTGACAGAGCCCATACATGCATGCAATTTCCTTTTTCTCCCTTCATTTTTTTGCCCCCCATAAATTTTCTTTTGAATTCATGAATGGGTGAAAGACAGGTCATTAGCCGTAGAGGAAGCTACTTTTTGTTGTCCTTTTTAAATCAAGAGGATTACAAGCTTTTGCATGGTGCCTCTACTTTAATATATCGTTAAAATGGTAATTGGTATTTCTCTGGCACGAAAGCAGAAAAAAAATTGTTGTAATATGTTGTAAAACTATCTTATTTTTTAATAATTGGATGGAAATCATCAATCGTTGGAGGGGCTTACGAGCTTAATTCCGACGACCCAGCCTGGGAAGCCGGCCGACGGTCGACGGGAGGACCTCTGGTTCTGCCTCTTCTCTTTCTCGGAGATCTTGAAGGGAGGGAAGCTGTAGATTTCAACATTTGGCTCTCTCGCCGGCAAGTCGGCTTCCAGACGAGGCCCCTTAGATAGACTCGTCCATGCTTCCGGTGGGCTCGCCAACGGCAGCGGTGACTGGAGCGGAAGCGCTGAAACATCTTTCCTCCAGTAAACTTCATATCTTTTTTATAAAAAAAATTAAATATTTTTATTATCTAAAATTAACCCTTGGTCATTAGATTTTGCGTATGACATCTGAATCGGCTGTTACATTAACACAATTTAACTATGTTAATAGAAAATTGATGGCCTACTACGTATCATCGTAACAGTTTATATATATATATCGGCTGGGAAATCTTGCATTAGTAAAAGTTATAGTATTATTCGTGCACGTTCCCCTTTTGATAGATTCCCCGGCCAACTCGTCTAATCAAACTGTATATAATTTTTGGTAGGACGTCTAATTAGATGATCTTTTCTAATTTGCTTTATCTCTATTTATGTCATTTCATGTCTTCATCGAGATTTAGCGCCACATTTTTCATCCTTTAATTTATAGGTTAAGTAGATGAGCTAGTCAATCTCATTTAGACACATTAGCCACAGAAAGGAGGAAAAGAGAGAGAGAGAGAGAGACGTACGTTTAAATTAATTAATACGTACGTATTCATACTCGTTCCGGTGAAGCTGAACTGAATGATCTAGCGACGCAGCGATGACACTACTGTTCATGCTCAGAAGACATACGAATCTCTCTGGGTCTATCTACACCCGATTTAGCAAGCTAATGAAATCGATGGGTGCAACCAGCAGGGTCTGAGATCGGACAAACAGTTGGACCATCAGACTCGCTGGAGAGACTCTGGTACTGGAAGGCCCGGGGTTACCCGACGGAGAACCACCACTGTTCCGCTTGAAATGACCCAGTGGCGGAGCACACCATGGAACGAAAGACCCCAGATATGACCAGTTTTTGCCCATATCTATGAATACCTACCTTATCACGAGCAAGATACGCCCATGGCTGAACAACGAATTGCTGTTACAAGATCGCGACGTGTCAAGAACCAAAGAATTATTCTTGAAGATGGCTTCATTTCAAGGTTATTTTTGATGATGTTTTAAATTTTTCCTGCTGGATGGGGAAACGAAATTGATCTCGAGTCGTTGAAGCTGAGCCAAACCAATTTGTTATCATATTATTTTTGAATGTTTAAACTTTTCTCAGTAAGTAATTAAATAATTCACGTCAGAGGAAAACGAAAAAGAGAGAGTGACTTCGCGACATGACCACAATGTATGTGTTGGTAAAATTCGACATGTACACATGTGGGACAAAAGTGAATACTCCCTATTATATAAATATTATATATATATGTGTATATGTTTGTGCAACTAGAAAGAAAGACAAACAGGTATAGTGTCGTCCTGGTACATTAATTAATTAATATATCAGATCTTTGCCGTTTCATGATGATGTGGTGGGGCTCCCATGTAATGATTAATAGTATATTGACCCCTCTCGTGACCCATACGAATTTCTTCTTCTTTTCTTCTGCAGTCTCTCAGCAGAGAGCCATAACTTACACACACTTGCATAGTTCGTGGCTCCTGCTGCAAAGATCTGCTTGGATCGACTTTGATCCATTCACCGCCTGCTATATCTAGATCTGAATTTGACTTGCTTCTGTGTATTTCTATTGCACGATAATTAATGAACAAGCCACCCAGAGGAACCTCAGGAGGCACAGCATAACCAAATTAGGATCCATCTAAGCGGAAGAACACGCAGTTGTATTAGCTCTTTTAATGGCTGTGAGAATAAGAGTTGGAAGAGAGTCTTTACTGGCTGAAGTGATGCTTTACTAGTTGTGGAAGCGATTTCTCGACCAACGACTTGTCCATGGGAAATTACAAGCTTAGCATTAGAAATTATTAAATTAGCTATGTTTTGTACAGATCGGCAATACACTTTGACACGATGACCGATCACAAGCTCATGATCTAGGGCAATTACTAGACCTTCTTCAACGGTTGTCCAATATCTTGTTAACATTGTGTCAAAGTTATTTTTTCATAGCTAAGGTTGAATTAACTCTTCCTTATAACATTTCACAGGGATTTTGACAACGCAGGCAAGGAACGTGAAAGTTGGGGAGATCGGTATCAACTCCTTTCTAAGCAGAATTTGTAATGAGGGCTTGAGTACATGGGTCGACATATATGCCTCAGCAAAGCTGCTCATGCCGTAAATGCTTTAAATTCCTCTACCCGAGAGAGTTTTACCAAGTAATATATTTCTGGTGCTTGTGTGCTCTATAAAACTTCTCTAGGTTATTCCGCTGCTTCCACAAATTTAAATTCTGGTGTCTCGGGCACGTTAATCCCCATCGATATTAATACGTGCCAATCTTAAAGGAGCTATGTACGATCCTCAAAAGTTGCACAGATATTCTCGCAGTTTAATTACCAAGGCTGCAATAATACACATATGATACAATTACTATAGATGGTATTTTATGTTCCTCGCCGGGGTCAGTGAAACAGACAAAAAAACAAGAGTGCAAAAGGAGGAGGAAGAAGAAGAAGGAGAACAAGAACAGGACAGAAGAAGAAGAGAGGGAAAAGAGAAAACCCCAATTTAATTTTGAATGCTGATTGATTCCCTCGTCGACCAAGTACATATTATTCGAGAACACCCTAGAATTTATAATATATGTTTTTCTTTTCATCTGGTTTTGCTCAGCTTTCTATTGATTGATTAGAATATATCATTTGTTTGAGCAGTATAGTGCGAACAGGTACACATGCATCAGTCCATCGGCTTTTGGAACCTTTGGAGTTATCCGTCTCAGAGGAGCTGCTCTCTGTGTTTTTAAGCTGTCTCTTCTTGAGATCCTCAATCTCAATGAGACTTTGTAAGTAGCACCTTGGAATTTTCTATCAAAGAAAAAAAAATTGTCAGTTTGTTTTTTTTTTCGTGTTTCCCATCTCAGAATCCAGATAAATCTTGACGACAGAGTACAGCTCATAAGTTAGGGAGTAACACTCTCTGATAATCATAAACTTTTTTTTTCCATTCACCGATTACTAAAACTCGAGCCCTACTTGTACCGAATTAGTTCAATCAATTCATAGTCATAATTTCGTGTGTATGGATGGACAGTGCTATCTTCTGGCGAGGCATGGACGGTTGTCATGTGGGTTCGCTTTTCACTGCATCGGCATGTCTTTTTTAGAAACTCGAATAGAATCTTCAGGACTACCCCCCTTCTGTTCATCTTCAGAAGCAAATATATTATTAACTTCATGCATCTCAATGGAAAACATTGATTTTTCAATTCGCTAAAGATATATATATTTAATGCGACAACAGTGATACATATATACACACATATACATATACATACATGTTTTTTTTTCTCTATGATGAGTAATTAATTGTGTCTGAATCAACAATTATTTATAAAACTCATCGACACAGATAAGTTGATAAGTTAATACTCATACGTACCCACTTTCAATACACTCGTACAGACGACCCATCATGTTAGCCTTAGATGACATGTAAGATTTTTTATTGCCCTAAAAGTCTGTAATAATGAAAATGAGATAGAGCCTATAGGAGTTCTATGTTTCAAAAATGTAATAAGTAAGTCTTACAAATTTTAAATTAGTCAAATGAGTCATATATGTATGTCTGCCTCAATTACATATTGAATCCCATCTCGTTACTTATCGTGACGGAAATGCTAACATGGACATGACGGCGTTATATTTTGCTCGCGTGTCAGCCCAGGTGTTCGAGTTCAACGAATGACATATGGACAAAGTTTAACACCACCATAACGAAGTTAATGGAACTAACTAATTTAATATGTAACGGAATCAAATATGTAAATATTTTAAAAATTATAAAACTTACTTATCATATTATCGAAACACATATACTTCTAACCATTTTTGCTCTAATGAAAACTGCACCGATTGTTTTATGGTTTTTTTTTTAAAATAAGAGCATATGTGAAGAAGTGGGGCTCGGGAGGATCTGTCGGAGTTGCTGGCAAGTTGCGAGAAGGAGGAACAGAAGAGAATCGGCCTTCTCTTTTTCTAGATTTCCCATCTTTATGTGGACCATCTCCACCCGCCCACATTGGCTCATGCCACTGAATTCCAAATCTTAAAAAGAAAAATTAAAAATTGGAAATTCACTCAAGAAATTCTCATCATTTTTTAGTACTTACATATTATTGAAAAACTTTTCTGTTCAATTGTACTGGACTTGAAATTATTCTCCTCTTCCAGTGTAGTGAACATATTAAGTTGATGAATCAATCGTGGCGTCTTGTAAATGGAGACAGACAATCAAAGATGTAGATTGAGAGAGGTTTATATGTACATACATACATATATATATATAAGTGGTGCAACCTGGATAGTTTCATTTCATGGGATGGATCAAATAATCTTACGACATTAGGTTAACCCATGTTAATATTTTGTTCTCCGAACCTGCGGCTCTGTCTTATGAGACGCGTGTCATAAGAACAAACTACTTTCATATTCATAGACGGTGATTTCGAATTATATTGATCTCAGTGGCATGTCTAGTCAAAACTGATGTATGATGGCAGATTTTTGTGTTCATTCGTGTGTGTCCTTCGTGGTTTCGACTGTCACACATTTGAATTCGATAGGGGTTTTTGAAGAAGAAGAGAGGGACACAATATTCCCAGATGATAACACACTGTGCCGACAGATGACAATACAATGTTTTCCTCCCTCTCTGTTTTTCTCCACCCCCCCTTTTTCGTTTTAAATATCTCTGAGGAGAAGAAGAAGAAGAAGAAGAAGAAGAGGGGAAGAAGAGTGAAAGAATCACGACAACGGCAAATTAAGAAGACAAACAGAAGCCATGAGAGAGGGAGACCAAACTGCCCCCTCGTCAGCCGCTGCAACACCCCCCACCCACCAAAATAAGATAAAGTAATAATAATTCTTGCAGTGGGAGAGACCAGATGTGTGCCCTCGTGATTTCAGAGTCAAAAATCAGAGGAAAGATCAAGAGAAAATGAAAAATAAATATTAGTAGATATATGGGAACTTGAAACTGACATTTCCCTGGTAAAAATGCTAAAAAAAATAAATCAATTAAGTTATGTTCAAATTAAGTCGATTTAAGCCCCCGAGAGAATCAGTCTATTTTGTAAAGTGACAACATACAGTATATTATATTAGAGTTCGAAATTCTCAAGGTCGGTATTCAAAGATTAATAACGGGTCATAGGCTGTAAAGTACACCATCCGTTAAGTAATTTGTTGTTATGGTATCGAATACCATCCGTAAGTAAATTATTTAATTATTAATATTTTTAATTTGTAAAATTTAAAATTAAGATCATTTTCAGGTTAAAAAAAGGAAAGAAATTCTCGAACAACCCATATAGGTGAGAACTGACATTTTCTGGCCTGCCGTAAGATCTTTTACCCTCCGCAATAACAGTGGAAGAAATTCAAATCAAACAGTAGAGTCTTTGGACTCCTCATACATTTGAAATCCAACACATGTGATATTTTTATTTTTATTCCATTATTCTACACAAAACTCCCTGAATAAGGACTTGTTTAAAACGATCTCCGTATAGCTCACCGCATCGACGGGACAGACGCGTACTCAAACTTAAGACAAACGATCTAAACATCGGACTGTTTCAATACCTTACGGTTAGGGGAGCGCGGTCTTGTTGGGTGAACTAGTCTTGAACAAGATTTTCGAGGTGAGCCATCGAGTGGGGCGGCCATGGGAGAGACGTAGACATGGTCGGTCCACTTTATGCATATCCAAATGATGATGAGAATCGCAGGCACCATGATGAAACAATCAAGTTGGAGCATCAACGTGGAATAATTAGTCATCATTTTGCCATGGATAATTGATTTCACCTTTGGGTCTATATATATATTTTTATTATTTATGTATTTTGTCCCCAAGTTACCCACCGTCTACATGTGTTTTGGAATAACCACTCATTCGCTCATTATTATCCCAAGATCCTTACAATCCAATAGGAGAAAAGGTGACTAACAGCACGAGAAGCGTAGTTGAGTGGTTAAATCGTGCATGCATTCCACTAAATTACTTCAAGTTGGCGCACACACGCACACACAATTTTGCACCGACTAATCCGGATGGAACCCAGATCTGCTCAATTAGAAATAATATTTTCTCAGTATGAATTATATCTATTTACAATACTCGAATCCAACCTCACTTAAAATGATAAGAGATACTGAATTATGTCAATCAATTTATACTAGTTCTTTCTTGGGATCTTGAAGCTGGAAAATGAAGGAACTCTGCGCCACAGTGAGCTAGAACGTGCATCTGAATTGTGGTTAAGCACGTGCAAGATGCCCAAAAACAACACCAAGGAAGAGAGCTTACAAATCATACGGGAAAAGGGTGAACCAGAACAGAACAGTGGATCAAGGGTGCATTTAAAAAGATCATCCGAGGGGAAAATTCAGAGGAAATCACGGAAAAAATATAGAAAAGATGGGCGTATGGATTTGAGGATGACGAAATGAGATATTCAACTGGAAAAATAAAATTATTAATATATATATATCATTTCACATGTATTTGAATAGGGGATGACTGCTAGCATATTTTCTAACTTTATCCTTTTTTTTTTTAGGTTCAGGAATTTTTATATAATAAAATTAAACGCATTATCCATTTATAATGCAGATGATAACACTATCATACTAAATCATATTTCTCTTCCAAATTAATCATCGAACAACCTTAATTCCTCGGAAAGTGTGCAACCATTTAATGTTAAAAGGGCCCATACGAAAAGAACAATTTGTTGCTAGAAAAGACGGGGAAGCACAGCATTCGAGCGAAGGTGGAAAGGACGAGAGAGAGAAATAAAAGAGAGAGAGAGAGGGGCGGTAAGTCGGGAAAAAGCCGTGTGCGGTAGTGCGATTGACCAATAATTTCAGTCGGGCTTGACACGTCAGCAGAGTCAGCTGCTACGTGACGCATCCCCCACGGGCTCGACCGGAGCTTCTCAGCTAGCTAGAGCGTCACGCTGGAGAAAAACCTTTGACCCGACACGTCGGACTGACGGAAGTAATTAATTCGAACCTCTTGATCACGCTTAACTGCAAATTAAGGAGGAGATGATGATGGTGATGTTGATTAATCGGAGGAATCTGAGGGGAGGGGAAGAGAGAGAGAGAGAGAGAGTGTGTGTGTTTGTGTCTGTGCGTGTTTCGGATTCGAAATTGCAGGCAGAAGCTTCCAAGTAGAAGTTATTTGAGAGCGTACACAGTACAGTCTCTCAGCATCAGAAATAGTACGGCATGAACGGACGACGAAAGGCACGCATCCGCAACGGCGATCTCCCGCGCCATTTCTTCACCTCCCTTTCCTCTCTCCCCATCAGCACGATCAATAATCTAATTCGTTTATCTGTATCACTACACCAGTTAGTAGTTACTTGTTCGATTGATGGCATAATAAGTGGGGTGTGCGAGGGCGGGGGGGCAATGGCTGTCAGGCTCGGAGGGAGAGAGAAGACAGAGAGAGAGAGAGAGAGAGAGAGAGAGAGAGAGAGAGAGAGAGTGGGGAGGGGTCACGGGTCTGTCTCGAAAGGCAACCTTTTTTTTTGTTTTTGAAAATGTTAATGAACAGTGCAGAGACAGACAGAACGGACACATATTCCTCTCATCCCTCGCTCCACTGCGTCCCCGAGGTGACCAGGCCTACCGTATGCGCACACTGCCCACACACATACATATATAAAATATGAGAAAACACACATGGGTCACATGTACACGCGACATTTACCCATAAATATATTATGTGATGCGACCTGCGCGATGTGTCGATGTGGTGTAACCGTCGTGTATAAGTAGCTTTCTCCTCTGTTAAAAAATTTGTGATAGTAATATCGGAAGTGTATGTGTATGCCATAAAATGATCCTATAATGTAAATAGTTCCATCTTGCCCCAATTCACTTTAACAAATATGGCCGGTTAATTAACTACTTCTACATTAAAGCTTATTTATGGATTTTATTATTACATAAAAAAGCTTACGATACTAAAATTTGTCCCGAGTCACTCTAACAAATATGGCCGCTTAATAGTAAGAGTGGAGAATAAATAAAAGGAAATGGAGAATCCCACGATAATAATCAAAATTATAATCTCTCGGTTATTATGCCGTTTCACCAATCTCCTTTCTTAGCCTATTTATGAATTGATTTATGGCCTTAGACTTACGGATCAATTACCATAATTGATAGAGGTAAATATAAGAAAAAAATCAACAAGAAAATAAATTCACATTTTTTTATAAATAAAATCACCACAATTATGAATCTTCCAAACTTTAATAACTCAATCAATATTATCTTTATTTTTTTTATAATAGGGAGTTTATTTCATTGAGTGCTACGCTTTGAAGGGGGAAAACTGAACACGCAACTTGGTTAATAACTCACAATTTGTATGACAGGCTCTACTCACTTGAGCTAATCTTTTGGATTTGCTCAATTTGATGCTGTATTCAAATGAGGGGAAATAAATGGCATGAATAAACATGTGTTGATAAATTTGTTTTAATATTTTTATTGAATTCGGTGTAGATTACACATTAAAAAAATTAAATTATTTTAATTAATTCATAACGATATTTTATATGTTAGTTATATCACATTATTATATATATCCTTATTTTCTTTTTTATTTAATAATTACTTATTAGAGTTGGTTAAAATCATTTAAAGTTTATTTACTATTTTTTTAGTTTACTAATAATTAAGAAATTAATTTTTTTAATTTTTTATTGAAAAGTTAGGATAGAAGAGACAAAAATTACCATGATGAAAATTAAACAACACTTACTCAAGTTCCCCCACTCTCCCATCTTATAACTCACCCCTCCCCTCGTTAAATCCCCACCCTCATCAAATCACCATCTCTCTCTCTCTCCCCTCCCTCTGTTGCACTCTCCAGCTTTCCTATAACAGTCGACAATCTCCGTTTTTATTCATTTTGGGCAAAGGTTTCCGGTTGGGTTTTGCGCGCTCGCAGTCAATCGGACCCCTGCCAAGATAGACATGGCGCTGATGCTGGACAGCTCATGTGCCGGCGGGGACTACGGCGGCGGAGAGATACTGCTTTCACTTGAGGCGGCCCACGACAAGTCGGTGCCGGCGCCCTTCCTGACGAAGACGTACCACCTGGTGGACGACATGGCTACCGACCACATCGTGTCGTGGGGAGAGGACGAGACCACGTTCGTCGTGTGGCGGCCTCCGGAGTTCGCCCGGGACCTCCTCCCGAACTACTTCAAGCACAACAACTTCTCCTCCTTCGTCCGTCAGCTCAACACTTACGTGCGTCCCAAAGCCCCTCGAGACCCCCTCTTTCAACCGTTCTCTCTCTGACTCATAATAACTATCTCATGTCATCTTATTATTATACCAATCTATCTTCTTACACACGGAAATGACTCAGTATCCCCCTTTTCTCAAATAAGAGACTAGTTTTATACTTGTGAGCCGTGAAAATTCATTATTAGCAAATTCTATCCCACCTAATTAGAGTTAAGATCCTGAATAATGTGTACTGATACAGATAGAATCTGTCTTCTTGCTGCTGACATATCACCATGGTGTAGATTTCTATCTCATTAAACGCGCATGGCTACTTCCGCTTTGCCCAGCTATATAGTATACAACCTATTTTTCCGCAAGACCACAAAGTGCCTCTGGCTTATCGGTCCAGGATAATCTCGTAAGCAACCGTAGCTCTTTCCCATATTTAGATCTTCTGGGCCTGCATTGCCTTCTTTTGTATTTATTTTTTGGGAAAATTGATTAAAGGGCATGTAGGATTGTTCTCCTGGTAACAACTATCCAAGTGATCTGAGAGCTTATGCATATGAATTTGCTAACATGGGCTTTCTTTGATTTGAAAATCTAGGGTTTTAGGAAGATAGTGCCGGACCGATGGGAATTCGCCAACGAGTTCTTCCGGAAGGGCGAGAAGCACCTACTCTGCAAGATCCACCGGAGGAAGGCAGCGCAGACCGAGGCAGCTCTCAACCACCACCACCCACATTCTCCTCTCGGACTCAACCCCGGTCCTCCTCCATTCTTTCCCTTCCCGTCAGCCCGAGTCAGCCTGTCCCCTAATTCCGACTCCGACAACGGCCAGCTCACCTGGCCTTGCGATGAGTCACCGCCTCCTCATTATCTCTCCTCCCCGAGATCCGGCGCTGCAGCCGCTGGTGCGGGCTTCTCCGCCGCCATGCCCTCTCCGCCTTCTTCACTCGCTGCACTCTCGGACGACAACGAGCGGCTCCGGAGGAGTAACAACATGCTCATGTCCGAGCTCGCCCACATGAGGAAGCTCTACAATGACATCATCTACTTCGTCCAGAACCACGTGAAGCCCGTCCCACCTCCCACTCCGACCAACTCCCTAGTGTTCTCAAATTCTTCTCAGCCAAACTCGAAATCCTTGACCTCGAACCCACTCTATAATCCCGGCAGTCCGTACCATCACCAGCATCAACATCCCTACGTGAACCCTAGCTACAGCAAAGTGCAGTCTCCGCAGAGCTGCGTGACCCTTGTCGAGGAAGAAGAGGAGGAGCCGAACCCTGTCAGTGTAACGAAGACGAAGTTGTTCGGTGTGCCGATCCAATCGAAGAAAAGATTGCATCCGGAACACCCGAACTCCAAGGATCACAAGGCCAGATTAACGGTCCTAGAGAAGGATGACTTGGGGTTGAATCTAATGCCACCATCTACATGTTAGTCGATGAAATCTAAGCTAATTATTATTTTCTTCCTTTTTTTTCTTAAATTTCAGCGAATTATGAGTTTTGTTCTCTCTCTTCTTCCTTTGTTGGATTAAAATGGTTGAGAAGATATCTCACGATGATGATGGGACTGTGGGAGTGTGTGTGGGAGTTTGTGGCTTTGTACATATTATCTTTGTTAGTGTCTCCCTCTCCGAAGCCATGAATTAATCACGTCATTTATATTAAATTTCTGGAATCATGGATTAAGTAAGGAATCCTTTTAATTTTTCTCCAATTTATGAAATTATTGTGCGTACCTTTCTCTGTTTTCTTAATTTTTCAATGGTCCGGATAAATTGGTTTGTTCTTTTTTATAAACATGTTCTTTCTTCACCTATTACTGACTTTGATGTGTCTGAATGATGTTCAATGTCGTAAATGAACCACTGCAGCTTTATTCTATAGACAGAAAGAGATAGAGAGATCAGAGGATGAATTAATGGCCTTTTGGTTTCAGTTTTACTTCTGTGGTGAAAAGCCGGTCAGAAGGTCTTCATCGACAACTTGCCTCTAAGGGCTTTATTTGTCTTGTTAGTCCATCTTCTTTATTTTTATTTAGTGCATTTTATCATGTTTCAATTAGTTCAAAATCCATAGAATCGACTGATGAACAGATAAAAACTCTTATAATCACGGTTGTGGCCCATTTAGAAGATTCATCCGGAGACGATTTGGCTGACATTGTCCTAGCTGCTCGAAAACCATAATTTCTATCCATATACACATATAATAGATTAAGTATCTAGTTTTTGATTGAGAAAAAAAGATGGCAAAAGGCAAAGGCGACTCACATAACGATAGATTTCGCTCCTCTCAAGGCCCCACAAACCACATCCCTCACCGCCCCCCGGGTGGCTAATTAAGCGTATTAGTTTAATTATTTTCGGTAAATCTGATTGCTACCAACTACGTACCAAAAGAGAATACAAATCTGAAGTACGTACATGCATATATATGTACGTGTCATAATGACTGTTGATGAAATCGAAGGCATTATTACGCACAGAGAAAATAGTTCGGAGATTTATTATGGACTTTGCCTCTCCAAGGAAATGGAGGTTCCCTGAGGTTTCTAAGTAGGGTTTCTTTATTTACCCATTCCGAGGTTTCTCTTTTCAGGTGGCTTGCTGGGGCCTTTAATGACTTTTTTTTGGGTGTGTAAGTACTGTTAGACTTCGTTGTAGTAGTTCCAACAGGAGGATATCGCAAGGAAATAAACTCTTCCCCTTTCTTTGTTCTCTTTAGGTTAATGGGCGTGGAGATAAAATCTTGAATATTAAAACTTGAATCTCCCAATCTTATAGTAGATTCATACATACATACATACATATATATATATACATTGCTTCATATCTAATTTCTATTCTCCATCGGGAAACCTAATTATCAATTCGGTAAAAGCACTGGGCCTGGTGGAGTACATATATTAATGTGCATAAAGGATAGGATAATCTGGTGAAAATGTGACTTTATGGAAACGATAACACCATGAAAGAAAAGAAAGACAACGCTTTGTTAGACTCTGGCCCGGAAGAAAAGCAAATAGCTGTTGAATAGTGTAATAGATTTGGACCTGGTAGCACATTTCATATTAGACCCATATTACTGTTTTTTTTTGTTTGTAAATTTCGACATTCAATTTAAGAATACCAGAACTATCTAATTTTTTTTTATATCTACCATATTCTATGTGGGAATTTAATTTAAATGTTGACGAGTTCATATTTGAGTATTTATCAATGGATAAAAACTCTTTTATGATGAATTTTTTCGAATTTAAGTCTCGAAAATTACTGATAAGTGTTATTTATTTTACCTACATACGTGTGTGTGTGTATATATATATATTACCAAAGTGGATAGCGTCCAATGATAGCGAAATGCGCTGGGTAGTGAGACTGGAGGGGTCTCTGACCCGTCCCGATGAAAAGAAGAGAAGAGAAAATTGCAGGGCTTAATTGATTGAAATGTAGCTTTCACAGGGGCTTCTCTATACTTCTCATGATAAACACCAGAAGCCCTGAAGTAGCAGCAGACTGAGGGAGGGAAGAAGCGAGACAGAGAGAGAGAGAGAGAGAGAGAGAGAGAGAGAGAGAGAGAGAGAGATCTGTGGCTTTTCCTGCTTGGGGGTATGCTTTGACCGCCACCACCACCACCACCACCGCCATCATCAAATCGAAACCCTCCCAGCATTGGATTCCTCTCATCAGCCCCACGTTACGAAACTTCCACCCCGAGGTCTTGGATAGCTCCTTTTCGTCCGTTAGATTAGCAAGGCAGCTCCCAGTGGGGACTCCCTCGATCCAACGGATAGCGATTTTCCAGTATTCTTAAGTATTATTTTACAAGAAAGAAAGGACTAATGACAATAATTAAATTAATAATTAACATCTTAATTTCGCGGTTACCGTTTGATCTTTGATCTTGTCCTAACTGAGTATATACAATGGGAAACTATTGATACCGTCGAAACAGGAAATATCCTAAGAATACCGACAAGTATTAATTGGTGCAGCAAGGATCATGCGATGAGCTAACATATACTGATCCAGTATTGTAATAAGAGCGGACGTTAAGCTCCATTTAGATGGTCCGCTCGTGGGTTCGAAGAAAGATCCCCAAGAGCTCCAACTGATTCACGTAGTAGGAGACGCATAGACCGTGCGGTTTCTAATACACGATACATTTCAAACTTTGGCCCATCTCGATGAACTCTAGCGGGGATAACACTTGGAGCTGATAATTCTTGGCACGATGCGATGACACGACACGGAGTCAAACGAGTTCAAGTTGAGGCATCTAGTAAATATGTCTGAGTCAATAAAACACGATTGATTCTTTCCATTTGAATGCATTTAAATATATGTTGAATATGTTGACCTGTTTAACTTGTTTACATGTGAGCATCGTCAATTTAATTTGTCGATATTGAATGCGTTAGAGTTTATTTGCTAAATACTATTGTAATAATCACGTTGGTATAGCCGTATTATAAATATTTCGATGAGATTCTTATTATAATTGCATTAAATCTGTTGAATGCATGTATATATATAATTAATATATTTGGACATGTTTAGTTTAGGCAGGCTAAGAGGGTCGGACGCTGATTGATGGTTTTTTGACACACACCGTCTAAATACGACGCAACACAAATTAGTAGCTCTCCTTATACGACACTATTTTTATATTATGTCCATTAATACGATGGAATCTTCGCCAATTATATAAACGGACGGAAAACCTAAGTATGTCACGCGGCGATGGTTGAGCCCTTTCACCAAAATCGTCCAAAAAAGTCCGTAAATGCAGGTTTTGTTTGGAGCTCACGTGCTGCGGTACGTGCCCCAGGGCAGGGGGGGTCCGACATTTTCGTCCCTTTTCGCATGGGCTTCGGCACGTGACTCGCTAAGCGTACCGCGTGCACATGATATTAGTAATGTCATTCTTCATTTGATTATGGATCCCGAATTTTATTTTAATCAGCTGGATCTTTCTTAACTCAAAGATAATTTTGATAAATGGAATCTGGTAAAATGACAATGTCTTTAATCTGATAACTAAAATATTATAAATTTAATTATTATTATAAAATTTCTATATTTTTCAATTAGTTTCCCAATGAAACCGTAAAACTAAACAAATAACTTTCCTTTCTCTGCAAGGAGAGAGAGAGAGGAACAAGGAAAATGGTCATATTAGGTCAAAAGATGGGAATAGTTACCTAACTTTAGGATTTATTATAGAGACGGAACTAACAAAGACCTGTTTTCTTAGTTCGTCTTTTCGAAAGCACTTTGTTGACATTTCCCTTACAATGAAAGCTACACCACAGTAATACAAGGTCTGACTGGATCTTATGGCCCCGCAAATGTCACCGATAATTCATCACAACATCGATGAGTGGAGACATGTCGAAGTCAATCATATATCATTAAGCAGTCTCCGAGTAGTTGCTCAAATTTCAGTCTAACTGGCTGGTGATGGCACGTACCACTTTATACCTATACCAATTGGTTCAGTGTGCATTAAAAAACGGGGAAAGAGGGTAAAAAAACCAGAGAGAGAGAGAGAGAGAGAGAGAGAGAGAGAGAGAGAGAGAGAGAGAGTTGGAGGAGTAATGGGCTCGGCCCACGATTATTTCTGGCCCATCCTCCAATAAACCCCCTGGAACAGGCCCATATTGTGCGGCCCAAATGTCGGACGACAGACGTTCTTCCCGCCTTTGAAGTCGCTCTCTCTCTCTCTCTCTCAGTTATAGTAAAACTTTGCGAGTCGATTAGATTAGTATGATACGACAACCGACTGTTAGGTTCAGGGGCTCTTGTATAATTTGACACTTGCAACCCGCGAGTCTTTGCCGGGCTGGGCCTTTAACCGAGCCCGACCGACATCGCCGGCCCAAAAAAGATTTTTCGGTGAACGGCCCCAATAAGATTTTTAACCAGCGGCTGCCCCCCGACCTCTTCTGCACCGCCGCTGCAGCAGATGCTGCTACCTAGACTTTCGCAGAGCGAAGTACAGAGAAGACGCTGGAGAAGGAGAAGTCGGTCGAAATGGACGAGGATATGGAAGGCGGCATGGCGGTGGATGAATACACCCAGCCGTTGCACGGCCATAGGCGGCTCGAGCAGCATTGGGACGCGGGGAGGTCGCCGTTCGAGCTTCTGAGAGAGAGCAAGAGCTCCGTGGAGGATGTCGTGGCCAGGATCCTCGCAGTCAAGAGGGATGGCCTCCCGAAGTTTGAGCTCCGGGAGCTCGTCACTCAAATTTTCCTCCACTTCGTCACTCTGCGCCAGGTAAGGTGGATTGGATGTTCGCCCTCTTTCAGCTTCGGTTTTCTCGACTGGCCTTGTATAGTGGATGCTCCGTCAGTTCTTTATTTGGGCGGGCATGGGTGTTGGACGAGCTCAATTATGGATGTATGTAGGATGCTATTATATTTTGAAGAGTCATGGAGCTTCTATCGAGGTGCTCGCTCTTTGTAAATTTGATGTTCGAAATGCCGGAGAATCCTGTTATGTCATTGTGCAGTTCATTGAGGTCGGTAGAGCTCAAGATGAAGCAAAAATTCGACTTTCTGATAGAATGGCGGCATTGGTGAAGTCAAAAAGAGGAATAAAATCTGTCTTAGCTGCTACCTGAGTATCGGAATTTCTTGATGCTTTGGAATTTGCTGCATTATATGCATACAATTATCTCACTGCCTCAAGCTTTTACTTTGGCGAATCTGATCTTTCACTACTGGATTGTGGTATCCCATCCAAACATTTACCTGTCATGTTTCAACTTACGATATTGCAGGTGAACCGTTTGATCTTGTTAGAGGAAGATTGTGTGAAAGCGGAAATGGAAAGTGCAAAGGCATCGGTGGACTCCACCACCTTGCAACTTCACAGTCTGATGTATGAGAAGAGTCATTATAAGAAAGCAGTTAAGGCATGCAGTGACTTCAGATCAAATTATCCTGATATTGAACTTGTTTCTGAGGAGGAATTTTTTTGTGATGCTTCGGAAGACATTAAAGTCTCTGTAGCATCAAATGATGCACACAGTTTAATGTTGAAGAGGCTTAATTTTGAGCTTTTCCAGGTCAGTTTGCATTTCAAATCTGTCTTCACCATGCAATAGTGTTTGATGCTCTTTTCAACTGCAGAATGAAGTCAATGCCCATTAGCTGTAGAATGAGAGTTTATCAGTTTTTGCCTTGTGTTTTGGTTGATCTCAAATATTAAAATGGGTTTCAATGACTTGAGGATCTCCAAAATATTGGGTTTCTGTTCAGTCATTGTTTTTGTTTTACCATGGAGTACTATGTTATTCTTTTGGTAAAGCTTCCTCTTTGCGTTATTGGCCTAGTATATGAATGATCATGAGAATTGGCCCCAAAAAATGAAGGATCATTTTTCTTTTAAGGGATTTTTGTGCTCTTTCCATCTTTCTCTACTGTAAAAAGTACTTTTTTCTAACTTTTGCTCACATAAATTACTTTAATTCAATTGCTACAGCGAAAGGAATTAAGCACGCTCCATGAGCAACTGGAACAACATAAAAAAAGTCTCTTGCAGACTATTGCAGACCGAAAGAAGTTCTCGTCAAGCCTGCCCTCTTATGTCAAATCTCTCAAGAAAGCATGCTTGCCAGTGCAGAACCAGCTCAGGACGTTGCACTCAAAGAAGCTTAAGCAGCAGCATCACTCAGCAGAGTTGCTTCCTCCTCCTCTTTACTTGGTCTTTTCTCAGTTGGTGGCACAGAAAGAAGCATTTGAAGAGAAAATTGATCTGGAGATAGTGGGAAATGTGAAGGATGCACAAGCTTTAATCTGCCAGCAAGCAAACAAGGACTCTGGTAACATGATACATCCTGTTGACAGTTCTTCATTGTGATAATGTTGTCAACATGCGTAAATCAAATTATATAGCTAGTCTAGTTGCTTGCTCTAGAGTTTCCTTTCAATGCTGGAGTTGCTGGTCTTGTGACATTCATGTCAGTTGAAATTTTGCCGTGAAGAAAAATGATACTGATGAAACATGTTAAAGATAAGGAAAGACAACGGGCTGTAATTTTGCAGAAGTGAATGCTTATTAAACTCATGGAGTCTATTCCATTATATGGTATGCTTGTGATAGTTACCAGATTTACATAGCTCTATAGACAAGCTGTCTTATTCAGTTTTACTGGCATATACTCCAACAAAGAGAGTTATAGGTTGGATGATTACACTCCTAACTAACTATGAGATAAATTCAACTCCGTTTAGAGAAATATTGTCAGGCATCCACACTGCTTCTGTGGGAACTCTCAGGAGGAATTAAAGCATTCTTATTTGTTATTTCACTTCTTGACTTATGTATCACATATTATTCCATTCAAGAGAGGGTCATAAAACCTAATCTTATGCAATGGTCCAGGAATTTCTTCAAGTCGAGAGTGTACTATGTTGGAGGATGATGTCCCTGATGAAGAAGATGATGGACAGAGGAGGAGGAAGCGTCCAGAGAAGGTCCCAGCTAAAGAGAACCTTGAGCATGCAGGATATGATCAAGTCCATCCACTCAAGGTCATCCTTCATATATATGATGACAAGGCTTTAGATCTCAGACCTGTGAAACTTGTCTCTCTCAAGTTTGAATATATGTTAAAGGTTAACGTGGTGTGTGTTGGACTTGGGACCGAAGGTTCTAACAAAGGACCTCACAATGATATCTTGTCGAAATTATTCCCTGATGATACTGGCCTTGAGCTTCCTCACCAGGTATGAAGAATTTGTTTCATATGCATAAAGGATCCTTTGACTACTTCTAGAAGTAATTGGCTAATTGCTGTTCCTATAGCAGCTCCTGTCATTATGTTTCCACATGGTATAATTTTCTGACAATTTATTTTACTGAAAATGATACAGTCAGCCAAGCTAGCAGTCGGTGATAACCTCAAATTCGGCATGAACACAACTTCACGTCCATACAAGTGGGCACAACACCTAGCAGGAATTCATTTTTTGCCAGAAGTGCCTCCATTGCTGAATGGTCTAGAAAATGCAAATGAAGAAATGAGCAGGAGTGGCATTGTTGCAGCAGGCCTTTCACAATATCGGCAGCAGAATCGGGTTGAGACTATTATCCAGAGAATTCGATCTAGGACAAAGGCCCAGCTTGCTCTTCTGTGAGTCAACTGTATCAGTGGAGTTTTAGATTCTCATGCAAGGATGGAAAACTGATGATTAAAGAAGAAGAAGAAGAAGAAGAAGAAGAATATGCCCCTGATCTATTGTAATCTCATTGACCTTGTATAGCTTCTTTCACTAGGGATCATATTCTATCTCCATTCTGAGGTACCAACGTGCCATTCTTTGCAGTCTTTTGTTCAGATCGCTCTGTAGCCTTTACTTGATACGCGTGATGTGATCAGATTCTAATAACAAGGCATGATTTCTTTTGAAAATTCAACTTACTTGGTTGGCTCAAAGGGAACGGCTTCACTCACCCGAGAAGCTCAGAGTGACCCGCTTTTAAGTTACAAGTACGTGCATTTGACCTCACATTCTCCCTTGTGCAGTTTGCATAATCGGTCACCGGTGGGATCCTCTCGCCGAGTCAATCTCCTTTGCTTGCGGTCGAGACGAGGAGCCTGTAGAAGCAGGTCTTGGATCGACCGTCGACGGGTTGTTGAGAGGTCCCATGTCGCTGCTGGAAAGCAAGAACATCTGGGTTGTAATAGATCGAATTCCACCGATACTGCTGGTGCAGAAAAATCGAAATCTTTTTACTAATATTGTATGGGGAAATATAATAATTGTATAAAATGAAAATAATTTTACAGTCGCGTATGTAAATCTATCCAGGGATTATCATATATATATATATTGTTGTCATTATTTTATTATTTCTTATAATATTATTATTATGCACACAGCAGAAGACGACAATACGCCGCCGCCAAAGTTTTCCAGCACATAGGACAGAGCGATATTTTGAGCTCTCCCGCCCCCAACGGCAAAAATATCTCAATGCTTACGTGGCTCTGCCAAATGGACCCCATGATGCGTGTAAAAGCAACGACAGCTGTCCTCGAATGGCCTCCTCCTTCCCCGTCCGTCTTTGCTCTTCTTCTTCTCCCCCTCCCCAACTTCAATTCATCTGTGTCTCTCTCTTTTCAGAATGGAGAATGATTCACCGGGTGATCCGTCGGCTGCGCGTTCGAGCGACTCAGCAGAACTGAAGCTGAGCCCGACTCCGGTAGGCGCCGCTTATGATTCTCTCCCCACTGTATTTCGCCTTGGTCAGCTCGTTGATTAGTGCCCAATCGATCGACCTTTCTCTTCGCAGAATAGCTCCATTTCTTTGATGTTTCTGCTGTTTGATCCTTGAGAACTGGCTGCAGTATCTATGCTTAATAATTTGCTTGAAGTTTTTTCAGGTCAAAACCCTCACTGTTGAAGCTGAAATAGTTGAAGGTTGTGATTGTTGACTGTCGATTGTGACTGGCCAGAGCGGGGTAATAAAGGAAGTAGATGACAATATATAGGTTTTCTTTTTGCGATTTTGGATAAATAGTCATTCAACTTAACATGAGTCACATGGCATGCCAGAGCTGGGTTCATTAATTAGTGATTAGTAGTCAACATAATGCTATTAACCCTTAGATCGAGTGAATTAGACGCGTGTATACTATGTGAATCTCCTACTTACTGATGCATGTGTTTGTGGATGTTTACATCTCAAGACAAAGTCGTTAGGAAATGATGCTACTAAAATCAGCCATAGAGTGGCACACTTCTGTATCACTCTGAAGGATAGAGATGTTTTGGCATGAGAACTTTTAATTCACTTGTTCATCATTTTAACCGTGTATGGTATTGCCATCTGTGCTACTTCCTTCACTATATAGCCAATATTTTGTATGTTTCTACAAGTCATTAGAGAGGTCTCAAGGGACATACCTTGATGATTTTTAGTCGTCTAGCAATGAGAAAATTCTCATACCGAACCTCAGAACTATTTGCTTTTTCCTCAGAAATTTATGGAGACAGAATCCATGTCCACCGAATGGACAGATGAGAAGCACAGCCTATACCTCAAATCCATTGAAGCCTCCTTTGTAAATCAGCTGTATGATTCCCTTGATTGCCATTTGCAACACAAGCAATCTTCATCATCCTCCAGGACATTGTGTAAGGACACCTGTTCTCCTTCTGGTCAGGTTTGGGAACACTGTCCTTACTCTGCTAGTCTTTCTTGCTCTGCTTCTTCACGTCATGGCCGTGATTCATTTTCAATCTCTGTTTTCCAGTTCAAAGTTCTTCGGGATGGTTTATGGCATGAGATCAAATTTTCAAGGCCCGGGTTTCAGCGAAATGAGGTCAACAGATGTCAATGTTTTCTGACTAGTCCCTGGATAAAGCACTTTAGATCAGCACCTAAGCTCCAGGTTTATGAAGCTGTAAGCTTAAAAGGCAAGGGGACAACTTTATCTGCATCTGCTGCTGACGTAGACAAGCCTTCTCAATGTTGGTCTCATGTTAAATCCGGTGAAATCAATGTGAATGCTGCTTTAGGTAAGAGAAGCTGCATTCAAACTATCTTTTTATGCTCGCAAGCAAGCTTAATATTCTGAGCCATTCTGCCATGGACCTATTAATGACATTGAGGAAGTTAAGTAGTGATATATTGTCATGTTTTGTTTAATCTATGGCTTGGATCTTGCAAGTCTTCCTGAGCACTGCTACTGCTGTTACATGGTCTAAATATTCTTCAGTTTTTTCTGAATCCTTGAAACAATGATTAAAGAAAGATCAGGTGATACACTTTTGGCTAATGCATCAGGCAATTCCGGTACTTGCAGAGATTTCTGATCAGAATTTTGTCAATGAAGATGAGGAAGGAGAAGAAGCAGACCAAAGCAGCATGAATGTTGCCAAGAGGATGAAAATTGTGGAAGGTGGATCTTCAAGTGCAGATCAGGTAATCAACATGCTCTGAATTGTTCTTGCTGAACACTAGAGATCACAATCAAAGGTCGTCCAATTGGCATTTATTTGAATTGTCCATGTTCTCCCTGCCTCTCTCAGGTGGTTCCATTCGGTAGGTCTCCTCTGAATGATGTTCCCCAGGCTTGTGCCTCCCCAGGTGGATAGAAGTTCTCAGACCTGCAGATGGCAATTAGAGGACTTGGATGCTATACGGACTAACAAGGCAAAATGTTCGAGAATTTGATTGCTCTTAGCCTCACAAGATGATGTGTATGAGAGCATGATGCTCACATATTATGCAGTCCCTTGAAATTGAAGTTTATGACAGGAACCCTTATTCGAGTATCTACGAGAAGTCTTTGGGGTCTTGTCATAATCTTGATGAGTCTTCTGCTTTGGTTTTATGAATGATAGGCAACTTAGCTCTGAAACGGGCTGTTCCAATGGGTTATTACTCATAGTTTCGCTGCTCTTGTGAAGATTATAACATCTATAAATATAGATATAATGCTTCTATACGTAAATACAAATCGAACTATTTGAGACATGGATGTATCTAAACGGGGCATGGAAGGTGGAAATCCCCCTTGGATACGAAACGTCCTGTGAAATGTCTCGGGGATGAACATTTCGGCTGGGACCGGACGGTGAAGTTTTCACATGTTGAATTCTAATGGTCAAAGATGTTCTCTGTAGACTGAGGTCCACCTTGAAGGTCTTCTTGAACGTGCAGCCCTTCGATCGAGCCACCAGCAACTCCCTCGCGACACGCGTCGATTTTCTAGCGGTTGGAGTGGCAAAAATAAAATAATACTAACCATTTTGTATTGAACCAAAAAAAAAAAAACACTAACCATTTTGTGTTTTGGCGTGACGGCAATTCTCCAATCTTCCTTCTACGAAATCATCCCAACGGCACCCCTCCTCGAGCACGGGGCGAACCCTAATCCTGCCGACGAACAGTTCCAATTTCTTTCGGAAGATTCTGCAATGCCGCCATTTCCCCCTGCAACGAAGGCGTTAGGGTCGTTCCTATCGCGCAGGACGAGTATAGGACGCTTGATTAGGCGCCATACGAGCTCCTGTACAATCGGCAGGTGGGACGGCTCGAGATGTTTGGGTTGCTCCGGTGTTGCTGGAATTGGGAGTTCATTTGGCAGTGGACAGTCTTCTCCGCACAAGGACGCCGGAGTCCTCGCCGGAAGTTTGTGGAATGCTAATAATATACAAAGGAGACAGTTTTTGGGCTGCGGAGATGGCGAGGAGGGGGGTTTCCTGTCCAAAGTTTACGAAGAAAGACGCGTTTTAGGGTAATTTCATTGAATATCCGTCCTCTTACGAATTCAACTGCTGAACTCGAAGGGGCTGGACGTCACTTTCTTCTGCTGTTTAATCGTTACGTATTTCGCATTGAATTTTGGTAAGTTTGGAGGCTGATGTGCTTATCATCATCAGGTATTCTCCGACCCAGCTCTTTGATGTAGTTGCTGCCGTTGATATGTACCAGGATTTCCTCCCATGGTGTCAGCGGTCTGAGATACTGAGAAGCTATCCCGATGGATCCTTGGATGCTGAACTCGAGATTGGTTTCAAGTTTCTAGTTGAGAGCTACATTTCACACGTTGACTTGAAGAGACCACATTTCATAAAGGTGAGTTTTGCCAGCAGGCATGAGCCTGAGAGCTGTTAGATGACTAGTAACCTGAATCTAGTTTACCGGTGGGTAGGTTGGTTTGTGTCCCTGATTATTTTAGTACATGAGTTGCGATTATGAAAGATCAACTATTTCCAGCATATCTCATGTTTTGTTGAATTTGGATAATTTGATTTTAAGTAATAGCCTGCCCATGCTTGGCGTATATAAGTATGGATGATGTGCATATAAAAGTATGGCTGGGTCCTCTGTATGATAGCCTTGTTGAATTACACAGAAAGTTGGTGTATCTTAGTTCTACTGTACTGAAGGAATTTGTGTGCACTCCTTTTGGTTTGAAGATGCCTTTCTAACCTCTTCCTCATAGTTATATCCAGTCTGGATAGAACTTGCTGATATCCCACTGTACATGGTCCTTGGTGTTGTTTTTTGATAGGATAGAAATGTAGGCACAATCTTTGTTTGATGATGCTAAGGTATTGCCTATTTGGTTATTGTCGAATCTTTGGGAAGGAGTATCATTATTGTTCTTGATGCATTGCCTTGTAGTTTTCCTTCATGTTCTCAATCTTTGGGGTTGTTTTCTGATTATTCCTCTGCTTTTCCTGCAGTCAACAGCATTGGACAGTACACTTTTTGAACACCTGATAAATATTTGGGAATTTAATCCTGGACCATCCCCAGGATCTTGTGACCTTCATTTTTTGGTTGATTTCAAGTTTCAGTCACCGCTATATAGCCAGGTAAGGAGTCCTGTGTTCTTTTTCTTCTGGATCTAGCTCATAGTTTGCTCATCTGAACTTTAGATATGCTTTGTCCTCGCCTTTTTCCTATTTGCGTACCCGGTTGATGATATCAGCTTACAGGAGCAGTCAAAATCTGAAATATGTGAAATTCAGTTTGATACATTTGCAGTGTCAGATTTTGGTAGATGCTAGTCTCTCAATTCATTGCAAGTTCATGTATGTGTGCTGTGAATTATTAGGATGATGAAGTTACATTTAGACCTTATGAAGTCTTGTATGACTCGTGAGTTGGCTTATCAAGGACTTTAAATTTCACTTACAAAAAAAAAAAAGACTTTAAATTTCAGGATCTGCATCTGCATTCATTTATAAGAAAAAATTTCTAATGATGTGTCTCTGAGCCTCAAGTTGTGCTCGATCTTGATAGCTTTAACATTGGGTGTGATTTTATTGCTGTCAGGCGGCCTCCGTGTTCTTCAAAGAAGTGGTAGCTAGATTGGTGGGCTCATTCAGCGAGCGTTGCCGCCTGATATATGGGCCTGAGGCGCCGATTCTTGAAGAACCTTACCGTCAGAGGGCTTGAGACTCATTTTCCACATTCCACCAAGTCAAGTTCTCTATGTAATCCAGTCTTCTTCACACCTGAAATATCGAACAATTGATCGGTGTCGTCTCTGACATTCATCCAGAAGTGATCCTCAAAAGAGAGCTAACTGCAGAAACTGGAGGAGGATCTGCTAATTGAAGGCCTCGATTCATTCTTCACTTGTCGTTCAAAGAAAGAATAAAGAAAGCAAAAGATTTGCTGTGTGTGTTGTAACTATAGTCAAGGAAGATTTACTGTAGAGCAAGAGCATTTATTATAAGCCGTATTCTCCTCCAATTTGCGTGCTACTGTGCAATTCCATCAGAAACATTCTTCGAAAACAGAAATTATTTTGGGCAATAGCCTCCCGTACGGGTAAATGCTGGACAGTCGAGTCGTCATGATGATTACATTGGATAATCATATTACTCAACTAACCTTATGGCCATTTTACATAAATTTACGGAATTCTATTATTAATTCTATACTAAGAACTTTCTTGGTACACATTTTAGACAATAGTAGGATGCGCACGACCGAATTGTCCATTCAATTTGAACCGATATGAACTCATATTATGTATACATATTTCTTAGTACCCACCTGGATTGGATCAAAAATTTTTGAACGCATTAATAAGAAAAAAAATGGCGTATAACATATTTATTTTTTAAAAAGATTAATAGGGCTATTTATGACGTATGATATAATCATCAGTCGAGTTTAGTTTTACACTAGTTTGGAACCTCGGGAGGCGGGACGCGAGGCCGTATGTCCCATACCGAGCCTAATCTTTTAAGACGCTCACCCCCGCGCCCCCCCCGTCTCCAACCACCACCGAACAAGTAGGTGGTGTGTCCCTCTCCGACTCCGGCGCCATCATCAGCCATTACTCTTCTCGTCCTTCGTCTTCCTCGCTACAGTACGAGCGAACCAGTGACACCCCATGGCCCTTCCCTTGTGTATATAATGTCGTCATTCTATACCCTTTCAATCTACTACTCCCCCGCCCCGGAAAATTGAGTTTCGGCGAAGCCTTCGATCGAGCAACTGTTTCCTTCTTCCTGCACCGTTAATCGTCGTCACCGTAAATGGCCGCCGCGGGGCTGAAATCGGATGCCCTTATGGAACAGATGAAGCGGCACCTCTCCACCGACGCCGGAAAGGAGCTCACTAAGAAGATCGGCCTCGTCTATCAGATCAACATCGCTCCTAAGGTCAAGTGCATGTCGGTTTAATTCAGTGTTTCCCCCCATTTTAACTGGATGTTTTAAATCCACGATTTTTCTCCTAAAATTTGTTCTTTTCTTCCTTTCCCCATTTCATCTGCAGAAAATTGGGTTCGACGAGGTGGTCTATATCGTTGATCTCAAGAAGGGCGAGCTCACCAAAGGTCTGTGCTCCCCGCATGCTGCTTCATCCCGTTTAATGATTTGTTTCTGTGCCTGATTTCTTGCTGTGTTCTCTGTTCGATTCTGGTTCTTCAAAACTCAAAAAGTGCTTGGGAATAGTATCTTGCTCGGCTGAGGTTTTGGGATTGTTGGACGTTTCCAGTTTTCTGTGTTTTTATTTCACCTGTCAGCAACTGTGTTGTGTGAATTTCTGTTTGCATGGGACATGATGCTCGCGTCTCGTCCTAATGTCGCCCTCGTTCCGTTTCTCCAACAATTTCTGTGTGCATGTGATCGTAATCGTCCATGGCCTGATGCGCTTGTTGTACTGTTTTCTACTTCTTCAGTTGTGAAATTAGTTACTTTGATTCAAAAGGGCTTTCCTGCTACAGGGTCCATCCCGCATATCAACAAGTGAAGCGGTTCTCATGGTTTCGATGACTCATTAACGGTATTGTTTATCAAAATTCCAGGGCCCTATGAAGGGGGAAAGCCTGATGCCACCTTCTCATTCAAAGATGAAGATTTCGTTAAGGTCGCCACAGGAAAAATGAACCCTCAGATTGCTTTCATTAGGTATGGCTACCCTTCCTTTCGTGTTCCGTATCTTCTTATTATATATCCTTGTTCCTCATTTTCTTGTTTCCGTTAGGGGAGCAATGAAGATAAAGGGCAGTTTGAGTGCGGCACAGAAGTTCACACCAGACATATTCCCAAAACCATCCAAGCTGTGAGCAGACAGATAGGGATCTTATTCTACTCTAGGACTCTTCTCCTTTTCATGTTGAAACTAAAATTTTTCTATTGGATTAGGATATTCACTATAATGTCACATCTGCAGTGGTTCTCCGTGGCCCGGGTGAAGACTTCTCTTGTTCCCACTCCATTGCAATATTATGAGCTATTTCAGTGACAATGGATTTACTTTGCTAAAATGTTCCATTTCTATCTGAATTGCCTATCTTACTCAGGCTGGCTCTTTCGAGCAAAAAGCTTAGGTAAAAGGACTTGCCCACTTCAAAATCATGTGTTGCCAGATTCTGGGATGACTCTCCTTAGAGCATATCTTTTGTGTGCACTTATACGCTTGGAATACAGCATTTTTACCTCCCTCGACCTTGGAACCAGTCAAATCTATGCAGTCTTGCACAACATTACATGATCATTAGCGTTTGAATGATTCATATCATACTCTAGAGAGTTGGAGATGGTGTTCTGAGTAGGAAGGTAACGAGCATCATCAATCTTCCTCCTCCTGCTAACATCTCCTTGTACAAATGTGAAATGTAGCTAAACTAGTTCTTGCCGTGTGAACTTATGATGGAGTTGGTATTCTTACTCATGCGGATTGTGCCATGTGATGAACATGTTCGAAGCATTCTAACATGGTTTTGTTTCAAGTAACTGATTTTCAAAACAATCAGCTTCAACAGTGGTGGATTGAATAGTGGAAGGGAACTTTAAACTACATGCCCTACAGTTTGACTTCAACGGCTTGCCGATTCTTTGATCAGACATTTCCACGATGCCCATTATCGAGTTTGGATTGGATGAACATAATATTGGAAAATCGGTTGGCATTCAGTTCTTTCTCCTCCTTTCAGGGCCTATCCAGCCATATGAACCTAAAAATTTTTCACTTTACCTTGGCAGCTGCACCTTTTCGATGTTCAGTGGCATGGCCGTGTACTGAGCCTAAGTCGTGTTCCTGCCACAGTTTTTGGTCAGTGATCTCTTCTCTGACTGGAGGAGAGGGGTGATTGATTGAGCACAAAAAAAAAAAGTTGAATCTGTTTGACAGCAGCAGGGGGGACGCGGCAACAGTCATATTACTGTCTTTGCCCGCAATTTTCAGTCAGAACAAATCCACCATCATGGTCTCGGAATATTATACACTAATGGCCCGCAATTTTCACCTTTATGACCACGCTTGTATTAGCAAGTAAAAATAAAAAAAATTATTTTCTACTAATTGGGGAACAATTTTAATAAGTTTTTGCACTAATCGAGCAATTTTTCAATATTTTTTTTTATATGTAGGATGTCATATCAACATCAATTAAGGATGTTAGAACTTAAGTTGATATAATGAACCATGCAGATAAACTTTTAAAGCATTTTGTACCTAGTATAAAATGCTTGATCGGTGCGTTCCATCGACAGGGCATCAAGTGCGTGGCTGATATAGTAATTAACCACCGGACGGCGGAGAAGCAGGACTCGAGAGGGATATATGGTGCATCTTTGAGGGAGGGACGCCGGACGATCGACTTGGCTGGGGGCCCTCCTTTATTTGCCGGGATGACACTGACTACTATGATGGCACGGGGAACCTTGACTCGGGCGAGAGCTACAAGCCTGCGCCGGATATCGACCACCTGAATCCACGGGTGCAGAGGGAGCTCACGGATTGGATGAATTGGCTGAAGGATGAGATTGGTTTTGACGGCTGGAGGTTTGATTTTGTTGAGGGCTACGCCCCCAGTATCACCGAGATTTACACGGACAACACAAGCCCGAGCTTTGCGGTCAGGGAGAAGTGGGATTCTTTGTCTGATGGGCCGGATCCGCACCGCCAGGCATTGGCCAGCTGGATCCGGGATGCCGGCGGGGCAGTCACGGCCTTCGACTTCACCACAACAGGGGTCCTCCAGGACGCGGTGCAGGGGCAGCTCTCGATGCTCGAGGACTCGAATGGTAACCCTCCGGGGTTGATTGGGCTGATGCCTGAGAAGGCTGTAACCTTCGTCGATAACCGCGACACCGGGTCGACCCCAGAAACGGTGGCCATTCCCCTGCTGATAAGGTGATGCAGGGGTACGCGTACATCCTCACACATCCTGGAATCCCGTCCGTAGAAAGGATCCCATTCTCCTCCCGGAAAAATCACAGATTGAACCGAGACTACCGGCTTGTTCCACGTTCTTAGTGACGTCCTTATGTTTTGATGTGCAGTTCTATGATTACTTCTTCGATTGAGGGCTCAGGAAGGAGATCAGCAAGTTGACATCCATCAAGACAAGGAACGGGATCGGTGAGACGAGCAGAGTGAGGATCTGTGGTCTCTGATCCGGATCTCTATGTTGCAGCCATCGGAGATGACGATAAGATAATTATCAAGACTGGGCCAAGGACCGATGTTGGCAGTCTCGTCCCAGGCAATTACCAGGTCGCCACTTCGGGGAATGGCTACTGCGTGTGGGAAAAGAAACAGGCAACTACTGATGAATGAAAAAAAAAAAACTAATGTCCGCTATGAATCTATGATCATTAATTTGTAGTTATGAATAATTAAGATAACTCATGTTTGTGTACTCTTCAATCCACCGGAGATGTCCCTCTCTGGGTACCGAGCAATGTCGATTGCGCTACTTACATGATTTTTCGTTCTTACGAAATACTATCAATTTCTTTAACCTCACAATGAGTCAAACAAGTTACGGGGAAAAAAAAAATGCTATTCTGAACACTACAAGATACTTCCACACAGAGGAGACACAGTCATTTATTGTCTTGGTGGCATCTCCTATTCGAAATCCTAAGCTGGCTTATTGATATCGGATTTGTAGGTTGGTGAATCTTTCATGGGGGTAAACTTGGATGGTCAAATTACTTGGGGCACGCAAATTTCTTTTGAGTTTAGATCCCGAATTTCTTGATACAATGACCGTGTCACATCTCTACCGACGGCCGAAAGAAAGGTCCGTGGCCCCCATGCTTCATCCCGTTTCATGATTTGCTTCTGCGCCTGATTTCTTGCTGTGATCCCTGTTCCATTATTGTTCTTCGTATGTGTAATTTGAATTTGGGTTTGCATGGGAGATGACGGTTGTGTTTCATCCTAATGCTGCTTTGGTTCCATTTCTCCAACAAATTGTGAAGTGCATGAAATCACAATTTCCCATGGTTTTATGCGATTTTTGTACCGGTTTCTATTCTTCTGTCGTGGTTCTGAATGGTTTCGATGACATAATCAGTATTGTTTTATCGAAATTCCAGGGCCCTATGAGGTGGGGGAAGCCTGATGCCACCTCATTGGAAGATGAAGATTTCATTAAGGTTGCCACAGGAAAAATGAATCCTCAGATTGCTTTCGTGAGGTATGGCTACACTCAGTGTCATGTTCCTGATCTTCATTTTGTATATCCCTGTTCCTCATTTTCTCGTTTCTGTTAGGGGAGCAATGAAGATAAAAGGGTAGCTTGAGTGCGGCACAGAAGTTCTCACCCGACCTACTCCCTAACCCATCAAAGCTGTCAGCTGGCAGATTAGGAATCCTATTCTACTCTAGGGCTTGCCTCCTCCTCATGTAGAAACCGAAAATTTTATTTCTGATATCTAGTGGTTAGCTTGGATTTTCACTATGATGTCACATCTGCGATTGTTCTTCAGTGGCTCGGTGAAGACTTCTCTCGTTCCCACTCCATGCCAATGTTATGAGCTCTTTCGGTGACAGTGGGTTTGCTATGCTGAAATATCCATCACTATTTGAGTTGGCTATCTTACTGGGGCTGGCTCTTTCGAGCGAAAAGCATGGGATGGGTGATTGGACTTGCTCGTTACGGAATCTTGTCGTTGAATTTCTCAGTTTGCCAGATTCTGAATTTACTCTTTAGAGCATATCTTTTAGGTGCTCTTATATCTGCTTGGAATGGCAGTCTATGAGCACCCCCTTGGGGACCTTGAAGGTCCAGTTCAAACTGATGCTGTCTTTCAAACATTACCATTTACACTGAGCTTTACCGTTCTAAAGCAATTCTTATCATTTCGTCGAAGAGCAGTCGAAGATGACTATTTCTAGAGTTAGCTCAAGGTCTCAGCAAGAGCTTTTACCAATCCTTCTCCCTCCTGCTAACATTTTTACTGGCAAACTGGGTTCAGCCGTGTAAACTACTATTGACAAGTTATTACTCATGGCCGGTAACGTGCCATGTGGATGAACACTCGGTTATGTTTCATGCGGAAAACTGTGTTTCACAGTCACACACCACAGACAGTACGATAAAGTGTTCACACAGACCTGAGACTGCTTCCTTTGTAACCAGTATATTCCCGCAGATATGCGGTCTTGTGTGCATATGGATCGATCTGGACTGGACTGGGGTTGGTTTCTGGGTTGAGACATATTACTGGGGCATAGCTTGGCATAGAAGGTGCTGTTCTTGTCCTTCAGGATCTATTTTGGTGGGGGTGGAGAATTACAATACTTCTTTGGTCGTGATCCGTCCGAACCCAGAATTATCCGTCTGTATAGCCTCGCAGTCATTACCAGCTGCTCTCTCTTCGTCTCCTTCTCTTCTAGATGGGGTTGACCTCTCTTTTAAAGTCGTGGAAAAGACGATGGGAAATAAGCTAGGGAAAGTTCTGCTCAGCACAAAGAGTCCGGATATATTTTCGTACAAAGTTTCACAGGCAGAGATATGTTATATCCTTCCTCTTTTTACTTCCATTTTCCACTTTTTCTCTGAGCGGACGTGAAGATTGCTGCCGGGTGCCAACCTACGGTTTCTCATACATCGCGCTGATGTTCAGTGAGCAACGCCTGACGTACTGGAGGCGGCTAAGGACTTCTTAGATTTGACCCTTCGGCTATCCGTTTGTTCCCGTATTTCCAGCTACACTATTTTAGGTCTGATGACCTCTATTATGTCGTACCGAGGAAGGAGGCTGAAAGCTGTCATATGAGCCATTAGAGAGACAATCGCCAACCTTCGTCGTCAATTGAATTGTACATCTTGACAATGAAAGCAGGTCTAAACCTTATCCCTCAGGAACGCGAATTGCACGAGATGAACAAGCGGCAAACAACAAAGGTCCACAATGATTATGAGGCACTCTCTATTCCAGGCCACAATTGAACAAACATAACATCTTAACTCGAGATTGTGCTCAGAAAAATCAACCATAAGATAAGCGTGGTGTATATATAGTACGACAGAAAAGAGGAATAGCAGAGGAAACAGAGCAGATGCGATGAACGATGATGGACACGTAATTCTCCTCTCTAGTTCTCTGTGGCTTCGCTCCGCCTATTATTCTCTCGCTCTTACGTCCACCACTTGCTGTTTGCGCCCGCACCATACTATTGTCAGACCCCTCACATAGATGAAATGCTCAGCAAATTGGCAGGTTGATGTCATCCGTCATCCGGGATCGAGAGAGATTTATGAACCGATAACTGTTTTCGTGATTCAGCTGTTCTCTTGTTGTCCCTCGGACAGGGAATTGCAAATGGTGGGAATCCCCTTCCTCCTTGCAACAGAGCAGAAGCGGGGATGGTAAACAACTTCCTCAAATCCCTGGCACACCTGTTCCTGATCCTTTGCCGCGCAGCCGGAAAAGTCACGCATGTCTGGCTCTCACTGCCTCCCTGCTCTCCGAAATCTTGCTGCTTGCTCCCCAGGGTTAATTGTGAGGTAAGCCCTCCGTCAGAATCAAATTCTGTACGAACCGTCACCGGTTTAGTTCAACCAACGTCTGGCAGACATTCTGTGCTGGTCTTCGATTTTTCATGGGTCCTGGAGCCGAAGTCTACCGTGTATCGGGTTCTCTGTTACTGCAATCCCTCTTGGTACTTATTATTACATCTTCAAGCTTGTGGTAGTGAGACCTTAGATTGTCACCATTTGTTCTCCTTAATTAGGTTTACTTGCCAGGGAGATTCGTATGATGCGCTCCCGATAGGTTCTGAGAAACTATGGGCTCAACCGCAAACGATGCTCCAGTCCTCTGATATCAGGTGCGTTCCATCAAGGAGACAGGGGCGGTCCAAATATCACGCTGTTGTGGCTTGTCATGGCAGAATTAATGAACCATCGCTCGAGCAGCGCTTAGACAAGAAGCAAGGCCACTCAAGAGGGATGAATGATATGCGATCTTTGAGGGAGGGACCCCGCAGGCACACAGATCTCGTTACTTGACTGGGGCCCTCCTTCTATTCATGCCGGGATGACCACTGACTACTCTGATGGGGCAAGGGGGAACCTCGCACTCGGAGCGTAGTGGCTACCCATCGCGCTCCGCACCAAGAGTATCGGACCACCTGAATGCCAAAGGGTGCCAGGAGCGGCGCTCTCAGGATTGATGTATTGGTCTAGGAAGCGCATGAAGATACGGTGTACGACGTGCCTCATGAGGTTTCGTCTCTCCGATTGTTTAAGGGCTCAGCCCTCCAGATAGCTCACCCAGCGTTTCTAATACCAACAACACACACAGCACGCCGAGCTTTGCAACAGATCGGGGAGTGGGTTCTTTGGCTTTCTATGGGCCGGACTCCGCACACGCCAGCACCGATTGCAGTCCCACTGGCCATACAGCTGGATGGCCCATCCGGGATGCCGTGGGCCGATGAGGTCAGTCACGCCTTTTAGCACTGCTCACACCATCGAATTCATTTCCACCAGGGAGGCTCTGCCGGACGCGGTGCAGGGCAGTCTCAGGTGCTCTGAGGACTCGAATACAATCATGGTGAACCCTACCATGACGTTTCTCTGCACCGTGGCAATTGTGCTGAGGTCTATGAGGCCCATTAAGGAAAACTGGATATTGAGTCAACCTTTTGTCTGCAATAATACTCACGACTTCGCCGTGTTCGACCCACAGATAAGCAGCCTTGGGGCTCGACCAAATTTCCCTTTCTGATAATGGTGATGCCAGCGCACATTGTTACAGCGTACGGGTCCTCCACACAGCGGCACAATGGAATCTGTATTTCCTCACGTTACTTATGTAAGGGACCTCCCCATTCCTCTCCGGCTAATATTAGCGATTTGAACAAGAAAAGCATACCGGTAGCATTAGTCCCGATCAACTAGCTGCGCAGCGTAGCTTATGTTTTGACCCTGCGTATCGTTTTTCTGGATCGTTTTTGATGTCTTCTTAATATGAGTAGTACATAGAGTGAGTCGCACTTCTCTATCAGGATAGCAGGATATGTAAGGTAGAGAGCAAAGTATTACATCACAGCTGATCTTTCCCTAAATCATTTCGACGCACAACGACCACAACGAGGGAACTTGACAAAGAAATGCTCAAGACGAGGCAACTTGAGTGCGATCACCATGACGCAGGAATCCTGGGAACCGAGCAGTGCGAAGTCGCTTTCATAGCCCGTCTCTGCCAGATAGATTCTATGCCGTCCCGTAGGAAAGAGCGAGCGTCGTAGTAAGAACCAAACAGCACTAACTGTGTAAACGAAATAAGAAACTCTTACGAACCAGGATTATAAAATGAGGAAAGACGGGCCGGGACCGAGGACCTCTAATAAATGAATAAATATATCACCTCCAGTCTCTATGTCCCAAGCCTTTGAACCCAGATATCTCGCCAATAACAGATTTCTAGATGAATCGGGAATAAACGGACTACTTAACTCTAATCGGTTTGCTCGTACTCTCACTCCCTCTAACGTATACCATGTGGAAAGAAAAGATTCTGTTATTGAATATTAGTAAATAAACATGAGTAGCCTTTGGCTTCTTTACATATCGTTCAAGGGAATAAGAAATAATAAAACTATATATGCCTAGAATCATTCCATAGATGACCCTACTATAATAGGAACAATTAATGGGAGCAAACTAAACTCATCATGGATAATGTGATATTGAAAATTAGGGAACTAACAAGAAAAACCCTAAAACATATTAAAGGAAAAATAAATTCACAATTTAAATTGTAAGAAAACATCAATTATAAAAGTTATGAGTTTGAAGTTACTATTAAATGGAAATAAATGGCAACAAAAATAAAAAAAAATTGTTTTAAAGAAGAATAATAATACTAAAAATCACTTAACGTTACAGTAGCACAAAACCACTAAACGGCATATATTTGCCATTTAAAAATAATCCAAAACTTGGAAAATGGATGGTTCATATGCATCACGCTGAGGATCATCCCGAGTATCTCAAATGACTGGTTGTGCACTTGGATAACCTATTAAATACCACAATACTATAGAAAAGGGCTTGGCATACTTCTTTCGAACTTCCAATATATTCTAACGAGCTCTAAAGGAGTCAAACTAAGGCTGTGATTTGCCAATTCCTGAGTCCACGCAAGCAGCATACAAGACGGGTGAGAAAATCGATAAGATCTGGGGATAGCAAAGTTTTCTCGAACAGCTTCGTAAGGAACATCCGACTTATAGACATAGGCTGTTGATAAAAATTACAGCCGTTTATTTATATGGATTACACGGGGTCGGTGAATCTTTCAGGGGCTAAACTTGGACGTCGAATTATATTGGAGCATGCAACTTCTTGAAATGCTGATCACATCTCCCGTAAGGGTATTATGCACGAAACAAAAAGGATTGTGTGTGAAATTTTAAAATCGAGACCTGAGGAGTATGGTGTTAAATTATTGTCCTCCCGTGATGGAATTTTCGGAGGCTGCTTTTTGATTGGGAAAATGGATGGCCGCGAACCTCACCCGGAAGGATAACGAACCGCTTCCCATCTTCAAAATTGGGATAGCCTCCGCTCCCGCTCCCCCTCCGATCTCCATGTTGCTTCATTCTTCAGCTCCTAACAATCTACACGGACTCTGCTTCTTTAATTTAATGGGGTCCGCAACTAGGCCGTGAAGACTCGAACTGTCGGGACTCAGATCCGAAGCAGGAGTCCGAAACTACCAGGGAGCGCCAGCAACTCAGCTCTGCCGACCTCGTAACCCAAAAAACGCTTCTTCAGCCAACGAGATCGTAGGCGGGAAGCTCAAGGCCCTGAAGCTTAAGTACGCGGACACTCCGACCCAGACCCAATGTCAACAATCCAGTGATAGCCTCTACTCCACATTGTGTGGCAACACCCTAAGGCCAAAGTGGTAATCGTGGGCCACCTCTATGATCTCCGTCAAAAGTCGCAGGTTGATTGTGGAGAGCGAGACTTGATGAGGATGAGGAGGAAAATTCCGGGGGAGCTTTCATGGGTCCTCAAGTTGGGTCGAAAGTTCCTCAGGGTTAGGGTGGGATGGAGATGCAATTGAAGGATATATTGGGTGACAAATGGAGGATGATTGTGGTATGAGGGTGCTGGTGCGCGAGGGTTGAATTTCTGTGAGCTAATGAGAAGAGTGACTATAAACTGTTCGTTAGCAGAATTTCAATGCCATTTGCTGCTTTTAACGACTCTTTTACACAAACTACCTTAACGGTATGAGGCTCGTATCAGAGGAAGGGATAATGAGAACACGAGTTAAAGTGTATTAATATGGGGAAGACTATTTATTGGGGCATGGGCATCTCTGTCTAGAGCTGAAGTAGATGATTGGATGGTGGGAAGACGCAAGATGGTATTACTTTTACTCGTTCAAGAGACCTACTGCGACTGTATACACTCACGAAGTAGGTCAAGTCAGTAGCTTAAGAGAAGGATGATTGAGTAAGAATTGCCACAAAATGGCCAGACTTTTATTCTTCAAGAAAAATTCGAATATCAAAGCGTGGTCCTAGAATGGCATAAGAATACAAAGTTCTATTGGTGAGTGAAATTCAGAAGACATTTCTGAGTGAGTTAAGAACTGATCATAGCCATGGGAATCCATCGGAATTTCTAGATAATTCTAAGGAAACTGATTTAGCCAATAATTAAAATGATAAGGCGCTAGGGTTGTTTGTGAATTTTGAAATAGTTCGCGACAATTATATTTGAGATATTTACATCATAGATGTATTCATATTCAACTAGAAGATAGGCTCAATCCTCATCTTCAATACGGGCTATTATCGAGTAGAAACTGAAGCATAAGGCATGCAGATATAAGATAGGGCAGAGACCATAATATATTAGTCTACTTACACATATGTAGCACCGATGGATATGACAGGAGTAGTCCTGACTAACTCGCGGTAGCTACATATTCCAGCTATCAGAACATTGGACTGGTGATGTGCTAATGTGGAAGATTTGTGTGGCATAGACAAGGTAAGCTGATATGCAATGCAATGACGGAATTCGACAAAGGATGACTCCAAGGGGGCTCAGTTGGACCTACAGTGGATCCACACTATTTCTGGTATTTGGTATGATAAATACGGTTCTGCAGGTGCGCCATGCCGACTTGTGCCGGAAGGCTGTAGAATTCTCGCAATTCCAAGCAGCACCTCGTATTTAAGATATTAGGACAACCGGGACATCAGTTTTATTCCAGACGGAAACCAAAACTTCAGTGACTTCACTACGGAGATTTGGGTTCCGATTGCTTGTTGGCGTCCCCTTGAGTCGTGGAAGATAAGGCTAATCTATGTCTTTAGCTCATTTTGAATTCTACGATAGGCAGGGCCTAAACAGCTTTTCCCAGTCTTCTGAAGATCTACCCTCACTACATTGGTGGATGTGACTTTTATGGGAAGTGGGATTTGGGCACAAACTGATACATTATTTGATTTTCATTTTATGTAGTTACCAGTTTTTACCCTTTACGTATAAGAGTTAACAGAGACTGTTCTAATGGATCCAGTCTGAGTGGGAGTATAGGGATATGTCTCTCCTCGAGCTTGCTGAGCATGACGCTTTGGATTCTCTCATTAGCTTGCGAGCTAAACTTACTTCCTGGTGGGCAGTTCTTCGTGGAAGGATAAAAAGAATGGTCTATAAAGTGAGTACGTTTAGTTCGTAAGGGTTCGTCGTAATTTTTGCATTTCTCGTACCTTACTAATGGTCTACCTAACCCATGATTTGCTTTTTACTAGGTACTTAAACATCACTTCTTAAGTGTTGTGGTGTGCGTCAAACTTGGCCAGACTGAGTGTTCACATCACATGGCGCGAATAGTTGAGATGGGATGATGAAGGGCCTCATGGGATATGGACTACTGGCTTCTCATCATCCGCTTCACATATATAGACGTAATTTGTTCACCTACTACTCTGAACGAAAATTGCACTTAAAAATACCGCTGTTACCTTGTTAGACCTTAGTAGTACTTTCTGGACTGTGTTGCTCGTCTCTCTCCAAGCTGGAGATAAATCTAAGGTACTGAGGATGTAGGGAAAATGTTTCACACTAGGATATTTGGATGGTCAAGGCAGAATACCATCCAGATCCGATATCTAATGAGAGCCCGTTGACTGAAGGACCAATTCACAGTCATCACCCGCGTTAGAGTCATTAAGCTCGTAACGTTTTTAGCCAGTTGACAACGATACGAAAATAGTGTTTTGGCACAGCAGGTAAATTTACATGACTTAATCCTTTAGTCCTAGTTTATAAGAGTATCAGCTCAAAAAAAAAAAGGGCGGATCTATAACCTACGAGTTGATAATTCAAAAAGCCATCATAGTTACGTCCTCTTTAATAGGTTGCGGCAAAAGATGCACGATGATTATCGAAACATACTTGCGATCTTCTCTTAGTATATTTTATTTAGCAATCGTCTATATGTTGCACCTTTTAACCATTTGTTGGGTCCTATTAAGGTAAACGGGCAAGATATAGGTAAGAGGGCACCTTGTTTCAGCACAGTGTCTGTGCGCGTAGACAATCTGTGTGGATGTCAATCAGCGTTTGAGTGGTGAACTCAACCAGGTCAGTAGCAATTAATGGATCCACGTCACGAGACTTGTATCGCACATCATGAAGGCCTCATAAAGCATGCCTGTAAGTCGTCCCAAGATGTCTATCGCGTGTCGAATAAGCCCGTTCATGGCATATAAGTTTGCAGTTGTCTTACAGTACTCGCCTGGTGCTACTTTCCTTCATCAGCATAAATCCCATCCTTAAAATTAGTATTCCTCGGCAATCAAAGCAGCAGCAGAGATTGGTTAGCACTGGCATAGATTTTGTGATATCTTTCATGTCTCCGGATGGTTTGTTCTTTACAGTTGGTTGTGGGTTAAGTAGGTATTAAAAGAATGCCGTTTGTTTCAGATGATTACTCCCTTAGTAATTGTAGTCTTATTAGTTTCTTCAATTCAGAGTCTGTAGCCTAGAGCTCTTGATGACACTGCCACTTGTAGCAAAGATCGAGAATTGATAGTTCTCTGAATTTATATTACATTCCAGAGCTTTCTGTAATCTCCCATTCATCCACACATCAGAGCAAGTTGAATTGATAAAACTTGACTTCCAGTGAATGTGCAGATCTCACCGTACATCAAGTATTGCTTGCTCGAATCTATCATGATTCAAATTCCTTTTTGCTTTTGACAGGTCGACTTGAGATTGGATTGAGGCCTAGAGCTGGGCTTAGGATCTGGCCTGTGTAAAAGTGGGGACTATGGAGTTGGCCTAGGCTACCAAGCTAGAAACTAAATGCAGAATGACTTTGCAAGTGATATGAGCTTAGAGTAGGCAAGTCTGGTTAATCACCAAGCTCAGCTTGTTTCTTACTTGAGTTTGTAAAGAGCGGACTAAAACGGTGGCCTCTAAATCTGGCCAGAGTAGCCCCACTCGACTGCTATCAAAATTCTACAAAACAAGAACAGGCAGTTTTGGAAGCGCAAACAATTTAAATTCGTCAATATCTCAGAAAGTGAAGGATTCACAACTCAACCCCAGCGTGCAAATTCTATATTTCACACATATATTTGAAGGACCATGCCATACATATCCTTTCTATATTCACCAACCCGACAAACAGTGGACCGACTTCTATCAATTTGATTGCTTAAATAAAAACCATCACCATTAAAAAACCTCTGAAACGAAATAGGACTTACAGTTTGTGAAGATCAATGGTAAACAGCAAGGTTGCCTTCAAGTAAGATAGGGCAAAGTGAGCACTTGAGAAGTCACAATAAGGATGAGATGAGCCGGGATACAGAAATCATTACTGAACAAGCAGATTTATGCTGACTTGGATGAGTAAGCCTTTCGTTTGGACATGAACAATAGGACCCGCGGGAAGAATGACTTCTTTTTCTTCTTCACATACTTGATGTCAGGGGAAGAAGAGTCCGTCTCCGTACCACTCCTGTAATTACTTGATTGGCTAGAGTTTCTCGGGGTGGGGACAGCCGGTCTGGGCATATCTATGAAGTTATTTGATTCATTCCTCTCAGAGACATTGCTCGGTTGGTCGGGGTTAAGTCTAGAATCTGCTCTTAGGCTGGCAACCGATTGAGATGGCTCAGAGGCAGAAGCAGTGGTTGCTTTGCGACGCTGCTGCTCATGTTCAGCTCTCCACTTCCTCAACTCCTGCTCAACACCTAGCTTATTTTCCTTGGCCCTCTCAGCCTTCTCCAAGGCCTCCTGTAGTGCTTCTTTCCTTCGGGCCATCTCATTGCTCGCTCCCTCAAGTGTCTCCAAGCTCACGAGCTCCGATTCCTTGGCATGGTCAATTTGGGCAAAGGCTGCAGCCACCCTTGTGTTGGCTTGTTCCTCAGCCTCGTGGGCCTGCTTGCTGAGGTCGTAGTACTCCTCGAGGGACAGAGTCACCATAGAAGAAGACGAATCCGCCTCATTAGCAGGCTGGGCTGATTCACTCTCCTGCAGAGCCTTGATGGCTGCTAGGGCCAGTTTCTCTGAAGCCCTCGCAGCCTCAATCTCCTTCTGGGCTGCATGCAGTTGGCTCTCAATGGTGCTCGCCCCAGCTCTCACTTGCTCAGCTTCTTCCTTTGCTCTCCGAAGCTCCTCACGAGCTGCTAGGGCTATAGCTTTAGCCTCGTCTGCCCCTTGAGCTGCTTCCTGCAACTGCTTTGGAATCTCCACCATCTTCTCTCTGGCTTCCTTTTCCTTTGCCTGGACAACAGCGATCTCGGTCCTTGTTCGTTCCAGATCAGCCTCAAGCGAAGCCACTGCAACTGAAGCCATTCCTTCCCTCTGCCTTATTGTCTCCAGAGCTGATTTCTCCATAGTCAATTCAGACCTCAATGAGTTGGCAGCCACCTTCAGGCAATTAACTTCTGCAGTTGCTTTCTCTATGTTAAGCTTCACCTCCTCAAGCTCCTTTTTTGCAGAATCAACTGCTGCTTGCAAATCTTTGTGGGCCGTCTTCTCAGGATCATCCAACTCTTTGTCAGCCTCCTGCTTCAAGTTTGTTTCCATATATGCTGCCAGCTCTGCCTTCAGAACGACAAGCAAAGCTGAAGCACTATCTAACTTTGATCTAAGATCCTTTGCGAGCTGAACCTGCTGATTCAGCATCTGGAGCTCTTCTTCCGCCTGCTTCAGCTCCTTCTCCCAGTTAAGGCAATCCTGATCACGGACCATAGCCGCCCCAATCCGCTGCTCCTCAGCTTCAATATGGGCTGCCTGCACTGACTCCAGGGCCTCCTTTGTGGAGATCAACTCAATAGTCAGTTCCTCGACTGTCTTCTCCACTTCCTTGGATGCAGCCACTGCTTCCTCGGCCTTCCGCACTGCAATCTCCTTCTCCTCCACCAAGGATGCATACTCTTTCCTCAATGATTCGAGCTCCACTTTCACTAAGTTCAGCTCCGACAGAGCTGCTGTATAGCGGGCCTTGGCCACCTCGAGCTGGGCCTTGGCTGCCACACTGGCGTCATCAGCAATACCCTGCTCCATCTCCTCCACCCTCAGCTTAGCCAGTTCAGAATCTTGCTTCGCCTGGTGTTCCTCTGTCTGGGCCTTCTCGAGGTTGAGCTTTAGCTCCTCAATGAGCCTCTTGGTACTATCAAGCTCCTTCACTACCTGAAGCTTCTCTACTGCAGCAGTCTCGGATTGTCTCTTGTGCTCAGGAATCTCCTTTTGCACCTTCTCAAGCTCATCTTTGACGAGTTTCCGCCTCTGTAACACAAAAAAATTATTGCAATCAATGCAGGCAGATGTTGAAACAAAATGGAAATGCATTACGTTTTGCAATGAAAGGAGGAAACAACAGACAGAAGAGAAAGAGGGACATGAAGGAAGTCAAACAGCTATCATGAGGAACCTTTCACTTCTTAATTTGTAAAGAGGGTGACTATAAGAAATTTCAAGGCCACCAAAGTTGCAAACAAATGTACGCAATTAGTCTCATATGAATAGACTTAAGCATTGCAAACTAACAGTTGCCAGATTTTAGTTACCTCCACTGTTTCAATTCTATGAGCTTTCCAATCAACTATTCCTCCAAACTTGGATACTGCCTCTTTCACTGACTCGAAGGGTGCTGCTGTATCCACGAGCCCTCTTCCTTCTCTGACCTGTCTGCTAGTTGCACTCCTAGGTGTCGCAGTCCTCGGTGAGCCAGAAACTGGACTCCCACCATTCCTTTGTGCTGTTCCAGGGAAAGCAGAAGACACAAAATTCTTCACTTTGGTGGTAACAGGCAGCAATCTCACAGTCTCATCATCGATATTAGCCTTGGAAATTGAAGGCTCATCATTCATTGATTCCACTTTAGAATCCTCCAAAACTGTGCCTGGAGTTTCAAGCTTTGTTTTCTCTGAAGTAATAGGCACTTCTGAGGCAGTTTTGGCAGGAGTTGTATTGTCCTCTATTGTTTGATTGTATTCCAACGAAACCTGGAGATTAACTGGCAACCCTCCAGTATCAGCAACAACAGTTTCCTCTTGATTCTTGGCTTGTTCAACTGGTAGTGAAGAGGTTGAGGAGGAGTTTTCCCCTAGAGTTTGATCATGTTCTGAAGCAAGGCATCTGTAAGTAACTTGAACAGCCACAACTTCTGAAAAATTCTCCTGTGATGACAACGATTCAGTCCTGGAGTCAACTTCTCCATTTGCGTTAGAGATGACATGAGCTTCAGAGCCTGGAGGTTCATTATGATAGGATTGAGAGGGAGGTGTGGCTGTTTCATTAGTGATCTTCACCACGTCCATAGAAGGAAATGACAAACCAGGCTACTGACCACCTGGGCAAAGAAGAAAATGAAGAAAGTGAACAATTATTTAAGCTTTCTTTTTCTCACGAATAAAACAATTATTTAAGCTGGAGAGACCTGGCATGAGACTTATTTTTCCATAGCATAAGCTTTGAAAGTTAATAGCATCATTAGTTGCAGATCCCATCACTAGAAAGGCATCACCTTGAGCCCCAAGATCAACTAACATGGGAAAACAAAAAAGAGCAATAAAATTCTGAAACATGTAGCTAGATCGTCTTTTCTCTAATGAAGTTGAATTAAATTAGTTACCGCATAGGCTTAAAAGGAACCTCAATTAATTCCAAGACAAGCCAACTGGGAAGATTACTTGCCTTGAAAATTCATCAGTCCACTAACAAAGATCCCCTTTGATTCTGTATCAATTAAGAATGATTATTCACATTATACAAAGAAGTCCATGTATCAGTCAGTGTTCACGACAAGAAAGTTTTTTATCTTCCTGAAGGGAGCTCATTCTCTAATTTTTGTGGCCAACAGACTTTAAACGTTTGAATGCCATCAGAATTACAGGTTAAAAGGTTAAAAAGATTAGTAATGGAAATCTGATGCTCCTAATATTGCAAAATCAACAGAAGAATGGCTTCATTCGTGACAGATTGGTAAACCATCTAGTAAACTCCTCACTGAAAACTTCAAGGTTCAGATTATCTTCAATTCCATCAGCTTGGGACACAAATAATAACAAAAACTCGAAATTTGGATAGTCAGAGAGGCCCTGCCAATCATCATAATCATCCATCAGATAAACCCGCCAGCTTATGTGAGAAAGCAAAACAGAAAGCTTATCAAATACCAGAAGAAACGCACAGAGCTTAGTGCCAGCGGCTGACCCACATTCCATGAGGTCCAAACACAAAGGTTTGACAAATAAACTCGAAGATAGACGATTTTTTGAATCTCTAACTATCATCACCTTCGTCAAACAAGGAATAAAAAGGGTCATCCGGTTGAATACAGCGCAATTACCTGATTCAAGCCCAGAATTCTTCAGCGCAGTCCAATGAAGATGTATGTAAAACAAAGAGTCAAATGGCGGGCCACGCTAATACCCTGGGAGGCAAAATCAAGACAAGGGAAATCTCTGGCTAAATTTAAGGGTTTAGGCATAAATATTGAAAAGGGGTTTGTGTAAAAAACGAAATTAGGCAGCTTAAAATAGTAACAGGGGAGGAGAAGGAAGCGGCCGTTCTGGAGGGCTATGCAGACAAGATCCACCTGTAATGTACTCTCCCCGTCTCTATTTCAAGATTGCAATTCTGAACTGTCATCGAGAAATTAAACGGCCCCCCAAAAAAAAAACAACTGGAAAAACATTGGATTTTGGGGACGTGGGAGAATTTGGGTCGATGTGGGTTGAGGAGAAAACAGAGCATTTCTGTGAGCAAGAGAGAATCTGAGATTCTGAGACGAGGGCCTGCTGTTGTTCTGTTGACCACAATCTGTCCTGGCAGCTCAGCTCGCATCATCTCCTCTCTCTCTCTTCCCCTTCCATGAAATTTCTCTAACTGAACGGAACTTGAGGCCTAATTCATTATCTTCACAAGCCAACTCATCGAAACTGTAGCCGATTCATGAGTTATGAGATGTCGGTGCAACCTGGACGGTCCCCCCGGTAAGGTTAATTTGCCTCAAGAAAAACACGAGCTGGCGAATCCTTCTATGTAACTTTCATTTTATTTATTACTTTTATTGGACAAAAAAAGGGTTAAAAGTGGCCGCCCACCGTGACAGCGCGTACGCTAACGCTCCTTCTTAATGACAACCGTGTCGCTCTTCGTGCATTCGAGGCCGCGGGCCGTTGCACGCGACTGTGCGCTTTCTCTGCGAGAGCCCGTCATGAATCACGTGTTCCCACTCGCGGAGTTACGCGGGTGGACACACACATTATCTGTCGGGCCCACGTGGGCCCAAATCTCTCGTAAATTCACCGACTATTAGTACGGTAGGTGCCTACCTGGGACGGAGCCATTTCTTTGAGCCGTTCCACGAATCAACGGTCCACTTACACCACAGATATATTAAATGGACCACCTATATTGGTTTAAAATAAATATAAAATTATTTATCACCGTAAATAGGTTGATTTGATGATAATTTACAGTTCAGATAATCATAAATCATTTCTAAGTGAATCGGCTCACAATTCATACCTATTTGAATTGTGAATTTTTTCTTTTCTTTTCTTTTTAAATTTTTAATTATTTAAAATGAATAATAACATTTTTATTTTTTAAATTGAACCGATAAAAAATTAACCGTTGATGATATGGCTTTTGTGGTATGGGCCGGTTGCTTAACCGTTCTAAGCCAGTTCAATGAGGAAAGGTGTCGGGCTAGTTCGGTTCAACTAGCATATTTATTGAACTCAATTCGAAACCACTCATCAACCCAATACCAGCGGTTCTATATCGGTTTATAGGTGGTTTGGACCGGTTCCAAGCATTGACGGGCTGATTCCAAGCCAAACCAACCCGTTTAATATCTTTATATGTAAATATTCGCTCCATATTACACAAGAAGTCGGCCCCTAAAATTAATTTAGGGGATATCATAAATTTGTACAGTTTGATCACGGAATGAATTTTAAAAAGATGAACAAATTATACATATATATATATATATAATACACGAAGTATTTGGTCCCACCTCACCATGGAAAATTCTACGGCCGTCCTCGACAAACGCTGCGGGAGCACCAAGCACCGTGGATGCGGCGATGAGGATCTTCTCGGGAACACAATCTCCAGTCAACAGGTCTGTGGCATCGTCAAGGGGTTGTCACTCCCCATCATGGGAACCGTCAGAATACAGCCTAACCCCCAAATTTCACGACTAGGTTCTTATAAATGTTCCTTTTTTCAGAAATGGCAAATTGTACCCTTTTTGCGGTTGACTTTGTAGCATATTTTAGGGGTACTATCCTCGGAGTGAAATAGCTCTATGCACGAACATAGTCTTATTGCACCGAGTTAATTGTAAGTATGAATTGCTAGGGGATAGTGAGAAGGATGCAATAAATTATGGTGTTTTGGTTGAAAATAGAATCACGCTTTTGGAAAACACGAATAATATCTTGAGGACGTGAGAATATTAGATGTAATCGCCTGTTTGCTTGTCATTTTGAAATGGACATTGTACATCTCTACCAGTATGGAATTAACTATGAATTAAGGTTGGTGAGTCAGGTAGCGCCTGTAGCTCAGTGGATAGAGCGTCTGTTTCCTAAGCAGAAAGTCGTAGGTTCGACCCCTACCTGGCGCGTCTTCCTATCGTTTTGGTTCTTTTTTCTCTTTTCAAATATCTTCCTCTGTTATTAGCTTTCCACAGGGAGTACGGCAACTGCAGTCGACCTCGGCCATTATTTGCCCAAGCCATTCTTTGAAATGGATAGCCACGTACAGATCGCATATGGTTATCTGCATAGCAATGCAATGCAATGAATGATTCAGGTATTCAGCCACGTATTTTTTGGTAAGAGTCTCGAGCAGCAGCTGAAATAAAGAAAAAAGTTCGTCAGTTAATTCAACTTAAATAGAAGTGAGAAACAAGTTCAAGCTGGTACAACTATGTCATGTGGACCTAGATACATCATAATCTTAGTATAATAAGAGCTAGGTGCTGTTTTCATTCGCATCTTAGGATCCGAAACCATATGCACCTTAAAACTAGAGACAAGATTATGCGGTCCATGTAACAGCGAATATCTGTGGAACCGGTTTTTTTGTTTTTTTGTCTACCCTCTCCACAGCCTACACTGCTATTCGGGTGTCTCTTGTGGCTGTCATACCGGAGAAGACATGTCATGTGGCTGTGAGTAGAGAGCCGATGGTTGGCTAAGAGCCATCGCAGCTGAACTTTCATGGACAGAATGCAATTTATTTTTTGTGGACCCAGCTAGCATCCAGTGAGGCCACCACAAGCAATTGGAAGTCGAGAGCCCAGCCTCGTTCAAGTTGCAAAAAAATGGGCTGAGTTTCGGCCCTCGGAATCGTGATCTTGAGGACTTGATCCCGAGTGGGACGACTAGACTCAAACCTGGTTAGTCAAGGACGACTTGGTATCAGGGGCTTTCAACTATTATCCCAGAAAGAAGATTGAGCATGGATTATAATACTGAGCGGGTGGAGACCCCATACTCGAAGTAATTCAGGGAGAAAATGGCCTCTTCTATCATAAAGGATTCATCCATGTCTAACTGAGTAATTGCTGAGGAGATCTGGTCATGTCACCGTATCCATATTACGATCACGACAGTGGGATTTGGTGAAAAGAGGGTATTGGATGGCAAAGCGGATGGATTGAGTTCGATTAAGATGACCCAACACAGTACATCAATCGACCGAGTACTCTGTGCTATCTAATTATTTGATCCGACCCGACCGGACTAAGTGATTCGATTAGGTTAAGTGATAGGGTTTCTTCTACGAATAATTCTCCAAGTATATGGACGAGATAGTAGATATCAAAAGAGTTTTTCTGATCTTGTGGTGGGCGGTACTGGAGTGTAATGAAATTTTAGTCATTCACATGCCTGTATCAGTTGATCCAATGTTTGTAGTGTCCAATTATTTGACCCTCCTGATTGATTTGATTAACTTATGTAATAGGGTTTTAATGGATAATTCATAAAAATGAACGAACTGGTACAAAAAAAAATTATAATTTTATAGTGGGCGGAATCCAAAATTAGTAAAGTTTCAGGCATCCATATGCAAGTAAGGGTTGTGAAATCCATAGTTTTAAAAACCGAATTGGGCCAACTGGTTCGACCGGTTCAATTGGAGAACTGGTCACTCATCCAGTCCAATTCTTATAAAAGACCCAATTGCACTTTCAATGAGGTTAACTTCGGTTGAACCGGCTGATTCCCGATCCTATCGATGAACCCAATTGAACCGGTAAAAAAATCAGTCAACTTAAAATAAAAAAAAAATAAAAATATATTATAATGTACATATTTCATTTTACTATATTTATATTTATATTTTATGTTAAATTTTTATTTAATATAATAATTATATTAATGATTTTTGTTATAAATCATATTCAAATAATGATATTATGTAAATTTATTCATAAATTTATTTATTAAATATACAGTTCAATCCATTGAACCCCCAATTCGACCCATAAATATATACATACACCGATTTTCGGTCCGATTCGATTTTAAAAATTATGGTGAAATATGAGTAAGAGAGGACTCTCAACCTTCCGCTTCGCATTTGATTGTCATTTGGTTCTCACAATGACATTTATCAATTTACAGTTTCGAATATCACCTTCCTCATCACATTTTTCCATGGTCGGACCAATATTCCCTAATGATGAGTTCTCGACACTTTCATCCATGCGTGGAGCATTAATATTATTTTTCGTACTCATAAAAATCAATAAATCCCAAAGGGAAGGTGAATTTTGGGAAAATCCATCCTGAAAACGTGCTAGATTTCTAGGACTCTTAACTGGGTCCAAGGAGTAAATTAGCCCAACAATCTTCGGCCTGAACGCTATTCGCCATGAACTCTTAACTGGGTCCAAAGAGTAAATTAGCCCACCCACACAGTTCTGGAACCCCTTATATTCGTACATATCTGACTGGGGCCAAAAGCTGAGGACCAGCGACGGCGTAAGAATTTGTGAGAGGACAGAAAATGAAATATGCTCATGTGCATTTGGACCTACCATAACCCGAATCGTGCCCAACGAATCCATATACATACATACATATATGTATATTTATTTATTAACCTTCCTCTGTATGATCTCGAACATAAGCATCGCATTCCGGGCGGTCCCGTGTTAATTCGATCATATCCTATTATAGTTCCATGTCAAGTTGCCGTGAGTCGAGCGACAACTTGATCGACCCGGACGTTTGCCATGGTTTAAGCTAGTCAAGCATGGTTTTTAAAATTAGATTAGAGGGAGAATTGGTTAAAGCATGGAGTTTATGAGTTCATAAGTCAGACTGAGAGTTCAATAGATCGAATCGTATATTTAATAAGTAATATTACCAATAAATTAACATAATACCATAACTCGATACTGATTCATAAAAAAAAATTCTTAATATAGTAATCATATTAATCACAAGTTCAATATAAAATATAAATATAAGTCTAATAAAATAAAATAGATATATTATAATAGATTTTTATTTTTTTAAAATTTTAAGTCGGCCGATTTTTTATTAGTTCAATTTAAATTTACTGGTACGACTAGAAATCAGCCGATTTAATCAAAGCTGACCGCATTTACGATGTGATTGGATTAATTCTTAAAACCGAACTAGGTGAATGGCTATTCTTAGTCAAATCGGCCGGTCGAGTCCGGCTTTAAAGACTATGGGTCTAAGTGCAAAAGGCGGGGATCATATAGAAAAATAATATGGAGGCCGAATCGGATACCCGACACTAATCGGACCCACCTAGAAAATTTGAATAATATTTGCTTAAAGAAAATTATCTCACTGAATAATATCAACTTCTTTTTTTTTGGAGGGGGAATAATATCGATAGGTAGAATCTGTGCTGTGTTCGGCACGGCACCATTAGTAGGTTTAACCTAATTGAATATCAATTCTGGTGACCGAAATGGCGGGGAGACTCTAACTTGTCAAATCGCGAGGGACTTACCGTCGTGCAATTTCAAAGATCTGTGCAAAATTTCTCACATGCTGAAGCACGTTTCTAACTAAGGTCTGCTTTCTCCTACTCATTGGATAAGATCTTTTTACCTTTCAGGTCCATGAGTGCGGAAAGAGTGGGGAGTAAAGGGGACACCAAAAAGTCTCCCCATGATCTCCCCCCCTTCAAGGCTGGATGGTGATTGCTCAGCGCCTTTACGGTGAGGGAAGTGTGCGGGGGGCTAATTAATTCGCTTACAAATTATGCATCGTCTTCCCTAATGGACGCCCATAGCCCGAGCAGCTGTCCCTCTGGGCTCGAGTTCTTCTTATCGGGTGAGATGATGATACAGGCGGGCGTCGCCCATGCCCCGATTATGTATTCCTTAATTTGTGTTACTTAATTTCAGGGTTATAAGGAGAATAATCACCTGATTAATCACAAATCGTGAGGATATTAACGGCACCCGATGAGGAAGGTAGCTTATGCAGTAGTGGCAATATGTGGTATGTGATGTGGCATAAAATTGACACAAATGAAATAAATCCCTTACTTGTTAAAAAAGACTCGATTATATGAAATGAATATTAAAAAATTCTTATGAATTATATGAGAAAAGTGTAACTATTAGATTAAAAAAAATCACTGATACGATAATTTGCTATTACTTTATATATGTCAAATTTTTATTAGACGGTATAATCACATGATAGTATTAATACGGTGACAAAGTTACATAAAACACTCTCCCGCGCCCATCAAGAACAGGCTCCATTCGTGCTCATTATGGGGTCGTTTTCGAGCTTTACTCTCGTCTTGTATCTGGGTAAAATATAGTTCTTTGTACTATATTCCTTCAAATTTAATCGTGTGGTCCATGTGCTTTAGACGAAACCTTACTTCACCGATCTTGGATGGCGATCGCTCTATGTCGGTAGAAATTCACGAGCCAGTCACGAACGTACCTAAGTATTTTCCACGAATTTCCATAATTGCTCGAAAAACGTGTTCGGAGGATCCTTCGGCCGGCTATCCTCATCCTCTCGAGCGAGTCCGAGCTGCCGCCTATAAATACTGAAAGCCTTCAGGGCTCCTCCTCCACGAGAGCATCAACCACTTTCACATCAATCCTCTATAGTTATATTACATATCATCATAAGAGGAACAGAAAGCTGGTAGTCGTCTTGTGTCATGGCAATAAAGAGCCGTAGCGTATTGCCGGATGGAAAACAGGGGATGACCATGGAGGAATTCAAGTGCTGGATGCGCAAGTTCGACTCTGACCGGGACGGAAAGATAAGCAGGGAGGAGCTACGGGAGGCGATCAGGGTTTCGGGCGGATGGTTCTCTGGGTGGAAGAGCTCACGCGCGATCAGGTCCGCTGACTCGAACGGAAATGGGAACATCGACGACGACGAGATCAACGGGCTCGTGGAGTTTGCCCAGAAGCATCTCGGCATCAAGGTCGTGGCCTAGTGATCGTCATGAAATGTCGTCGTATGCTCGATATATGGTTGTTTACGCTATGTTTTGCCTCTTCGTGCTTTTTTCCAATTCAGTGCGCTGCGTCCTCAAGCTGCTGACTATCCGATATTAATAAACTCTGTGGTGATGAAGCGTACGTAAATTCAGTGAAGCATCCAATTCAAGAGGATGCATGTAAGTTTCTGTCTATAATATGGTTGAGCTCTTGATCAGCCGACTCATAAATATTGCAGATTCTCGTCTATGGCATACAAGTGCATCTTTTTTTTTTTTATTTTCTCTGCTCACGAAACCCGAACCTCAGACCTTATCCGGGGAAAGAGAAGTCGAAACAACCTTAACCAACTCATGTTGATACACTGTTCGTTTATGGACAGAAGGAAACTGAAAGGGGGACATTCCAGCGAGAGCAAGAAATCTTGCCGTCTTCCATATCGGCTACAGCTGCAGGCGCCGAGCCCAACTATGGATTGTCCAATGTAAAGTTAGTTTCCCGAGCCCAGCCCGAAATGAAGTAGTTGGAAATGTCTTCTATAGAAAAATAAAGGGAAATGTTAGGAATAAGTAGTTGGCTCGGGATGAAACCGGTGAACAGCTTTGTTTCCGATCGTAAGGGAGGTTCGCAGACCTGGTAATGCATGCTTGAATGGGTATCAAAGGGACTAGCCATTTCCGGCTGTAAAGGGATGTTCGGTAGTCGGACAAGATGGGCTCTTCGATAGAGACAAGTACAGCGTACAAGGGTTCACGTCGTATAGATTCAGAGTGTCTCGACGGGGCTTTCCATGAAAGCTGTGCACTGCAGGTTAATCGGAAAAACTTGTAATCGACATGAACTGATCTCCATAAAGTCACTTGCCATGTATGTATAAAGCTGGTAGAAGTGGAACCGAGCCAGCCAAAATGACGAAAAGACGAAAAAAAAAAAAAACGTAGGATAATTGCTTGGTTCAGTTACTATGACAATCTTTAGTTTGACCCTCAAACCCACTATTCAGCAATCAAGTCTGGAGTTTATCTTCTTCTTTTTCTTCTTTCACCTCGTCTGCAATGGACTTCTTGCAGTAGGCGATGGCAGCTTGAATTGCGGCCTGCAGCTCTTCCACTGTACTGTCGGCGACGGTATCAGAAAGCACTGGCCTTTTCACGAGGCCACTGTTTCTCGGGGATGTTGCAATTGATGCCGGTGCTGAGAACATGTAGGTTCCTCTTAGATCGCCCGGAGCAAATCTTTGAACTTCAAGTTCGATATCCTCTCCTCTATCCCTCCTCCTGAAGTATAGCAGCGAAGTTGCCATCCTCACGTATTTCTTGACGGTCCTGCTCAGCTCGGACCGGAATTTCCTCTTCTGCTTGTCCTGGTTGCCTCTGTCTCCCCGATCCTCACTGGCTCTTTGCCTTCTCGGTAATCCAAAGAGCGATGACGGCTTGGATTTGCCGCCCGTCCCACGAATATCACTGCCAACAGAATTAGTGTTCCGTGAGTTCGCCGTCAGCATACAGCAGACACACCAACCAGTAATATAGAACTATCAGTGCAACTAATATTTCTTAATGAGATGCCACACAGCAGACCGAGTGAGTGATCATGTCCAGAGACAGCAAAGTTATGTCACATGAAATCGACATGATGAAATTCTATCTATGAAAGGATAATTTTTGCGTTTCGGAAAGTAAATCCGATCTGAAAGAGAGTGAGAGGAGGAGTAGCAGCAGGGAATATTAATTGATTAGATGGTAAATTGGTGATGGAGTTGTAACTAACCTAGGACTAACAATAGCGGTGGTCTCACTGTGAATCCTGTTTCCACATCTGCCCTTGAAGTTGCCCTTGCTGCTGCCGTTCCTGCTCTTCTCATTAGTGCTGCCCGTGCACCGGTCGTTGTCCGGAAAATGCTCCCCGATGGGGAGGGTGAAACTGTCCGAGAAATCGGCGGACAACCGGGGAGAGGGAAGTGGAGAGAACTGGGAAAGGAGGTGGAGGGGGAGCAAGTGGCCATGGAAGAAGATCTCGTCTGCAGGAGCCATCTCCACAGCATCTGCTGGCAGCACAAACGTGTTGCCATCGGCACTGTCACTGCCATCGCCATCGAAGGAGAAGGCTTGCAGCGGAGAGGGGGATGAAGAGGTGGAAGAAGGGAAAGCGTTCGCTTGCTCCGAGTACGTGGCCCCTCTGTCCATCCCTTCTGATGTCGGAGGAAGCTTCTCCTCCTCTGGGGTATTGTCTTCTTGGAATCCTCTGTCGACAGAGGCTTGGAGCGGATGTTGGGATTTCATTATGGGAAGAAGGTAGATGAGGACAGAGAGGGATGATAATGGATACCCTCCTCCCTGACAGTCTCCTGTGGTGTGCAATATGTCCACAGAAATCCATCGAATAGGTAACTGACAGGTAATTATTCCTATAATTTTCCGTAGTTGTCACCAGTATTATGTTATAGGTAAGTGACTATTTTTATTGTTTTTCCATATGAGCGTGACGTATAATTATTTTTTTCAATTCCAAGGGGAGCAAAGTTACCGTCCACTGTTCGATTTCACTGTAGTCCCCCTTGCTCTTGCCTGGGCATTGCCCATGACCATCGTCCACACGACCGGTCTCCGTCGAAGGGATTCAGCATCACCGCCCAGAGATTTCAACTGACAAGGACTGAATCTCCCATGCATGCATGTATGAATGATATATAAACAAAATCATCTTAGGAAATGAATTTAGAAAATCACGGGTGTACTGATCATCTTAGGGACAAATTTTAGCTGAATTCCTTGGGTTAAACGAAATTGGAAGTAATTAATGGCTTATTTTATTTGGGGGGGGGGGTGGGGGGCATTGTCTTCATCACAAGCTCCTAGTCAAATTGATTTGACGCCTGTGGACGCAGGAGACGTTATTTTATTCTTCCAGTTCAGGAAAAATACAGATTTTAACGCCAAGTAAAATCAACCTAGTCTTCGACCATCATCACGTGCTTGTAAATCCATGGAATTCTAGGAGGGTCGGGAGCGGCTGATTGAGACCAGACGGAGCTCGGGATCTAGGAAAGCTCTCTTTCAAGGCGAGTATTCATACGGTTTGATTGAGATGGTTTGAAAACTCTAATATATTTTTTCCTCCTTTCTTGATCTCAGAGTTTGATTTCACGATTAAAAAGGATTTCATCATCCACCTCCGGATTTCTCTGAACAAAATCGGCGTCGGGCGAAGATTCGGATATGCAGTATTCAAATGGGCAAGGTCGGATTGTTCGGAATGTGACGTGCACTGCTCACAGACGGCAAAGTCCAGCATGCAACCGCGGACACGTAACTGCGACAGATACGTATGTCTCTCGTCAATGCACGGATCAAATTCCACGACCACACAAGACCAAAATTATATGTCCTACGAAATCGATTCTGTGATTCCCACTCGGACTGAAAATAGATTGAATGATCGACCCCTGAGGGTGCGCTCAGTGCTCAGTAGGCATAGCCGATGTATGCATGGTATCACAACGACATGTCCGTCCACACGCAACCGAGGTCGAGCCTTTCTTTAACCTATAGTCGATGTCGGATGCCTAAAAAGGGTGTTGTACTCCGGTCGATCGGTAAAGGAGAGGAAGGAGGAATCCAATTATGATCCCACTGCACGAAAAGACCCAGCCAGTCCATCCTGTACAAAAGTTAAACGCGCACAAGTTAGATGTAAAAATGGAAGGATAATGCGTGAAAAATGCCGCGGGGAAAAAAAAAAAAGTTTTCTTCAGGACCTCATTTGGGAGTGAAGCTTTGTGGGTGTCAACGTCCTATGTATGCTCTGAAAAGTCGTAGTGTAGAGCCCATCAATCGATTCGAAGGGGGGAGGAAATGAGGAGTTTCAACTTCAGAAACTATCATAAAGTCATCGTCAATCATGGAGAGCAATTGCGTGGGGCTGTTGATCAAGATCGGATGCTCATCCAACTGTACAGATTGGGCACGTGTGGCAATACGATTTCAAATGTACCGACTTATATCAGGAAGTTCACATATTTGGACCTTATAAGTGAGAGATATTAAATATAACCAACGTGAAGCCTACCAAATTAGAGACACTTTATAATCAAGGGCCAATATGCCGTGATTAATTTAAGTTCGGACCAAATTAGCTCTATTGGGTGATCCAAACTCCGATGACAAATCTTATCGAAACCAGTCATGTCGTTGGGAGCTGCTACAACACTGATATTTCTCAGGACAACGGGATGTGGCACATTGTCAAACAAGAGACAGATGGCGAACGGGAAGGACACGAAAAGTTAGGCCATGTGGCGGGCCCAGACACACGTGTACCTTTATACTTCCCCCTTCTCTGCAGTCAAAGGTCCAATCAACATCCTAATCACGGGGGCATCATTTCTTCTGCATCTGCTTGGACGCGGTAACCTTCTTCATCGCTTAAAACAATTATTAAGATCAAATGGAAGAAAAGTGGGGGGGTAAAGAGGCAGGACCAGACAAGGCATAAGACAAGAGGACTTTCTGTTCGGATCCCTTTGGTGGTGGAGAAGCGCTTTTCCTTTTGAAGCCGCTCGGAGACCCTTTTGCTTTGGCTTCTTTTCTTCCCACTGGAACAGCCAAGCCAATAAGGAGGAACGGAAGGACGAAGGAAGGAAGGAAGCAAGCAAGCAAACAAACAAGCACTACGTGAAACAAAAAGCCACTCTTTCAGGGAATCTGATCGTACTGTAGGGACGGGGCTCTAGGAGCGTGTGGTGGGTGAAGAAATGTTACCCGGTAGATCCCCAAGCGATAGTTTCTGGCCATGTCTAAGTATTCGAGTAGAACTCGACCAGAGAGCTTCTTCGGTTAAGCAACAAGTGAAGCGTAAGTGCAATTTCTTTCTTCTAATCGAATACTAAGTCTAACTCCATTGCATAATTGAACAATTTTGGTACGAACTTTGAAAAACAAAAAAAGGAGAATCATTATGAGTCACTTTTAGAAAATGGAAGTCTTAATCATCCAGTAATTCATGATCAACGTTGACCCCAATAAACACCAGACAAACCAATACTAGGCTTCCTGACTCCAATCAAATCAAGCAAATAGGATTCCACAAGCAATGTGCAGAAAGATACCTTTTTCGAGTAGCACTAGCTGCAACAGGATGACATTGCAGGTGTATGCTCAATCACTTTATTGATAAACCCAACAACCAGCATAGTAATGGAACCTCTAACATGGCACTCGGCCTCATCATCGTGAGTACAAACAGTGGCACAAGACCTGTCGTCAAGAAGTTAACTGGGGAAAAATGATCTCCAATATTCTGATACCATGATCGTCGTCGAGCTGATCCCACACGTTTTTCTTAACCCAGCTGTATGAATGAAAACTCGTCCAGCTCCATCCATGAGATAATATTACAAAATAGGCTGTTCTGCCTCGGATATTAGCTCCACATATACAGATATTTCTATTTAGAGAAACCAGTCCTGATAGGAGAATTTACCTCTAATATGTTTGTGAGAATAAGCAAATGTCGCAGTCATCCACAATCCCAGGAAGCTCCAATCTCCTTACCAACCATCTAAAAACTTTTATCAGTTCTGAAATGAATCGAATAATCGAGCATCAAATTGTGCATCCAAGTGCTTGATCATCCCTCAGGAACATACAACACAGCTGGGAACTCTTCTCCCTCTCCATCAACCAAAGTGATCAAGCCATCATGATTCGGAATACATATCTTGCAGAAATGGACTGAAAGACCCTTAAATTCATCAGAAAAGAAATGACTCCACTACTTGATCAGCATTCATCCAGAGAAAGAAATACCCACTTCTGAAAAATACAACTGTAGGCATCGAATTTCATTTACCAGCCAGGAACCACCAGAAACGTGTGAAGGAAGCATGGTCTTTACAATGGGAAGACCTTGAGGTCCTAAGGTGGTTTGCAGCTCCTTGCCCTTCCATATTGCATTTTTCTGAGCTTTATTTGAGGCATATGCAATAGTTGAAGGACCCCTCCGCTTGTGCATCCTGAAACTCAACAGGCTTTAGAGATCCCAATTTTGATATTTGACAATGTTGATCAAATACCTGGGAGACACTAAGTTCAGATACAAGAGACAAATGTATTACATAACTTCAGAGAGTGCTGATCCTGTCAAGTGACAACCCAAGGAATAAAACTTTCATCATTTTTTCAGCTATAAGCAGTAATATATGGGAAATTAACTCTGACAATTGGTGCCAAATGTTCTAGTAATAGATGCTAAAGTTAGAAATTTATCTCAAGAAAAAAGGGGATGTGACAAGGTGGTAGAGAAAACTAACTTCTTTGCACACTGGAGAAATCAGCAGAATGGAGAATTAGTCACAGTCACTTAACAGCTTCCGTTTTCATATAGAATTACAGCATCCTAATTTTTCCTCCTGACACAATCAAAGGCTAGTACCAGACCTTTGTGATAGTCAGATCAGTATACACCACAAGATTAATCCAACCATAGATGGTACCAGGCTCCCAACGAGACAGTCTGTTTTCATGAGAGCACAAAATAAGTCAAAGATACACCTTCAGCCCTTGAATTGGAAGCTCCAGCAATGCTTCACTGGCAGAATTGGTATCAAACTTCACAGAGAATGAGAAAAGCAGACACTAGTGTACCATACTAAATCTGTCCATGGCATAGAGCTTGCAGATGCAATACATTTCCTGAACCCTTTGCTCAGGAACACAAATTTCATGTTAAACAAGTTGCCATATTTATGATAAAAGCAATCAAAGGAAATCTCTTTACTCTGATCAAGCTCTGCACCTTTCAAGTAAGTGGCACAAATTAGAAAATTTTCTTTGAGTTTGTTAGTAACATTCAAGAGAAGTTCATAACAAGTCACGTATCCATATTTTACAGGAGACTAATGTATTGTTGAAATGCATAAGAAGCAGGAAAGTCACGTTTTGCTGTGGCACTTTTGTGTTGATCGGAGCATATGGGCACGAGTGTATTGATATCTTGACTGAAAGATTTCCATGTTCTCAGTATTTGATCAGTCCTAAGCTCTTCAGCCAGGGGATCATCTCCTCTAGCCCTTCCCTGAGGCTTCGAGGGCTGTATCCAAGCTCTGTTTTAGCCTTCTCACATGAATATGCCCACTGGTGCCTCAAAACATAAACCACCTGCCCTACAAAAAGAGTGTGACTATGCCATGTTATATAACAGCAAAAGCACAGATCTGGTTACGTGCTAGACTGGTGGTTCAGTTATTGGCTGACTGATCTGACCAGCAAATCTAGTCTGTTTATAAGATCGATATATATATATATATATATGTATATATACAATTACTAGTAACAATGTCACAGAAACAGAGGTATACCGGGGGACTGATGAGAGGAAGCTTTCCAGTGATATGGGAGAATAAAACTGATAACCATCCATACACTTCAATCGCCCACAGAGGAATGTGCATCCTCGGCCTGCTTGTTCTAGTGATGATAGCAGCTATATTGAAAACATGCATGAACGAAGCATTTTCTCCGGTGAGTAAATACCTTTCACCGAGTTGACCTTTGTGCATTGCAGCAACATGCCCCTCAACTACATCATCCACATGACTAAAAGAGTACTTGTCACTTCCTTTACCAATATAACCAGGCAACCTTCCACTGAACCGTTCAATCAACTGAAACAAAAGGAAATGGAAGAAATCCGTCAAGAAAACAGGTAATAGTTCACATTCTTGTTATTTGCACAAAGTTACACAGTCAATCGTACAGGAGATTTCAGGTAAGATATGCTCAGATACCAATATAGCACAACTGTCTGCAAGCAATATCAGGAGTAAATCCAACATTACTGAGACTTACAAGTACATGCAACCGAACAAAGCAATTTCTGCTGGGTTAATGAGAAAATATTCCTTATAGCACTCCATCATCAAAGAAACACTCCGGATTTTATCATCCCAGACCACATAACATCATCGACAAATCCTTGACAGATCGGACACATAAACTACAATTATGCCACGATGGATTTGCACATCCACTAATCACATGATTAGGAAATTATGTTCACTACAACAGAATCAGATTGAGTAATAACAGGAAACCAAAAAAAGTCCCTGATGCATCCCTTAATTCAGCTAATTTTACATCGCACCCCAAAATCAAGGTCAATGCCACTTCTTTCTGAAAGAGGCAACATAACAACCAGTCTTACCAAACGAGCAACAACATTTCCAGCTGTGAGATTTCCAGGGCCATAGATAACCCCCGGGTACACCATTATTATTGGCAGCCCCTCTGATGCAGCTTGCAATGCAAGCTTGTCGGCTTCAACCTTTGATTTCTCATACTCCGTGCAGAAGAATCTTTGGTGATGTGCCTACAGTAGCATTAATTCGTCAACCATATATAACTACGACATCCAGGACAGAAAGATCAACGGAAATCGGGGGATCAACAAGAGGGAATCAGCTCATACTTGGCTCTCATCCGCTACATGCCCATCGGTAGGTCCGAGCGCGAAAAATGAAGACGTGTAGATGATCTTCTCGACGGTGTTCGACTCTTCGACAGCTCGCAGAAGATTCTCCAAACCTCCGACGTTGACCTTACAATACCAACAGAACCGTGCTGAATTTAGATGTTTTCTTTCTTTACTGGCGTAAATAGTTCAGCCCAGTTAAAGACTTTCTTACGGAGAAGAACTTCGAGCTATCGGGAAGCCAGGGCTCGACGAGAGCGGCGGCGTGGAAGATGACGGAGCAGCCGGAGACGGCATCAACGACGTAGCGGTAATCGGTGACGTCGCCGTACACGAGCTCGATGGCTACGCCGCGGGGGAGGCTGGAGATATCACTGGTGCGGCGTACGAGGGCGCGGACGGAGTGGCCGTCTCGGAGAAGGGCGGCGCAGAGCCTTCCGCCGAGGTAGCCGGTTGCGCCGGTCAAAAGTACCTTCTTCATCCTTCGAGCTCCCTTACAGTTTCAGTACCGGGGTAGCTGGCTCAGCGCCAATTAAATACCAAACCCGCCATTTTTTATTTTTTATTTTTTTACTACTCATAATCTACGTATATTAGAGATTATAATATACTAAAAAATAATAATATTATCTCGATTATCGATTTTTTTCTCCTTATTTCTATATTAAATAGGGCAATTTCATTTTTTTGGATGATTGAATGCACATCCAGGCAAAGCTGTAAACCATTGAGTCTTCTAGACGACGATGTAATCAAATTAGTCAACAACGGACCAATGCATTCATAAATCTCCAGCAATAGGGCATGAACTTTCTGACATCGACCTTATTTCCCTCAAATCTTGTCCAACACACGGGCACTAGGGCTGGTATGAAATATAGCCCGTTATAACACACTATCATACATTCGGATGATCAACGCAAGTTCACATGCCTTTTAACCTTAAGCTTGGTCGGATGCGTGCAATGAGAAGCTTAACAATTTTGTTAACAATCTCACAGAAAGGTCAGCATTTCCAGTAAGCTGAAGTTGCTGTGCATTTTTCAAATGGCAGATAGTAACACATTCACCTGCAAGTCGATATCCTCGTTCAAACTGAATATATAGATCCTTGAATAACGTTCCAAAGCTCCCGTTAACCTTGTCCAGGAGAGATATCATCTGGCCCAGCTCGATCACTGGAGTTGATCGCAATGTGGAAAGCCATAACTTGTCCATTGGAATGAATCATAATCTCTGCCGAACTTTCCCAGAGCCAGGAGTGCCACCAAACATGGGATTCTGCACAGTAGCATCATTTCGGTTTCAGAAATTATTATCAATGAAAACCAACGCTCGAATAACAGATTCAAGAAGCAATTCTCTAGCAAGCAGCCCTGTTAAGCAGGCACGTGCTGTTTTTTCAAACAGGAAGAGAAATGCATAATAAAGAGAACCCCCATAAGTCAGTTCACAAGGACTAGTGGAGAAGTTATTTGCTCTGACTGGTCAAGTGAGGCAACTGCTCAAATGGAGCTCATAGCATGCACTATCATTTTTAAATCTTAAGGTACACAATATACCTGTCTAAACATCAGAGGAAGTGAAGCACATATAAAAGCTAGCATGCTACACAACTCAAGACATGGACATCTAAAAATTCAACGATCAATGACATCACCACCCCGACTGTTAATCCACCACACCATCATAACCCTCAATCAAAACTTCTGCCCTTAGGAGGCTTGCGCATATTACAGGGTGCAACCATGTTGGAGCCACCCACATACACTTTGCCATTCTCCTTACATTTTTGCCAAACTGAAAATATCAAATTTGGCAAAAAGTGTCTCAGTTCTATCTTCTTTCTGCAGAATAAATACTAATCTCAGTTATATCTTCAAGTGTAAAAAAACATGGAGCTTGCCAATCTGGTGCGTTAGCTATTATGTGATGCCACCTATTTTGATGGAAGTATCACTGGAGTGGAAAAAATTAGATACCAGCAACAATATTAGATACTCTCCTAAAGTTGGGTGAGAACATGGTAAGTATGAACATTATCCACACCTTAGTTGATTTCTGGCAGCAATTTCTCTAGGGCTTCCTTTGGAAGAGGGATATATAAGCAATCCTCTCCATCAGGATTCCTTTTGATCTTGACCAACTCATGATCTTTAAATTCAGTCAAATGGGAGTTCAGTGTAACCTGACTGCTGACTAGGAAACGCTCTCTACAGGTAGCATACAGGCTGTTGATCGGCATGCCTGTAAAATGATGCAACACAGATGCTCATGAAAACATTGTGCTAGATGTCTTGACTCATCATTTTTCAGTAGAGGATATAATCTTGCTGCAAAGGAAGCTTTCTACAAAAGTGGATCATCATTAGGTTCCAAATCTTTTTCCCCATATTAGAACTTCCATCTGTAGTCGGCTAAATTATGAAATATGAAATGATGCTTGCCTTCTTCATCGGGGCAAGACAACTGATTTTCTGCAAGTACTCGGAATACACTCTGGGCATTGGGTGTCAAACTCTGCAGAACAATTGTGGCTGTTTTGGCACTTTGGTTTGTGTTTCCATGTGCTAGAATCAAAGGGAAGAACATTCCTTCAATCTTGTAAGGTTCAAAAGTTGGAGTATGATGCCAGTGCCAGTTAAACTGTGTATTGACCATCTTCTTGTCCCACACTGAATAAAAATGCAGACATGTTATGAGGCTCCGTAAGAGAAACTATCGAGTTAAAGAGTGGGAATTGCAATATTTCTCTACAGAGTGCTGCAATGAATTTATTTTTTGTGATTTACTGGTGATGCATAACTGGAACACCATTGCTATGTCAAAGAGATTTTTCTAGCTCCTACGGTAATGACAAAATAGAATCTTTCAACTACACCCACTTTGGAATGAAATAAGGATGATGTAAAAAACTAAAACAATAAAGTATATAGTCCAAAGTTAAGTGTACAGTAAATGGGTCATAACATGAATCAAAACACCTTCACAGAGAACATTAAATCAGAAACTTATATATATTTTGAATTTGAGAGTCTAACTCGAAGACTTGATCAGAAAAATAGCTGACCATATTTATACTGCAATAAACAGCTAACTGAATATAGCGACAGAAAAAATAGAAAGGTATATAACAAGGTAGAAGACAACTAGAAGTTAAGAGCACATCTAAATAGCCATTTCAAAAGAAAAGCAATGAGAAAGCAGTACTTACACAAAGGTGAGTTCACATGGTCAATAGAGGCAATGATGCGTACATTGGAACAGGCTGCTAGTTGTGCAAGACATTGCTGAGTGTCAAAGTCCCTTAAACCAGGTCCATCAATATTATGAATGACAACACAAATAAAGCAATCATTTTCTTCTACCCATGATCCATCTAAGAAAGAAAAATGATCTTCCATGGATTGAGAGCTCAAAGGCAGCTGTAGTTTAGACAAGTTCTCCTTAGGAATCTTCCTCCTAGGTTTTAAATCCCATAGAACTTCAGCTATGCTAGCCACAACCTAAAAAACATAGGATTTGCAATATGCAGGACATTAAAGGCAGCCATAAGCATTCTCCATGCAATAATTACTTCTGAACTTATAGGAAATAAGAACCCCAATTGAAAAGTGAATGTGCAACTAAAGGGAAACTACACACAGACAAATGCAAGTAGAAATACCTGTTTTATATTAATAGACTGGAGGTATCCATTGACAACGACCACAGAATATTCAGTTAGTGCTGTTGATGCAAAATCCTCAATAAGGGCTTTCTTAGATCCAAATCCATAAAATAGCAAGCCAAAGCCACACCTTCCATTTGATGGATACCAAAAGTAAGGCAAGTAAGGCACAAAGTTCAAAGAAATTCTCCATGTTAATGAGCACTAGCCAACTCAGGCAATATCAGTAAACAAACTACAACACCACAAAGAACTGTGAGGAAATACAGTTCTAATATGCAAAAAGAGAGAAACCCAACGAAAGCAGTAACTGCTAGAACTATTGAACTGGAACAGACCCTGGAAATCAATCCTTAAAATAACAACTGGAAATATTCAAGAGCCATTTTTCTGACCAATATAAAATTTCCACCTTAGCACTCACCACCTCTTCTATTAAAGCTGAGAAAAGTCATATTATCAATATCTATGAACCAACAACTGAATTCAAATATTTTTATTTTCCAATCATAAGTGTATTGTCTAGATAAAAAATAAAAAACAAAAGTTTAATTTTGCAAATCCCACAAAGTCAATAGCAATATCAACAAGCAAATTTACAGCAGAATATCGAATCCTATCTCTCATGAACCACACTAAAAGTGCTCTTGAAATAATCCAAAATTATAACAACAGAGTCTTGCAAAAGCTACACTGAAGAAACCCAAGACTTCTATTGAATATAGTAGCGAGATGCAATACCTAAGCTGGAAAACCCATTCAGAATACGAGCTTTTGTAGCTATCCTTGAGCGCACCAATTTCCTTCTGGTGCTTAGGTTCAATATTAGCCACTGCTGCTATCAACTCCTTCAAACACGAATATTAAAGATAAATAAACATTAATCCTCAGCCTTAACTCCCAATCTCTGCACCCTCACAAGTAAAAAGATTTCCGAGTGCATGAAGTTCAACTATCAGAAAGTGAATCAGACCTGTTCGTCGAGGACCTCGATGTCGGAGAGTTTGTTGGCGGATTTCTTCGAGGAAGAGCTGCGTGATTCCTTGGCCAAGAAATAGTTCCTGGAGAATCCGAATTCCTCCTCATCGAAGTCGCCAACCTCCATGAAAATCGGCCCTGATTTCAACAGATTTCGTGGAGCAACAGACTAACCGATGGATGAAATTTGGGAGAGGAATTGGATCATGGGAAGCCGTTGTGCCCTAGACGAAGGCTATTTTCCCGCCATTTTCCTTCCGACGCAGCGATATGTCGTTTCCCATGTTGGGCCAGATATCTAGGAACCAATGCATAATGGGCCCAGTCTTATTAATGAGGCCCGGCCCATTTTTGCGCAGCCTACTCTCTCTCTCTCGTCTACCCCTCTTTTATATATCCGCAGCTTCCTCTGCTCTTTTGGCGATCATCGGTGTTGGTGGCCATTGAACCGGAGGCTCGTAATCTCCTGCCTCTCCTCTTTTTGACGGTGATGTCTGATCTGCGATGCGAAACAGCTTTGCTTTCGTCCATGCAGTTACAGTCGAGCTGAAGTCAAAGAAAGAGGTGATGATGATTCTGATTTTAGGTTCATAATCTGTTAGCAAGTTGATTGATTTGCGATTGCTGTTTGATGACCCGAGCATGAGATAAGCACGCCGAGCCGTTTCTGTTCTGTGGTGGTAACTGCTTTTGTTCTGAATTAGTAGTCCGAAATTTTAGCGATGCGATTAAGAATGGGATGGATTGGAATCGCCATGGCAGCTGTTCTAGTCGGCAATTCGATACCAGCATCGTTACTGTTGGCTGTCTGATCACTGCCTGGTTCTGGCCCGACCGGTCTTTGCAATTTCTCGGCATGTTCTCTAGCTACCTCACGTTGCATCTCTTAACTAGGCTGCACACGGAATTCAAGGGCAGGGCGGCTACGAGATCTGGGAACAGATCCTGCGTCAGTCATTACATACACCATGGGTTCTAAAGGGAGGAGCCACCACTGGAGTGTCTTTGACGGGGTGAAGTCATTCGCTTCAACGCCTGAAGCTCTCATGGCAGAGATTAACATGGCAACAGCCAACCTGGAGTACGCCCGTGCCACTGCCCTCCTCGAGTCTCCACCCTCTTCCATCCTGGGAAATCGGGGCTATGACGCTGAGGCAGCATCTAAGTATGATGTTCGAGTAGCCGATGAAGCCTACAGGGCAGGGTGTGCAGCACTGGCAGCTGGGAAGCTCGATGAGGCTCTCCTTTCGCTGAATATCTCCCTCTCCAAGTGCCCGCCTGATAAGACCTCTGCTGTTGCCAAGCTCCAGTCCCTTATATCACTAACCTCCCAGCAGCTCCAGAAACCTCCCCTCTGAATTCACAACAGGTCCGCCTGATCTGTTTCTCTTGCCAGCGCTCTCTTGGGATCAGACTGTCCTTGATGCTGCAAGCATTATGAGAAGGGATTCATTCCTTTCCATGTCTGGCATGCCGAACATGACCTCAGATTCTTATGCAATGAGCTTCCTCTATCGTGACCACTTTGAGGAATCCATCAAGCTGCTTCCTGTTGAGAAAGAAAACTCATTAGCTGGTAGATTTGTTGCACAACCAGTGTGATCTAGGAATTTGCAAAGAAGTATATGTAGTTAAACATCTGAGGTCCTGGTAAGTTGGGTAGATATTCTGTGGTTGAAATGTACCCTTTACGAATAGCAGATTCAAACTCTGTCAAATCTCAAGATCTTCAGCAGGGGATAATCTCTGAGTTCTCAGCATGAATATCCAACCTGAGTTCTGGTGAAGGGAAGAACTTTGATTGCAGACCAAAACCGAAAATTTTTGCAGTTTACATTCTTTGGCAACTCGGAGTCCCTTGGTCCCTCGGTCTCACTCCGAAGTTCTACCATGGAGATAACAACTATAATGTATTATCCAGAAAACGATAACTCAACCTCTGAAGCAGCACCTTCTGTGAGCTTTGCATCTCTAAGCTTAAGCTCTTTGCGTGATATACGATCCTGAATTGAAGATGCAGAAACCATCTCTTGTTTGTACATGGAGAAACCATATGTGACCCGAATCTGCTATTGCATCTCTAGGATGGTGATGTGCAATGCAAGCATGGGCTGCATCAGCACCACTGCTTTGAAGATGGAGTAACCAATTAGGGATCAGGATATAACGTGTGCTTGTCTCTGTCCACATGCATACGAAATGTTTCGACCCAAATCTACAGCAAGTTAATTCCCCCCCTGCCTTCTCTCTGTCGGGTTGGAGTTGTGGCAAATCTCATCTTCAGAGGAGTCATCTTTGCCCCTAGTTCCATCTGCTATTTCGGGTCCAGATGAGCCCAAGTTGGCATTGAACCTCTCAGAAAGAATGTACGTAGCGCCTTTGCGAGCTCATCCAGCAAGGGCTTAACATCATGCAATAGAAGTCGTCTGACATTCAATCTTCTCTGTTTTCCCTAAAATTTCAATTCGGTGTCCGATAAATACTTCGTGGAACAATCCAAGGCATTTTTCTGATTCCAAAGTTCACTTCTGCACCTCTCGCCTGATCTCTCCTGAGCCTCTCCAATCAACAATTTCGTAAGAGCGCTGAAACTCCTCTGGCAGCTTTGGCAGGAGAACATTCTCAAGGATCTCCCAACCGGCCTTGTTGCCTGTCCTTGGATAGTGCCTTCTTCATATCGTAAGCAACACAATCGATTGTGCAGCTATTACTCCTGGTGACCTAACTCTTACGTCCTTTTGGTCTCGAATTGATGCAAGATCTTCTAGCGGCATAAGGTTCCCAAAGACCCGATCCTGACAATTCACTACAAGAGTGAAGGTTTCTGCCACATTGTTGCTCAATCAAGGCAGCAGTTTGTTAACTGGTACCCAAGGTAATATCTTGGATGCCAATTGAACTCCTCGACAATTGGATATCATTATAGTAAATGAGGAACTTCAAACTGTGCCCCAACATTCCACGGTTGTCAGCAGCATAATATCATCACAACTGTCCAAGCACATCAACACCGTGTCTAACTACGAGTGCTGCTTGAAAAATTAATGGTAGTTGCATGCTATGTCTGAGAAATAAGAGCTAAGAATGACTCAATATTATGGACAGTTACTTTTCTCAAATTGTAGAGTCAACTTTTATATAAGAAAAGGAACAATTAGAAAAAGGATTATTCCATTCACCAAAATCACTAGAACTCTGGCATCGTTATCGAGCAATAAATGCAACAGTGGCAGCAGACATGCTGATACAAAACTGCAGTTAATTTTTTCATAGATCAGAAGAGAACCACAAACCCAAACTGGGTAAAAGGACGAGCCACCACTGAAGACTACTACAATAAGTACTTATCCACCACAGTGCGTCCAAACTTTTCTTGCACGTCCTTGGGGGTTTCAATCTAAGAAAACAACAACGTTCAGTCAGCGATGGATGAAATAGTAAATATCATTTCAATGAGCAAAAGATAGGTAGGGCCACTAGATCTTACCGCATTCAGAGCTTTGAAAAGGGCTTTCACAGTATTGTGAGGATTCCTTGAGCCAACAACCTAAGGCGAAGAAAGTTGGGAGATATTATCACTCACCGAGCAGGAAGAATCGACTCTACCACCACATTGGAATCTCAGGCAAGGGTGAGATGGGTTACCTTGGATTTTACATTCTTGAAACCAGCCAAATTCAAAATTGTCTGAACTGTCCTCCCAGCTTTCATACCTGTCCTAGTCGAGGCAGGCCACAGATACACCTAAAAGGAACAACTTCTCAAACTGAGGTAACTTTGAAACAGCATTTCCAAAGAAAAGCCCAAGATAGATATTGGATGGATAAATCAACTTCAAAGTCATAGTTAACGCTCAAACACAGATGCAGTGAAGCAAGAACCTTAGTTTTCTGGTATGATGTTTGTACAGCATGGGCAATCGTATGCTCCTCGTGCCGTTCCACGTAATGGAGATTCTGAAAGCATTTCTCATATGCCTAATCGACCAAGAAAGGCAATATATCATTAAAGCTGACCACTACATAAAGAGGGTTTTAAAAAGGCATCTGAATCCAAAATAGTTATTTTTTACCAAACTTGCAATATCTAGATCAGGAAAATGAACATAATAATTTAACAGAGAATTTGGGAGTATGTCTGCCCTTGCATCCAAAGGTTACAAAATACCCAGCCTTCAACTGATGAACTGAACCCATTTACAGCCTTGTAAACTTCGGATTTACATAAACTGGTCCATTTGGCAAAGATAAATGGAGACCATTCATTTGTCATGAATATCTTTTTTTTTTTATCACAATCAATAAACCGATTAAATATCCAGCAAATACAAATATTACCTGCTACATGAAAGAGTACCACGAAGAAAGAAAAGTTTTAAAACTAACAAAAGCACAAATAACCAACAAAACCCATACCTTCTGTAGAGCGATTGGAACTGCAGGGCCTTTAGCTTTGGCAAAGCCAACAACACCATGGTAATTTCCACAAGCTAACATAGCAGTGTACTTCACCACTTGACCACCCTGACAAAAAATAAAAAGCCCAAAGAAAATTCAAGACGTTTGTCAAAATCAAATGGAAAAGCAACCAGTGATGCTTTTTCAGTAGATTCATCAGCCTCAATACCTTGGTAACTTTGCAAGTCCTGTTTACATCTATCAGTTTCACATCAAAACCCTGGCATCAAACATCAGAGATCAGCCATTATATTGAAAAAATACCAACTCAGAATAACCAAATTCAAAAGACAATTACTTTTCTGGGTCTAAACTACTTCTCTAAGGGAGAACATGAGCACATGCAACCGAATATTAGTTAGGACCAATCTTTAAGTGAATATGATAAATAATGTCCAATTCTCAGTTTAGTTTCAAAGACTGTAAGCGTCAGATCAGAAATTCTATATCTTAGCTACTTTTGAAGGAAAATTTGAGAATGGCATAATCAAGTACCTTTCGATATAATGGCTTTCTTTTCGTTTCTATCAAAGAATTTCTTTCTTCAGCAAGGTCCCTAATCTCCTCCTCCAAAGCTTTTCCCTTTCTTCCAAAAGTATGGTCCAAATCTGCCAGCTTCTCTTCAAGTTTCTTGTCAATTTCGTTAATCTGTGCTATCAATATGTCATCCTTCTCTTTCATATCATCAAACTCCTCATCATCCTCATTGGCTCGTTCAGCTTGTATACCTTCCGCTGCATTTTCAGCATCAGCATCTTCTATAAGATCAACAGAGGGGCCCGCTTGTTCATGTTGAATAACCCCATAATTAGCTGGGTTATTTGGATCATAAGCTTCCTTCCACTGCACCAATCTCATAGCCCTGTTTAGTTTATGCTGAAGAATAAACTTGTCTTTTCCTTCTGCCACCTTTAATCTGTTTATCAACTCACCAATCACCCGATACTCAGGACGAAGGCGAAAATGTTTCTGCTCAAATTTGTTGATTTTGTTCATCCATTTGAAAGCATCATCAAATGTCTCTGTTTAAGAGGGGAAAACAAACAAAAGAAATGAGAAAAAAATCTAGACTGACACCAACACCTCAGGAAACATAGTGTCTGACTTTGAGTCACTGTACTTTAAAAATGCTCATCTTTGCCAACTGCAACAGGAAATCACTGTAGCCATGCCTATATTTCAATTTCATCTCATCTGCAATCTGAATAAAGTTTTATTCAATCACCGTAATCCTATGTGTTCCCTTTTTATCCATCAAGCTTAGTTCTTTCTCAACTTGTACTTTTCTTTTGTGAAGGGTGTAAATTGAATTGCCTAACTCCTCAATCTATGAAACTAAACACCAGAATTTTGTTGCTTACAACAGCAAATCTCATCCAAAATTCCCACCAATGGCTGATTTATGAGGAGGAATCACAATAATTGCGTTGCTTGACCCAAAATGAAGGAACAAAGACGCAAATGGATGATGAGGAAGGTACCACTCTCAGCAAAGTTGTTAAGCAATTCATCATGGCGCTTGATCTTCTTCTCAAACATTTCGAAATTCTTCCTCATATTTTCAGGATTGAGCCTCTCATCATCCTCATCCTCATCAGAGTCAGTGGGCTCCTCATACAAGAAAAGATCAGCAGAAGAAGAGTCCTTGAGCTTCTCCTTCTCGAGCTTCTCAATCAGTGGACCCACACCCATGAAATCCTCCTCTTCCTCAGCATCAATGTCCTTAGTATCAAGACCAGCCCTCTTCCTGGCTTCTCTTTCTCTCTGTCTCTCCATCTCCAATTCCCTTAACAGTTCTTGAACTGCTGCAGCTGTTTCATCAGGAGGGAATGTGGAAAAATGGGATCTATGAAGCAAAGGGGCGAAGGAGATTCTGCCAGGTGAATAGTGACTAGGGGAGTAGATCAGGGGCCGGTTGTGGGTGGGTTTTCGGAACAGGATGCTGTGCTTGAAGATAAGACTGGAGCATGAGAATGGCACTTGCCGTGAAATTCTCCAAATGCCCATAATTATTCTTCTGTCACTACCTCTACGGTATCAGCTGCTCATATCATTAACAAATTACTATCAACTTGATAGACCAATATTAAACAGGTAATCTATAAACATGTTTTTTCCAATCTCCAAACTGCAAGGGGAGTTTATGAAAGCTAGTAAAAATATCTCACAAGTGGGAAGCACTCATCAAATTTGACAATATGTAACACTTGCAAAGTGGCATCAAAAGATTAATTGGATTGAACAAAATGTCCTTTTTACTACATAAGAGCGTAAAATGAATGCTGCATAAGAAAATTGAATAAGAATAGCAGGAATATCTATATGGTGAAAGCAAAACAAAGAACAAAAGCACAGAAAAGCAGCAGGCACCTCGAAATAAAGCTCCAGTGTCGGAATGAGCAAAAAATCTCACCCAGTTGAGCTAATTCTCAAGTCAAATCATCACTCTGGACATGGCGAGAACACAGAAACAGCAATAATGGCTAATTAGGCCAGTAAAGTACGTACTTCCAGACCATGGATGGAAGCAAAGTACCTTTCGGTTTCACTTCATTCGGCGCACCCGTCGCGAGTCGAAAGAAACCCCGCCGCAGAACAGGGGAAGAGATCACTGAAAGGAAGAAGAGACGAGGGCGGAGGCGGGAGCGGTGGCGGCCAGTCAAGGCGCGGGGTTGAGCAGCCGATAGTATAAACCACGGAGAAACCCCAGAGAGGAGAGAGCGAGAGGGGCAGAGAGAGAGAGAGAGAGAGAAGGTGCGCGCGTGAATAGGGCCAGGGAAATGGGTTGGACCATCCGTGAAATGTCAAAAGCCCAGGCCCAATAATGGGCCCATGAAGAAATTTATTAAGGGCCTTGAAATTCTATCGGATGTATACAAATTGCTCGAATATCTTGAGGGGAGGCGTTCAGATTTCGCTCGACTAATCCAATGGCGCACGTAAAATGCTCCAAACCAAAAGCCCGCCATGGCAGACACAGTGCGAACACATAGCTCGTGCAGGTACGGTATCCGCCATGGCATCAAGAGGCAGCGTGTTTTGTTCGAGTAACAGAGTCTAGTCGATTGAAATCCTCAGTTGTCACTCCATAGGTTTTTTGGTTCCACATATCACACACTGATCAGCCGAGGAGAGTTGGGTCATCCATGGGAATGAAAATTCATCAATGTGCTCACAAGTTGCAAGTGCTAATTTATTAGGAATTTGTCATATTGAAGCTATAAAGATCGTTTAGTGAAGCTTGTATTGACAAGCTATTTGTATTGCATATGAAGAGAATGGAATCTGAGCAATTTTATGGGATTCTAATTTCTTAGTTAACAAAATTGTGTGGTCCGGTTACCGGGTAGGATAACAACCCGGACCGACCGGCGGTCTACCTGGACCGGTCCAAATCACAATTTGTTTCTGACCCCGGCCCAATTGACTGCTGATGGGGCTTCCAACGTTGACTGGAATCTTCCGAGAATATATCTCCTCTTTATTGATCCTCCCGGCACTCTCTCTCGCGCCTCTCCGGCGACGATAACGGACGGGTTTCTCTCCGTTCGAATCCCGAAATCTTCTCCAGCCTGTCTCACTGGGCACGTCTCGCAGCCTCCGCTTCTCCCCTTTCAATCCTCTAAGAAAAGCAAACGCCCTCGTCTCCTTCTTCTTCATCGTCTTCTTCTGACTTCTCTCTCAGAAGACCGTCGACAGTGAAATATGCTTGGCCTCTGCCTCCGACGAAGCCGCCGCCTCTGCTTTCCCACCTCTCGCTGTCTCTCCTCCACTGCTCCCCCCTCCAAAATCCCTTCCGGCCCAGGAAACCAACACGATGACCCGCCGCTGCCGATCCTCCACCGCTCCCTCCCGTCGCCGCTTTCCCCTGCCACCTCCGCCTCTCCACCATCATTTACGCGCACCTCTGCCTTCACCCTCTCCACCACTCTCCTGGCTGCCATGATCGCATCTTCCGCGGTCGTCCTCTACAAATCCGACGATCTAGCCGATCGCCCAAACGCTAACCCTCTCTACACCGCTGTTGAGACCACCCTCCAAAAATCGAACGACTCTCTGAAGAGAATCTACCACCATTTCAAACAGACTGGGGTTGCCGCCTCCGTCCTCTGGCAGTCCCTTAGGTCGGTGCTCTCCTCGGCCAATCACGAGTTCCGCACAGGTTTCGAGCTCAGGGTCGCTGCCTTGCTTGCCGACATTGCCGCTGCCAACCCAGGGCGCAGGACTGCTATTGTTGGCGCTGGTGGCGGGGCCGTCGTGGACTGGCTGCTGGACACTGTGGCGACTCCGCGTGATGGGTGTGGTACCCAGGCAGAGTCTGCGAGGGCCCTCGCCTTCCTAATCGCTGATCCCAATGTGTGCGAGACCGTTCTTGGGAGGCCTCATGCCGTGCCCAATTTGCTAAGGTTTATTTTTTCTTGTCAACCTCCGCGATCAAAAAAGGTAAGCCCTTACTTAAGTTTCTTTTGTTAGTTTTCTTATTTGATTTCCTGCTGGAGCTATTTAGAATTTGAATTTAGGGCCCTTTGAATCTCTTCTCAATTTAATCACTGACTAGTTGAGGGGAATATGGTAGCAATCATGCTTTTTCAAGGATTCAGTTTGGACTTTGCTAATCTTTGTGGAAAGCTCTTGCACTGCTTGCTTACAGTTTGAAACAAGATTTAGGTGGAGATAACATCGCCGTCTTTGCCATTCAACTTTCATGGCCAATGATCATTCCATTACGATTATCTTCTATTTATCAAGTAGAAAGTAAGATCGAATCATTGCGCTACCTGCATCATGAAACGTGACTCAGTTCAACTCTGTAATCTAAGCTATAGAACTGAGGTCCTCTGGCTGAAAATTGGGTTTTAATATAAATTAATCTGAATTTACCAAGGTAGTGCATTAGACTGGTTTGCTGTCAGATCTTACCAGATAACAGTTATGTGGCACATTAAGACTGTTATACATTTTTCTCCTGATATCTAAAGATTGCCATGCCTTTTATTCATTTTGGCTGTGTACTATGGAGTTTTTCTTATCTTGAGATGGAATGCATTGTTTGAGGAAGTTATTGTGAGAACATTTACTTTCAATCATTTAAGGTTTCTGGATTCATGTTTTGCCATTAATAAAGTATATTGCGTTTTCTGGGAACAGCACACAAGACGTAGTTCATTCGATCTTTCTGATTCTTTGAAAGGCAGGAGCATGCTTGTTGCCGCAATTATGGAAATTGTTACATCTAACTGTGATGATATGGACAATGCATTGCTTAAGCCCATACTGCCAAAAAATGCTGAAACTAGAGATATAGCTGCGGCTATTGAAGTTATTGAGGAAGGTGGATTGCATATGGATTTGAGCTCAGAGAACGAAGATGATGACAATGGAGATAATGGTATAAAGGGCATCAGAATCAAGATACTTGATGGTGCTACTGTTCTGGGACTTGCAAGAAGTAGTGACTTAAGTGACTTGGACCATTCAGATGCTGGCAGTAATGGAATAGCAAGACATGTCCCCCAAAGTCCATTGCTCCAGAATAGTTACAATAGTTCATTAACACAAGCAAGCTTGTCATCTGCTGTTATTCCTGGTCTCTGGGATGATCTACATTGTGATCATGTTGCTGTACCGTTTGCTGCGTGGGCATTGGCAAACTGGGCAATGGCATCTCAGGAGAATAGATGTCGCATTCAGGATCTGGATCAGGATGGGAATGCCGTCATGACTACTTTGCTAGCACCTGAGAGATCTGTCAAATGGCACGGGAGTCTGGTTGCTTGTTTGCTATTGGAGGACCGTTACTTGCCTTTAAATGATTCCGTTCCAGATTGGAGTTCAAGCCTTCTTTCAACTATCTGTCATGCAACTAAAAATGAAGATATCCCTTTGGCTCTGGTTGCTCTCTCTGCATTTCTGGTTTCTGTTGAGAGAAGCACCGAGGCGCAGAAGATTGTGATGGACAAAGGTCTTCATCTTTTGAGAGATACTGCCAAGCACACGATAAAGCACAAACAGGTGCAAGAACTGTTGGCCAAGGCACTTGAGTTGCTTTGTACTGGCGATATGCAACTATCTCTTGAAGAGAGTCAAAGATGGTCAGGAATATTGCTTCAGTGGGCTTGTGGAAAAACTTCTTCTGACATAGTGAGATCTTCTGCCATAAAGATTCTCTCACATGTTCTTGAAATCCATGGACCATCTTCTGTGGCAATCTCTCAGGCGTGGTTAGCTATTCTACTCACAGAAATTTTAGGTTCCAACAGGGTATCAGTCAAGAGTAATGCTCAGAAGAAAAGCGAAAATGTAAAGGTTTGTATAAGCTTTTCTTCTGTCAATTTAAGTATCAGTATCTTTTCCTCAAGTTTCCTGACCCATTAACATTAGTAGATGATTGTATATAAAATTAACATGTTTGTTTCTCTTCTGTGAATGATTTTCTATCAGACTCAAGTAGATCAGTCAAACATGCATTCTGCTGGACAAATTGCTGGTCAGTTGGCTGGTGCTGTTGTTAGTCTTGCTGGCAGTCAATTGGGAATAAGTGCAGAGACTATTGATACATCTCTTTTGGCAGATCTTCTCACACTTGACCCCTTTGTTACACATTATAAGAACCAAAAGAAAGATGGTTTTCCTAAAATTGATGCTGCCGATTCAGCAGTAGCAACACTAAGAGGGATTAAAGCGTTGGCTGACTTATGTGCCCAGGATACTTCCTCCCAAGAAAAAATATCTGATTTTGGTGTCTTGTGTTTGCTAAGGCGCTTTTTGCTGTGTGATGACTATGAAAAACTAGCGGCTATTGAAGCATATGATGCATCAAGAGTGCTCGAAGCACAAGAGATAGTTCAAAATACTCCATCAGAATCATCTGCTCCAGATCACAAAGACCAATCTAGCATTCGGGTCCCACCTACAGCACATGTAAGGAGGCATGCGGCTCGCCTGTTAACTATCCTTTCCCTCCTCCTGAATGTCAAGAAAGCCATTATAGAGGATGAGACCTGGTGTAAATGGCTTGAAGATTGTGCTTGTGGGAAATTACCAGGTTGCAATGACCTTAAAATACAGAGTTATGCTAGGGCAACTCTGTTAAACATATTCGGCAATGAAAATATTAGTGGAGAACTGGGTTCTGGTGATGCAAGTGGAAATGCAGAATGCCCTCGATATAATGACATGATCTTCTTTATAAATCCAGAATTACCTCATTGGAAATGCAAGCAGGGTGAGAAATCGTCTTCAAGGAAGGCTGGCTCTGAAGGAAGTTTTGCAGCAATAAATTCAAATAGCGAGAGCTCATCTAGTAAGTCTCAGCAGAGCTCAGAACTGCAGGATCCTCCTATGGATGTGGTTTTTGTTCATGGCCTGCGAGGTGGTCCTTACAAGACATGGCGCATATCTGAGGATAAATCTTCAACAAAAAGTGGCCTTGTTGAGAAAATTGATCAGGAAGCAGGGAAACAAGGAACATTCTGGCCAGGTGAATGGCTTTCAGTTGATTTCCCTGAAGCACGTCTGTTTACTCTCAAATATAAGGTTTGTCTAAGATGAATTTTTAATTCCACAAAGACTCTGATTCGACTTTGTGGGAGATTATAAATATTTGTTAGTGGACAGGATCTAGCATCCCTCTTGCTGCATTTTCCTTTGGTGATTTGAATGCATTGACCATCCTATATCATTTGATTTAAACTCTAAGGACTATACTTTTCTTTGCAGACAAATCTCACACAGTGGTCTGGAGCTAGCCTGCCTCTTCAGGTTTTATGTCTGTGATGCATGATCTTTATGCTTCATTTTGCTTGAGAATGATTTTGGTGTTGCAGTTTGTCATATCAAAACAATATCCTTAAGTTTTATGTCAATGCATATAATGCATAGCATGCTCAATCAAGATTTGTAGTTTGTAATTCTTATATTACTTAAGTTTCAGAAATGATTTAAAATTGATGCTGTTCATTAATCTAATGCTTAGCAAGTTTTTCTCTATAGGAAGTTAGCTCCATGCTGCTGCAGAAGCTGGTTGATGCTGGCATCGGGAATCGACCTGTGGTGTTTGTTACTCATAGGTAAATTAAATCAAATGCTAGTAAGGCACTTGGTCCATTCGAGTAAAGCATTATTGATACAAGCAAAACATAGTTATTATTTCACTGATCCCTGTGACTACTGAAGTGCTAATATCAATAGTTGGTCAATCTCCTACACATCTTGGCAGCATGGGAGGTCTGGTTGTTAAGCAGCTTCTCCACAAAGCAAAATTAGAAAATATTGATAGCCTCGTGAAGAACACCATTGGAGTTGTATGTTCCTCAGACTGAATGTCCACTTCTGTTGAACCATATCTTTTGTAGTTTCTTTTGCTTGCCAATGAAAATTATATCATCTTGCCAAGTTAATTTTTGTGATACAATGTTTTCAGGTGTTCTACAGCTGTCCACATTTTGGCAGCAAACTTGCAGATATGCCCTGGCGTATGGGTCTTGTGCTGCGCCCAGCCCCAACTGTCAGTATATTCACTTGTCCAATCACTTATCTTCTAGTCATTCATCAATATATTTCTTTTTATTATGTCGTACTTGTCACAGATAGGAGAGCTTAGAAGCGGGTCTCCTAGATTGGTGGAGCTGAATGACTTAATCCGCAACCTTCACAAAAAGGGAATGCTTGATGTACTTAGCTTTTGTGAGGTAAACTGAAATTTATTCCACTTGTTCTTCTGAATGATTATGCGCATGCATGTGAAATTGAAAGATTTAACTGGTTGTGCAGACGAAAGTAACTCCAATTGTTGAGGGCTATGGTGGTTGGGCCTTCCGAATGGAAATCGTACCAATTGAGTCTGCGTATCCTGGATTTGGTGAACTTGTGGTAAGTCTCATAATCCTTATTCCTCCAGTTTTTACAATGAAGTTGCAATCTGGTAAACAAAATACTTTTTCGATTCATTTGCTGTTCGGAACGTGCATGTAATTTCGACTGAGCTTAAATATATCATTGTATTAATAATGACTTTGCTAGAGAATATTTTGTTCTTCGATTCCACTCAAATTATCTAGCAAATGAAGAAAACTTGTTTATTTTACCTAAAAAGGACTTGCTTTATGATTTTACCTGTTCTAAACATCTCGGAATTAGCAGCTTGGAATCTTTAGCAGGCTATTGTAAATGTTAATTGATTACCGATGGCAACTTTGATGCAGGTGTTGGAATCGACAGATCACATAAATTCATGCAAGCCCCTCAGCCGGTCTGATCCTTCATACACGGAGATACTAGAATTCTTACGAAAGCTTAAGGCCCGATACACTTAAGGTCTACATCCATTCATAGCATCTGGATAGTCAAAACTGATTTTTGGGTGGGGGCTGTACAGAGGAGGGGCAAGATGTGAGCAGGTCGGACGGCTACTACTGGCATCGACTTGTACAGTGCCATAGTAGTTCATCAATTGGCATTTCCAGTGAAGGAGCGTTGTCGAGCCTGAGGATATCGAGCGGTTTTTTTTCCCCCTCGATCTTTGGAAAAGTGAGTTGTATTATTTCCATAAAAGCTGTACAAGGTTACACTAGAGATGTTAAATGGTCTAGGCTGGCCCAGGAATCAGCTCGGACTGCCCATAAGAGTGGTTATGTGCTAGGTCGGAAATATAAGCTTGTTGAACTGTAATTGGCACAGATTGTTATCCACTGTTAAGAAAACGGCCTAGGACCATTACCAAATTGCATCGCACCAGCTTGAATAGTGAACCAATGCCCTTAGCCCACCAAGTGCTGTGATATCCTTCAATTCACTACAAAATTAATGGTCACAAGTTACTGAGCATTTGACTGTTGGCAAATCAATGACTTATAGTGGCAAGTTAATTAAATTATTGTGCACATCGATGGTTTTACTAATTATATTGTTGTTCAATATTTATATCAATCTAATCAAATTATTATACATTATTAAAATTTTGAATTTTTTTAGAAAGATAAAATGTGATATTTACAAATTGGACCAGCTTAAACTGTGTTGGTCTGTTTATGCACAATTTTGGGTCAATTTATTCTATAATGAACCGTAAATTGTAATCGAATTGAATCGTTAAGCATAACAAGTAGACTTGTAACTGTGACAAACAGCTTGGTGTCTATTTTGAAGTGGCTTAAGCTGTTATTTCAACCATTCTTAACTTATACTACTCTCTGTGAATATGTTGTGTGCATCTTGAAATAAAGTCCACCTTAGTTAAGTCATCAAGCTGTTTGATTACATCCATCATTCCTAAGGTTCGAGTCGAAAGTCCATTCCTCAATACCCGCAGCACGGCAACATGACTGTTGGTTTTGCCTAGATTCCTGAGGCCTTGACCGATCTTCCATCCGTGTTCCGAAGAATGGCAGCTGCTCCGGCTCTCCCCGCAAGATCATCAGCAGATCCATCGGGAGTTTAGCTTAAACCGACCGTCTAGAGGAGGAAGCCATCTGACTAGCACTTCCTTTCCCGCTGTATCTTCCTGCTGCACCTACGGTGCAAACAGCTCCCGAGCTCTACTGATGCATTGCAGATTCAGTCATGAGCTCCTAACAGATCTCTAGAGCAGCCAAGTCATTTGTAAAAAATGTCACGTTCCATGGAATCATCGACATATCAGTTTCGTGGGCTGGAGCATTGACCCGGATCCACTCTTGTTTTTCAGTCCTAAAGGATGCAACTCTTTGACCTTGGAATGCCCAACCTTTGCCACGCTGACTTTGCCGCCGGGCAGTCACGTAGAACATGAGCCACGGGCTGTGCTCCTCTTCCCCGCAGCAAAGCTGATCTTGACATCCACACGGTTGCAAATGGGGGACTCCTCTACTCGAATGCTGCCAGACTAACCTACCATGTTGATTACCAAAGAAGCTTCTTTGGGACGCCCTCTATCATTAGACCGGATGTGCTCAGGGCAAGCACACTGGTAGACTGGAGAAGTCACAACCCTCAGTACCTCTGATCACAATTCCATTTTTCCTATGCAGTGGATTCGAGTATTATTCTGCTCTGGCCGAAAATGATTTATGGGCTCCCAAGTTCTGAAGCCCTTAAGGAATTCCAGCCCAGTAAGAAATATGAAAGCAGACTGTCGCAGTCTCCCCCTTCCTCTCAAATTGAGATTGGAGTTTAATAGCTTGAGCTTTCTCTGCAACAATGGCGTCATATTCTTCTCTCTCTCCCGCTGCAGCAGCGGTAACCCCACCTTGTACTTCATCCTCGCTGCTCTTTGCCCCGCAGTTTCCTCTGCCGGGGCCTTGCTCAGTTCAACCCAACAGACTTTCTTCGGCCTTGCGCTGCTCAAGTTCTGGCCCCGGAATCTCGGTGAGCGCTCCTCTGGTGGTGAAGAAGAGGAGGAAGAGGTACAGGAAGCTGTACCCGGGGGAGGCTGAGGGCATTACCGAGGAGATGAGGTTCGTCGCATGCGGCTACGCAACATCAAAGGCAACTACACTCACAAGCTCAACCGGAGCAGCGCCAGGGCCGGTAGTGAATCCAGCGGCACCGATAGTGAGGTGATGGATTCTGCCTGTGGCGGTGCTGATGGAGGTGCGGGAGGGGACGAAGAAGAGGGAGACGATGAGGGCGGGGAGACATGGAGCCCGAGCATGGAAGGATTCGTGAAGTACTTAGTGGACAGTAAACTTGTGTTTGACACCGTTGAGCGGATTGTTGATGAGTCGAGCGATGTTGCTTGTGAGTACTGGTCCTCTGTATCATTCAATTCACTTCAATCTTCTTTAGTAATTCCTGATTGCCTGCTGCTCGAGCTACATTGCTGCTTTTAATGCTAGTTAGCTTATGTTCTCGGTTTCTCTGGTCTATGCAAATGATGTTCGCTGCGTTCTGTCCAACACATATTACTCTGTGGCACTTACATGAAATCCTTTCCCAAGTCTTGATATTTAGGTTCAAATCTGACCTATGCAAACTCATGGGACCATGGCCTATTTGTGGTCGAGGCTATGACGAGATATGCTTTGGGGATTAGTCTAAGGATTACCTTTGTTCAAAATTTGCCATTTTTGTGTCATCGCTGATATATGCATTGCTATAATAACAGATGCATACTTCAGAAAAACAGGATTGGAACGTTCGGGAAACCTCTCAAAGGATCTTGAATGGTTCAGCCAGCAAGATGCTGCAATACCACAGCCTAGCGACCCTGGTGTCACTTATTCCAAGTATCTTGAGGAATTGGCAGAGAAGAGTGCTCCTCTGTTCCTCTCTCATTTCTATAACATATACTTCTCCCACATAGCTGGCGGACAAGTAATTGTAAATCAGGTAAGCATGTACATGTTGTTTATCAACATTGCACTCCCATCTTTACCAAATTGAAAGTAGAGGGTTGAAAGAGCAGCTGCAGCAGCTGACAGTTTATGCCTGTAATGAGGAACATTGTTCTTGATCTGCGAAATTTGGAGATTTAGGGTCTACTTGATGGAGCTCAGTAGGTGGAGTGCTGAAGAGTTGGTTGGAGAATCACTTTGCCAGAAGAAAGTGAATGATGGAGGTGTGAAGGGAGAGTTTGATGGAGATGTTTAAGGGACAAATGGAGTGATAACCACTCAAATGCACACCATGTAGATTGAATTAATTGACTAGCTTTTAAATGGCTCTAATTTTCGAGTTTCTTGAATACTAAGTAAAAGTGTTAGTTGAAATTTCTCAGGAAAAAAAATCGGTTGAAGCCTTAGTCTGCTATGCTCTTCATCCTTGCAGGCAATACTATTTTACTGTTAATTGTGACTTCGGTTTCCTTTGAATTCTTCAGGATTTAACTTCCATGGAAAATGATATATACCAGTGGAAAAAACCTGCTCCTCTGAGATCATGAGAGATATTCATATCTCCGAAAATGTTGGATCATAATTAATTCTTCAGAGTTGTTTCTTGCTATTACTAGGTATCTGAGAAAATACTGGAAGGAAGGCAAATCGAGTTTTGCCGATGGGATGGGGATGTGCTTATGTCATTCAAAGACGTGAGGGAGAAGCTCAACATGCTCGGGGAGGTTGGTCGCATAGATTGCCTTTGAAGATTACTGTTCTCATTTTTGTGTGGTTGATATGACAGTCGTGCCTGATGCCTATCATCTCTCTCGATGCAGCACTGGTCTCGTGACGAGAAGAACAAGTGCTTGAAAGAGACGACGAAAGCATTCCGCTACATGGGTCAGATAGTGAGGCTGATCATCCTGTAATGACCACACTCATCCCTGGGATTAACACCTATGTATATCATCAGGATGCTCGTTCTCATAGATTTGCACCATGAACCAAAGACTGATCAAGATTCTGCCAGTTCCATTTATATCGAGTACTGCAACTCAATGCGATCATACCCAATGTACAGGTATGATGGTGGATGATGGCTGTTCCTTGTATACACAAATTTTGCTGGTTCTTTCTGATACATCTATTATGCTGAACCTAGCTCATTGACATATAACGTCTAATAATTCTAGATTTGCCCATGGATTACGTTTATTGATTAGAAATGTGGGCACGGTGTTTATTAGTTTTGTACATATAGTAATCTAAAGTAATTTTCTAGATAAGAAAGTTCCCTTATTATTAAAGTGGATAAGGAGCTTCTTTTGGTGAAGCCTGTGGTACTCGAGCCGGTTGGAATGAACTGAGTCTTATTTCTTACCCTTTCTCTGTGGGCAGCCTTACTTCATAAGAAAATGATTCCTTGCTAAGTAACTTGTCCCATAAGGCATGTTTTTTTTTTTCCTTAAACATTTCTAGAAGACATTTCCTGTAGAAAGACAGACAAATCTGATCCAAACTAAAGACTTAGCTATGTGGATTGGATGAGAAGATCGGGTATCCGTCTCCTTATGTAAGGTTTTGAAATCGAGTTCAGCGAATGGATGAAATTCATGATTATGAGAGTTTTAGTATAAGCTGAGTTTCTCTCTGTATATCTAGAGCATTTACGCCCATGGCCTAAAATGAACAAGCAAAGACTGATTCGGTTGGAGCATTTGTCTAAAGTGGCCATGGTGTATGAACAAAGAATAACATTCAACTAACCATGTTTTGGGCTTTGTGCAATAGATCGATTTGTGTAGTGATCCATGGTTGAATTCGATAACTCGTCCACCGTAAAGCAAAGTTCATTGGGTTTGCTGGGCCGACCGGTGTTCCTCGTTCGTGGTCATCAGTGTTTTGATCATTGCGATGCCCAGTGAGTCCAACAACATCTACAGGATCCTTGGCCTCGACATTGTGAGAAGCTGAAATGGAGCCTATAACCCGAAACGAAGGTGACTCGATGTGAGCGGACTAGCCACAACTCGAATGCTGGCAATTTATGAACTTCGGGCCCCGCGGGCCTGTATCCTATGGCTTGACAGCTACGCACTTTGATCAACAAGCTATCCCGTATCATTTATCACGTGGCATGGATGTGAATCCCCCGGATAATATAATCGGTGGGTACGATGCAGATACGATGCAGAATAAGAGGGTAAGGCAGGTGGGAATTTAATGACACGTAAGGAAGGGAAAAACCAATCCCCATCGACCCCGAGGATGAAAACGGAGGAAGGAGACGGTCACTTTCGACTTTGACCCTCATTTTATTGTCTAAGCTCGGCACGGTTAGACCTCCCATCTTTACCTAAGGAACTCGGTAAGTATTTATGATCGGCCGATCCGACTCGAATATGAACAGTATGCCAGAATCTGGTAAGTATTCAATCTCCTCCTTTCTGTTTCTCATGATCTGCACGGGCAAAGCATTTTGCAGGAGTCGGGGAATATGCCAATGATATGTTCCTTGAGGGACATTCTAAGGTGTCACGTTGTCAAGGAATTCCTCTCTCTCTCTCTCTCTCTCTCTCTCTCTCTGCCCCTCAAACTCCACTCGTTTATATTGCGTACTTCTACATTTCTACCATTTTCTCTCCCCTACCACCACCACCACCACAAGCACGATTGCTTCCTTCGCTCACCCCTCCCGTCTCTCGGTGACAGGTTCCTCTTTCTGTCTGCTCTTTTGCTATTAGTTCCGCTTATTCGTTCTGTAGGATTATTGAAGTGTGTCTGAGTACGCGTGCTGTCTTCTGCTGGTCATCGGGTGTGGTTCTGCTCTGTTTCGGATCACCGTTTTAGGGGTATTCGACCGTAGCTATGGGATGAGAGTTTAGGTTCCCCCTCCACTTGGGTGAACCCTAATGGCTATTGTTTTTTTTTTTTAAGGAAATGAAGTGAATTCGATCTCTCTCGGTCATTTTCGGCCATTTCTGAATGTTTACTGTTTTCGTCACTTGGGTATTACTTATTGGACTCTTATGATAATGGTCGATCACTTCTTCAAACCCCATCTATTGGAACAATATCCCTGTTTGTCTTATTTCCTGTTCACACTTTTCTCCTACATGCTCTTTTTTTAGCTTCGGCAGCTTCGAATAGGATTGGAGAATGATGGTTTTGTACTTTGTAGGTAAGACCCTTTTGGCGACTTTATCGTCTAACTGATGATTCAGGAATCAACCGCAGGTTGTGTGATCGTTTTGTCTCAAACTGAAGTCGCTTTTCTCCTCAAGCAGCCGAATTGGTGACTTTCAAGACAATATTACGTGATGAGATCTACTAGGCATTCTGCTGGCTTTCTAGACTCTCTCAAAATGGAGAGTGTCCGGACTATCCTAACTCACCGGTATCCCTACCCACATGAGCATTCTCGGCATGCCATCATTGCTGTAGTTGTTGGCTGTCTATTCTTCATATCTTCTGATAACATGCACACCCTTATAGAAAAGTTGGACAACAACATAAAATGGTGGTCTATGTATGCCTGTTTGCTTGGTTTCTTCTATTTCTTTTCCTCTCCATTCGTAGGGAAGACCATCAAGCCAAGCTATTCAAATTTCAGCCGATGGTGAGTAGTGTAAATGTCTTTCCATTTGTTCGTATTCAATTGTACCAGGAGGCACTGAGCGTTGTTGGTGACTTTGAGGATTCTGCCTGTGCAGGTACATTGCATGGATCTTAGTGGCAGCCCTGTATCATCTTCCCAGTTTTCAATCAATGGGAGTGGATATGAGAATGAATCTATCATTGTTTCTGACAATTTATGTTTCTTCTATACTATTTCTTCTTGTCTTCCATGTCATATTTCTTGGCCTTTGGTATGTTGGGCTTGTTTCTCGTGTGGCTGGGAGAAGGCCAGAGATTTTGACCATCTTCCAAAATTGTGCTGTAAGTTGTTAAAAATCCATGCCATTCTTGATTTTTTTGGTCTTTATGTAGTTTCATTTCTCCGGTTTGATGTATTTTGTTGAATTTATAGGTTCTAAGCATTGCCTGCTGTGTATTTTATAGCCACTGCGGCAATCGTGCTATTTTGAAGCAAAGGCCATATGAACGGAAAACTTCTGGGTGGTTTTCTCTTTGGAGAAAAGAGGAAATGAACTCATGGCTTGCTAAATTCATTCGGATGAATGAGTTGAAGAATCAGGTGTGCTCTTCTTGGTTTGCTCCCGTGGGATCTGCAAGCGATTATCCACTTTTGTCAAAGTGGGTCATATATGGCGAGGTAAATTGGAGCAGCTCATCATGTCATCTTGTAATTCCTTTAAGCAATGTGCTTATTTTGTGTTAACTTATTCTCATTTTCTCACTCTTGTGCCCCTTTGCAGGGTACAGGATCTTCAGATGAAATCTCTCCCATATACTCGCTGTGGGCCACATTTATAGGTCTTTACATTGCCAACTATGTGGTGGAAAGGTCAACAGGGTGAGTCACTTGCTTCATGCGTTCTTTCTGTCTTTTGTAGGAGAAAGCACAAAAATTGTAAAATCTCAGTGTCTGCTCACCTGCAATCAAGTTTCCTGCTAAGTGATTGTCTAGTCAGGAATTAAGTACCAAGTTATACCCTAATTGTTCTTCAGTATAAGTGTTTAAGTGTAAAAGTCAACAATTTTTATAATGTAATACGCATACTCCTTTACTCAACATATTTTCTGTAATGGTGCTCCTATTATCTTTTGTTGTACTCCACAATTTATTGATCTTTCAATCATACAGTTGGGCACTTTCTCACCCTTTGTCAGTCGAAGAATATGAGGAGTTGAAGAAGAAGCAAATGAAGCCTGACTTTCTGGACATGGTTCCATGGTATTCAGGGTCTGTCCAAACCTTTCCAACTGTTCGTATTGCGTATCGATCCATTCAAATCCTTAGGTTTGAGAGAGATGATATGATGCATTCAGCTTCCTCATGTTTCTTTTATTTTATGTTGCAGAACATCTGCTGATCTATTCAAGACAGTTTTCGACCTTCTGGTGTCAGTAACTGTCTTTGTGGGACGCTTTGACATGCGCATGATGCAGGTAAGTGTTGTCTGAAAAAAGCATACACTTCTCTATATTAAAACTCTCTATTGTTTGTCTTTTTTGGAAGAAGTTGAATTTAGAGTGAAAATCATAGGTATTGACTATTTGAACACAGGACCATTGGAAATATTTTATATCTGTAGTTCCTGGACTCACATAAATGCTGGCTGGAGGATCTTTTCTCTTACTGCCCTTACTCTAGAAACAAGAAACTGTAGAGACATACACCCCATATGGATTTTGTTCTTATAATGTACTAGTTGGTAACTTACCTTCTGAACTTCATCTTTCTGTTCTTTCAGGCATCAATGAGTAAGAATGAAAAGGATGGAGCTGTGCAAGATCTCTTCTACGATCACTTCTGTGAAAGAGATGACTTTTGGTTTGACTTCATGGCTGATACTGGTGATGGTGGTAACTCTTCTTATAGTGTTGCACGTTTACTGGCTCAACCTTTCCTCCGACTTTCAACTAATGATTCAATGGTTTTCTTACCACGGGGAGATTTGCTTCTTATTGGAGGAGATCTTGCGTAAGTTGAACAAATTTTTTGTTATATCTAAGGTGGAAGCTAATTGTACTCAATCATCTTGAAGTGATGCATAATCATCTTTTTATCTGATAAATAATACATAAAGCTTTTTCTGCGCATGGTATGGCTGCAAATTGGTTTTCTCACATACTACTGCCTTGCTGTCAATGTCTTTTGTGTTGACCTTCTGCCCTAGTCCTCCATCTGCCTATACTTCAATATGTTTTACTAATAAAGATCAGAACTGCCCTGCTCTTGCCACTATGCTTATCTTTAATTTTCATTTCATAATTGTTGAGTTACTTCAGGTATTTGGTGAATATTGAATGACAATCACATGTCTCAAGTACCCTAATGGGGTTTTTTTGTACAATAGTATTTTGCATTTTGTTTTAAATCAGATGACAGTAACTTGCAATCAGCTAGATGCACTTTCCTTCACATGGGCCATTTTAATTTTGAGGTGCATTCAGTGAAGTCGGTTAAGTGGTTTGTTACTATCTGCTTTGGATGTGTAACCCTTTGGACAAGCACAATATGACATGTCCAAGTACCTTTTTATTTTTTATTTTCTTAACAGGCTATTGCCCATTCTTTACAGGTACCCTAATCCATCGGCATTCACTTATGAAAGGCGACTATTTTGTCCTTTCGAATATGCTCTTCAGCCTCCACCATGGTATAAACCTGTGCAGATTGCTGTAAACAAGCCTGATGTGCCATTTGGATGTAGTTTAAAGCAGTATGATGGGCCTCAGACTTTTGTTATTCCAGGAAATCATGGTTAGTTAATTCTATTCATATTGCTGTCTGCATAATTTTTTTTTTTGTCGACATAATATGGGATATAACATGTAGTGTATGCCATTTTATTCTTAAAATAAAATTGCCTTTTCTACCATTTTCATCTTGTCGTTCTCATTGAGAGTCATTTTTCTTTGAATATTGCAAAAACATCCTTTTTCTTTTTTTTTTTTTTGACAGATTGGTTTGATGGTCTTCATACCTTTATGAGATATATATGTCATAAGAGCTGGTTAGGTGGCTGGCTTATGCCTCAGCAGAAGAGTTACTTTGCTTTGCAACTGCCTAAAGGATGGTGGGTTTTTGGCCTTGATCTAGCACTTCATGGGGATATTGATGTATATCAGTTTAAATTCTTCTCTGAACTAGTGAATACCAAGGTATTTTACTTATATTTTCAGCATTTGCATGTATTGGTGCAAACAAGAATTTTCTTCTAGCATTTATCTTCCTATTCTTCATTCAGGTGGGAATTGATGATGCTGTGATTATCATGACACATGAACCAAGTTGGCTTCTTGATTGGTACTGGAATGATGTTTCTGGAAAAAACGTGTCTCACTTGATTCGTGATTATCTCAATGGACGGTGTAAGCTTCGAATAGCAGGGGATTTGCATCATTATATGCGACACTCTTATGTGCCATCAGATCAACCGGTTTATATCCAGCATCTACTTGTGAATGGTTGTGGTGGGGCATTTTTACATCCAACCCATGTTTTCAGCAACTTCAATGAATTCTGTGGAACTAAATATGAAAGCAAGGCAGCTTATCCCTCAATTGATGACTCAAGCAGGGTAATATTTAGTTTGTTATAATAATCTCTCTCTCTCTCTCATTATTGGTATGTTTCATGATATATACTTTATAGGCATCTTGTCATTTGTTTGGTTTGTAATTTGCAGATTGCTTTGGGGAATATTTTGAAATTTCGCAAGAAAAACTGGCAGTTCGATTTTATCGGTGGCATTATCTACTTTGTGTTGGTCTTTTCTTTATTCCCACAGGTGCACATCTAATACACTGCTTGTACTTTTTCTACTTCAGATCAGATCTTTTGGTCGGATGAGGATTAGGTGGTGTTTGGTTATATACAAATAATAGTGTTAGGAGGTGGTCAAGAAGGAAAACTGGCCAGCATTCTCTTGCCTTCAATGGGCCCTAGATTTTCATCTTTATTAACCTTTGTCCCATTCTCTTAAATAAGATATTCACTCCTTTGTTCCTTTGGTGAATTATAAAAAGTTCTTTTAACTTAAATTCATAGTTAACATGCTTGCTCCATGCCTCTTTGATTAAATGATCTAATAACTGCCCTAACAGGTGTTCTTGACCACATTAATACAACTTCTCTTTTTACCTCTTCATGATTTCCAGTGTAAGCTCAATCACATTCTACAAGAGGATTCATTTTCTGGCCACTTGAAGAGTTTCTTTGCCACTGTATGGGGTTCTTTCGTATATATTCTTGAACATTCCTACGTATCTTTTCTGGGTTCTCTGCTGTTGTTAGTTGTTGCAATTGCATTTGTGCCATCAAAAGTTTCTCGGAAGAAACGAGGAGTCATTGGGATTCTTCATGTCTCAGCACACTTATCTGCAGCTTTGATTCTTATGTTGCTGTTGGAATTGGGTGTAGAGACATGCATCAGGCATAAACTACTTGCAACTTCAGGTGACATTTTTTATGCTTTTTTTGCAGTTCAATACTCTTATTTATCGGTTTTCTGCTAGCAATGTGCTAGGATACTTTTGAATTTCACTTGCTTAAACCTATCTTCTTCGTTAGATTCGCAATTTAATCTGTTCTTTGATGTCATGGAGATAGAAACTTTTCTAGTGCTTGTAGAAGATTATATTGTGGTAACAGAAACTACCTTCTAGTTTTTCAATATCAATCTGTCACATGCTCACTACCGATCAATTATTATCATCCCATATTTTTCCATCAAACAGGCCTTCACTGAGCTTAGTCTGATCATTCATGTCAGGTTATCATACCCTGTACCAGTGGTACCGAACAGTTGAGAGTGAACACTTTCCAGATCCAACAGGTCTTCGATCTCGCATAGAGCAATGGACTTTTGGCCTTTACCCAGCATGCATCAAGTATCTCATGTCTGCTTTTGATGTCCCTGAGGTCGTCTATCTTTTATTTACTTATCTCTCGTGTGGTTCTTGTTAGTATCCCGCACCTACCAATACATTCAAGTCATTATTATCAGGTCATGGCGGTGACACGGAGTAATATCTGCAAGAATGGCATGCACTCACTGTCCCGTGGGGGTGCTGCCATATATTATGCTTCAGTCTTCCTCTACTTCTGGGTGTTCTCAACTCCTGTGGTCTCTCTAGTGTTTGGGAGCTACTTATATATCTGCATCAATTGGCTTCACATCCATTTTGATGAAGCATTCTCCTCGCTCCGAATTGCTAATTACAAGTCATTTACAAGGTTTCATATTAACAATGAAGGCAATCTGGAAGTATACACTCTTGCAGTTGATAAGGTAACAGACGGTGCCCTCTTTTTTTATGGTTATGGGGTGTCCTTCCTTTCAATTAGCAATGATGATAGATACAGAGTGGCAGTTGATTTGCTTTAACATTTAGGGAATCAATTGACATCCAGTATTCCAGGTCCCGAAGGAATGGAAGCTCGATCCAGATTGGGATAGTGAACCTAAACAGCTGCAGCAGTTAAGCCACCTCCGGGAGTTCCCTAGCAAATGGAGTGCAGCCTCTCCGCTACAGGACCCCGTGAACACAGTAAAAATTGTCGATCAGTTTGTCATCCACCGTACTGTTGAACCCGATCAGGTGCCTGTCGTGGGTCAGTTACCAGCTGATCGTCCTAGTTTTCACTCCTGACCCAACCTAGTGCATAGTTGTTGAAACTCATATGAAAAAGGGGCACGGATAGGAAATTCCTGTTAGGAAGAGCCCACCATCCATCCCTTTTGTGGCGCTTTTAGCACAGAACAGCGTCTTCATGGTGAAGTTTCGAGGCGAAAAGCCAAGGAGAGATGGCTGGTTTAGGGTCGAGATTGTGGTCCCACAGTCATAATGGGAGCAGAAGCAGAAGAATTGGAGGAACCCAACTCTGCTACCCGGTAATTAGAAATTTTAGTCATTGTGTTTAGCTGATGTTAGATTTTCTCTAGCCGATTACACCTACATTCACCTGTAATGAAATGATTGCTAGGCTATTGGTGTAAAAGTCCACGATTAGTACTGGAGAATTTGCTTCTTCTTTTTTTTCCCTTTTTTTTTTTTAACTTATCTTAGCTGATAACAGAATTCTAACCAGCAAAGATGAATGCGCTTTGGCAAATGTCCTTTCGGTCAGTCTGCACCACGGGCCTGTCCGTATCGCAAGAGATGGGGAATTTCTGGCGCGACTGGTCCCTATACAGACGATTACACTCTCTGCTGCTGCTGTAAGCGGATGTACCATGCTTATCTCGGACAATTTCCAATGGTGAGGAGAGCAGCTCCACACTCTGTGAGTGCGCTTTTCATTTACAGGCCAAGAGACAAGTCTAGAAACACGAGAACAAATAAGTGCGAGAAGTCCTATGTCGGGATACGGACTCTAGTGAAAATTTGGTCCCTAGCTAACGACGATGCATCAGAGAATGATGTTGCACCGTAATGGCTTACAAAGCCGGTGCATGAGCATCTTGGACCGGCGTCCGACTCGATGGGGCTCTGAGTAATGCACGCTAAGCGGGATCGGGAGATCTAGGAGATGGATGATTAAGCCAAAGTGCTTCACGGCTATGACAGTAACTACTGATGGAGAAAGATGCAGAGAGTAGTTAAACTCCCTCACTGACATGAATTGTGCGTCCCGTGACTTCCCAACCGGGTTTCTAGCCATCCGAAGCCGTCCATGTGGATACCTTTGGATCGACTCTCTCGACGGTTGAGGTTCGGTCACTCCTCAACAAATGCTTCATCTACCGTGGAAGATGCACCAGTTCCCAACCGCTCGATTGCATTTTGTAGTGAGCGTCCTAATCATCGCGGTCAGCCACCAACAGAAGAGAGGACAGGACGGACGACTTTAATATCTGACCGTCCGTTTCGAGTCGGGGAGCTTTCCCAGAGTGTGAGGAGCCAACCCCTCTCCCTCCATCCTTCTCCTTTTTCATTAATGAAATGTTGCTCGGTGCGTAAGTAATCTCAGTTAATTTATATTTTATTTGAATTGGCTTATTAATGGATAGATTTTTATTCAAAAAAATAGATTATTTTTCTAAAGTATCACTTTAGTAAGGGTAAGAAGTTGTTAAATATCATCAATATATTAGCCGAGACTGATTCACACTAAGAAAATCGATGTTCAAACTGTAATAATATATATATATATGTCGGTGCAATCAGGTGAGAGCATAGTTTAAAAAACTTGACCGGGCCGATCGGTTTGATTGGGAGCCGGCCACTCACCCGATCCGGTTCTCGTAAATACTCCAATTACACTTTAAATTAGGTCAAATCCGGTTGAACTGGCCGGTTCCTGATCAAACTAGTGAACCCAGTTAAACCGGTGAGAAATCAATCAATTTAAAATTAAAAATAAAAATAAAAAATTATTATAACGTACTTATTTTACTTTACTAAACTTATATTCATATTTTACGTTGAATTTGAGACTAATATAATGACTATATTAATAATTTTTATTATAAATTATAGTTAAATTATAATATTATATCAATTTATTAGTAATATTATTTATTAAATATATAATTCGACCCATTAAACCTCGACCCGACTCATGAACCTATACCTTGACCAGTTCTTGACCGAATCTGATTTAAAAAATGATAGGTGAGAGTAGGAAGGAGACACGGAACCGCATATGCTTTTGCTGTGTGGTTTGACTTACAGGGACCTCATCATCATTAGATTCATGAGGCACGGCCAACGATAACTAAATTAGAAATTTATTAAATAGTATTTGATGTAATAATATTATTTTTATATTAAAAAATAGATAAAATATAATTTTTTAAAAAAATAAAAAAAATTTAATGTGAATATTTGTTGATGGGACTCCTAAATATGGGTCCACTTGTGGGGGTGTGGAAAGCTCTAGAGCTTTGCCTTTCTCGGTAAGAGCTCCACTTTACGGCAGATCCACGCAGCGCGCGCCCGTGCAGTCCACACGATTCCAATAAAGAAAGAAAGAGAGAGAGAAAGAGAGAGGGAGGGGTTACACTACCATCTTGATAGTTTTTAATTTGGAGCACGTTTGGGAGGAGGTAATATTGAGAATACGCATTAATATATCTTTTACACAAGAAATTATATGATTGATGTGTAGTGCTAATAATGAATGTGCTGCAGTTGGGAGTCACTAACTATGCCTAAACAAATGGAACAACTCCAGATTTCGTTTTTCACGGGCAAGACCACTCCAACGTGGAGGCAAAGGGCCCCCAATGTTCACAGGACATTGATACCGTCATGCTCAAGACAGCACGTCGGAGTAAAACCGCGATGGGGCGGGGCATATTTTAATGATCGGTCTTCGAAAGGGTCCCTAGACCGTTGATTCCGTGGCTCCGTCCGTGGAATGCGGCATCCGCGCATGAGTTCACTATGCGTGTGCGATTGTATCATCAGATGATCAGTTCCTTGGTGCAACGTTAAGTCATGCTAAATTATTTTATAAATTATCACCAGTCAAACTAAAATATTAATAATATATACATTTGGGTAATCATTGTCTCCGCCTCTACCACTAGTCAACTGTGTTATACACATTATGCCAATAATTATATATACATATATATATGTTATCTACAAACCCAATGAATCACAATACATGTTCAAAAGCCAAAACGAATTATCAAATGATGTTGAACTCTCTTTTTTTCATAAAGTTTTTTTATTTATAAAATATGAACGGAGATAATATTTGAGAGAATGATGGGTTGCCATTTATTTTGTTCTCTAAGATAACGTGGCTCTATAAATACTCTCAATCTCTTCGTAGAATCCACACTCAATCTCAGGCCACTCTCGAGACTATCAACTTCAACATCTGTTCTTCATGGCCCAACTCAAACCTGTGAGCACTTCTCCTCCCGTTCCCCTCATGGTAGCCTTCTCTGCTGCACTGATCATGGCCGTTGAAGCAAGAAAGGTTGTCGCCGACTTTCCCGATCGACAGCAACACGGCAGCCGAGGCACGATGGTGACCAGCCGAAGGGAGGAAGACAGCGATAAGATTAAGCGCTGTGGCTTGTCTTGCAGTATGTCCGGCAACTCTCACCGGGGCGGTTCCCAAGCACGCCAAGAGGCCTCAACGGACCCCGGCCACAGTCCCGGTATCGGAAATTTTTTTTTAAAAAGTAGTTTAGGAAGATTATGTCGAATTTTTAATTGCCATATATATATATATATATGTATGACATGCACATTTTACCATATCCACCGGCTAATGGATGCATGCCAGATACGAACACGTACAATTCCCTGATCACGTTCTTCCTCCGAGTGAGAGCAAATGATTGTGAGTGACCATTATGATTTGACGTTTGAGGAAAATAGATTCCACTAATACATATATACATACATACATATATATCATATCATATCCATTCCACCAGCCGCTGGGTAAGTATTAGTAACAAAAATGGCTAAAAACCATCGGCGGCGGATCGAGCAGTTTCAACCTCCCCCCGACACATGCATGGCCCCACATTGTACGGCTAGCATAGCCCCTGGCCCTCCAGATCCAACGGTCCAACCGACAGCCACGTTTACATGGCCAAAGTCCAAACCCAATCTACTTTCTCCCCCACTCTTCCTTCCCCTGAATAACCCAGCCGAATCTTCTCCTCCTCCTCCTCCTCTCTTTTCCCCTCATTCGTTGATTCCGACGGCTCTTCTGCAGATACTTATGCAGTCCAACGGCAGCGGCGGTGGCGGATCTTCTGGCTCGGAGACGTCATCCCAGGAGCAGCGGCAGCATAGGCCGCCTCCTCCTCCGTCACCTCAGCAGCGGCAGCGGCAGCAGCAGCAGTGGATGGCAATGCAGTACCCGGCGGCAATGTTGATGCCGCACCCTCATCGCCATCCCAATCAGATGGTCCATGCCCGGCACTACGCCCCCCACCACTACATGGCTTATGCGCAGTACCAGGTGGCGGCGCCCCTGCCTCCTCAGCAGCAGCAGAGGCCTCACCACGGCCAGCAGCAGCCCCAGGGTGGTGACAGTAACCGGTCAATTTGGGTCGGAGACTTGTACCACTGGATGGACGAGAGCTACCTGCATACCTGCTTCGCCCCCACCTGCGAGGTCATCTTCGTCCTTTTCGCATCCCCTGTCCCCAGACCCTCTTGATTGAGCTCCAGTTTTGCTTTTGAACTCTGTGCGATCTGAATTTTCTTTCCTTGTCATCATTGTCACATCGCAGTAGTATAGAGTTTGCATTCTCCTGGATATGTATATTGCTGAAATGATGGAAGATAAAAACAGAAAATTGTTCGCCGAAAGGTCGTTCTGAACAGTGACCTGGAAAACTGGTTATAGAGTTTCTGGGAATGCTGAAGGTTCAGTTAGAAGTATGAAATTTCTCTGTAGACGGTGAAAGAAATCATCGGTATTTATGCTGTTTTTGTATCGCAACTGTACTTGTTAGGTGGTTGATCTAGTGAAAAGTTTGTAGCATATTGTCTGGGATTCTCCGTCCGATTTAGGCTGTAGCCTGGCTATCTGGATGAGGGGGGAAAGATGATGCTTAGTTTTCGTGTCATTTATTGCAGAAAGATAGATTCTGTATAATGTCACTCATGAAGGTTGCAAATACATGGACCCCGAAATAAGTTTATTTTGGATATTGGTTTTCCACTGGCTCTTGATTGATTTTTCAATTCTTGGTATAGATTGCATCCATAAAAGTTATCCGCAACAAGCAGACCGGTCTCTCTGAGGGGTATGGGTTCGTGGAATTCTTCTCACATGCCACAGCCGAGAAAGTACTGCAGAGCTATTCAGGCATTTTGATGCCTAACACTGAACAGCCCTTCCGTCTCAACTGGGCAACCTTCAGCAACAGTGACAAGCGCTCTGACAATGGCTCAGACTTATCTATTTTCGTAGGCGACTTAGCTGCAGATGTTACTGACATCTTATTGCAAGAGACGTTTGCCAGTAAATACCCATCGGTTAAGGCAGCAAAAGTTGTATTTGATATAAACACAGGGCGCTCAAAAGGATATGGGTTTGTGAGGTTTGGGGACGATGGTGAGAGAATGCAGGCAATGATTGAGATGAATGGTGTATACTGCTCAAGCAGGCCGATGCGCATCGGGGCCGCAACACCGAGGAAATCATCTGGATATCAGCAACAGCACTCTTCTCAAGGTATTGTCTCTTTGTTTTTAGTCGATATTGGTAAATTGAATTCTTCAAATTGCTCTCCCTGTGAGAGAAGCTGTTGTTTCCTGTTAGACGTAGAATGAAAGGAGCAAAGCAAAGGAAAATCTTTCAAAAGACATTGTTTTATATTGGTCCATAAACAACACAGATTCTTAGGGGAACAGTGCTGATAATCATTGATACAATGATCTGCTGTCGTGACAGACTGAATCTAAAAGAACCTATTTGGATAAGAATGGTTGTAGACTTTGACATATGCAAGAGTCTCTTCAATGTCTGACAAACTTCAGTTTGATGAGAAACGTGGTGAAGTTCTGAATAGTAACACTTATACTGCATGGTCAAAGCTTTAAACATACTTATAGCGATAATAACGAACTTATGCTATAATTCATTTGTTGTCTTAGCTTCTTTAGTTACATGGCTGTAAATTTTGCATCTTGATGGTGCGATCTTATTAGACATCATCCTTTAGCTATGGCTTAATTGAGATGATTTTACCCCATCCTGATTGACAGAATTTCCACTGACTATGATCAACATTGATGCCGAAATGTTCCATTCAAATCCACAGCCCATGTTTTTTTTTTTGGTTGCCGGCCACGGTATCCAAGCAGGTCTCACCAGCGGTGAGATGACATCTTTCAGCCAACCATACTTGACTAATCCGTTGGTCGCCCTGGGTCGCACGCCTGGCATGGCGGGTGAGGCTCCCAAGGGGAATGTCTGCGTACGCGAGGTCTCGAACTCGAGACCTCCTTAAGCAGTACCGAACTGCTTACCACTCGGCCCAACCCCCCTTGGTCACAGCCCATGTTTTTTGTTCTATTGTTTGTTTGACATATGTATCTTTGGACTAAATTTTATTCTAAGGAACATCTGTAAAACATAGTAATATATTTCTAAACAATTTCTTCTGCTTTTTTCTCCGTGGACGGATCTTGGTAGGTGGAAATTCAGCAAATGGTCCCTTAGCTCAATCTGATGGGGATTCTACGAGGACGACAGTGAGAATTTTTTGTTTTTACTTTTTAAAGATCAGCAGGTTTAGCGTAGTTTGTTTTTCTCTGGCTAATTGCCATTTCATTAGATATTTGTTGGAGGCCTTGATCCTTGTGTTAGTGATGAGGATCTCCGGCAGCCTTTCTCTCAGTATGGGGAGATTCTCTCAGTCAAAATACCAACCGGGAAGGGATGTGGGTTTGTACAGTTTGCAAACAGGTACATCCCATGGCCAAATAACCATGTCCAGTTGTGAATGATACGTTTTCTCCTAATTAAATCACTGAAGTCCCTGATTACTTTCTCTGACTGTAACTTGGCTGAATTTTTATGAGATCACATCCACAGTATCTTTGTTAATACATGTTTACGTATGTTTTGTGATTCAGAGTTTTTATCCAGTTCTGTTTGCTTTACTAGTCTTAATGCCTTTATAAGTTACATGACTGGGACAGGAATAATGCTGAGGAGGCATTGCAAAAGTTGAATGGAACGATGATCGGCAAACAAACTGTGCGCCTCTCATGGGGCCGTAATCCAGCAAATAAGCAGGTTCTTCCCCAGCAATCTTCACCGCCCCCCCCCCCCCCCCCCACCCCCACTCTCTCTCTCTCTGTGTTGTTGCATGCTGTGCCTCAAGTTGTTACATGAGCATATGGCTTCATAATGGAAAACTTCAGCCTGGGCCCCTCTGTAAAAGAATAATCTGAGTATTCGACCATAGCTGTTCAATGTTCTGGCAGTAACTTCCTTGCACCTAGTTGGTGTTGCAAATCTTCCTGTCGGATATTGTCTGTAACAGTGTTCTGTGAATTCCACAAATGTCTGGCTATCTCGTGTACAGTATAGTACTTGTACCAGCGGATAACATCCAGTAAAGAGATATATATATGTGTGTGTATGTGTGCATACGTGGAAGATACACTTCCTCGACATATTTAACTTTTAATTGGAAATGAAGTTTGAAAATAAATGAAGCTCGATTCTATGTATTATGTTTGGTTCTGATCATCTTTTCTTCGAATGGCAGCTCTGGGGAGATTTCGCCAACCAGGTTGTCCCTGTCTACTACGGAGGGCAAACATATGATGGATACGGGTATGCTTTGCCACCACCTTATGACCAAACCATGTATGCAGCGGCATATGGAGCCTACCCAGTTTATGGAAGCCACCAGCAGCAGGTGAACTAAGAGTTAAGCAAACCCTGGGAAGTGTGTAACTGCACCACTTGGAGACCTCTCCACCATCTGAATCTCATGCTATGACCAAGCAGTTCTCCGCCCTAATCTTTTAGGCTGTAGTAGCATGTCGTAGCAGCCCTGATAGCAGAGTCGTAGTAGTCACTGGGTCTGTAGTGGGGACATTTGATCCGCTTGTCTGGGGTGGAACTGAATTTTGATGATGGCTGGCAATCAATTGGTAGTTCATTCTCTAGAAGAGATTCACTCGAAATGTTCATACCGGATTGTGGGCAAGCTCATAAAAACTTCATTCATTGGAAATGGGCGGTTGCACTGGGTGGATTCATTAGAATATGTGATAAGTTTGTGAGGGGTGTGTGAACTTAGGAAGGCCAAAGAGCATTTCTCCTTCCTTGCATGTGATCATATGTTTTATCTGTATAGTCTCTTCTACTGGTGAGCCTGATTCATTGATTTTCGTCTTTGTTTCCCAACAAAGGATTCAAAAGAGGTACCAGAGACAGGTCATGGACAGTCTCAGAATGCAATCGTTCTGGTATCTTTCCTCCCATCCTTAAATTCTAGATGCCCCATCGCATATACATTGGATACCAGTAGTTCATATCAAAGCTTTGTTTAATTTGAGATGTATAATAGTTCCTTACCGAGAAGCTTTCGTTAGCGACATTGATCATTTGCATATTGGGAGTAAAATGTTATTCTCTGGGGTTCAGTTGGTCCAGCGTCAGGTGCCGGCAAAATCAATTTGCACTCCATGCTCTTACTTCCGTAGTATCTAATGCACGTTCACAGTGCCATTCTTGAGGCTTTCAGAGGGAGCAGTAAAATAAAGTGTAGCGAGGCCCCGGTCGCAAGAAAGGTCGTTCAAGTCAACTTCATTTCGCAGTCCCGCCACTTACTTCTGAGATTGTGCTAAGACGGTGATGAATCCTGAAATTGCTGTGATCGACCGACTGTGTCACCACGATTGGTACGATGAGAGTAGACTTGGAAGGGGCGGTGACATGTCAAGTCTATTTTGAGAACCTTCGTGTCCCAGTGTGTGCTTAAAATTAATCTACCGTTGAGCTATGCCATAGTTTGTCCCCCTCCTAATGAGGAGAAGCATGGGTAGAGTTGCGTGCGTTTTAATTTTACCTTGCAGCGGACGATGGTCCCACTAGGTGACGTGCACGCGGATGCTCGTGCTGTCAAAGCTCATGCAATCGATATCGAACTTTGAGTTTGCCGACTGTCCTCTTAAAATTACTTGGGTTTCTGCAACATCTGATGAGCACCGTCCAATAGATTGTGGGTAGTTAGATTCAAAACGATTCTTTATCTCCGTTGGCCATTGAAGACTGGAAGTCCTTTCGGGGCAATATGAAGATCTGATTCTTTTTCATAGATGATTTACTCAAAAAGCGGGGATAGCTCAGTTGGGAGAGCGTCAGACTGAAGATCTGAAGGTCGCGTGTTCGATCCACGCTCACCGCATTTTTTCCATTCCAATTTATTTTAATCATTTAATGCTTTCCCCTCTCCTTGATGTTGACATTGTCGACCGTAAGAAGAAGAAGAAGGTGTCAGCCCCTTGGATTTCACTCCTCGTTTCAAATCGCTGCCGGCTCCAACCGTGAGCCCATCAGAACTCAAGCAAACAAGTTCTCCGTTCCCATTTTCCCTTTCCTTCTCGTTGGAGTATGAGAAGACAGGACACAAGTCACACAGCACATACCCTCTGGACATATATATATATATATATATTGTACAGACGTGTACATGTACATACACAATTCTTCTTCTTCTTCTTCTTCTTCTTCTTCTTCTTCTTTTTGGTCTGTTCTTGCCTTGGAGGATGAATGATTTATCTTCAGATCAGCCGTTGGTTGAGGAGATCACAGGATAGGAAGGCCGGACGCTGGCAACGCCAACGAGGGCAGATTTAAGAAAGGAAATTAAGGCCACCTTAATAACCGTAAACCAATTTGTCTGTGGCTCAACCCACCGACAAAACAACACAGTGTGGCAATCGGTGAGTCAACTCAACTACAGCCAGCTTGAGTGATTCCATTCAGATGCGATTCACACGCGGTTTTCCGCACCACCCCCCCCCCCTCTCTCTAGGGTTGAATTTGCTGTAATTTTTCTTAGGAGGATATGAATAGGAGTAAGAAAGGGAGTCCAGAGTTATTGATCGAATATCATTGTATTAAAAAATATTATCTTTCTCATTAAAATTTGACTTATTATAATTAAATTTATGTGGTTTTTTTATTTGGATTTCTCCGAGTATATATTTTTCTGTAAGCAGGTGATTATGAATCAAAAGCAAGCATCTAAAAGAGGATTTCGATTTCCAAGCGCAAAACTCCCTAATTGTCTCCCAACCAGTGCTGTATTGTCGTTAAGACATATTTGGGCATTGGGGACTGGCCAACATAGCCTACCTTCTAATTCAACCACTGACGAAAGTAGGAGGTTTAAAAATGGATTAGAGAACATGAAAATATAAGAGTATTAAAAATTTTATAATAAAAATTAAATTTATGATCTTTGAATTAGTAAATCGAGGGTGATACTATCATATCAAATTTCCATTCGCTGAAAAAATTGAGTTCACAAACATTTGAAGGGCTTGCCCTGCAGCCACGTCGTTATGTGAAATCATTTTCTCATTTATTTATTTCTGAGGCTATTATCTGTTCGTTGTGTGTTTGAAAACTTTGCACGCGAGGGAGTCGGTGGAATTTTAGGGTTTCTTTTTTTGGTTTTTTTCGGGTAAGTGGATACAGCTGTCGTGAAGGATCAATCCAACTGCCCAACCGATTCTCTCTCCCATTCTTCGGCTGCAAAAGTTCAGGTAATCATCTCGCTGGTCCAACTCGACTCCAAAACAGTCCCTAATTTCGACTGTTTCCAGCTGCCACTGTTCATCCCGCACCTCGAGGCTCGAACTAAGCCGAAGGTGATGTTTCAGGGGGGGATGGGAAAAACCCGCTACAGTCATCTACTTCTTCACTGTGAATCTGTTCTTCCGCAGTCTGACGAGAGTTTTCTGGAACATGAACACAGAAGCTGCTCTCACGAGTACACAGTGTAGTATGACAATACTGTGTGATGCGATACGATCCGATTGTTTTGAGACAAATTGTCGAAAATGAACCGTTGATATTTTTCACGTGTCAGCCTCTTTATAGCAGATATGTTGATATTCGTATGAACCGCTTCGGTTACGTGCACTCCAAGTCGGAAACTCGCATGCATTAGCGTAACTGTAGCTTCGAATAGCATCCGACCGATCCATCCAAACATTTTGCTCTAAGAAGGTCACACGTGCGGTTAATTCTTCCCTGGATGATGAATGGGGGAAGGGAGGAGCGTGTGGATCACGCTCCGGAGAGGAGAGTGGGCTGGGGGACGGACCGCTTTCTGGGATCAGCGGATGCTTTCTCGGAATGAAAGTCAAAGGGATTCATTCAATCAACTCCCCTTCGCGTCACGTGAGATTCTTCCAGGCTGTCTGTGGGGCCCTGCCGACGTGGAAGTCAGTTTCAAACCCAGGTCATCTTCTTTTTTTTTTGGGGGGGGGGGCGGAATTATAATTAATTACCAATGTAGTGAGAAGATAAAAGGCGTCGATTGGCCCTTTTTTGGTGACGGCCGATCGGGGCCGTTGATTTCCTGTAGACGGTGGGCTCTAGATATGGACAACTAGACAGCTGTAAGCCGAAGGGTGAAGAAAAAGGACGGATTGGTCAAAAAGCCTTCCACGGCGGGGGCCCACATTACATTAGGGCCGTTTCAAAAACGTTCCGGCTTTGATTTTCTTTTTTCTTTTCTTTTTTAAAAATCGTGTCTGTGTGAAACAGCTCGGAGTCCTCTGTCATGTTTTAGAGGCTCCAGATTTTATTTTATTTATTCATTTTTTATTTTTTAGTTATATCAATCATTTTTAACATGATACCATAGAATAGATTGAGTATAAATGTATTTCATGTCTAAATAAATTGATCTCCTATATAATCCATTTAAATGGATGTGTTAATATGGATTGAATATATATAACCTAATAAGATACGATTAAATATATTTAATTGTACATTAAATTTATTAATTCATTTAACATATTTAAATATATATCATATTTATTGTGTTAATTTTGTTAATAGTATTTCGTGTAAATTACACATTTAAGTTATACGAAATTCATAGTTAAGGGAGTCATGTTTATATAGGAGATTTATGACCCATTTGCTAAATTAATCATATACGGATCAAATGGGTTATTACACAAATCCATTTATATACGACAAAACACATATTATTGACCCTAATTTTAGTACTCACACTGAAACTCTGAAATTTAAAAGCCACGCATTCAATTTTTATTAGTAAAATTTTCAAGTCCTCTTATCTATTTATATGGGTATTTGATTTTACTTTTGAGTTTGGCTTTCACCCGATTCTTAAATTCACCAATGCATGCACGCACACACATGTGTACATATTTCTTATTTTGACTACGATTATTAGTTATTTATTTATTTTTTCTGGGCAGTGATGATCGTGGATGTTGATTAACATTTTTTTCATCTTGCATAGAAAATCAAATAAGGTTTCCCTTTCTATTTTCCTTGATAAATTATCCGATTTCTTGTTTTATATAAAATATTACGTGACAATATGATCACATTTTTAAGATTTATCTTAAAAGAGAAAGTTTTGTCTTTTGGTGGCACGTTAGTTTAAATCTCATTTAACCAAGTCAGTCGGTCCATTAAAGATTCGACTTCGCTAATGTGGGCTTCTTTTATTTACATTAATTTAACCTAAAATATTTATTAGAAAGAAAAGATATATAGTGGTTAAAAGGGAGGGGCGGGGGGCGAAGAAGGCTTAATTGTTCCGATGGATGGTTTAAAGTCGGAAAGGTTTGGGCAAAGTCCGCTGGCATCCGTACATGGGGATGGAGGAGGAACAGTACACGTCAACGCGACAGCCACCGCCACCACGGCCGCACCCCACCCCCAACTTAAATGTAGAAAGCCCAAAACGGTAAATGAGCAACAAACGACAAGAAACCAGACCATGCCAGCTTTAGAGGAAAAAGGGGTGAGAGAAATTGAGATTAGCATAATCTCAAAGGGCAAAAGGAGATTATGGGAGAAGGATAAACTGCCGTTTGCTACGTCCACGTTACAGTCTGTGCTTGAAGGATCACCTCGCAGCCACTGAACAAATGGTAAATCTCATAAATCATATTTACGGGTTATACTTAAAATCGAATGTTGATCTATTTAGGTTTGAACTTTGAACCGTCCAAAAAGAAATGAAAAGATATCTTATTAGAAACGGAAAAAAATATATCAATAAGTGCAACGTAATAATATTCATGGTTACGGCAGAAAATCACACAGAGAACCCACCTTCCTTCCACGAAGTAACCTTGAAACCTCAACCACTCCATCTCTCACTCTCGAAACTCTTGTATATAAACCCCCACCGCCCCCCACGAACCACACTCGCCTCCACCTCAATTCGTTCCTCATTGACCCGCAGAAAAAAAAAATCCCATCAAAGCTTCCGAGCCGCACTCGCTCACTCACAAACTCTCTCTACGGAAGGAAAGAAAATCCGACAATGGAAGCAGCGATCAGTGGCAACAACATCTGCTCTACCTCGGCCGCTTCTTATTCCTCGGACGAGTGTTCTTCCTCGGACCAATGCTACGCTGCTGCTGCAGCAATGAGCAGCGGGTCGCCCTCGGTCCACAACCACAAGTCGGATTTCGTCAAGGGTCCGTGGAGTGCCGAGGAGGACCGGATCCTTAGCCTGCTGGTCCAGCGCTACGGCCCCAGGAACTGGTCCCTCATCAGCCGCCATATCAAGGGCCGCTCCGGCAAGTCATGCCGCCTCCGCTGGTGCAATCAGCTCAGCCCGTCTGTCCAGCACCGCCCTTTCTCCCCCGCAGAGGACGAAACCATTATCGCCGCCCATGCCCGATACGGCAACCGCTGGGCCACCATTGCCCGCCTCCTCCCCGGCCGCACCGACAACGCAGTCAAGAACCACTGGAACTCCACCCTAAGGAGGAGGGCCACGTCTATCTCCTCCCCCTCCCCTTCAGCCCTCGTCGCCGCCGCCACTTTGACTGGCTGCTGTGGGGACGACAACAGAGCCGCCGGCGAGTGCAGCTGGGTCGTTCACGAGTACGCAAAATGCAATGCGGGGTCGCTGCCCATGGAGGAGGGGGATGACCCGTTGACCGCGCTGACACTGGGAAGGCCAGGGTTGGGGGCCGGGCCCGAGGATAAGAGGCTGACGCAGGAGCAGACGCCGGCGGCGGACGTGCCGGAGGGGTTCTGGGATGTGATGAGGGGTGTAATTGCGAGGGAGGTGAGGGAATATATGAACTCCACGCTGGCCGCTCAGACATCCGGTTTTCTTTAATCAAGTCCAAGGGCTCTCTCTCTGTTTTTTTTTTTTCCTTGATGGGGAGTAACGCAAATCGTAAATTGGATGGAGGCTATTTTAGGGATTTTCATTAATTCAATGTTAATGCCTAAGTTAAAGGAAATCCTAGGTACGTTGCGACACATACTCATCCATGGACCGAAAGTTGAGTCCATCATGTCTCTATTTCCACACGTTTCGGCTTTAAGAAGACATCGAGAAACAAAGAATTGAATGTCAATTGAAACACTCAAACATCGATTAGCCCGATTGGGGAGGTTGTATGGGCTGACGTGGGCCCGATGGATTAGGCTGATAGCCGCGACAAAATTTGGTATAACAGTTGATAAGCGACAACTTAGTTGATAATTGTTGAGTTTTCATCCATAGTATTCTCAACAATACGGTCCAAAAGCACTGAGTTTGGATCGAGTTCTCATCCGAACGGTTTATTCGTCAGTTTCCTGGCGATCTTACATTATTGGACATAGAGCTAGTAATAACTGTGTGGTGTATGTATCATCCGGAAACGGAAGATCTTAGCTCCCACTTTCGGCCATATATATGCTTAATCATCAGTTGCTCCAGTTGGGTGGATCAGGCATGGGGAAGAACTTCACCATCCTGGATGGGTAGTCGTCACTGCTTGACGAGCCGCCACTGGTTCAGCACGGCCTCAAACCCAGCCTTCCCGGCACCATCCGTCTGGGAGGCAAGCAGCTTAGCGTTCTTTTGAAGTCTCTTTTGATGTAGCTAGCTCAGCTGGTTCGGCAGCGAGCACACTTCGTGTGGCGCTTCATAGTTTTGAGCAGGCAACAGGGGAAGGCCCATTTAGCGCACATATCAGTATATCACCCACCATGAAAGTTAATGCAAATTTAGCGGAAGAAGCTTTTTCATTTTTCTGGCCCCCATAAACGAGATCCACGTGCCTAAAAGGATTGATGCGCGAGAAGGATAACTTTTGATGATGTTCGATGAATTTATGTACGCATACGAACTGAACTTGTCATTGATGTAGAAGGGACTGCTCCTCAGAGTCCATCCAATCAGCGTAGTGGTAGCCAGGGCGCCGGTTCTCGGATCCTCCGACTGCGACGGTCTTGGTCTGGCCAACTCCCCAGGTAGATGCTGGGGTTGCCCAACACCATCTTCGTCATCATTGACGTGAAATCCAATGAGGATAAGCGCCAAAGGCACACGACGACCAGAGAAAGCTTAGACAAGAAAATTGTTGGGAATTTTCACTAATCGTGAGTTGTTGAGGTTATGAGGCTCATATAGTAATAAGAATCATCATTAAAAGTGGCTCAAATGTATAATTTTCTTTCCTTGGACGGCAACAAGGTCTTTCCAAAAAAAAAGGGGAACGATTAGTTCTGTTGTGTACAAGCTTTTGACTGGTGGTACATCAGCAATTTAATGCACAGTTGATCCTTTTTCTCGATTTGAGGTTGCTGCTTAGCTTCTGCAGGTTTCGTCTTTCTTACTTTTTGTGCTTTGGATTGACTCACCGGGTCTTCAATGGAGGCGGATCGATCAACGTGAGTGCAAAGCTGACTCGAACGCTGCCCTCAGAGAAAAGGGAGAATTGTGATTCACAGAGGCAACTTAAATCGGGTAAAATCCCATTTGAAACAGGGGAAAACATGGGCATTGCAATGATTAAAGAAGCCATCCAAGTCTATGCCATAAAAGCAGGAATATTTGCGCAACGAGTAAATTTTACAGTTGTCTGATTCGTTCTCGGCATATCTTACTGCCTGATTCGACTCCTGAAATCTTACGCTAGTAAGATGGTGCATCAATTGTCCTATGCATATAGAGCCATTGATATATGAGTTTAGTGGGGAGTCCTCATATATTGGAAGTTTTCTGCTATCGAGAAGTTCTAGTGGAGGACGCTTGCAGACAAGTCCGAAGTATCTTGAGCTAGCCGATTATTTCGGAAGATACTTCTTGAAATGAATCTCTTCAATTTCTCAGATTCTCGAATCATACGTTATTGAAGTTTCCGACCTTTCAATGAGCTACAAAGATCGAAGGTATCCGCTGCAGAGCAAAATGAATCATCCCATATGCGTTCGTGCAGGGAGCAGCGGTATTCCAGCTGTATCATGGTGGGGGGGTTTTTCAGTGCACTTATCAAATGTTTTGGGGATTCCGTGATGTGATTTGGACACGATCAGACGGCTGTAAAGCACCAAACTCTGCAAGGTGCTCAAGCGTGTGGACCAGGGTCAGGGAGTAAATAACCACAGGGTCTTAAACTGAAGAGGGTTGTTGGAAACATCAGAATGTTGATCAATGCAGTCATTGGTAAGCAGAACGCAGGACGATGGTCCCCCGAAACCAGCACCAACTTGACATAATAGGAAAGGTGAAAACATAACGAGGATGAGGATACTAATCCAAAGTTCCTACCGTGAACCTTTCAGGACTAGATGATTCGATATTTGGCAGCAAGAGAAAAGATGCAAATTGAGTTTCTGCCATTGATATTTTGCCCTTTTTTTTTTTCACTAGGAATCTGTCAAACCGAGTCCCTAGTAGAGCATGAACACTTTCCGACTTCTTCTGATTTTATCAGAGCAGTTATCATCATCATGGGCATAAGATTACCTAAGGCGATAGGAACCGAATCACATCAAAATATACAATTATGAGAAAAGAAGAGTGGAGTGGCTTCAGGAAGAATTATGAAGGATGAAAGCTCACAATGCCTGTTGCTTGTTTGCTTCATCAGATTTAGCAGCCACTGGGACGTCAGCACCAGCAGTTCTTCCGTCAATGCAAGAGGAGCACTTCCTCTCAGCCCAGCCCTCCATATCAGTATCATACTCTCTGGTTCCCATCCTTCCCCTTCCTGAGCAGAAGTAACCGATCGCAACTGCAATTGCGCCTAGCAATACCACCATCACGATCATGCCAATGAACATGCCCACCGATCCATGGGACGGCCTACTCTCAGAAGATTGCCGGGACGGAGGCATCAGCACTCCAGGATAGAGAACCAGAGAGATATTGACCTTAGTTACCTGATGGGGAAATCCCTTCTTGGGTGGAAAACTGAAGCTCAGGTCACTGAGAGAACTCTACTTTGTGTAGTTCGGATCTCTGCTATGCTTTTAAGTACCCAAGTCCTGTTCCTGATGAAGGGCAAGTAGTCACAGGGGACCACAGTAATAGCAGTACATAAAAATTATGTCTGACATTTATTGATCATGCTCATGGGCAAATAGTGTTTATGCTTTTTGCTCTCTACTTTTGCAGCCGGATTGTAGCTCGAATCAAAAGGCAAGCATGAAAAGGTTGGAAGATTATAAGAGCTATAAACACAGAAACTCATCACTATAGACCTACTAATTATTCAAGCATGAAAAGCTCAACTTTTGTGGCCGGATTGTAGCTCGAAACACATTTCACACACTAAGCATAATTTACGATGTCGATTTGGCAAAGATCTGAATCTTAGCCGCTCAGATTGATTGTATATGGATACGAGATACTTGCTGACCACAACAGCCCATGAAATTCCCCTTACACCACACTTTACAACTTAAGAATTCGATCACAGGGTAATTACCGCTGCAATCTCAGTCCTCCTTCGGCACCCATCTCTCTCGTAGATGACATTCGAGCACATTCATCACATGTATTACTAGATTAACTGGATCCCATCTTTCCCAGGAAAGATGCTTTCGATATTGTGCTACGTGAATGACAGCAACTGGAGCGCAGCTAGATGCCTTTATGCCGATAGGCAAGGAGTAACCGCGACTGGTGGTGATCTCCTATCCAGGCATGTCCCCAACCTGGCGATAAACTTGTTGAGAAGTAGCGTAGGATTGAAAGCTAGAGGAGCAGGAGTGTCAGCACAAACAAAAACTGGAAGGAATCCCAACTTCATGTCAGTTTTCGAAGGAGAGGTTTTTTTTGCTGCTGATTGCCATGAAGATTCCCAACAATGATGGGCTGATGTTTGAGAATGCACGATGAACAATGTGAACCTTTTTAAAATTTTTTTTTTACAGAGATTAGAGGAAGATTTCCCAGCATCACAGATTCACACACACAGTAAAGCGGAAAAGGTGATGCCACCATTTTGAATCAAATTCTGATTAGTGAATTAGATATCAAACTATGTCAGAAAGAAATTTTCCTTTTTTCCATTTTTCTTTTGTTGTAATTTTATAGACCGCTTTTGGACCTTTAAAAAAAGATCAATACCATTGCTGTAAATAATCGGAATAAATTTATCCACAAAAAGTAAAAAATCAATCTATGAACAGACACATTGCCCCAAAATTTCTACAATAAAATTTGGTGGGTCGCTTGCGGCGACTGCTTGTACAGACGTTATATATAGTCTTTGTTTCTGTGTCGTTGTCCTCTCTCTCCTTGAGATTCCTAAGCCAGCTGCATAAGAATATTGTTTCATATGTCCGATACTAAGCTCCTAGGAGGAGGAACTGGCCAGTGGGTTCTCCAATCTTCAACAGCTGAACAGCTCCTGTCAAGATAAGATCAAGAATTGGTCGAGCTTATGCTCTTCTAAGAGGCCCCCGGGCTGGGTGATCTTTCCTGAAGATAGATAAAAGAAAAAGGACACAATGTCAGATAGAATCTATGTTTTGAAGAGAGGCTGCGTGATTTTTACAGGAGAAAATACATATGATGAAAATGTTATGCTTCCATCTGATGTTCATTCCTTTTGCTTAATACATTACGATTGATTGGTTTGTGAAAGAATTTACCAGCTTTTTGTTTGTCTTACTGGAAAATGAAGAAATACGGTGAAGACTAATTGCAACAGACTGCACAATCCAACATGCGTATCAACTAAAAGCAGGAAATCCGTTTATAAACTGCTCGTTTTACAACTTACCCCGAACCTCAAACTAGGAAATGGAAGATGCTGATCGTGAGAGTTCCTTAAGAAAGAATGCTGAAGTAGCTTAGAAGCTGATGGGCGTTCTGCAGGATTTCTTCGGAAGCAGCACTCGAGAAAATCCTTTCCCTCCGCTGATAAATTTTCGGGAATAGGTGGGCTTCTGTTTAGGACCTTGAACATTGCCTGATGCTGATTAATGAACATCTATCAGACAACTTAATAAAGAATCAAATATCTATAGTCAGGCGGGGCTTGGGCTAGAACTTCAAAGACGACTTCTTTTGCTTTAAATCTAAGGAAAGTCATGAAAAATATAATCAATCCGATAGGAAGCAACAGATCCAGCGACATAGCTCAATATATAAGAAACTTTTCAAGCCCAGAATTCAAGACCCCCTCATACTTATGCGCAGGCTTTAATTCGTTCACATTATTAGTTGATAAACATATCCCATCTAACAGCTAAATTTTAATACATTATCAAAGCACAAGTTCCAATTTCACGTCTATCTTGAGACTCTGAAGTCTGATCATCTTATGTCAGTTGGCAAATATTACTATTCAAAAAAACAATGTCAGTTGGCAAATAGTTGAAAATTTACACGATAAACAAGCTTACCACTGTTAGGTTGCTCCAAGGGGGTTTGCCATCCATCATTTCGATGATGGTACAGCCCACACTCCATATATCAACAGCAAAAGCAACCTCGGGCTTCGTGTCACTTGTGACAGCTCCCTGAAGGATCTGCATATGTATGTCGTAATAATTGAAAAGGCTATTTGAAGACAAAAATTGTAATTATAATTATTAGACTTCTGTGGGATATTCTGCAATCATCAACCAAAAAATAAGATATACCTCAGGAGCCATCCAGTACGGACTGCCCTTCAGAGATAAAACGGACACTTGCCCTGAAAGCTGAACAAAACTTGAGTTAGCAAACAGAGGTTACTCTTGTGGAATAAAATCAAAGATCAGAAACAACGCCACCTCAGTCATGTTTGCAGATGAAATGCCAAATGGCTCAAATTTGGTCAGACCAAAAGACTTTACATTTTCAAGACATCAACATTCAGGCATGTCATAAGATATGTCAGGCAGAAAGGAATTGGAAAGGAAATAGTGTTGTCGAGTTTCATACATGTACCTTGTTTTCTGATATTCCTATGAAAAAAATGTAACTCGTAAGTCTATTTACAGGGCTTTTTTTTCTAACACATAACATGCTATGCTCTTGCGCCATCGGGGAAAAACCATTCAGATTTGTTCACAAAGTTTAAGTACTCATAGTTGACTCCATATTCACTTTTTCTCAGTCAAAATGGAGGTGTGAGAGAAAGTTAATAACTTACATGTTTGGCCATCCCAAAATCAGCTAGCTTAACAACCCCCGTGGCATCGACAAGCAAATTAGCCCCTTTAATATCCCTACCGACAGAAAATCATCCATATTAGTTACTTCACTTTCAAAAATCAAGCAACAGATGTGTTTGAACGCCCAAAAACCACATCAGCCTTGGTAATTGCCAATTTAAGTTAAACATAGACAATGAAAGAACCATTGCTTTTGATTTCTAAATACATGCATATTTCTTTGGGTTACCTGTGGATCGTGTTAGTACTATGCAAATAAGCAAGCCCAGAGAGGATATGCCGAGTAAAGTTCCGGACAATTGATTCAGTCATAGCTCCGAAATGTTCCCGTACATAATTGTTAATTGATCCAGGATAGACATACTCCAAGTAGATGTAAAAGTGATCATCATCCTGCACAAAAGAAATCATATTTGATCTGTCTTACAAGAACGAGTAACCCCATTTTACAAATTACCAGCAGTGGTTTGGGTTCTTACAGTTTCACTACCATAATATTGCACAATATTCGGATGTTTCAATTGACGGAGAACCTTGATTTCCTGTAAAAACACACAATGAGGACTAGAGGATGATAGAGGAGAAAAGAACAACAGTCAAGGTATAACCTGCTTACAGGTTTTCATTCTACACCTTTGTTTGCTTTCTGATTTCATCCTCAACATGACCCAAATTTTCTAGTTCCATGTACCATCTTCTGTAATCTTTCCATTATAGGGCCATCTTTTTAAAATTGATTTTTTCAGAAGTATAAATAGAAAGGTTTTAAAAGGAAAATCATGGAAAAAAACATAATAAAAGGCCAAAGAGCTACTAATTGGCTGGCTAATGAAAAGTTAGATCTACTATTAACATATTTTACCACATGAGGCACATAAACCAGAACAGGATTCCATGTCATTAACTATATTCTATAACCTCATAGAAGAGCATGAACGAGAACAGCAATAGCAAAATAACTTTACCTGCTCCAGCTGCTTTATGGATTCGGCACATTTTTGGTCATCGGGTACAAGGTCCACTTCTTTCATAGCACAGAGTGCTCCCGTTTCCCTTATAGCAAAAGAAGAAGAAGAAGAAGAAGAAGAAATATTCAGTAATCAAAACGATGCACAATTTCATGTTGATCAAACGGTCAAAAAAATCGAGGTACAAAAGCCCATCTCAGTTCCAATGGCCCTTCCCTGATTCCGAGTGGTGTGACCAAATAGATGGGCTTCATCAAGAGTCTTAACTTCAGCCATAGGCCCCAAGGGGAGCTACATAAGGTCTCACTTATCAAGAGCAGAAAAAATAGGAGAAAAGAGCTCACAGTACCTGTTTGTAGCAACATATACACTCCCAAATGTTCCACGGCCGATTAGCTTCCCTTTCTGCCACTGACCTCTAGAACAAGAGATGTTCGGCTTATTATTAGCTGTAGACAACTGAGACTTGAGTTGCGGCCCCGGTGGAAGGGGTAATGGATGGGCATTAAGGTTACCCTCATACCACGTGCCAGGAGAGTCCTTAGCTAATTTAGGATGATGCATTGGCAACGTAACACTCCTTGGGCTTTTTGCATTGCAAAAGTCTCGGCATGATGTCGGGCTGTGGATTGGGGAGTGGTCAGCACTTTTTGTGTCACTATTGGGCTCAAGTGTGGGCCACCCCTTAAATACAGGTGGTGATCTCGGCGGGCTGATAGCTGGGCTTGAAGGAGCACTCCTTGCAGGGGTATTCAGTCTCAAGTTGTGCCTGTCCAAGTTCAGGTCTTTGGAGAATCCCCGTCTAACATAGGTTGTTGGTTTAGGTGTCTTTATTGTCGATTGATCAGCAGTTTTTGCTGAAGTTTCACTAATTGAATAACAAAGCAAAGTGGCACTCATCAGTGTCAAGGCAATCATATGTCAATTAAATGCATTCCAGATTGTCAAAATATTTCTGATGGACCATCCTGGGAGTTAATTAGCCAAACTTGAGAGAGAGAGAGAGAGAGATAGTCAGTGGTGTTATCAACTTCTATTGATGGGATTAGCAATCCAATCCAAGGTAGCATAGAACTATAGAAGTACCTTTCTGACATTGCAACTATAAATATCATCCTTTATATCAATCTGATACTAAGAATATACTGATTTAGAGAAAATGTAGAATAAGCAGAACACAAACAACATGTACTTGCGCTATTCCTGACCTCATAATATGCAAACTATCGACTGTGCTGTGCTCTCTATGACACTGTCTCTCAATCATGTTGAGAATCCAAATTCTAATCCTTGAGACAGGGCAAAAAATATTGGCAATCCACTAATTGATGCTAGGGCAAAGCATATTAAGAATATCCCAAAATTGGCAAGATTGGTATCACTACCAGATACGTTCCTATGAGTGATCAAATTCACGATATCTTGGGGATGGTATATGAACTCGTTGATAGTCAAAGTCAAGGCTTAATCATTCATTTCAGTCAATGAAGATACGATTATCATTTCCCCAGCATAAATTGCATTTGTAAGATTGTCTGAGTTTACTGCTCATATATTTACTTGAAGAATTTCAAGCGTAATCAACAGACTAATTCGCAATTGAAACAATATGAATGCAAGCATCCGTTCGATTCTTATGGATTACCAGTTGAAAAATATAGAGCCCCCTCGAGCTTGGAAGTAGGTCCTTACATGGTCGGCGAGCTGAGGTTCCCGGGCCCGGAGATGGGACCTGCTGCACGGCCAGAGACAAGCTCGGGAAGGGGCAGAGGCTGGGGCACCGCCATGGACCACCGCCGCTCCGCTCCACCGGGCGATGATCGCGACTGGAGCCTTGACTCAGGCGAGACAGGCATTGACCGCGACAGGCAGAGGCTCCTCAGATGCCCGAGCCCAAGCTCGTCGTCTGTGGCGTGGCGGAGCTTCCTCGACCGGGTGAGTCGCCTCCGCTCCGGGAAAGAACGCCGCCGCTCGCCCATCATCGTCAACCCCGCTGCCTGGCCGGCATCGCCGACGAGCCCGAGGGGCAAGGGAGAATCAGTGGGGGAGGGAGAGCAGGAAGAGGAGCAAGAGTAAGGAGCTCTATGGGACGAGTTCATTCGATCCAGAGGGGATAAAGAATTCTTCTTGGCAAGCGTACGAGGAGCAAAACCCATCTCGACTCGATCAAACCGGAGCTCTCCATGTAACAGTCACAGGGCCACGGACCTTAGAAGCAGCCCGGTGGTTTCCCCTTTCTCTTCTTGCTCCCTTTGACTTTTCGTCCTCTCCCTTCTCCCTTTTTGTCGTCTTGCTCTTGCCTCTTCCAACTTCCAGTAATACTTTTCATGACTCCTTCATTACGTGTCAGATGTACTGTAACTTGAAAAAAAAAAGTAAGTATAAGATTATCCGCTATTACGATCCATCAATTTAAGGTTTTGGATCGACGGATATGGTCCGATTGAGCCAGGTTTTGCCATTGAAAACGAAGTAATTTCCAATTGACTATTGTGACAAAGAATGAATCAAACTTGTTTCTAGGCGGTCGGTCATCATGTCGCGTTGAATCTCGCCTTTTCGCTCACGCATATGGCTGTTCACTGGTCGGATCTTCCTGGTCAGAGGGTTTTTTTTTTTTTCTGTTTAAAGAAAGCCGATATGACATCGGATGGAGAACAGGCAAACCGATTCCACAGATCCAGAAACAACTTTCATCTAAAATACCGGATATAACCAGCAATCAAATTCAGCTCAAAGAACATACAAAAACATCCTAAAACGACCGATAATAGACGGACAAAGATAAACATAGCAAGCTGATTATCCTAGATGTAACAACACTGCTTCTCCTAATGGGAAGTTATCTAGAAGGGTTTCAGTTAATCGCAACCGATCTCCCAAAGAGAGCACACCCGAGAGGAGTCGACATCTCACATTCACTAACTCTGCATTGCACGAGTTATAGGCGTCACAGTGTCCAATGCTTCGAATGGACGGTCGAGACCCAGCAAGGAGGTGATGCTTCAGCCAGGCATTCGACTTAGTGGAGTGATTCGTATGGACTAAGCTGTGCGCCTCCACCACCAACCCCACCCCCTCTACGGGATAAGCGTTGCAATTGCTATTACTGGGTCAGAGGCTTGGGCAGTTTCAGGAAGGAGACCAGAAAAGAAAAAATTGACACTCCTCTTCAACGCTTGCTTCTTGCAGAAGAAGAAGAAGAATGAGCATTTTCAAATCAATGGCGCAGAGTCTCATCATGACCGTATAACAAGTATGTAGATAATAGTTGACAAATGGCACCCGACCAAAATTGAATCAAGTAAAAAAATAATTTTTATGATTTCACTTATCCTCGTTTGAATGGTTCTAACTATATATTGCAATAAATTGGTAATACTAACCACCAAGATTGATAATGTCAAACGCTGAGGAAGACCCACCTAGGTAAATTTATGATATTAATCTCGGTCTTGTTTATGATTTCTTTTCCTTGAAGCCAAACCAACCAAAAGTCAAGGTTGACCCAGAACAAAAATAAAAGGAACAGAGAGAGAGAGAGAGAGAGAGAGAGAGAGAGAGAGAGAGAGAGAGAGAGAGGAGAAACCCTAATTTTGCGTCGGAAGAACGGCTAGAGAGAGGAGAGGGGTTGAATTGGTCAACATCTCCACGTACCACCTGACCTCATATAGAAATAAGACTTTATCATAGTTTTAATTGCATCATGCTCGTGGAGATAACTGACCACATTAGTCACACTTTAGTAGAATGAATATATGCGATATGTTAACGTGGGCATGTTTACTTGAATAAGATTTCTGATTCAAATATCATAAGTCATAAAAATACATATTCACAAGATATTCACTTCTGAGGAAGCTGAGTATGTTCAATTATGGATAACTCAAAGTTGTATCATACTTTTGAACCGTATGTTAATTTACGGTTGAATATGAATTTCACATTATTTTACACTGATATATTTCTTTCTCACATTTTAATAATATGAAATGTTAATTCTCCGTGCAATCTCCTTCTAGGTTTTGTTTTTTTTTTTCCCCTTCTATTTATTATTCTATTGATAAATAGTCATTCACCTGTTTGCCGTGATTCAGTCGGCCCTTTGAAAGGCCCAACTCAGGATAGCCATTCCGGACTCCATAATCCGTTCCTCAAACATGGGCCGGGCATGAAATAGCCATTCCCGAGGTGCGTAAGGGCCTCAGGAATAGTGAATCCTGACCCCGCAGCAGACCGGAATCGGCTATTCCTATGCTTTCCCGGCGTTAAATACACAATACTACTCTTCCTCGCTCGATCGAGCTGCATCTTTCATGGAGGCGTGCCGCTGGCGCTCCTTCACGAGGAGCAAGGCGCCGTGCTCCCTCCGACATTTCATCCGCGCTTCATCTTCCACTTCATCTGCCGCCAGCCCTAGGCCAGTGAGCTGCTTCTCCGGCGGCGGGTTAGACGGGTGCAGTGCGGTTTATCAGCATGCTCTCAAGTTCCAGAGGCCCACCGTCATCCGGTGGCAGCCGCAGCTCGTGAACAAGGTGAGCTTTATCGGAACCGTTCAGTATCCTCTCAAGCGGGTCGCCAAAAGGGACAGTTCCTTTGGAGTTCACACAATGCTCTCTGTACAAGTTCATCCCGGTTCGAACCGTGCCTTTTGGTAAGTTGATTATTGGACGAGGTTGAGTGTTTCTACTTGCATCTATAATTTTTATCGTGACCGAGAGATTATGAATTTCAAGTAAAGCTTTCCCCTTCTGTTCTCTTCTCGTGCTGCTACTCAGAAAAGTTTTGTTTTTGACCTGTTTGTGCAGGATGATGCTGATGATGTGGAATAAGATGGCTGAGATGTCACTGCAGCACTTAAAGCCAAATGATTTTATCTACGTTTCAGGGAAGTTGGATTGTTACACAAAGGCTGCCAGAGATGGACAGCTTAGAGCATATTACAAGGTTGAGATAGTTCCGGAGGTTACTAAAGTTTCTGAGAATGTTTTCAGAAATATTTGACAAATTATGCCTAGCTTTTGATGTTCATACAAAGAATTTGTGGATGTTCGCTGGACAGTCAAGAGGAAATTAATGAAACATTGATATGTTTGGTCTGGTAATCTCAGTGACTTTAGCAGCCTTCTCCAAAATTCAGGTCATGACCTGTGTAATTGCTGCACGAAGAATTTGGTGATTCGTTGATTGAGCCAGAAATCTTTCCCGTGAAACAATGATGAAGAAGGCCTTTCTTTTTGGAAGTTTCGTGTTTTGCCTTTTTATTTGCATATATATTGTTTGTGCAATTGGAATATGAGGACACTAATCTGTGTGGTGCTACGTACAAAAAATTATGGCTGTTGGAGCTTGATGTCAACTTCTTAAAAAGACACAGGGAAACCTTCTCTAACGGATAGTGAGATGAAAACATTGTGAGGTTGTTATATGTGCGCCTGGCTCTATCTGATTGATGAATTTCTTTTATGTCTGGATGGATAAATCTTTATCATTTAAATGAGATCATTCCTCTCCGAAAACTCAAACTCAATACTTCTTGAATAGGGAGAGTTTTTATTCAGTATGTTACCACAGGGGGACTATTTTTCAAGCTAAATCTTATGCAGCATGCTTCCTTTTTGCGTTTTTCTTTAGGTAAATGTTGATGAACTAAATTATGTTGCAAAGCAGATTCAACAGCCAGTTCCCCAAAATCCAGATGAACCGATGTCAGGTAAACTTATGTGAATCCAGCTCTTTATCACTTCCCTTTCTCTTCTTATTTTTGGGTCAACACTGGATTGTGCTGGGAGAGAGAGAGGTAACAATGTTTCCAAGGAAAAGAAATGCAAATTAAGACATCAATAAAAGTAAATTTATATACCATACATATAGAGAAGTGTGTAATATCTGGTTTTGTGTACATTTCCAAAAAGGACATTCGTCCAACAATGTGGAGGGTTGATGCACATATTGGATGGGAAAGGGGAAAGTATGGTTGCATCCATCTCCCTCTACCTCCTGAAAATAACTCCTTTTTTCTAACAAAGGACAAACTCTCCCTTCCAAATCCTTGCCATTTGAATCCTTCCAAATCCCTCAATCAAATGGGAAGTATCGAGTTTTCATAGCTGTCTCTTTTATGTGTGTTGAAACCTCTTGTCCACAGAGATCATGACTCACTGATGGGTTCCTTCTGATTGAGTAATCCTCTCATTTCTGTGACCCTTTTCTGGATATTTTATGCTGCTGCTGATGTCATGTTGTTTTCTCCAATACATGTAGGTGCTTCATTTATTGAAAAACGGAAAGAACGGCTCATCCTCTGGCAAGTGTTTTTCGCCAACCCATATGAGTGGTGGGACAACAGGAAACATAAGTCAAATCCACGTCAACCTGATTTTAAGCACAAGGACACAGATGAAGCTCTTTGGCTGCAATCCAATGATCCTCCTTGGGTAAAGAGACAGCTGCAACTGCTTGACTCAAAAATGGAAGAACTGGGACCTGTATACTATGCCAGTTCTCGTCACCGTGTCTCCATGTGGGAATACGATGAATGAGGATGCCTCTGCAGAGCAAGAAGGAATGGATGTGGAAATGAACTGTAATGGTGGAGAAGTTGCAAGTCTACATGCCAGTCAAGATTTCTGTTGCTTCGCTGATTGTGAGTTCAAAGGCTACTGTGAGTATGACCTTAACAAAGATATATAAGGTTCGAAAAGCTTTCAGATGAGAAGACAGTGGGCAAGGGATAGGGATTAGTCTTGAGAATTCTTGTCTAAAAGAATGTATGTAGGCCCTGGTAATTGTTGCTGGAGAGCTTTGTATTTCAATTGCCGAAGAAGCACGAAGGAGCTGTCAGCTTGCATGGGCATTCGAATGGGCATTCTATAGACTAGAAATGCTGTAACACTTCTTCTCCCATAGACAGGACAGTGAATGGAAGGAGTTTTAAGGTTCTCTTCCCAAGGGATGGAATCTCTGTTTGCAGCAAGAAGCTGCTGCATCGCTCTCTACTTACCGGCTGGTGGACACTGGAACAATGCTGAGCTCGATGAGCATCCAGGAGCTTGAACCACCTCGAACTCCGATAAACCAAGAGCTTATCTACTTATCAGGCCTTTTGGGCATGTTATAGTGTCTTAACTCAATACTCTCATGTATCAGAAAGTTGCTGATTATTGCATGTACGTATTTTGACCTCTATTTGCATAAACTGCCATGTACAGCTTATTATATTTTACATCTTTGAAACGACATCCGAGCTTAGAACACAAGGAAGGATCTCGACAATGTCCCCATATTGTTCTCCCAACATCAGCATGTACCTCTGTAGCAGGTTCATAAATTATTCTGTGGTTATTCCCAGAATGGGCTCCATTGGCCCAAATGATTCATGGGCCTAATTCGATGTCTCAATGCCTTCTAGGTTTGTAACTGGCTGTGTATCTGGAATCTCAATTGAATCATCAGCACCGGTTCATGTTGGTCCAGTGATCTAAATCTCCATCACCGATGATACACACCCGCACGCATATACACACACTTTCAAACATTTGGAGTACATTGAATTGATTTGACTGGTTGTCGTGCCCCACCGATGCTGTATTCCTCTAGATATAAGCTTTTTCTTTGGTTGACGAAGACTTTCGGGGGTCGCCTTGCCGGTCAATGAGCACTCATTCAATAATTTAAGTTGGCGGCCTGCTCATGCCCGTGCATTTCAGCATCTGACGCGCGCATACGGACAGATGGGGGCGAGCCCCCGCGCTTCGTTTTCTTCTCAGCCAGCCAACGGTCAACCATTAACGTCAACGCAAGACTTTGCTCAGCCACCAAGTATTGTTCCTCCATGAATCCACAGAACCCCAGGCTATTAAACCTCCGCACTTGGATCAATGTTAGTGCATGTGAGTCGGATTTCGAATCTCAAACCAACCAAAAAAAAAATCATGAGAAAGGGCCGGTGAATTACTGAATATGGGGTGATTAAGTCGAGGAAGAAACAATTTTTTTTTCCTTCAGAAGTGTCCATGAGACATGCCCCTCGTCGCATATTTCATCCTCCTACCACTTTAGATTGCATTCATATGATTTCCATTATAAGATTATACATCAACGGATGATGGTATTCCACTCGACATTTTTAGGGTCACGGGTCGATATCGATTGTCGAATATATATATCTAGCAAATGATGCACTACGTGTGGTCGTATTTAAAAGAAAGAAAAAACAGATAAATATGTAAAATCGTATGGATAATATATAAGAATATAAGATCCTTCATCATCAAGCTGCCTTGTACCAACCATATTTCTGAATGAGTGCGGTTGATGATGGTGACACGGTGCAAAGTGGGGATAAATTATCGGAGTGTTGGGCGGGGGGGGAAAACAAAGAGTCCACTCAGATTAATTAAAAATATCAGTGAAGCAACTTCCGAGTGATTTCCTCAGACGTCGACGTCTGCGGAAGATCCATATTCCTCTGCAGTCGAAGAAATGGACGCGTCCACACACTACGCATCGCCGACGGCAGCGGTGTGTCCTACTTGTACATGTAGTCACGTGATCTCCGGTCCAATCGACACGGCACGTGGATGTGACCCGATAATCGCGATGTTAGATTAATGTAATGCTGTCTCCTGGCATCGGTCATCAGTAAAAGCTCCCGCACGGAGCATCGATTAATTGCACGCCACGCTTCTCCGACTATGAATTGCTCCCAAATGCGGCTGGAAACGCCGGATTTGTCGACCGGCTGACTGTGCAGTCTGCCGATTGTACCGGGTCCCGCGGGCTGGACGGTCTTGCTCTCGTTTAAGTATTATGAGCGTAATTTCCTGGTGATATACTGTGATTAATGATGCACCGAAAGACATTAGTCAATAAGAATCACACATGAAAGTCAGCCGTGAACACCACTCCACGGTCCCTCCACAGCACTGAACACTCCCTTCTCGTCTCTCCACCCTCACTCGCTGCCTCCCTCTCTCTCTCCCTCGACCCCTACTTCCGCGTCTGCCGGAAGCACGACAGGATGCCCATGACCGTGCCAGACTTCTTGCCCGGCCAGGCAGCGGCAGAGCTGCTGAAGGTGCTGGTGCAGATATCGGGCAAGTCGATGATCTGCAGATCGCAGGCGGAACAGCTGAAACAGACCATAGAGGAGCTCTTCCCCATAATCCAGGAGGTGAAGTACTCCGGCGTCGAGCTTCCGGCCAACCGGCAGTTCCAGCTTTCCCTTGTCTCCGAAGAGCTCCGCAGCGGCCTTGACCTCTGCCACAAGGTAATCTGCCTGCCTCCATCCAACTTTCTACACAGTCTGTTAAATTAATTACCCTTTTTTCATTAAGATTTTTACCGACGGTTTCTCCTTTTCAATTCCGAGTAGATCATTCGCTCGAGCCGCTGGAACGCATACAAGAACCTCCAGTACATGAGGAAGCTGGAGAAGATCAACAAGAAAATCGCGAGCTTCGTTCGAAGCTCGATGCAGGTCAACATGCTGGCGGACCTGCATCGCCTGACCTTGGCAATCAACGAGGGATTCGATCGACTTCAGGACTCCGCGGATTCTCTTGAGGAGGTCCTCAGAAGTCGTAATGGATGAGAAATCCGAACAGCTGCGCTCGAAGCCGTAGCAATTCCCATGTATCGAATCTGTAATAACTAAGTTTAAGTAAATTAATGGACGATCGGCGATATTCGCTAATTACCTTTTAGACCACGTCTGGCATGATGGATGCAATCAGAGTTGAATGGTTTTATTTATTTATTTTCCTTCCATCCCATTTTTGTTTTATTTGGTTACATAATATATGAAAATGTGGTTTTCTATCCATTTTATTATTAGTTTAAAAAATATTGTATCGATTATTTTAAATAAAAATAAAAAAAATTATAAGTTTAGGAAGATTGTATCAATTAATTAATAATTTAATCTAATTTAAATTTACATTAATACAATTTTATTTCGTAATGCTACTCATATTTTTAAGAAAAATGTAAGAAATGTTGAAATTTTCTTAGTTTTTATCATATTAAAATTATTTCTTCTACTCCCGCCGACCACCTAACCTAAGCTTAATATTTTGGGATGTTGAGTATTCGACCTTTATGTTTCCATTATGTCTCCTCTGTTTTAGCTTAATTTCATTTTAGTCCTTCAACTTTACTCGAAGATGCTGCTTTAGCCTCTGTAAACCACCATAACCGATGGGAAAGAAGGGAAGGGAGTGGGAGAGACAGGGCAGAACGGAGAGACGGAAAGAGGCGAGAGAGACAGTACCAGATGGACGAGAATTGAAAAGTTGGGAAGATGAAGGACGGACACACACAAATATATATATATATATATAGACATAGACATAATTTTTTAAAATTAAGTTGAATTGGCTAGTTTAACATAGAATTGATTATTTAATTGGTCTAATTTTTATAATTAATTCAAATAAATTATAACTGCAATTAGATCTCATTAAATTCAATTGAAATAAGTGAATTTAATTGAATTTATTAAAAAAATTAATTAATTTAAAATTTTAAAAAATATTATAATATACTTACATATTCGGTAACACTACTTATGAGGAGGATACTAAGCGCCGGTAGTTGCATTGGTTTAACATATTAATAAATGGGTGCGAAAATCTTGAATATTGTACTGCGGCGTTCCTCTTTTTTCCTCATTAAAAAAAAAGCCAGTAAGTCACTCGGCCGATGCGTGGGACCCACAATTCATAAGCACAACTTGAATTTGCCCATCTGCCACTCGCCGTCTGCATCTCAAGCCTCTCTCCCTCTCTCTCTCTCTCTCTCTCCCCCTCTCTCTCGGCGTGTAGACATGGCAGTGACGGACTTTTTCGCCGGTGAGATTGCCACGGAGCTCATTAAGATACTCATACAGACCGTGAGGAAATCCATCGTCTGTAAATCGAGCGCGGATCATCTTAGAGTCACCATAGAGAACCTTGTCGAAACCGTCCGGGAGATTAAGTTTTCTGGCATTGAATTGCCGGAACATCGCCAGTTCGAGCTCGACCGCATCCACGAGGAGATGAAAAAGGGCTTGGAGCTATGTTTTAAGGTCAGATGTCCTCACCCACCCACGCCCCAAAACCACCCCCCCACCGGCCCCCAGGCCCCCCAACAACCCCCCCAAACACGAAAATAACCCTTCGCTTTTTGGTTTATCTCTGACTCTGAGTCTATAGGTTCAATATCGATTTTCCGGAACTGGGACGGGTAGTTCTAAAATTGCCATTTTCTTTCCAATTATTTCCCTGATATTTCCTCTTTTTCTTTTTCTTTTTTTTACTGGTTTTAGATCATGAACTCGAGCAAGTGGAATGCGTACAAGAATCTTCAGTACGCCCGTAAGTTGGAAAAGATAGACAAGAAGATCACGACGTTCATTCAAGTGTCGATGCAGCTGTACCAGAGTGCTGATATTTGTAAGCTCAGTGTCAGCTCGACTGAGAGGTTCGACCGACTGGATGGCTCCATGAGGAGGCTGGAGCAGCAGGTTAGCGATATGAGGATCGGCAGCGGCGGTTGGGTCCAAGAGGCGATCCAATTCCAGGATCAGGAGCGATCCATGTGGGAGGAAGGCCTTGGTCGCAGCGGAAGCCCGAACGTTGGGGTCGGGTTAGAGGTTGGAAAGAAGAAGGTGAGAGAGATGCTGATGACGTCGGGGGACAATCTGACGGTTGTCGGGATCCATGGAATCGGCGGCTCGGGAAAAACCACCTTGGCAGGAGAAATTCTCAGGGACGACCAAGTTAAGGGTGAGTTTCTTGCCAAGTTCCTTTTCGAAAAAGTTACCATTTTAATCGAAAATTGAGATCCAGGTGACATGAGTTGATGCCATAGTCCTAACAATCCAGTGTGTGCTACCGTTATTTGAGTTAGCTCATTGATGCCTGTGCTGTAACTTCTGTTTTGTTATGTTTGTTGGAGAAAATGGAGGTTCTAAATTTGCGATTTTTCGAGAAATAAAAAGGTATTAAGCGTGATTATGCTTGCCCTCTACTTGGAGCTCATAAAAGATTCCGTACCATTCATCCTAACCCATGCTATGAAGAAAATGGTATGGACAACTTTTTGTCCACCTCGTACGTGTGTTGCTCAATCAAGCATAATGACCTTTGTTTTCCATTGCTTAATGCTTTTTCTAGAGTTTCAAATTTTGTTTGATTAAGAAAACTGTGGTTTAATCTTGTAGTTCTCTTTCTTTTTAAGGTTTTTTTTTTCCAAATTTTCTTTTCAGTACTGGAGAGTATGCTGATATTTTGAATATACTGTGGACACTGAAGATGCACCAGATGTAGTCTGGAGCTGACATCTTACACATCGATTCATTTCCTGCAGCTCATTTCAACAACAAATTGCTGTTCCTGACTGTGTCTCAGTCTCCAAATATTAATGACTTGAAAGCAAGGATGCGGGGATTTCTTATGGGAAATGATTCTTCAGGTATGTATGACCAGAAGACACCTACGTGGTTCCCACAATATGGAGGGACAAATCCCATGCCCATGCCAGCCCTTATTGTGCTGGACGATGTGTGGAAATTAAAGGATCTTGAACAGCTGATGATTATTAGACAGCCTGGGTGTAAGATCCTTGTGGTTTCACGGTTCCGATTCCCAACGATTGTCCGAACCAGTTATGAAGTAGAGTGTTTGAGGGAACATGAAGCAGTGACCTTGTTCTGCCTTTCTGCGTTTCAGCAACCTTGTATTCCTCCTGCTGCCAACGAGAACTTAGTAAAGCAGGTACTCCAAAATTTCATGCTTTTCCTTTATAGGAAACTGGGAGGAGCTTTACAGTTTTCTGTTTCTCTTTCTTGAGCTAAAACAGTGAGGGAACGAATGAGCTACTGTACGAGATGTTCCTTATAAGTACTACTTGAGGCCTTTGTTCCAACTTCATTAGAAGCATGAGTAAATATATCGCACTAATATCTAATAGTCCATTGTTCCATAAATGTACTTTATGCAACATATTCTTCTCAATGAGCAGTTCTCTTTCAGAAGTTCAGGAATTGAAGAGTGAGTCCCGAGTACACTTGGGTCTCACAATTCGCCTAGTTTTCTTCACTCTTTCTTTCTTTCATTCATTTTACTTCCTACACTTACGCCCTCAAATAATGCAATAAATAGGTTGTAAACGAGTGCAAAGGACTTCCTCTAGCTCTGAAGGTGATCGGAGCTTCATTGAGAGATCAACCTGAAAAATTCTGGGATAGTGCAAGGAGCCGGTTACAGAGAGGTCTGCCAATATGTGAATCTCATGAAAACAATCTATTGGAGAGGATGAAGATTAGCTTCGACCATTTGGACAAGAAGGTAAAGGAATGCTTCTTGGACTTGGGGTCCTTCCCCGAGGACCGACGGATTCCTCTTGATATCCTCATCAACATGTGGATGGAGGTCCATGATCTCCCTGAGGAAGATGCTTTTGCCATCCTCTGTGAACTTGCCAACAAGAACCTTCTGACCTTGGTGAAAGATCCTCGGTGAGTTGAACCATTTATTGGATGCTGAGCCATGTGTTATACAAAGGAATAGAAAGACCCTTGGAGGCAATTATTTGTTGTATCTTCTAGCTACCAGAAAATTAATGTACATTCTAATTCTTGTTGTTTTGTGTACTCAGAGCAGGAGAAATATATAGCAGTTTTCATGATGTGTTTGGTACTCAGCATGATGTGCTGAGGGACCTCGCATTGTACCTTAACAACCAAGGAGAACTAAATGAGCAGGAGCGCTTAGTTATGCCTCGAAGAGAAGCCGAGATCCCGAGAGAGTGGGAGAGACGCTCAGATCAACCATTCAATGCCCGCATTGTTTCAATTAACACAGGTGCTTATTTGAACTAATCATCCTCCTATGACACTTTCTTTCTTGATATTTGGCTGTGCAGAAACTGACCAATATTTCATTTATTTCCTATAAACATAAATATAAAAGCAACTGAGTGCCGGATTGCACACCAGAAATATTAGTTTTTTAATACGTGTAAAATTCTTCACTGAGAAGTTGGAGGATGAAGGATGTAAATGTTATTTTGCACAGGAAATGAACATGTTCAAAGGCTAGGGAAAATCTTCGATCTTCATACCAGAAGAAAAGTACATTCAATATATTTTGATTGTTTTCTTGGAGAAAAACTGAAAGAAGAATAGCTGCAACTATTTTCCACAGCCGACATGCCATTTTGCTCTACGTGTGGAATCATTCTATCAACTGTCTCACTTTTTTGTGATCTCAAAAAATAGGTGAAATGAGCGAAATGGACTGGCCAAAGATGGACTTCCCAAAGGCTGAAGTCCTCATCCTCAACTTCACATCCAAAGAATACTTCCTCCCTCCCTTCATTGAGGACATGCCGAAGCTCCGTGTACTGATTTTGATAAACCAGGACACATCGAACGCAGTCCTCCGAAACTTCTCAGTGTTCAACAGCTTGATCAACCTAAGGAGCCTGTGGCTGGAGAAGGTTAATGTGCCAGATTTATCGAACACTACTATCCCTTTCACCAAAATGCAGAAGATCTCTCTTATCCTCTGCAAGATCAACAACAGCCTCGACCCCTCTGTGGTGGAACTTCCTCGGATCTTCCCACGCATTTCTGAACTCACGATTGATCACTGTGATGATCTGATGGAGCTCCCCTCGAGCATCTGCAGGATGCAGTGCCTCAGGAGCCTGAGTGTCACAAACTGCCATGCCCTAAGAAGGTTCCCATCCAATGTGGAGCTGCTTACCAGCTTGGAGATCTTACGGATCTATGCTTGCCCAAACCTCAGGACACTCCCTCCTGGCATTTGCGAGTTACGTTGCTTGAAGTATCTTGATATCTCTCAATGTGTGAACTTGGCGAGGCTTCCTGATCGGATTGGAAACTTGATAAGCTTGGAGAAGATTGACATGAGGGAATGTTCCCAGGTGAGATGCCTCCCAAAATCAGCTCTGGGGATGCCGTCTTTGAAGAAGATAATCTGCGATGAGGAGGTTTCCCCCGTATGGAGAGACGTCAAGAGGGCAAGGCCGGGACTCCACCTTGAAGTTGTGGAGAAGTGCTTCACATTAGACTGGCTTGATGAATGAAGTTAAAAGGTGATAAAATATCAATGTTTTGTGTAAATTACTCGATCAACAGTCCATGGTCGTCTAGCAGCTTCTGTCATGTGCTATCCGTTGTAATATAATTGTAATTTAAACCTGATTTTGTTAACGCAAATAAAGCTGGAAGGAGACATAAGCGGCCTCAAACTCTTATCCCTTTGCTTTCTTCAGCTCACATTCTTTGGCATGCCAAACACTGGCTCCAAATTCCTGATCAGCCTATCGGTTCATCGATGTAACGAACTATAAAGCATACCAGATGCTCGTGAGGTTGTGATCGTTCAGGATCTGATCATGACAACTAGACAAACTTCAGCACATCTCTACTGCTTCCTTCATCATCAATCCAATCAACCAAAAACCAGCCTTGCCATATTCTCGTGGCCTTATTTTGTTTTTATAAAGTCAGTTCTGACGGCATATTTTTGTTATCTTGTCCCTTTGAATGTCTGTTGGGAAAATGTCTCTTACTCGGCCGTGCTAATGACGTTGGACTTTCTGTGAAGTAGTTTGCTGCTGGAAAACGCAGTAGAGAAATTCCACAAGCAAACATCATACGATGATTTCCATTCCTGTCAAATGCCCTTTGTTACATAGCGGACCCATAAGCTTGACGCGTTGTGGGCGGAGGGGAATTAAAGACATACGGAATCTCACTGAGTCACCGATAACAATTGATCACGAGATCCCATTAATTTCAGACGGGGTTGAATTGCCGGACTCAGGTTGCATCGGTTGAGATTCTCACAGTACAAGGAAGTGATCCGACTCTTAAAAGAGTGAAGAAGATAGAGCCTTGTCTTTCGTGGGTTAAACTTTTGATTAACTATTTATCGTTAAGAGAACTATTTAAAAGAGTAACCCTCTTTGATTTTATTAAAAAAAAAAAAAACAATGTCACTTCTATACTCTACAGTCATACCATAATTCACATTTAGACTCGAGGATAGAGTGCCGTGGTCTGCCGAGGACGCGTACGCGTTAGTCAAGTCGATCTTTTTCGGGGGTGGTGAGGGTCCACGGAACCCCACAGGAATGTGAACACATTGGGATTTTCCATGCCGCGATGTACAGTAGAACACCCACAGGGACCAGCGGGGGCCTTCATAAGCTGAGCATGTGATAAATAACACCACACCCCCACTAGCATCCAGAGCAGTACCGGTCGCAGCTTCTCCGAATTTGCTGTGTGCCTTCGGATTCCACTTTTGTTTTTGTTTTTTTCTTTTTCATGGCTGCGGGTTGCGAGTGGAGTGACGTGTTTGTTTTTTTGTACGTTTGTCTACATATTATTCCATTGATGAACGGTTGGACGGATGATTAAGTCAACCGGTGACCTCTGCGAGGTCGACTGGTTGGGAATTTTGACAGGATAATCCTTCGAATATTCTATTACGTAATTCTGTGGCCCGGCACTGTGTACACACTGCCGGGGACTCTCAAGCTGGTCGATCTTCGGAGCGCGACGGTGACGTAGAGCCCAATCGTGTAACCGCGGTGACAATGTCATCGGTGCACAGTAACACAGAGGCGATATGCAGACAGACGAAGGTGCTCTGCTCTCTTCATGGTTTCGAGGCAAAAATGGATTAGAATGCGTTTGACAATAAAATCGAAAGTGAAGGAGGTTGTGGGCATACGACCCGATCCCAAGGACACATCATCCTCCATCAAGTTAAATTGATTTTCCCCTTACCCTCAACATCCGAGGGCCCTTGCTTAATGTCATCATCGATGGTGAGCGCTGTAGTGGAATTGGTTCAGTGCACTGATTTCGGACCAAGGCTTCAATGGGGGATGAGTCCTATCGCTGGACCTATTTACAGTTAAGGCTTCAACCGTGATGCCGCTGACCCAAAAAGACAGCCGATCGAGGCCCTTCAAGACGAATTGTTATGGTGGGTCACCGTACTGAGCATCCCTTATTGGACTCACGAGCCCCTGGCTGGGGAAGCTCAAGACTTGTGAGCCTGTGATGACCTCACCGTACCTAGCTCGGCTCCAGTAAGACCACGACTCGAACAATAGATCCAAGAGAGGCCGCCATGCGTCCATGGGCAGGTGGACCCAAGTTTTTCCTGTTGCTGTCAATGGAACGAACTCAGCTCAGTTCCTTGATGCCCACAATGTCACAAAACCATTGCCGCACCCGACTACCGTTAAGGACCAGTGCTGCCACATCCTTTGGGCACCCGCATTCGAAGCTGGCCCAATCGACACGATGCGGTAAAAAAAAAAAAAAAAAACCACCAGAACATCTGATGCAATAATCCGAAGGGTCTTTACTCGTTAAGCCGAGTAATTTCTGATTTTTTTTAAAGTTCTTTTCTTCCCTTTTTACAGTTCCAATTTTGCAGCCGACACTCTGATGTCCTCCAACCTACAGCCTGAGAAAAAAGGAAAATCAACCCCCAACAAACCAGTATTTGTACCCCCAAGAATACCAAAACAAAAAGGGAACAAGAAAAGTCTGCAACTAATACAAAGTTATTATGTTACAAAGACAAACTTGATCCTCACTCTTACCACTTTACGTCCAGAGTGAGAGGCTCGGGAGGGACAAGGACAGGAGTTAACTTGGTGAAGGAAACATTTGAAAGTAAACTACTCCAATCAACTGTGTCCACTGCTATAAAACGCTTAACCTTCTTCACGAGGACGGGCTTAATATGCTCTCTCTTGAGCTTTGCTGATACATCAAACCAGACCCGTTCAACTGCAGGCCTTGCTCTCCATTCGTCCAACCTAATTTTGCGGGTGCTGTTGGTAGAGGTAAATTTCCTTTCCAGCTGCATCTGAAACCGGACATATGTCGAGGCTTTTATCTTCGTCTTCACAAAACCTGAGAGCCCCTTCTGATGCACTCCATCGCCCATCAAGCTTCTAAGGAATTGCTCCATCATGGTGATCCTTGTGCTCAAAGAATTGATTGGGTAAGAATGCTTTCTATGAAAGTTACGGCTGTAACATTTATCAGGAAGCAACTCAATCGTTCCATTGGCTGATGAGTGAGTCTTGATATGGGCCCCAGGATTGCGAGTCCTGTAGGCGATGAGAGATGCAGGTCCTATGATGTGGATAGGGAGTAAGGGCATGCAGAGAGTCTGAAAATATGGTAAGGAGCTACTCTTTGGCTCGTTAGTGACAGTCCGGTTCTCAGAAGACTGCCATTCAGGTTCATAGAAAAGGAAAACTTCAAGGGCACCATTTACTTCCACTGTGACACCTTCACCAACAAAGATACGTCTGAAGCCCCTATTCGTAGCATTGAGCTGATCAGCAAGAGAATAACATGTTATGCAAACACCAAAAATCCATTAGAAGAGTACATACGAAGCTCATTTGACGTTAACGAACTAAAGAAACAAAATAAAACTTGCCATGTTTCTGAGATAAAGAACCAATATGATTCCCATAAACTGGATATCATCAGCAAGTCTTTAACATGACATAACTTTCTTGACAACCCTTTTTTGCACCAAATAGTACAGTTATGCAAATGATTTTAACCGAGAAGACAATCTTTTAGACAAGCTCTTGATCTTCGATAAAATAGTCCCTTCCACCATAAAAACAAAAAAAAAAAAAACTGACTTTCTAGTAAATATAAAGCTAAGATAAAGATGCAGAACTTCGCAGTGTGAATCTACAGCGTCTAGGACCTTCCCCACAAGATAGACCACTCTACTCACCTAAATAGAATGGTGAAAGAACTTTAAACCGTGGATAATAGAGAATACTACGCAAGATAAATCTAGTTCATTTGCCATCCCAGACCCAGACAAATTTGAAATGTACTTGATTATATGAAGTAATCTTAATACTATAAATGAGTACACGCGGTCACAAGAAACACTTCAAAGCTAACCAGGCATTCACAACATTGACTGGCAAGCATTTCCAGCTCAGCTAGCAAGTCATAGAGATCGACGCAGTAATGAACTCACAAGACATGCATTCTCTGAACCTTTAAAATACTGGAATGCATCACGGTGTGGTCCCATGATAGTAATCGCTTAAAAGATTACTCATCGTACCTTGTCACAGCAAGACTCAGCGCTTGAATTTATCAAGATTCTGCCACTGAGAATTAAAAAGATGGCAATATTACAATTTCTATTGGCTTACCGGCAACAACAGTGATAGGTCGTAATCACCAACAACCCGCAGCTCGACCGGACCCTCCACCTTGAAGGGACGAACCACCGACTTCGATCTAACCAACTTCAACAAATTCCCCAAATCACCTTCGAAGTACCGAAACCTCTTCCAACCGGCAACTTCGTCGGGGAACTTGAAGAACAGATCGGCATTCCCCACCCGGATCCGAAACTCGTGACTCTGGAAGCTCCCGTACCTGGCCCTCCGCAAATCCAGCTTCGAGACGCTCACGCTCTCCCAATCCCATTTCTGCTTCAAGGATACTGCCTTCACAACATCCTGCACGGAAGAATTCGGGCCCTTACGGATCAATCGAATGATTTTTTTTCTTTTTCTTTTTTTTCTGAGCTGGCGATCGGGAGCCTGGAGACGAAGGGATTCGCTTGCGCACGTACCTGTAAGTTATGGAGAGAAGCGTTGAGCGGAGGATGTGAAGTGGATACAAGAGCGAGCGGGAGCAAGAGTAGGGTGACCAGGAGAGAGGGAGAAACGTCGGCCGCGGCGGCGGAGATCATCCCCGGCGGTGGCAGGATGAGGGTAGAGCTGTGAACGGACTTCGCGTGAGCTCGGAGTAGAGAATCACTTCCGCACCGAGCACGAGCACGAGGATTACCATAGAAGAACGTATTTTCGGATAGGCCTCGACGATATTTGAATGACTCTTTTACCCCCCACCACCACCATCGCGGTGAATGGAGCTGAATCCAGGGTGAGAGTGGAACTCTCCACCTGAACTTATCGCTTATTACAATTTAGCCCTCTTACAATTAACGTTTCTACGTTAGCAGCAAAGCTAGTGAATCGGGGAATTTTACATTTGTTTATGGTAGGTACTACAAGAATCCTACCGTAGGGGACCAGTTCTTTAGTTTTAGATTCGAATTCTACCTTACTCAATTTAGATGCTAAGATGCACCGATAAATAAGTGATTAGATTGTTGAAGAGTGAAAATAGAGTCTCTCCTCACTCACTCATTCCCTCCCTCCCTCTCTCGACCCCCACTTCCCCGCGTGCCGGAAGCACAACAGGACGCCCATGACGGTGCCAGACTTCTTGCCGGGCCAGGCGGCGGCGGAGCTACTAAGGATGCTGGCGCAGATATAGATCGACGAAGGAACAGCTGAAACGGACCACAGAGGAGCTCTTCCCCATAATGCAATTGCAGGAGGTGAAGCGCTCCGGCATCGAGCTTCCGGCCAACCAGCTGTTCCAACTTTTCCGTGTCCATGACGAGCTCTGCAACGGCCTTGACCTCTGCCACAGGGTAAGCTGCCTGCCTCCATCTGACTTTTTACACATTAAGTTAAATTAATTACCCATTATTCTATAGATTTTACCGACAGTTTTTCCTTTTCAATTCCGAGTAGATCATTCGCTCGAGCCATTGGAACGCGTACAGGAACCTCCAGTACGCGAGGAAGCTGGAGAAGATCAACAAGAAAATCACGAGCTTCGTTCGAGGTTCGATGCAGGTCAACATGCCGGTGGACCTGCATCGCCTGACCTTGGCAATCACCGAGGGATTCGATCGGCTTCAAGACTCTGCGGATTCTCTGGAGAGGGTGGGTCCTCAGAAGTCGCAATGTATGAGAAATCCGGAACGGTTTATGGTCGAAGCCATAGCAATTCCCATGAATTGAAGCTGTAATAATTAATTTCAAGTAAATCACTGGACAATCGACGATATTCGCTAACAACCTCTTAGACCACGTTTGGTATGGATGCAGGTCAGAGTCGGATGCTTTTTTTTCTTCTTCTTTTAATTTCCTTCTATCCTATTTTTGTTTTATTTGTGTTACATCCGATGAAATTGTGGCTTTCTATCGATTTTATTATTCATTTTAAAAAAATATTGTATCAATTATTTTGAATGAAAAAAAATCTATATAAATTTGGGAAGACAGTATGAATTAATTAATAAATTGATTTAATTTAAAATTTCATTAGCAACTATTTATTGTGTAAATATTACTCGTATTTTAAAGAAAATGTAAGAAATATTGAAATTTTCTTAGTTTTTTTCTTTTTTAAATCTATTTGGCTATTCCCACCTACACAACCTAAGCTTAATTTTGAGACTTGAATAAATTAAAAGTGATATATATGAGTATTATTAAATTCATTCATAGGAATATCAAGCCAATCATAAATTAATCTTGATGTACATTCTGACTTACTAGATCGATGGAAAAAGTGAATTGGAAATATATATATATATATATATATATTCGGGTGAGGCATAATTATTGAACTTGAATGGGCTGGAAGTGATTGTGTTGAACCATGGGCTTTAAGCCCATCACCCACCCACCAACGGATATGAGCCTAAGACATGGAATTTAAAATCCAAGACTTGTCTAACCCACCAGCCCGATTCGTTCCTCCATGGCCCATTCCTTTTTCTCCACCGCCTCTTCCACCTGTGTCCGCGGTTCAAAGCCGACAACGTAGCAAGGGAAATCAGACAGAAAATGGAAAAAAAAAGGGTGTGAGATTGGAGCGAGAGAGACAGACAGAGACTGGCAGAATGAGGCTTAGAAGAGAAGGAAATCGACCAACGGTGAGGAAGATGAATGGAAGAGAGGCGTGTAATAAATAGAAGAGGAAATCTGGAGGAGAGACGGACGGCAAACAGAGAAGAAAAGGAGAAGGGCCGGCAGTTTTTTTTTTAATAGTGATAATCGACAGAAGAATAATAGTTAGATTATATATATATATACTAGAATTTAGGCAGCAACCGAAAAGCAACCATGTCCCATGTCTAGACCAATATTTTCTCAAAGGAGAGAGGAACAGAAAGGCCAGGAGAAATGTACTAAATATAAATATTATGAATTGAAAATTTTTATAATTAATGAAGTTTCGATCGAATATTCTATAAAATCTTTTAGGGTTAGATACGAGAAATAAAAGATACCAATTGAATGGATTGACTAACCTCAAGATGGAGGAAGAACGACGGGCATGCCCTTGTATATAAGATGTTACTTCGGAGGTGTTTGATTCGCTATATTATTATTATCTTATAGATAAAGTCACATCACACATGGAAAGTTTTTTATAAAAAAATTTATTATAATTTAAAATTATCATATTTTATAAATAATTTGAATTATCAGGAAAGTATGTGTTAAAATGATGTGATAAGAAATAAAATACAGTTTTACCATAGTACCCTCCTCTTGTCATCATCCCATTGTTATTTTTATTTTTTTTTTCTTTCGTCACTCCATCATCGATACTGCCCTGCTAACCCAAAAAAAATAAAAAAAGAAGAGTGCTTCGTTTCTCTTCGTTATGATAAAACCCTATCAGCAAACAAGCAAAGAAAAAGGCAAAAACTTTGTAGAATTCAAGGCCTTTTGGCTCCGTTTCATGTTTCTCTTGTGTTCTTTACATAAACCCAGGAGATGGAGAAGACTTCCAGCTCCCACCGAGTCTGACCTTGAGTTGAGGCTCGAGTTGCTGGATTAGGTACATTAGAGAGGGATGGATCCATTCAAGCGCCATATCACCTGGGACCAAAGGGGTCTGAAATGGAAGAAAAAAATTTAATGATCGTAATGGTTCAGGCATCTGTTGGGAAAAGAAAGAAAGCTAGGGGGGGTCTAGTTTAAGAGGAAAGAAGTCGTTAGGGATGAGGGATTAAAATGTAAATAAGGTATAGGTCACGAGATTGTTTCTATATAGGACGGACCATTCGGTAAATGCGCCAGACACCGTGAACGTAAATTGAGAATCCTTCCTTTACGCTCCCTTCCCTTCTGTGTCCCTTCTCTCTTCACAGGGGACACTCTTCCCTTTGCCATATTGTGCCTTGCTTCACTTCTAAGCATTACATGGAGCAGCGAAGGGAGCAGCAGAGGCCGGAAATTTCCCATCCTTGTTGGGCTCTGATGACCGAGAGAAAAAAGAAGTGGGGGGTAGCAGGGGTTTTTAGTAATCTCGAGACATTACAGTAGTGGGACCCATCCCTTTCTATACCGAGCTCTCGGTCGAAAAAACCGTAGGCAAATTCCGTCGGGCCCGCAGCCGAACGTGGAGAAGAAAGAACCATAGTTTTAAAAACCGGACCGGGTGGGCGGTTCAACCGGTTCAACCAGGAACCGGCCACTCACCCGGTCCGGTCCTTCAAAAAATCCAATTGCACATTAAAAGAGAAAAAATCCGATTGAACCGGCCGGTTCCCGGTCCGACCGGTGAACCCAATTGAACCCATGAGAAAACCGGCCGACTTAAAATTAAGAAACAAAACAAAAACCTATTGTAATGTACCTATTTTATTTTACTAAACTTATATTTACATTTTATATTAAACTTTTGTTTAATATAATGATTATATTAATGATTTTTGTTATAAATTATATTCAAATTATGATATTATATAAATTTATTAGTAATATTATATTATTAATATTATTTATTAAACATGCGGTTGAACCCATTGAACCCCCGGTCCGACCCATGAACCCATGAACCCATACCTACACCGGTTCCCAGTCCAGTCCGGTTTTAAAAACTATGAAAAGAACCACTCGAGGAGCTCCGTAGGAAGAGGCGGTAAGCCGAAGAGGTTGAGGTGAAGGGGGTCCTGCACTCTAGGATTTTCACCGCACACATGTAAATTTTTTATACGATACGGAGTTAAGTCGATTTAAATTAAATAAAAACATGTTTTATGTTCAAACATATCAATGTGCATATGAGTTAAAATAGGTCCTGTGAATCAATCTGTAATTAAATGTGTTATATTTGAATTAAATATTTCTGACATATTTAATAAATATATCGAATAATTTATAATACAAACTTATTTAAACATAATAATATGGGTTGATCGGCGGGGGCGTTGCACCCTTTTGGGCGGCGAAGTTTTTACGAGGAAAATGGCCTGCCCCGGCAATTGGACTGTGGTCCGGAAAACTCGGGATGCGTTCAAACATCGTGTAAAGTTGCATGCAAAATGCTTAAGTCTCCAGGGAAATTATAACTTTACCCTCGACCAAACACAACCTTTGTGTGCTTTCCTCCCCTCATCTATTACTGCCAAAAGCCGCGGGGCTAATTTGGTGAATTCCCATTTCCGTGCCGGATAATCTCCTCGTTTTCCAGGCAATTTCCTCAGATGTGATGTGACCGTTTTGCTTTTTTATTTTACCTTTTATTTTCATTTTTAAAAAAAGAAAATTATCATTTTGCTTTGGTCTACGGACCGACCGGAGGAAGTCTCACGTATAATTTGGTCATAACAAGTCAATCATCAGTGAACCCATTGAAACACATCATTAGAATATAATGAGAATACAATTATTCATATAATTATTACCTACTTTTTCAGCCATCTGAACATATAGTAATTTAATTTCTTAATGGAGTTTGTAATCGGATATCATGCACCGAGGAAGCACTGCATCCTGAAATTATCTGCTGCACAGCAAGCGATCCTACGGTCCGGTCCGCCCTCCTGAGCCTACCTGGAGAATGACTTCGGGGAAATTCAACTTGCAGTGCCAGACTAAGGCCGGTCCGGTAGAATTCAACTCCCACCGAATTGGAGTAGAATATTATAAATTTAATTGACATCATCAGTGTACCGCTTACTAAGTCTACTTAAAAGTATTTAATAATTGTGTATTATTCAAGTGCGCTCATTTATATTAGATATTTTATAACAACACTATATTAATGAAGTGAACATTAAATGTAATTATTCGGTCAATTTAATATTTAACATGAAAACTTAAATATTGTGTGGGGTGGGGAAGTTAAGCTGCGTTATACTTTTTTTTTCCCTCCTTAACAAAAACAGTTAGTGTATCACTCGGCCTGGCGTGGGACCCACCAACATCTTCTTACGCGATTGCTGCATGACGTGTGGGACCCACAATTCACGCTCGCAATTTGTTCAGTGTTCCACACACCACACACCGTCTATAGCTCCAGCTTCTCTCTCTCGGCGTGTAGCAATGGCAGCGGTGGAGCTTTTCGCCGATGAGATTGCCGCGGAGCTCATTAAGAAGCTCGTACAGACTGTGAGGAAATCCATCGTCTGTAAATCGAGCGCGGAGCATCTTAGAGGCACCATAGGGAACCTCGTCGCAACCATCCGGGAGATTAAGTTTTCTGGCATTGAACTGCCGGAGCATCGCCAGGTCGGGCTCGACCGAGTCCACGAGGACATGGAAAGGGGCTTGGAGCTATGTTCTAAGGTCAGATGTCCTCACCACAACACCCCTCATACACCAAAATAACCCTTCGCTTTTTGGTTTGTCAGACTCCGAGTCTATAGGTTCAGTTTCGATTTTCCGGAACCGGAACAGGTGGTTCTAAAATTGCCACTTTCTTTCAAATTATTTCTCTGAAATTTCCTCTTTTTTTTCTTTTACCGGTTTTAGATCATCAACTCGAGCAAGTGGGATGCGTACAAGAATCTTCAGCGCGCCCGTAAGTTGGAAAAGATAGACAAGAAGATCACGACGTTCATTCAAGTGTCGATGCAGCTGTACCAGAGTGCAGATATTTGTAAACTCAGTGTCAGCTCGACTGAGAGGTTCGACCGACTGGACGGCTCCGTGAGGAGGCTGGAGCAGCAGGTTAGCGATATGAGGATCGGCAGCGGCGGTTGGGTCCAAGAGGCGATCCAATTCCAGGATCAGGAGCGATCCATGTGGGAGGAAGGCCTTGGTCGCAGCGGAAGCCGGAACGTTGGGTTCGGGTTAGAGGTTGGAAAGAAGAAGGTGAGGGAGATGCTGATGACGTCGGGGGACAATCCGACGGTTGTCGGGATCCATGGAATCGGGGGCTCGGGAAAAACCACCTTGGCAGGAGAAATTTTCAGGGACGACCAAGTTAAGGGTGAGTTTCTCGTCATGTTTCTTTCCAAAAAAGTTACCTTTTTAATCGAAAATTAAGATCCAGGTGACATGAGTTGATGCCATAGTCCTAACAATCTAGTGTGTGTGCTTCCTTTATTTGAGGTAGCTCATCGAAGCCTGTGCTGTAACTTCTGTTTTGTTATGTTTGTTGGAGAAAATGGAGGTTCTAAATATGTGATTTTTCGAAAAAGAAAAAGGGATTAAGCGTGATTATATTTGCCCTTTGCTTGGAACTCAAAAGATTCCGTGCCCTTTATCCTAACTCATGCTATGAAGTAAATGGTGTGGACAATTGTTTGTCCACCTCGTTTCTGTGTTGCTCAATCAAGCATAACCATTATTTTCCATTGCTTAATGCTTTTGTAGAGTTTCAAATTTTGTTTGATTAAGAAAACTGTGCTTTAATCTTGTAGTTCTCTTTCTTTTTAAGAAGATTGAAGATGCACCGGTTGTAGTCTGGAACTGACATCTTACACATCGATTCATTTCCTGCAGCTCATTTCAACAACAAATTGCTGTTCCTGACCGTGTCTCAGTCTCCAAATATTAACAACTTGAAAGCAAGGATGTGGGGATTTCTCATGGGAAATGATTCTTCAGGTATGTACGACCAGACACCTACGTGGTTCCCACAATATGGAGGGACAAATCCCATGTCCGTGCCAGCCCTTATTGTGCTGGATGATGTGTGGAAATTAAAGGATCTTGAACAGCTGATGATTATTAGACATCCTGGGTGTAAGATCCTTGTGGTTTCACGGTTCCAATTCCCAACAATTGTCCGAACCAGTTATGAAGTAGAGTGTTTGAGGGAACATGAAGCAGTGACCTTGTTCTGCCTTTCTGCGTTTCAGCAACCTTGTATTCCTCCTGCTGCCAACGAGAACTTAGTAAAGCAGGTACTCCAAATTTTCATGCTTTTCCTTTATGGGAAACTGGGAGGAGCTTTACAGTTTTCCTTTTCTCTTTCTTGAGCTAAAAAAGTGAGGGAAAGAATGAGCTACTATACGAGATGTTCCTTATAAGTGCTACTTGAGGCCTTTGTTCCAAGTTCAGCAGAAGCACGAGTAAATATATCACACTGATATCTAATAGTCCATCGTTCCATAAATGTACTTTATGCAACATATTCTTCTCAACGAGCAATTCTCTTTCAGAAGTTTAAGAATCGAAAAGTGAGTCCCAAGTACACTTGGGTCTTGCGATTTGCCTAGTTTTCTTCACTCTTTCTTTCTTTCATTCATTTTACTTCCTACACTTACGCCCTCAAATAATGCAATATGTAGGTTGTAAATGAGTGCAAAGGACTTCCTCTAGCTCTGAAGGTGATTGGTGCTTCACTGAGAGATCAACCTGAAAAATTCTGGGATAGTGCAAGGAACCGGTTACAGAGAGGTCTGCCGATATGTGAATCTCATGAAAACAATCTATTGGAGAGAATGAAGATTAGCTTCGACCATTTGGACAAGAAGGTAAAGGAGTGCTTCTTGGACTTGGGGTCCTTCCCCGAGGACCGACGGATTCCTCTTGATATCCTCATCAACATGTGGATGGAGGTCCATGATCTGCCTGAGGAAGATGCTTTTGCCATCCTCTATGAACTTGCCAACAAGAGCCTTCTGACCTTGGAGAAAGATCCTCGGTGAGTTGAACCATTTATTGGATGCTAAGCCATGTGTTATACAAAGGAATAGAAAGACCCTTGGAGGCAATTATTTGTTGTATCTTCTAGCTACCAGAAAATTAAAGTACATTCTAATTCTTGTTGTTATGTGTACTCAGAGCAGGAGAAATATATAGCAGTTGTTATGATGTGTTTGTGACTCACCATGATGTGCTGAGGGACCTCGCATTGTACCTTAACAACCAAGGAGAACTAAATGAGCGGGAGCGGTTAGTTATGCCTCGAAGAGAAGCCGAGATCCCGAGAGAGTGGGAGAGACACTCAGATCAACCATTCAATGCCCGTGTTGTTTCAGTTCACACAGGTGCTTATTCGAACTAATCATCCTCCTATGACACTTTCTTTCTTGATATTTGGCTGTGCAGAAACTGACCAATATTTCATTTATTTCCTATAAACATAAATATAAAAGCAACTGAGTGCTGGATTGCACACCAGGAAAATTAGTTTTTGAAAAGACCGTGTAAAATTCTTCACTGAGAAGTTGGAGGATGAAGGATGTAAATGTTATTTTGCACAGGAAATGAACATGTTCAAAGGCTAGGGAAAATCTTCGATCTTCATACCAGAAGAAAAGTACATTCAATATATTTTGATTGTTTTCTTGGAGAAAAACTGAAAGAAGTATAGCTGCAACTATTTTCCACAGCTGACATGCCATTTTGCTCTACGTGTGGAATCATTCTATCAACTGTCTCACTTTTTTGTGATCTCAAACAACAGGTGAAATGAGCGAAATGGACTGGCCAAAGATGGACTTCCCAAAGGCTGAAGTCCTCATCCTCAACTTCACATCCAAAGAATACTTCCTCCCTCCCTTCATTGAGGACATGCCGAAGCTCCGTGTACTGATTTTGATAAACCAGGACACATCGAACGCAGTCCTCCGAAACTTCTCAGTTTTCAACAGCTTGATCAACCTAAGGAGCCTGTGGCTGGAGAAGGTTAATGTGCCAGATTTATCGAACACTACTATCCCTTTCACCAAAATGCAGAAGATCTCTCTTATCCTCTGCAAGATCAACAAAGGCCTCGACCCCTCTGTGGTGGAACTTCCTCGGATCTTCCCACGCATTTCTGAACTCACGATTGATCACTGTGATGATCTGATGGAGCTCCCCTCGAGCATCTGCAGGATGCAGTTCCTCAGGAGCCTGAGTGTCACAAACTGCCATGCCCTAGAAGGTTCCCGTCCAATGTGGAGCTGCTTACCAGCTTGGAGATCTTACGGATCTATGCTTGCCCAAACCTCAGGACACTCCCTCCTGGCATTTGCGAGTTACAGTGCTTGAAATATCTTGATATCTCTCAATGTGTGAATATGGCGGTGCTTCCCGATCGGATCGGGAACTTGATAAGCTTGGAGAAGATTGACATGAGGGAATGTTCCCAGGTGAGATGCCTCCCAAAATCAGCTCTGGGGATGCAGTCTCTGAAAAACATAATCTGCGATGAGGAGGTTTCCCCTGTATGGAGAGACGTCAAGAGGGCAAGGCCGGAACTCCACCTTCAAGTCGTGGAGAAGTGCTTCACATTAGACTGGCTTGATGAATGAAGAAAGAAGGGATAAAATGTCAGTGTTTTGTGTAAATTACTCAATGAAAACGAGCGTCAGCTTTGTTACTGAGCGGTTCAATCCGGGTAGAATATCCGTGCAACAATCTCTGGTTGTCTAGCAGCTTGGGTCATGTGCTATCCTTCGTAATGTAATTGTAATTTCTTTGGCATGGCAAACACTGGCTCCAAATTGCTAGTAAGCCTATCGGTTCATCGATGTAACGAACGACTGAGCTTTGAAGCATATCCGATGCTCATGAGTCGTCGACAATGACTGACCATGAGGTCTTATTGATTTTAGACGGTGTTGATCATCACTATTGAACTACGGGACTCAGGTTGCATCGGTCCAGATTCTCACATTACTATCAATCGACTAGATTCTTGAAGTGTGAAAATAGTGTCTTATTCTTCATAGGTTAAACTCTTGATTAACTATTTATTGTTAGAGAATTATTTAAAGGAGTCACCTTTTTATTTAAAAAAAAAAACGCAGTGTGTGCATCATCACTTCCGTACTCGACAGTTACACCATGATTCCCCGGAGAGGGGAAGAAGCGGCGGCCGCGGCGGAGGAGATCATCCCCGGCGGTGGCGTGATGAGGGTAGAGTTGTCAACGTACTTTGCGCGAGCGCGGAGTAGAGGATCACTTCCGCACCTCGCAGTTCGCAGGAGGACTACCTTAGGGAGAGACACGTTTTCCCTCGACGATGATTAAATGACTCTTTTGCCATTCCACCACCATCGCGGTGAATGGAGCCGAATCCAGGGTGAGAGTGGAACTCTCTGCCTGAACTTGTCGCTTGTTACGATTTAGCCCTCTCACAATTAATGTTTCTACGTTAGCAGCAAAGCGAGTGAATTGGGGAATTTTACATTTGTTTATGGTAGGTACTACAAGAATCCTACTCGTAGGGGGATCACTTCTTCGGTTTTAGATTCCGATTCTACCCTACTAAGCTTAGAGGTTAAGATTCCACCGATAAATTCCTACAAATTCAGGCTTTTGCACGGCATGCACACCCAAACCCCTAATTAGAACCCAGAAATAGTTTGAATCTTTCACTTCATTTTTTTCGATGCAATTAGCATCGAAGTACAGTGCCCATAGGAGCATTACAAGCCCGGACAAAGAATGCAAGGCGACCCACTACTAACTCGTCTGACTGACTTTGACTTACAGAGGGTCGGTCACTTGCCCACAACTGCATTCTTCGTGGTGTGTGATCTTCCGCTAACTTGGATGGAGGCTAGTAACGGAACCATGGTCTACCAACGATGTTCTTGATGGGAAGGGGGCCCCTGAAAATTGCATTGATGAATTTAACAGGCACGATAGCAAGTTTCATCATGAAAAGCCCATCAACACCCCAGCAGTTGGGTACTCTTTGATCCGATCATGATGACACTATGACTTCAGACCAAGAACAGGAGACAGGAAATCTGACTTTACCAGTTACGGGAGTCGAAGCTATCATTACGATAGTCTCCCATCACAAAAACATACCCTTCAGGGACAAGCTGCAATGAACGAAAACGCAGTTTGGTCCATGATTCACATAACAACATATGCCTCTGCAGTAGAAACTAGAAACGGTCAAACGAGAAAGAATACCCACAAACACGAAATGTGGCCGATACCTAGTAATGATGGGTAAACAGGCTTCCTGAGAGAGATAAAAAGAACATGAATAACAGACAAGGGAAACAACTTACCATTGGTGCCATCTCATAAGCAAGCAGTTCCAGAACGAACTCTTCATTGCGAACAACACCACTCACCAGTGGTTTGCCATCACTAACCTAGAAATTGGGAATCTTGTTCGAATTGAAACAAACACAGATGAAAGAGAAAACATAGATAATGAGCCAAGAATACGGTAAGGTTCAAAAATGATTCAAATTATATAATGTGAGAGGTTACTTCGACATAATCGCCTGCCTTTGCCGGAATTCTTTTGATGGACACATCAGCTCAGCCATAACCCAATTGCTGACAAGTCAACAGGAAACAGATCAAAAATTCTAAAGCAGACAAAATAACAACTTTGTCATCCACAAATAAAGTAGACATAATAGTTGGACCGGCAAGATTGGAGGAGCCTCGAATATCACTACGTCGGAAACATCGGGTTTTCTGAACAAATACGAAACCTGAAATTAAACACAGTAAGGCAATTACTGGAGCAAGCGCACGAGATAATTTTTTTTTGGACAAATGAATCCCGGAAACAATTTGATCATTCACGTCCGAATAGATAGATACTCATCCATTATTCTATCAAGAATATAGCAGATCGTTCCATGAATCCAGCACAATGAGCCACAACTTAACTCGGTGGTTATACATAAAGAAAGATAGCCTATTTTTAGCTAATAAAAAGGTTAAGTCTCAATTCATCACCTTTTCAGCTAAAATATGATCACCCACGTCGAGAGTGGGGGACATGGAAGCTGAAGGAACCGATCTCGCTCCTGCAAGAGTGGACTTGAACAACAAGCTCACTGCAAGAGCCGTCACTGCTATCTTAGCGTCCCCGGACCGGACAATGAACCACTTCGAGAACCACCACTTCCAAGCCGGCCCTGATCCACCACTGCTGAACTTCTCATAGCTCTCCGCCCTAGCAGTCTTCTCCTCCGTCTCAATGTACTCGATCGTGCTGCTCAGGAGCCCCTGCAGAGCCGCCTCGTTACAGGGCATCCACTTGGACTCCTGGAGGAAGGGAGTGGCCAAGGCGGGCCGAATTGGCGAGGTCCCACAATAGCACAGCTGGGCCCTGCCGAGCAACCCGTCTGAGATTTCACCACCTATAGCATGCCTATCAGAATCGGGTTCCCGCAGCCGCCACCCATGATTCCTCCCGCGAGATTGCCGTAAGCGGCGGCTGCGGCGGAGGCACGAGGTCGTCCCCGCCTCGTCAGAGAGGGATCAGGGAAGTCGGGCTTCGTCGACCCGAAGAGGCAGGAGATGATGCAGCATTCCTGGGAGGGGCGGCAGTTGTTGGCACGGAGGGAGACAGCAGGAGCGAGGTTCCGGACGACGTAGCCGGAGTAGGTGAAGGTGACCCCTGTAGCCATCGCAGACGACGGGCTGGTTAGCGCCGACCAGGGTCCAAGAATCCAGGGAACTCGAAAAAGTCCCAGACGCAGAAAGTTGAATAAAAATGCAGAGCTTGGATGTCGTTTATTGGTCACTTGAAGCGGATCATGCAGCCCAAATTCGATCACACCTTTTATCTCTTTATGGTTCATCGAATGGGCCGGAAGTGTTTCCGTCATTGATTCAAACAGCAAGCAGCCGTGGCTCGATGCAGGTCAACATGCTGGCGGACCTGCATCGCCTGACCTTGGCAATGACCGAGGGATTCGATCGGCTTCAAGACTCCGCGGACCCTCTAGAGGGGGTCCTCAGAAGTCGCAATGGATGAGGAATCCGGAACGGTTATGGTCGAAGACGTAGCAATTCCCATGTATTGAAGCTGCAATGACAACTGATTTCAAGTAAATCCATGGACGATATTCGCTGATAACCTTTCAGACCATGTTTGGTACGGATGCAAGTCAGAGTCGGAAGGTTTTTTTTTTTTTCCTTCTAATTTCCTTCTATCCTACTTTTGTTTTATTTGGGTTACATCCGATGAAGTTATGGCTTTCTATCGATTTTATTATTCCTTTTAAAAAATATTGTATCAATTATTTTAAATGAAAAAAATCTATAAATTTTGGAAGTCTGTATCAATTAATTAATGAGTTAATTAATTTAAATTTATATTAATAAAAAATTATTGCAAAATACTACCCATATTTTTAAGAAAAATGTAAGAAATATAGAAAATTTCTTAATTTTTATCATATTAAATATATTTCTTCTATTCCCACCCACCCACCCACCTAACCTAAGCTTAATTACCAGACTTGAATAAATTAAAAGTGTCATCATATGAGTACTATTAAATTCCTTGTTTGCCTCCAATCTTCGGTGCAAGTGAATTGGAAAAATATGTATGTATATATATATATATATATATTCGAGTAAGGCATAATTATTGAACTTGAATGGGCTGGAAGTGATTGTGTTGAACTATGGGCTATTAAGCCCATCACCCACCCACCAACGGATATGAGCCTAAGACATCCCAGCCCGATTTGTTTTTCTATGGCCCATTCCTTTTTCTCCACCGCCTCTTCCACCCGTGTCGACGTTTAAAAAAGTATAGTTTTTATAATCGAATCAAAGTGGGAGTCGGATTAGGTATGAGTTTATAAGTCGAACTGTAGGTTCAACGGATTGAACTATATCTTTCACAAATAATAATGATATGTGATTAACGATAATAATTTATTATACAATTTAGGACACACTGATTTGTAACTTCAAAATTTAAAATATCAATTATAAATTTACGTCTAACCAAAACATAAACTCAAGTCTAATAGAAATAAAATATAGTATCCATTTCTAAAAAGCACCACATCCCGTAAGTCAAAATAAAATAGCAATTAAAAGCAAATCATTCAATAATTCCCAACGCTCCAATCCGTGCCCACATATAATTGGCCTTCAACGTAATATAATTTATATATGTTGGCATAATATATGATATATGTTGAGAAATTGAATTTTACATTGAAAAATTGAATAAAAAGATTCTGGCATATAAGAGACCGAATACCACTATCATATTAGCTTAAACTTTTTGGTTGAACATGAACTCATCGTTCTTATGAGTCCGGTGGAATTTCTACGTGGTATCAAAGCAGGTTATTGTACCGGCTCACATCTCGTCGAGGCTCGAGACCAAAAAAAGGCTCGAGATCAGTTGTTAATAAACTCGAATCCGAAAGAAAAATGTCCGGCCCATGGTAATTAATGAGGGGACCAATACCCCAATTGACTATTGTATTAGTTGACCCCCTCGTCCGAGCACAGAAGAGTATTCCCGGCTTGTGGACAGTTAATAGTTATTGAGGGTGGATGTTCATGACACGTGGCATGTGTATGCCACGTTGCCATGTGAGGACGGATGTTGAGGAATGGAATCTCACATCGGGAAATTGAATAAAAAGATCCGAGCATATAAGAGGCGGAGTACCATTATCTATATCCAATAGAATTACACCTCTTTGGCATCCTTGTTATCTGGCATTGCATCAGCAATGAGGCTGAAAAAACTGAAACGACAGTAAAAATGATGAATCAGACGTAAGAAGATGAGCAAAAGAATGAGAGAGAATCGGGTTATCCATGCTCTTTCTCATAGTCCTGTAGGTGTGGCAACTTGTTATTGTCCTGGGCAATGATTAGATTGCGGGTAATAGCCATCAAATCAGAAATTCATATTTTATTTATAAACTCACTGATCAACGAGGAGTTGGCCATCAAAATTGGCGAGAGTCGCAGGGTGAAAGACCGAGCAAGCAAAGGGGATTTTAGAGAAAACGGACACCACCTGAGAGAGTCGATGGATGACTCGGCGAATCCAACGGAGATCGAAGGACAATCTTGATAGGATGATAAACGCTAGCGAAGGGGAAAGGAAATCCTAGGTTGGGCGACAGATCGATGCTTGAGTGATGATTTTTTTTCTTTTTAAATTTTTTAATCCATCAAGTTCCACGATCGGTTCAATTCGATTTAATGGTCAAACTAAAAACATGCCAGTTCAAATGAGTCTGACCAAATTTGAATGCATTTGAAATAATCAAGTAAACAAGACTAGGTAATTAGCCGGTTCTTGATCTAACTGGTCCGACCGACCACCCTAGAGTGGTTTCAAAAGTTATGGTTAAAAGCCAATAGCGCAGCAAGAAAAGTCAGACGGAAAAGGAAGCGAGAGAGAGAGAGAGAGAGAACTGCATTCCATCATATTAATATTAGGCATGTGGGCTTGCTGACTACTTTCTTTATTGTATGATAGGATCCGAGGGAATCAAACCAGAAAGTGTGATGGGTAAGGAAAGTCCAATACAGAGGTGAGAATTTCTTTTATCGTGAAATTTTCTCAAAAATATATATATTTTAACAATTACGAAACTGATTGATTAAGTTAAAATATTAAGATATGGATGAGTAGATTAGACTATATGATAAGTTCTCGTAGATTAGACAATATGTTATATATGTCTGTATGTGTGTATATATATGCATGTGATTATTATATGGTATATATATATATATATATGATGGATAAACTATGCAAAATATTTTAATAATATAATATTTTAGTATAAAAAATTTAAAATATAACTCCATACTATATATCATTTTAAATATACTTTACTTTAATATATTCCATTAATATTTTACTAATACTGTTAATTTTTGATAATATAAACTGCTCGTATGAGCTCTCCTACGGGGTGACTTCCTGTTTATACTATACCGAATGAATTCTCATGTAGTTGAGACCCACTGCTCTATTTCTTCCCTTTTGTTTTTTCTTCCCAACTATTTGCTCTCTCTCTCTCTCTCTCTCTCTCTCTCTCTCTCAATTATGGAGTCTCCACTTCCAAGGTTTCAATCATAGTTTTTAAAACCGGACCGGGCCGGGAACCGGTGTAGGCATGGGTTCATGGGTTCATGGGTCGAACCGGGGGTTCAATGGGTTGAACCGCATGTTTAATAAATAATATTAATAATATAATATTACTAATAAATTTACATAATATCATAATTTGAATATAATTTATAACAAAAATCATTAATATAACCATTATATTAAACAAAAGTCTAATATAAAATGTAAATATAAGTTTAGTAAAATAAAATAGGTACATTACAATAGGTTTTTGTGTTTTTTTTAATTTTAAGTCGGCCGGTTTTCTCATGGGTTCAATTGGGTTCACCGGTCGGACCGGAAACCGGCCGGTTCAATCGGATTTTTTCTCTTTTAATGTGCAATTGGATTTTTTGAAGGAACCGGACCGGGTGAGTGGCCGGTTACCGGTCGAACCGGCCGGCCCGGTCCGGTTTTTAAAACTATGGTTTCAATAGCACATGACGGGTGTGGGCCTGGGACCGGGGAGGGAGGGCTCTCGGGGAGACTTGCGTTCTTCCTGAGATTGCATAAGATGATGCTACACTGAGTCAGGGTGGTAGTGAAGTCGGTGGTGGATGAGTCAGTCCTGGGGGCCATGAGGACGAGTGATGGCACAAGAGGGTGGCAATGGCGATAGGACTCGGTAGGTTGTGGTGGTGGAGGTTGAGGGAGGAGGTGAAGGCAATAGTTGTCGTGCTAGAGGTGAAGAGAGAATTGTTGATGGGCCTCGGGGCGACCGACTTTGTGGACCGGTGGCTGTATTATTCTTGTTGGACAATTTTAGCTGACAAAATTTTTATGATTCCCCGAAAAATTTAAAGTTGTTGAAGTTTTTTTAAGACATCTTTTTGGATTAGAAGCAGCGATTCCATAGAGAGAGAAAGGAAAGTGCATTGAGAGAGAGAATAGGGCACCGTAAATTGAAGGAAGAAATGGAATAGTCGGTCTCATTATTGTGCCAAGCGGAAATTTACTCGTTCAAATAGCATGTTACGCCATAAATAATTCACATAATAAAAAATTGATAGTATCAGTTAAAAATTAACGAAATATACTAAAATATAATACATTTAAAATGATATGTAATACAAAATTATATTTCTAAAAGTTTTGTATTAAAATATTACATTAATAAAATATTTTATATTATTTATACAACTTACCCTACATATAACTCTTAATTTATACATAATGATAGTAAGCATAGTTTAAAAAACCGGATCGGGTCGGCCGGTTCAATCGGGAACCAGTCACTCACCCGATCCGATTCCTACAAAAAAAAATCCAATTGCACATTCAAAGAGAAAAACTCCGATTGGACCGGTTGGTTTCTGGTCCGACCGGTGAACCTAAATGAACCAGTGAGAAAATCAACCGACTTAAAATTAAAAAAAATAAAAATATATTATAATATACCTATTTTATTTTACTAAACTTATATTTATATTTTATATTAAACTTTTGTTTAATATAATAGTTATATTAATAATTTTTATTATAAATTATATTCAAATTATGATATTATGTAAATTTATTAGTAATATTATATTATTAATATTATTTATCAAACATACAATTTAACCCATTAAACTTCTGATCCGACCCATAAATTTATATTTATACCGATTTTCGGTCCGATTCGATTTTAAAAATTATAATAGTAAGTATAATATTATATTATATTTATGAGTATATAGGGATACGTGAGTGTGAGGTGATTCCTTTTCAGGGTCGGTTAAAAAGAAAAAGATCAAAGATGAAAGGAGAGAGAGAGAGAGACTTGAGGGCCACGTCTTAATGCTAGAGAATGATATGCGAGGCAATTGTCCGTATACCGAATATGTAGCTTGCCACACCCACCCCCCCCACCCCCCCCCACCCCCCGGGGCGGTATTTCGTGTAAAGATAGCGCAGGATAAATGAATATTATAATATAGATTGAGATATTGAATCACGTACTGTCGAATAGAAAAATATTGATATTACTGTAATTCTGTCACAAATATAATGTGATCCTATAGTTATTACTTTCCACTTGATAGTTCTCGCGTATTATAGGTAGTCTATTTGTTTGATTTATATATATTGATATAAAAAAATACATGTCGTGATTATATAAAAAAAGTATTTGTATCATATGTATTACATGGTTAAAATAATATATATAGATATAAAATTGTTATTTGCCGTATTATAGAAATAAATTTGATTGTAACAGTGAAAACTTAAGTTATGCACCAATTGCATAACATATACTAGTTCGCTATATAAGTGCTAGATGTAAAAGAATTTAAACTGAATAGCTATCATAATCTATTATTTAATTGAGATATATATTATTATATAAAATTAGTAATGTGAATTATATAAATTATTAAATGTGTTAAATTATTTATTATTTTATATTTAAAATTTGTACTTAATTAAATGCACCTCACACCTTTTACCTAACTTTTTTTTAGGCAAATCAGACACTTGTGCAATACAGGTGAGGTCACTTTTTGATAGTAAGGATCGACAAAAAGAATGATAGTTAGATTATGTTTTTTTAGAATTTAGTTTAATTTTATTAAGTTTTGTTAACTATGTTAGGAGTTGAAAATTTTGTGAAGTATTTATATTAATTTATTTTCTATTTATAGGAAGCATAATATGGGGTTATATTTTTTTATTACAGAATTTCGATATATTAGGGAAAATTATGCCGAATTTGGAACTTACCGCAGCGGTAAGTACCTCACACTGTACCTCATGCCTGTCGTATAATGCAAATATGCTAATTTAAACTAATTAATTGGACATCATAAATACATAGTTATGTTATTTAAAAATTAATATATTTATGGAGCAAGTTCTATATATATATATATATATAAATTGAATCACATGGACAAGCCGAACTAGGTCCCATGGTCATGGATAATTTATGTTGGTCGACCTCGTGGCATAAAATCTTGCCCAAAATGCACATTAATACTCATTTCCCTTTTGGATTCATGGGAGTTATTAGGTCATTGCATATTTAATGTGGAAGTCTCAGCAGTACCCTTTTCTTCTTGTCCAAGGGGAGGACAGTCAGCTTAGGATGGAATAAAAAGGAAACCATGGATGAGCGGGATGCTAACCATGAGGATCGAATATAGCCGACCCCCGTAAGGACATAGTCGAGAGTAATATTACTGTATTAAATCAATTTTCATCCGCTTGTTTTGGTTTCTAATGTGAATTCAACTCTTTTTTTTTTTGCATATTATATATGATATTTAGAAATTCAATAAACTTTAACAAATATAGGTTTGAGGTTAATTGACTCTCGAAATGGTAAATATTTTTCGATTATAATATCTTTCATCCGTAAGATACACGAACAAAAATCGTATTTCAAGAGAAAAATATCAAACTATCCTCCATACTAAGTAATATGACTTATTGAGTTCAATTGAGAAGTAACAGAGCCTACCCATCAGTCATTCACAACAAACCAACCGTTATACCAAATTGCTGCAACTAATAAGTTCAAGAGCTCTAGACATCACCAGCAATAGCCATAAGATTGCGGCCTTCCATCAACCACATCATCTAGCTCATTTCTTTCTCAGAATGGGTGATCCAGCCCACGAACTCGGTACAAGGAAAATTGCTTTATAACCACATATAATTTGCTAAAATCTAATCGGAATCATAAATATGAACTACTTGGGAGCGCTCGATCGGTCCTGAAGTGCTCGGTCAGGTACATGCGGTCTGCCTGTACTGCGTCGGGAATGGTGCCAAGTCATATGACAAGCGGAATGTAATCACAGCGTCGGCATTTCCAACCAACTATTTTGGTAATGCCCGTACGGCAGATTTTGACCCCAACGCATCTTCCGACAGCAAACTTATTCCCTGCCGTAATCTCCCCCCGAGTCGAAGCTAGGTCAACGTATCAGCTCTACCATTGTAGGGATGCACCTATGCTCTTCGACGGGTCTCCGAGAAAGGCGTAACTCGTTTTGGTTTCTTGTACCTTGAGCTACCGGTACGAACATTTCGGGTAAAAAAAAAAATTGAGTGATCCGAAAATGCTAGTTTGGATACGAAAATTTTGTGTTTCGGACGGTTGGATCCGACATAAATTATATAAATAAATAATTTTTTAATGATAAATTTAAATAAATTTATTTTAGAATAAAATATTTTCGATCAATATAAATTTTATATTAACTTGAATAAAATAATTAAATAATTGTAAAATATAATTATATATGTATAATTCGGCCACGCCGGTGCCACTTTTTGACAGCTCCATTTGGACCCACCAAGGCTACATTCAGTGCATCAGACTGGGAAGGAAAAATAATGAAGGGCATATGAATATCTCCACAGTGGTTATATGACTATCTACACTAACCATTCGAGTAACGATGGCATCTTTATACTCCCAAATACTCGTAAATGATCTTCCCATCCTCCTCAATCGTCCTCCCCTTTTGACAGCCTACGATGTGGTCGTGATCGGCCTCGACGATCCAGCAACTCTGGAGTAGGTTCAGTGCGACGGTGGCGGCCACCATGTGTTGGGTTAGAGTTTCGCATGACCAGCGGCTCAAACTGGATAAGAATATGCTCTTCGAAAATCGGCATTCCTATTGTGGAACCCGGCCACTTGTGGAACAGAGAGAGAGAGAGAGGAGAATATTCACCGCGACTAAGGGTGCATTTGCCAATCTGAAACTTGAACGGGGGCATAGTGTGAAAAATCGAAAACCTGTGGAGGAGTTAACCCCGTAAAACGAAGAAAACCGCCGCGGTAAGTTCCCAATTTTACCACGTCTAGTCCCGACGTCGAGTCACTGCGCAAGAAGCAATCTTGCGGACCAGCCTCCGGGTCTACCTCGAGAATGACCTCAGAGTAATTCAACTCCCAAAGCTAGACTAAGATCCGTTACAACTGCCCAAAGTTACAACTCGATGGAATTGGAATAGACCGTTGCAAATTTAAATGATATTTCTATGAGCGAGGTACCTCCGTATCTCCAACATCAGTGATCATTTCATCATTGTGTACTCTTTGGGCACACTACTGACTTATACTTAGATACTCGGCGGTATTATATCAATGAAAACAATATTAATTATTAATCATTAATTATTTACTTTAATGATTAATGTAAAAAGTCAAACTGTGATGCATTCCCCACCCCCCTTTTTGTCCTCATTAAAAGTGATTAGTGAATCACTCAGCCTGTGGAACCACCAACATATATTTAGCGATTCCTGGACGGTGTGTGTGATCCACAATTCACATTCTTTTTTTTTTTGTATAAATCGCCGGTATCCAGTTAGATTTTGTCCAGCTGATTAATCCGGATCGTTTCGGGTCGGCCCATTTAAGGGGTTAAGAGCTTCCTGTCGCATGTGGGACTCGAAATCAAATCTTCCCATTGGAGTGATAAGTGCTGAACCACTTTACCACACCTACTTACCTACTGTGGGTGACCTACTATTCACATTCACAATTAGTTCCATCTTCCACTCGCCCTCTACAGCTCCGCGCCCCCCCCCCTTCGCTCTCTCTCTCTCTCTCCGTGCATGTAGCCATGGCAGTGACGGATCTTTTCGCCGATGGACCCGCCATGCATATTACGCGATTACTACATGAAGATGTGTGGGACATTCACATTGTGCAGTGAGGCGTCGAAGTTGCCCCCAATGCGGTGCTACATTTTTTCCTTGTTAAACAGTGTATTGATCAACAGACCCACCATGCATATATTTACGCGATTACTAATGGGAAGATGTCACAATTTGACGTTTCTTCCACTCGCCGTCTACATCTCCAGCTTCTCTCTCTCTCTCTCTCTGCGTGCGGCCATGGCAGTGACCGACATTTTCGCGGGTGAGATTGCCACGGCGCTCATTAAGTTGCTCATACAGACTGTGAGGAAATCCATCGTCTGTAAATCGAGAGCGGAACATCTTAGAGTCACCATAGAGAACCTCGTCACAACCATCCAAGAGATTAAGTTCTCCGGCATTGAACTCCCGGAACATCGTCGGGTAGAGCTCGACCGCGTCCACGAGGACATGAAAAAGGGCGTGGAGCTCTGTCTTAAGGTCAGATGTCCTCACCGCCCCGCACCCCACAAACACCAAAATAACCCTTCGCTTTTTGGTTCATCTGACTCACAGTCTATAGGTTCAGTTTCGATTTTCGGGAACCAACGGGTAGTTCTAAATTTGCCATTTTCTTTCCAATTATTTCTCTGATATTTCCCCCCCTTTTTTATACCGGTTTTAGATCATTAACTCGAGCAAGTGGAATGCGTACAAGAATCTTCAGCACGCCCGTAAGTTGGAAAAGATAGACAAGAAGATCACGACGTTCATTCAAGTGTCGATGCAGCTGTACCAGTGTGCAGATATTTGTAAACTCAGTGTCAGCTCGACTGAGAGGCTCGACCGACTGGACGGCTCCATGAGGAGGCTGGAGCGGCAGGTTAGCGAGATGAGGATCGGCAGCGGCGGTTGGGTCCAAGCGGCAATCCAATTCCAGGACCAGGAGCAGTCCATGTGGCACGAAGGCCTCGGTCGCAGCGGAATCCGGAACGTTGGGGTCGGGTTAGAGGTTGGAAAGAAGAAGGTGAGAGAGATGCTGATAACGTCGGGGGACAATCTGACGGTTGTCGGGATCCACGGAATCGGGGGCTCGGGAAAAACCACCTTGGCAGGAGAAATTTTCAGGGACGAACAAGTTAAGGGTCAGTTTCTCGCCATGATCCTTTTCGAAAATTAAGATCTACTGTGTGCTCCCCTTACTTGACGTAGCTCATCGAAACCTGTGCAGTAACTTCTCTTTTTGTTCTGTTTGTTGGAGAGGATGCAGGTTCTAAATATGCGATTTTCCGAAAAAAAGAAAAAGAAAAAGGGATTAAGCGTGATTACACTCGCCCTCCACTTGGAACTCATAAAAGATTCCGTGCCCTCTATCCTAACCCATGCTATGAAGAAAATGGTATGGACAATTTTTTGTCCACCTCGTACGTGTGTTGCTCAATCAAGCATAATGACCTTTGTTTTCCATTGCTTAACGCTTTTCTAGAGTTTCAGTTTTTGTTTGATTAAGAAAACCGTGCTTTAATCTTGTAGTTCGTTTTCTTTTTAAGGTTTTTTTTTTTCCGTGTTTTATTTTCAGTACCGGAGAACGTGCATATTGATCTTTTGAATACACTGTGGGACACTGGAGATGCACCGGTCGTAGTCTGAAACTGACACCTTACACATGGATTCACTTCCTGCAGCTCACTTCAACAACAAATTGCTGTTCCTGACCGTGTCTCAGTCTCCAAATATTAACAACTTGAAAGCAAGGATGTGGGGATTTCTCATGGGAAGTGATTCTTCAGGTACGTATGACCAGGTACCTACGTGGTTCCCACAATATGGGGGCACAAGTCCCATGCCCGTACCAGCCCTTATTGTGCTGGACGATGTGTGGAAATTGAAGGATCTTGAGCAGCTGATGATTATTAGACATCCTGGGTGTAAGATCCTCGTGGTTTCATGGTTCCGATTCCCAACGATTGTCCGAACTAGTTATGAAGTAGAGTGTTTGAGGGAACATGAGGCAATGACCTTGTTCTGCCTTTCTGCGTTTCAGCAGCCTTCTATTCCTCCTACTGCTAACGATAACCTAGTGAAGCAGGTACGTACTCCAAAATTTCATGCTTTTTCCTTTATGGTAAACTAAAAGGAGCTTTACTCTTTCTTGAGCTAAAAAACTAAGGGAAACAATGGGCTTGCATGCAAGATATTCCTTATGAGTGCTAGTTGAGGCCTTTGTCCTTATTCATTTTCCAAGAAAAAATCGCCACCATTTTCAAGTATCAAGTGGGACATTGGACTTCTCCAGCTTCAGCAGAAGCATCAGTAAATATATCACACTGAAATCTAACAGTCCATTGTTCCGTAAATGTACTTTATGCAACATATCCTTCTCAATGAGCAGTTATCTTTCAGAAGTTTCGGAATTGCGAGGTGAGTCCCAAGTTACACTTTGGTCTTGCGATTGCCTAGTTTTTCTTCACTCTTTCTTTCTTCCATGCATTTTACTTCCTACACTTATGCCCTCAAAATAATGCAATAAGTAGGTTGTGAATGAGTGCAAAGGACTTCCTCTAGCTCTGAAGGTGGTCGGAGCTTCACTGAGAGATCAACCTGAAAAATTCTGGGATAGCGCGAGGAACCGGTTACAGAGAGGTCTGCCGATATGTGAATCTCATGAAAACAATCTATTGGAGAGAATGAAGATTAGCTTCGACCATTTAGACAAGAAGGTAAAGGAATGCTTCTTGGACCTGGGGTCCTTCCCCGAGGACCGGCGGATTCCTCTTGATATCCTCATCAACATGTGGATGGAGGTCCATGATCTGCCTGAGGAAGATGCTTTTGCCATCCTCTTTGAACTCGCCAACAAGAACCTTCTGACCTTGGTGAAGGATCCTCGGTGAGTCGAGCCATTCATTGGATGCTAAGCCATGTGTTGTACAGGGGAATAGAAAGACCGCTGGAGGCAATTATTTGGCGTACTTTTTAGCTACCAGAAAATTAACGTACACTCTTATTCTTGTTCTTATGTGTGCTCAGAGCAGGAGAGATATATAGCAGTTGTTATGAAGTGTTCGTTACTCAGCATGATGTTCTGAGGGACCTCGCACTGTACCTTAACAACCAGGGAGAACTAAATGAGCGGGAGCGGTTAGTTATGCCTCGAAGAGAAGCCGAGATCCCGAGAGAGTGGGAGAGACGCTCAGATCAACCATTCAATGCCCGCGTTGTTTCAGTTCACACAGGTGCTTATTCGAACTAACCATCCTCCTATGACACTTTCCTTCTCGATATTTGGCTGTGCGGAAACCGGCCGATATTCAGTTATTTCCTAGAAACATAAACATAAAAGCAACTGAGTGCTGGATTGCACACCAGAAAAAATTAATCTTTGAATAGACTACGTAAAATTCTTCACTGAGAAGTTGGAAGATGAAGGGTGTAAATGTTATTTTGCACAGAAAATGGACAGGCTTAAAGGCTAGGGAAAATCTTCAATCTTCGTACGAGAAGAAAGATACATTCAATGAATTTTGGTTGTTTTCTTGGAGAAAGAATGAAGGAAGTTTAGCTGCAACTGTTTTCCGCAGCCGACATGCCATTTTGCTCTCCATATGAAATCATGGTATCAACTGTCTCACTTTTTTGTGATCTCAAAAAATAGGTGAAATGAGCGAAATGGACTGGCCAAAGATGGACTTACCTAGGGCTGAAGTCCTCATCCTCAACTTCACATCCAAAGAATACTTCGTCCCTCCCTTCATTGAGGACATGCCGAAGCTCCGTGTACTCATTTTGATAAACCAGGACACATCGAATGCAGTCCTCCGAAACTTCTCAGTTTTCAACAGCTTGATCAACCTAAGGAGCCTGTGGCTGGAGAAGGTCAATGTGCCAGATTTATCGAACACTAGTGTCCCTTACACCAAAATGCAGAAGATCTCTCTTATCCTCTGCAAGATCAACAATAGCCTCGACCCCTCTGTGGTGGACCTGCCTCAGATCTTCCCATGCATTTCTGAACTCACGATTGATCACTGTGATGACCTGATGGAGCTCCCCTCGAGCATCTGCAGGATCCAGTACCTCAAGAGCCTGAGCGTCACAAACTGCCATGGCCTAAGAAGGTTGCCGTCCAATATGGGGCTACTTACCAGCTTGGAGATCTTACGGATCTATGCTTGCCCAAACCTCAGGACGCTCCCTCCTGGCATTTGCGAGTTACGGTGCTTGAAGAATCTTGATATATCTCAATGTGTGAATTTGGCAAGGCTTCCCGATCGGTTTGGAAACTTGATAAGCTAGGAGAAGAATGACATGAGGGAATGTTCCCAGGTGAGATGCCTCCCAAAATCAGCTCTGGGGATGCGGTCTCTGAAAAACATAATCTGCGATGAGGAGGTTTCCCCGGATGGAGAGACTTCACGAGGGCAAGGCCGGAACTCCACCTTCAAGTTGTGGAGAAGTGCTTCACATTAGACTGGTTTGATGAATGAAGATAAAACAAAAGGGATAAAATATGAATGTTTTGTGTAGATTACTCAGTCAACACGAGCGTCAGCTTTGTTACTGAGTTGGTCAATCCAAGTATAATATCTGTGCAGTAATCTCTGGTTGTCTAGCTTCTGTCATGTGCTATCCGTTGGAATGTAATTGTAATTTAAACCTGATTTTCGTAATGCAAATAAAGTTGGGAGGGAACATCAGCGGCCTGAAACTCTATCCCTTCGCTTTCTTCTACTCAAATTCTTTGGCATGGCAAACACTGGCTCCAAGTTGCTGATCAGCCTATCAGTTCACCGATGTAAAGAACTACTGAGCTTTAAATCATACCAGATGCTCATGAGAATCTGATCGTGACAACCAAACAAACTTTAGCACTTCTCTACTGCTTCATTAATCCAATCAACCAACTACCAGTCTTGCATATTCTCGCGGCTTTTTTTTTTTTTGGTAACTGTGTTCTGACACAATTTTTTATTCTCTTGTTCTTTTGAATGTCTGTTGGGAATATGTCGTTTACTCGGCCGTGCTAATAACGTTGGACTTTTTGTGAAGTAGATTGCCGCTGGAAAACACAGCAGAGAAATTCCACAAGCAAACATTTCGGTCAGATGTCTTGTCACGGAACAGACCCATAAGCTTGACACACGGGGGGGCACGGGGGGCGGGGCGTGGGGGACCATGAGACCCTATTGATTTTAGAAGGTGTTGATCATCACTATTGAACTACCGGACTCAGGTTGCATCCGTAGAGATTCTCGCAGTATAATTATGTGATTAGATTCTTGAAGAGTGCAAATAGAGTCTGTGTACACATAAGTCAAGTCGATCTTTTTCGAGGGTGAGGGTCCACGGAATCCCACTAGAATGTGAACACACTGGGATTTTCCGTGCTGCGATATATAATCAAACGGCCACAAGAACCTGCGGGGACCTCATAATTTGAGCGTGTGATAGATATACCACAGCCCTACTAGCATCCAGAATACTGATCGCAGCTTCTCCGAATTTGCTGCGCCGATCGATGCTGTTCCAGACGAATTGTTATGGTGGGTCACTGTATTGAGCATCCCTTACTGGACTCACGAGCCCGTGGCTGGGAAAGCTCTAGATCTGTGAGCCTGTGATTCCTGCGAGAGGCGGCAGTTGTTGGGACGGAGGGAGACGGCGGAAGCGAGGTTCTGGACGACGTAGCCGGAGTAGGTGAAGGTGACCCGAATATCCATCACAGACGACGGCTGGTCAGCGTCGACTAGGGTCCAAGAATCCAGGGAACTCGAAGAAGTCCCAGAGGCAGAAATGACCGAGAAAAAGGAGGTGATTGATGAATTGACGAAAGTAGGGTTGATAGAAAATGACAGTTCCAGGTGGGAGGAGGATGGACTAGGGAATGGGGCAGCGTGCGTGATCGGTGGAGGGTAGATGCGAAGAAACAAAGCTGTCACTGTCACAGCTAACAAGCTAAATACGTATAAAATAAGGTTTTGGAGACAACATCCCGACCAGAGAACCCAGACATAAATATGGAGTCTTCGTCACCCTCATGCTTCACGGGAATCTTCTTCATCAAGAAGCCTACAAGATTCAGGTTCGACTGATGCTGGGGCTGGATATTGGGTCCGTTGGAGATTGCTTTCGGCGGGCTTAAACTGACGTTCTTTTAAGCCCAACAGAGAAGAATCAAAATGCAGAGCCTGGATGTTGTTCATTGGTCACTTGAAGCGGATCATACAGCCCAAATTTGATCAAACCTCCATCTTTTTATGGTTCATGGAATGCGAGAATAGATCAATGTTGCATTGGCCACAGTTCCTCTAACCGAAACACCGAGCACTTAAATTTGTAAGCTCTGCTGCACGTTCCACTTATCCCACACAAAACTAACATAGCATTAGCAACAGATGCCCCTCTGGCAAATTTCTGGACTACTCTACATCCCATTAAGTGCACGTCTGGAATACGCATCGCATTTAGTGGAAAATGACACAGCATACACAAGATAAAGCAGTTCTCGCAAGAAATGGCTCGAGCAAAGCTCTACTTTTTGAAGTTGTATTCATGCCGATCCCCTGGGCTTCAAGATAGCCTGCATTGGGTGAAGCTTATGTGCTGTGAGGCCAACGGTGTTGACCTTGTCTTCCTCCCCTTCCTTGAGCCTCCACTCGAATTCCTGCACCATCCTACCTACCACGATGCAGGCAATCAGCATTGCCTGGAGAGATCCTGCACATACCCTCTTCCCTGCGCCAAAGGCCATTGTCTTGTACAAGTCTGTTGGGTCGTACTTGTTGTCATCAAGGAACCTCTCCGGGATCCACTCCCCAGGATTTTCCCACTGATTCTTGTCCATGTTGCATCCATAGATGTTTATTGCAATCTGCATAACATGGTTGCTCGAGTCTTGAGACAATGATTATGATAAATAAACTGCAGCAACACTTGCCAACTAATATAGAACCTTCTCTAGCTTATCAACCGAGCCAATCTGTTGCAATACTGACTAATTCCCACAGGGTTGAAAGTAAATAAATGCGACCAATAACTAGGACCTGGAGAGAAGCATCATGATATGATACTAGGTGAGTGTTTGTAAAATTATTTGCCAACTGATTAGTGGTATAAGTTCTTTGGAATCTGCTATTGGGTTAGCCATTTTCGTTATTACTTTCCGAGTCCGAGAATGAATCGTGGCTTGCGAACTCCATGCTTAGAATCTTCTTCCTTTTGGGTACAAAATGTCATGGGTTCTAGGCTTTCGAGCCGCTTGCTTTCTTGCTCACTCTGGTCTAGCCGTAGCTTGCTTTCTTGCTCGCAGAGTGTTCGTAAAATTATTTGCCAACTGATTAGTGGTATAAGTTAAGCAGAGAGGGTAGATCTGATGCAGTCAACTGACCTGGCTTCCCTTGGGAACAGTGTACCCTCCTAACTGGGTGTCCTCGTGTGCATATCGTAGAGGGACTATCGGAACTGGACTGTGCTTCCGAAGAGTTTCATGGAAAATAGCCCCAAGATATGGAAGTTGAGGCAATTGCTCCTCTGTAATCCTTTCTGAGCCACATACTTTTCTTATCTCCTCATACAGGCGCTCCTGTCACCGAAAATCGCATTAAACAGACCAAGGACAAAGCAAAAAATGGAGGAAAAATAGGAACAAGTGAAAGTAAAACCTGCCGCTTTGGATCCTTAGCAAGCTCGTACAAGGCCCATTCTGATGTCACCAAAATCGTGTCAGAGGCCTCTATTATTGGTTCCCAGACCAAAATCATAATTTGGTCCTCCGTGAGCGTCTTTGATTCAGACAGCAAGTAGTCGAGATAGCAGTTCGCCTCCTGTATTAACATCCTACATATTACACCGAGCAAAAGAACCGGTTGTCAAGAGGAAATCACATTTCTACGAAAAACATTGCCACCTCTCCTGATGCGATTTCCTTCTTCCGCTTTTCGATAAGGGCACTCATCAGTATTTTCCTTCGTGAAGTAATTTGATTAATCTTATTCTCCCAGCTCCTGTTCGGGACCCACTTCAAGTACGGAAAGAAGTCCCGCCAATCCACCTCGAGTGCACCTGCCATGAAATCGGTGACCAAAACCTTGTGCATGTCCTTCTTGGAGAGCATGGTCCCAAGCTCCTCCAGATAGATGGACTGCACTTCATCTCCCAGAGCCTACAATTTTCATCAGTTATTTTGAAAAGACAATCACAAAATCTTGCCAGTGTCTCATCAAGGGTAAAAGCAACAGCTTACTTGTTTGAGTGCAATCCCGAAAAGTTCATTCTCAAACACGGATCTGAAATTGATGGCTTCACCAGGGGAGCCACTCACTTGATCATGCAGTTGTCTACAAATGTTTTCAACCATGGTGTCTCTGTGGGAACGATGCCGCTTCTGCATTACAAAATATAGATAAATGTTTTGGCATCCGAAGCAATATTTTAGGCAATCAAAGACAGTTTTTGGCAGAAAAGGTTGAGTTGATTAAGGCAGTTTGACATTATCTCCCCCTTAACAAAGGTAAATGGAGAGAATTCATGATACCAGAGCTTTACTCCTTAAAGACTGAGCCTGTAAACCCTAAAAAAATGGGCATGGGATATAATCCTATGGAATCAAGTTGATCTTAAACTCCTAGACCTCCCCCAGTGCGTAAGTATATTCAAGCTAATTTTCGTCCAACATAGCACTCAGTTATTGACCTGAGCATTTGCCCCCAAAACGTTAGTGAGAATGTAGCGCTTCACCATCTTGTGAAAATCGTTATAATCACTCATTGCAACCATGTTTTTATTGAGTGTGAGGATCTTCAGGGCATTCGATAGCTTTCTTGAAGAGATTGATGAGTACCTAGTCACCATCGCCTGAAAATGGAGAAGATGATTGAGTTCATTTTGACGGGTTTAAGCAAATTATGCAATATAAAGTGTTAACATATGGAATCGCTCAGCCAGAGGAACGATCATATGCAAAATCTAAGCCACGTAGTGGAATATATAGATCTTTATCACAGAAAGATTATTGATCACCTCTTTAGCGACTTCAGTAGAATTAAGGACCACCATGGTGTGAGCACCAGTTCTAATGGAATAGATCGCCCCATATGTCTCTGCCCACTTAGTGAATGTCTTGTGAGGTTTCTTCTCTTTCAGCTGTAGCAAATTCCCTATGATCGGAAGCCCTGGTGTGGCAGCAAGAAACAACAAAATGCCAAAAATCACATGCTGTGACTCAATTCTTCTATCATAAACAAACATCACAAGCAAAGGTGCATACGGCACCCGTACTGTCAGAGGGCAATCAAAAGCCAAGCAGACAAGCTCCCAATTTAATTCCCTCGTCAAGTCATTCCAGGAGCGGACCCAGGGATGACCAGGAATACAGTTTATTACTGTATCAAGCCTAGAGGCCGGGCCTACGCGCACACAACAGTGGCATCGCTTCACCAATATTTCTCAGATTTTCTCTATATTTTCACAACGTGGTATTGGCATTTCTTAACACAGTTAACAGTCCCTATTGTCCTCAAAAGATCAGAATTCAACCATGGAGGAGGTTCACACTCTGCTGTCCAAAGATTTGAACTCCGAACCTACCACTGCTCTACACAATACAATTATGCAAGGATGTGTTCACGCAGAGGCCAAGGTTTCAAATTCGCAGTCTAGCAGGTAATCAGAAAGGAAAGGGCTCAGAATCCCAGAACGAGATATTCCCAAGAGCAGAACAGCACAACAGGTAGAAGCAAATGAGAAGCAACAGTACCGGGCACGGTGGGAAGCTCTGCCTTCCTCTGCTTCCTCTGGCTAGACATGAGCCCCCTCAGGAAGACGAAACACAGGAAGAGACCAGCCGCGAGAGCGGTGGCGGCAAAAGGCGGCGCCTTTGCCGCGAAATCTGCAAGAACAGCCCTGAGAGCCATGGGTTCACGACGCTGCACTGAGACAGAGCAGCCCTTCTCGGCGCTTCCCCTCCTCTTTCTGTATAGAGAAAGGCCCGCAGGTGATTCCTTCAGAGTGATGGCATAAGATGGAAGGGATGTAACAGAGCTGATATGCCTGAGATCGAGATTCCCAGGGGAGTGCGCTGTCATACTTTGGACTCTTATGGAAGGTAATGCCATCAGAAGATGCAGAGAGCTTAATACGACAAGGGATCTAAGCCTCTAATCTGGCGACACTTTAATTAATTACACATCATATGTATCTTTACTGTATATAAAATAAATAAATAAATTTCATTAAAAATTAAATGTGAATAATTTCTTCGAGTTTTTCCGATTTAAAAATCATTCGGGTTGGTTGGGTTTGTCTGATAGAACAGTAATCACATGTCATGATATATCTTGCTCATCAATAATGGATGGGTAAACAATTTTATTTTCAATTCTATAATTACTCTTCTATTTAATTTTAAGAATAAATACGAAAATAAAACATTAATTCAATTATAAAAAAATCACAGCTTGAAAATTTGAGATTTTCAAAAAAAACCATAAAACCCAAAAATCTTTGAAATATATAAAATACTAAAAAAAATTATAAACATTAAGAAATCTATAAAACTTTTAAAAGCCCAATTTTTTTATTAAAAAATCCAAAGGGTACATTTGGTATTAAAATTTTTTAATGATTCATGAAGTAGCAATTCTATTTTACATATAGTACCTATTTAAGTGCTGAGGCTATATGATAGAAATGAATCTCTCTTTTTTTTAGAAATCGGAACATTTCCTGATACAGTGCTAATTGAAATATGCGAGGACTCAGTTCGAAGCACGGACGATTTCATTTCAAATCGGACTGCATCGTGGTCGGACCGGATCAAGACTGGAGCTCGAGTTGGATAAAGACCGTGAAGTTGGCCGGCCCCTTCCACGTTAGCATTTTCGGGTTGCTTCTCCTTGTTAACCTTTTCAGCCATTTCCTCCTGACCGCAGCGAGTCGGTCGTTCTCAGTCTTCAACCACTCCATGTCATGACGGTACGGGGAGAAATGATTACGAAAATTTATTCTAATAACTAATAATTATAATAATTATCCAATTAATCACTATTAATTAATTACATAATATAATTTGATCGGTAGTTTTTGCGACGTTATATATATATATATATATATATAATAAAATCACCGAAGAATTTCTCGAGGGGGATGAAAGACGACAGTATCGGGACTGGGTAGATTGTTGTCCGCGGCATCTTTCCATGTCGGATTCTCAGATACCGACTGTCTGTCTCACTCTCCAGTCATTTAGGTACCGACTAAGATATCTCAGCCGGTGTAAATCCGATATTAGATTCTAAATCCATCTAAGACATAATAATAATTACTTACTGGCGGTTCATCATTTTATGTCGAGCCGATAAAGCCGTTAATATTATCCTGTATCACGTCGAGAGAGAGTAGCCATAACCCTCTTGTGATTGGTCGGCTCAGCGACCGACGCCCATCTTGCATCTCGGCGGTGAGGCGGCTTCCCTACATGCAGCGGGGCACGGGGAACTAAGACAGCTCAATTTATAGTTTTTAACTTTTTAGAATTAAATAAGGATTAATGGAGATATGGATTTAAATAGTTTATTTAATAAATAATAATAATATATAATTAATAATTATAAAATTTAAGATATTAGAAAAAATAAATTTAAGTTTAATGTAAAAAATATAATAGAATATAACTATTTCTTTAAAAAAATGAATAATAGGTTGATACGATTTTTTTACATTTAAATTTTTTTTTAATTTATTTAGTTTGACTATTGGTTCATTTGAATTTAATAGTTAAATTGAAAACGGGATAGTTTAGATGATGTGATGAAATTTAGAGTGAATTTGAATTAATTAAGTGAATCGAAGAGGGTGATTATCCGGTTCCTAATCAAATTGATCCTATCGATCAACTCAGTTTGACCTTAAAAATTATGGCTCAAAGACATTCATGTACAAATTAAATAGTATAAGGAATGGGGAAAAAAATTTGAAGATCAAACCAAACACCCCAGTTTTTTTTTTCCAATAATAGGTGATGCTTCATGGATAGCTTCCTTCTCCATCTGCTTTGCATCCCTAAGAGCAGGCAGCGAACAGCATACCGATTACGCCCGAAAACTCGACGTTCAGAGCATGAATTACCTGTCTATGACTGCCTCATCTCGTGCCCCCCATGCCAAACGGATCACTCCCGCCCGCACCGACCTTCCTTCTACTTCGATGAATCATTTTGCCAAGCTCGGAGTTCCGAGGGGAGTCATGCTTCTGTGTTCCCAATCGAGCTACCGAGAATTCTCCCGGTGAAGTCGCAGTCAAAAAGTAAGTGATCACGAGTCTCCAGTGCATCTCCACACAGCACGCATTAGGTTGAAACCTGACCGTTCCATTTGGCGGCTCTGTAAGCTACGGATTTCCCACTACTGCAACCTTTTTTTTAATAAAAATTTGGTCAAGTGGTTTACACTCAACTTTTCATTATGAACAATCAAGTATCTAGAAGTCCAGCAACAATGATTCATTTAAATTCAGGTATGATGAGCTTGTTAAGGAGTGAAACACATGTCTTAATTTATTTATTTTTATTTATAAAATTCAAATCTAACACCTTATTAAAGGGGAACATGCATTAGATTCATTTAACCAATTTATATTAGTATCTACACTCAAATTTTCTAATATACATAAGATAATATTTAAAAATTTAATACATGCCAGTGAGTTTGAATATTTTTTTAATAAAATTCATCAAATTCTTTTTGGGCACAAAATGGGGCTAAAGTCCAAGGAACATAATAAACAAACATATGCCTCGGGGGATTAAAAAATTAAAGATACATAATCCGGGGGGGTAAGGAGACTCCAATTAGATCGCCAAATAATAGCATCGGCATTCTGCCTGGGGGGGTCCTCGATGGAAGTAGTGGGTTGCCTGCTATGGGCAATAATGTTGCCATGGGTCGTTGACCGCAACGTTGTTATGGCATTAGTGGTAATGAATACATAACGTAGCTCAAAGCCTATGTTATGTAACCCACAACTAAGTGACATGGATATGGATCCTTCTGAAACACTTGAAACAAAAATGGAGAATCGGACTTGGAAACAAGATTAGCAAATCACAACAGCGATGAAATCATCTTTATCTTTTTGTGGATGCTTCATGGAGGCTTGACGGTGCTTGTTTGGCAAGTATGGCACTATTGAGTGGGAGAAACGAATGCTGCTCTCTACAGGCATCGAACATTGCCATTATCGAAGGGTGGAAGAAGATCCCTTCTTTTTGAACTCACTCGATGCAGTAAATATGGCAAAGGGAGAACTGTCGATGTCGGGGGACTGTGAAGATATTGTCTGGAATTTTGTTCCAATTGCCCGGGATTGCTCTTGGCTTAATTCCACGCACGTGGAATGGTACAGCTCACCGGCCAAGTCAATTTGGCCCGACAAGTAGAAACTGATGGGTTATGATCAGAGAGCCAGGGTTAACCTGACCAGGTCTTGATATTTTCTTAAAATTATTGATCTCCCACTGCTTCTCAACAAGGCAGAGTTTCCACTACCACCAAGGATGGTGGTAATACAGTATGGGATCTTGAACTTTAGTGGTGCTGCACTTGAAAGGGTATAGTATTGGTGGAAGCCCTAATATGAAGAGAGAGAAAAAAACTACTTATTAGAGTTGAATATATAACACTTTAGTTTAAGAAGAGGAGTGATACAACTATATCAAACCTCTCTTTGGAGTATTTTCGATCTTTGATAATGTACTAAAAATCTCTCCTAAATCCATTGGTATAACCAGGAACAGAGACATATGTTACTCAAGTCAGGTCCCCATCACAAGCCCATGCCAGTTTCCTTTGGAAGAGCCCAAGCCCAACCTCTTTTGCATCGTCATTTACCTTTCTCACACCGATGAACGGGGCGGCGGCTTCTCCATCTTCGTCCTTCTCCATTGATTTCACTGAGCGACGGAGTTCGTTCTTCGTATTCTTATTCAGCAAATTCAGGGTACGACTCTCTCTCTCTCTCTCTCTCTCTCTCTCTCTGTCTCTCAATGCCGATTGGCTTTCCACCAGCTCTACGAGATGAAGGTCTCCCTTTTGTCTAATTGCATAATTTTGGGGTATTGGTTTTGCTCAAGCCATCGTCGATGGGATTTGAGCATTTGCTTCATCATCTAATTCACCGATTCATCTCCGGAACCGAAGAATCTCCGAGCCATATCGTCTGTGTTGCTTGTGTTAATCAGTATATCACATCATCAGCTTCAATCTCCGGAGCAAAGCCAATTCTCTTTCTCAGTGATGCTACCAAGTCTTCCTGGTTCGCTCGCAACTTTGCCAGTGGGTGAGAGAAGAGGGGAAAAGGGCGTCAAGGTTTGGTCAAAAAACAGACAATAGACTTTACCAGTGGGCTCCCACCCCCATAATCATGACCTCTAGCTTTCCTCCAAATATATCTATCCTCTTCAAACTTGCTGGGAAGTGAGAGACAACAAAATATCCCCAAAAATTTTTTTAATTAAAATTTAATTTTTCAATCTCTTACCATTAATCTAAAATTTGATGTGTATAAAAAAAGTTATTCTAATAAAATACATTAATCTTAGGTGGTGTTTGGTTTGTCGCAATCGAGCTCAATTATAGGAAAAGTAGCAACATTACATTATACTTTCCGGTGTTTAGCTACGAAATGAATGACAATTCAACTTTTCTGGGTCATATGCATTTATCGGGTTGAGGGATTTGGGCCGTTACCGTGGCAGAATGGTGAAATTCCTCAATTCCAATGGGCCCACCATTGCATTGATGGGATATTTGGGAAAATAGTGGAAGAAAAAGAATATGTACGAAGAAAATATTGTAAAAAAATGAATATTCTTAATCTAAAATATGACAATATTACATTTTTATTTTTTATCTTAATCAATTAAATTTCATCAAATCCAATAATCCTATATTATAATACATTTTTCTCGTAATCCCCCCGGAATACTCGAACCAATTGCGCCCCCGGGGAGAAACTGCCATTGTTGGATTTTCATCTGATCAAAAGAGATTGGGTGATCGAGTGTTATATTTGCAGCGGTCACCATTAAATCGCAAGTTTAATAACTAACTCATGGGAGTACGGCTGCCGACGTCATACTACTGGTCAGTGAGTCAGTCAGTCAAGTCGGTCACGCTACACGCGAGTCCAGCGTGGATAGATTCCTTTGGAGCGCGCTGATTGGTTGAGGAGGTCAACCGAGTCCACGGTGCGACTCCTACTTTGTTTACTCGACCACTGATCTAGGAGGGAGTAGCTGACCGCCCATGCAGCATCGGTCAAGGCTCCATTTTATCGCGATATTATTTACCTCGCGTTTGCTCGCGGGGGACGGACTATCGCATCAGAAATCCACAAAACGAAGCCCGATAAATTGAGATCTTTGATATTATTAATCGTTGCGTCAACGTCCACCACATGTACCCTGCAATGTATTAATTATCACCTTACTTAACAACTAAACCTCCATAAAATTTAATAAATTTTAATTAATTCATACTCGAATTTAGTCGGTCCATCACAAAATCAAAACTCTTTTAGTTGTAAAATTATCATATTTATAAAATTTAAATTTACATATTATTTGCAAATTTCAAATTAATATCAGTAATTTTGTTTTTTTTTAATGATCATTTTATTGATTTGTTAGATTATTATGGCCAGGTGTAGAGTGATTGGAATTTTAATTGAGTAGTAATAGATGAGAAAAAGCGATCCAGACAAGAGGAAAAATCGAGTCTCTGGTCATTTTTCTAGGCCAGGCTAACGTTGACAGCTCTTGCGGAGTGTACTGATAATCAAGCGCTGGGCACATTATTGTTCGTCTTTTTATCTTGTCTCCGTTGTCCTCCTCTCGGCGTAATCAACGACCCCGTCGCATGGAATAGACGTAAAGGGTGCTGTCAATCACAAACTAATGGGGGCGTTGACCGTTATTATTGATTTTATTTTTTACTTTTTTCTAAATAAAATTATAAGATTTCATACGGCTTTATATGGAATTGTCCCTTTGAATCGACCCTTTCGTTCCACCTTGAATTTCTCATAAATTTCGCTCCTGTTGGATGAATTTTCTAGATTTGACCATATTGGTGAAATTTCTCTTTTTTTACAGATTCAAATCTCCGGAATGTGGTCCTACTGGCTGTCACCGGTCGACCCCTGCACGAGGCTACCCGTTAACTCACGAGGCTCCGATGACGACTACATCATTGGCGGTAGTTCTGATCGAAGCCACCGCTGTCAGCAGCCCGCCATCTTTGATACTTTGTCGATTTGGGCCTTCTGCCGTCATGTGACTCATTGTGGACACCGTTGTGCTGTCCTTTAAGGTGATTTAACAGATAGACTAAAATGGTGATTTTTTTCTTTTTTATTTTTCTGGAAAACTTCATATGATTGCAAAGATAAAATTGGATAAGAATAAAACTGATAGTAGTTCAAAATGGAACAAAAAAGTGTCAATTTACTAAACAAAAATATTGCATCCGACTTGGCAAGGGTAATGCTAAAAATCAGACAAAACAAACACAGTAGTTTGGAGTAAACAGGTCGCGAAATTTCTCCCGTCCCGTCAAGAGTGCCGTTGTACGTACGTACTACACAGCCAGGCACTAGCCCTTACGGGTGAAGAATAGTTCGGATGGTCTGATTTTTTTTTAAATAAATAATTTGATCCAACTTTTTCAATGGGTCTTTTTAATTAAAAAAACTTAATCTTTTGGGTCGGTCTTGGATCGATTTTTTCAGGTTTCGCTATTTTTCGGTTTTTCTTTCATCGCTACTAGCCCTGTATCCTTAGACCTCACATCGCTATTTCCACTCGGCGTTCTTCTGCATCCACTCCACTTGGCAATCTTTAATTAAAATTTCTATAAATTTAATTTTTTTCTTATTTTTATGTAATTTTTAATTTAATAAAATTTCAACACATTTTTTATTTTAATTTATATTCAATTTATTATTTTTTAAAGAGAAAATCGGCTCAAAAAAATTAATTGAATCGCAAAATAGATTTAAAATAATTTAATCCGATCGATGTGTAATAGTAATGGTTTACAAAATATAGTGCATGAACTGAAGTAGGGGGAGCGCCCCGCGCACGATATCCATTTGAAAGACAAGCTTTCCCCCATCGTTGTTTTTCTTCTTGGGCCAACTAAGAAACCAGATATATTATAATCCTGCCAACAACATTGTTACTGCTCTTACCAGTCAAAGTAACGTCAAGAGACTTCTCTACATCGGTCATGCACGTTGATGCGATCTCCCCGCGACCATGCGACTCGTTGGTACCATCCGACGTGGGACAATCCGGTCGGGGGGGTACTCGAGGGAGGGTGGGCTAGAGAGGCGAAACAGGGAAAAAGTTGGGAGGAAGGTGCAATAATTAATGGTGGGGGTAAGAGCGGGGGGAGGGAGGAAAAGCGAAGAGCGGAGCGGGCTAAACAACAGAGCGTAGCATTGAATGCACACAAGTTTGTATGGTGTCGACCTCTCTTCCTCGTAGTAAATGTGGGAATTGATTGTTTTGCCAGTGACTTTAATATTTGTTTCCTCTCCGCCTTCTGCTCTCCTATCTCTCTCTTACTCTCTCTCTCCCCCCAAAAAATCGATTCTTTGTTTTCTTGAGCTGCGACTGTGAGGGAGGGAGTTAAAAAAAATCTAGAGAGAGAGAGAGAGAAGAAGACAGTGGTAGCGGAGTGGTTGGTGCGGTAGTACAGAGTCGGGTGCGGGATCCGTTGCTGCTGTTTCCGGTACTCCTCTTTTCCTCCTCCTCCTGTCTCCTCTTCGTTCTTCAGTTTCTGGGTATGAAAAGTTTTTTGCTGATTTTTTTTGGTTCCTTTGCTGTTTTCATCGGAGGAGCAGTGGGAATGGAGTTTCCTGTGTCTGCTCATTTCTCCTCTCCCCAATGATTGGATGATGAAGTGAAGTTCTGCTTTCTGTTTCCGGGGCCATTTCTGGGCTTGGGGGTACTTCCGGAGGTGTTTAATTTCTTCCCTGCTTTACTGCAGATTGTTTTTAGGCGTTCGATTTTCGGAGCTAACTCGTTCAGGTGTAATGTCATTCTCCACTCGATCTGTTCAAAGAGTTGAGCTGCTTTATTTTTGGCTCCTTTGATTTTAAAAAATGAAAATTGTAGTATTTTAGCTCTTGTAAGCCATGTTTGAGTCTCACTAAAGTTGGGGCCTTTGGGAGAATTTTGAAGCTGAAACCCTCAAAATCGGGGGGAACCTTAAAGCGAAGCAAAGGAAGGAAAGAATGGATTCTCTGATAGCATTAAAGACGTGATCCTAATAAGATGACACTTAATTTCTCTTTGTTCCCCCTTTAGTTCCCAAGCTTTAGATTTTTTTTTTCCCCTTTGATCTGAGGATTCTGTAGGTGGTTCCTTATACAAGAATCTTCTATCTTTGTTTGGTTTGAATGTTTTAGGCTGTAAAAGTGAAGGTCCCTCACCCAGCAGCAAGAGCTCCTACTAAAGCTATGGAATGTCAAGAACTTTGAAAAGCTGAGACAACATCAGTGGACTATTTGTAGAAAAAGAAAAAAACTGCCTCAAATCTGCTCTTGTTTTGGGGGGACTGAGAGGGTAAGTGATGCACCTTTCAATATGGAAGCCCATATCTCACTGCGCTGCAATAATCTTCTTGGAGAAGAGGACTCGAAGGAGGAAGGGTTCAGGTTCGGGCTTGAGCGGGGATGTGAAGAGAAAGCCTTCTATGCTTCGGAAACTACATGAAAACAAGCTCAGAGAAGCCCTTGAGGAGGCTTCAGAGGATGGGTCTCTGAAGAAATCAAGGGACATTGAACAAGAAGAGGTGGCGTTAGAGGGTGATGGGAGCTTTGGGAGATCCAGGTCCCTCGCACGTCTCCATGCCCAGAAGGAGTTCCTGCGGTCAACGGCTCTTGCTGCTGATCGAATTTATTCCAGGGAGGATCCAATCCCTGAGCTCTCTGATGCTTTCAACTTGTTCCTGACCATGTATCCCAAGTTTGAGTCTTCCGAGAAGATCGACCACTTGAGGTCAGATGAGTACTGGCATCTTTCTGAACCTTTTTCAAGGGTATGCCTTGACTACTGTGGCTTTGGGTTGTTCTCTTTTCTTCAGTCTCAACAGTACTGTGAATCGTCCGCTTTTAGCTTAACAGAAATCACTGCAAATTTGAGCAATCATGCCCTTTACGGTGGACCTGAGAAGGGCACTGTAGAACATGATATCAAGACTAGGATTATGGATTATTTGAACATACCTGAGAATGAATATGCCCTCGTGTTCACAGTCTCTAGAGGGTCTGCATTCAAATTGCTTGCAGAGTCTTACCCTTTCCAAACAAACAAGAAGTTGTTGACTATGTTCGATCATGAGAGCCAGTCAGTCAATTGGATGGCCCAGAGTGCCAAGGAAAAAGGTGCTAAGGTTAATAGTGCATGGTTCAAATGGCCAACCATGAAGCTTTGTTCCCGGGAACTGAGGAAGCAGATCTCAAGCAAGAGGAGGAGGAAGAAAGGCTCTGCCACTGGGCTGTTTGTGTTTCCTGTTCAGTCAAGGGTCACTGGGGCCAAGTATTCTTATCAATGGATGGCCTTGGCACAGCAGAACAACTGGCATGTGTTGTTGGATGCCGGGTCTCTTGGTCCCAAGGACATGGACTCCCTTGGGCTCTCATTGTTCAGGCCTGATTTCATTATCACCTCATTTTATCGAGTGTTTGGGTCTGACCCGACTGGTTTTGGATGTCTGCTGATAAAGAAGTCTTCCATGGGAAGCCTCCAGAACCAGTGTGGTCAGGCTGGCACCGGAATGGTGAGGGTGGTGCCTGTGTTCCCCCAGTATCTGAGCGATTCCATGGATGGCATTGATCTGTTCGGTGGGACTGAGGATAATTCGAGCAATGGCAACAAAGAAGAACAGGCCCACCCAGAAACGAATGGTGGATCCCAGATGCCTGCTTTCTCGGGTGTGTTCACTTCAAATCAGGTGAGGGATGTGTTTGAGACTGAGATGGAGCAGGATAATAGCTCAGAGAGAGATGGAGCAAGCACAATCTTTGAGGAGGCTGAGAGTGTTTCAGTGGGTGAGGTCATGAAGAGCCCAATATTCAGTGAGGATGACTCCTCGGATAATTCATACTGGATTGATCTGGGCCAGAGTCCTCTGGGATCCTTGAGCCCACCCATACCTTCGTCATGGGTTCCAGGCAGAAGAAACAGTAAGCTGCTCTCCCCGAAGCCTGTTTCAATAATTTCTCGGAGCCCAATGTATGGCTATAAGCAGGCCAACCGCAGGCTCCATGAAGAACAGGTTCTCTCTTTTGATGCAGCTGTGCTGTCAGTTTCACAGGAGTTGGACCATTTTAAGGAGATTCCTGAAGACGAGCAAGTACAAGTAACTGCTGGGAACAATGACAAAGTTAATGGATCCCACCTCTGTGGAGAGATCCATGAAGAAGATGAAATCCATAGAAGTCCTTCAGTGAACGGGTTCCGACATGATGATAGGGCTACTAGGGCCTCTAAGGATGACAATCCGGAGGGCCAATCTAAGGCTGAAATTTACAGGGAAAGAAATGAGAGTGCAATTAAAAGGGAGACAGAAGGGGAATTCAGGTTACTGGAAAGAAGGGAAAGAAGTAGATTTGATGGAGGGAGATTTTTTGGGCTAGAAGATGGGGATCACATATCGAGCATGGGCCACAGAGTTTCATTTAGCATGGAAGACAATAACCACAGAGAGAGTCTAGGCCGAATATATGAGCCTGGTGAAGTTTCTATGACTTCGCTAGGAGAGGATGATTTATCCATCAGTAATGGGGAGTATGAAGATGGACAAGACTGGAGAAGAAGGGAGCCTGAGATAGTCTGCCGGTATTTGGATCATGTGAACATGTTAGGCCTCAACAAGACCACCTCTAGGCTTCGATATCTTATCAATTGGCTTGTCACGTCTCTGCTTCAGCTCCAGATTTGGGTACCCGATGGATCATCTGGCCCGCCACTGATACAGATATATGGCCCAAAGATCAAGTACGAGAGGGGTGGGTCTGTGGCTTTCAATGTGCGAGATTGCAGTGGGAAGGCAGCATGGGTTCCTCCTGAAGTCGTTCAGAGACTAGCTGATAAACATGGGATATCTCTTGGGATTGGGATTTTGAGTCATATACGAATGGTGGACTCACCAAAGCAGCAGCTGCAGGGTGGGGCCCTTGATCCTGAGTCAATGACCCTGTGTAAGCCTGCAGCCAGCAGCAAACCAGGAGGCAAGCTTGCCTTTTTCCGAGTGGATGTTGTCACAGCCTCGCTTGGATTCCTGACCAACTTTGAGGATGTCTATAAGATGTGGGCCTTTGTAGCTAAGTTCCTAAACCCAACATTCACTGAAGAGGAAGGGCTGTTTACGGTCCTGGAGGAGGTGGAGACATAGCATCAGTGTGCCTTAACGTCTCTGCCAAATATGGGCTCGGGAATTCATTTCATGAGCTCGGGAAAGGGTGTAAAGGTACAGATTTCATTTCCAACCCCCCCCCCCCCAAACTTTTCTTGTTTGTGCCCTTTGTCCGAAGATCCCCTCATGACAGGATGGATTTTTTAATTCTTGGTCTTGGTTTGCTACATCTTTGTTTTTCTATAAGCTAGGACTATGTAGATTTTCTGCTCTGGAAGCATACATGACTAGTTCTAGCTAGGAAGTTACTGGACAAACTTGGGATGGAATCCTCGGTGGATTTTCGAGATATTGCAGTATAGTTTGTTCATGTCCTGCTGCTCTTCTCTCAAATCTCTCCTCACACATTTCTGCTAACAAATTTTGTGCCTTCTTTGTTTTTCGACTGAAACAAGAAAAACAGATGATCTCATCACTCTTCCTTTTGGGTGAAGATAAAGCAAGAAAATGATTATAATTCACCAAGTATATAGAAAAAAAATGCAGGACTGTAATAAGCATACCCTTTTAGTAGAAGGTTATCAAGATATGTTCACAAGCTCAAAATTACATTCTAAATGGAATAGCCGAGCGATTTTCGTAAGATGAGTAAAATAATTGAAGTTTATTGGGCTGATTAGTATCTTAACTTATTAGTTCATAAAAAAAATCATAATCAGAAATGCATTAGCACTTTCTGGATGTTGTATACATGATTTCCAGATAATGGAAACTGTCGAAGACTCAAGGAACTTGGGGAGTTGCGTGCGCGGGTGGCTTTGACTTTGACTTTATTTGACCTTGACCTTGACCTTGACCTGCCATCGTGATATTTCATTTTCCAAACAGGCGCACTTGTCTCAATGAGAATCTCTAAAAGGCGACCTTTTTGACTCGTCCCTCGACCCGCCATTTTTGTCTTCTTCCTGCTGCTAGCCCAGGAATCCGTGTCCCGTCTCTCAGCGCTCGTCTCGTCCTCGACAAAGAGACAAAACAGTTCCTGTTCGTTTGGTGACACGTCGAAACTGAATTGCTAGCTCATGACTCTGCGTCCCATCTTTCGACGCTCATCTCGTCTTCAACAAATCGACAAAAACAGTTTCTGCTCGTTCGGTGACATCGAAACTCGCTTCCACATTCGTGTCCTGAACAGTGAACCTCGTTTCATCCCCCATAAGAATCCAAACAGTTCTCCTCAGCCAAAATATTTTTCCATTCATATACCTAGGGACTGAGATTCTCTCATTCAGGGTAATTGAGTCCTCTCAATTTACGGAAAGAGAACGGGATTTCCCCTTACCAAATCCCGGGAAGGAAATCAACCATTCCGATCTCGAATTATGAAGCTGCTGAACGATGAAGCGGGAGTTGGAGCTTCCAGCTTTTTGGGCTAAACAGGCCCAACTTTCACGGCCCGGCCCACTTATTTCGATGCCCAACCATGTTCCCCTCTGAAACTCGAATCGAATGGAGAGTCAATTGAAGGAGAAATGATGTGCGATAGCCGTTGGGCATGTTCATAGGCAATATTATCTTACGTGGCAAATTAGCCCAAACACCTTCTTTGTTGGCCCCTGGGTCTTAATTATCCGTGGCTTCCGTGCTGACAGAGCGTTCCTCCACGCGCACGAGCGGCGGTTAACCCTCCACGCCCCTCCCGAGAGGCCCAGATGGAATCGCGGCGAGTGCACCGTACGCTCCTCAGATAGGTCCCCGAGTACCGTCACTCGACTTCTCCCACCGAGCAAATCCCGTGCTGGAGCTGAAATCGGGCTCTATCTCATCTCCTCTCGATCTTCTCCATCTTCATGTGGCAATCCTCCTTGATTTCCCGGCAAAATCGTTGCATGTCTGGTTGCTGAGAAAGTCTGGGCTATGGGCGACGGGGGGACTCGTGATCAGAGGATGCCTCGCGGGAAGCTGCCTCATTTCTTCGAGATTTATTCCTCTGTTTCGAGCTCAAAACGACTGGTAAAATCTCGATTTCTGCGCCTTACCGTTCTTGCCTTTCTTGATTTTCATCTGGGTTCTCTTCAGTTTCTTTTAATAGTTCCTGCGATTGGCGCGGTTCAAGTTAGGGCTTTTCTGCTGCTGTTGCAGGAAATTAGCGAGTTCGGCAATGTTCCTTCTATTAGACCAGTGAAATGACCGACATGGATTCGGAATGATTAGGGGGGATTTTTAGTACGTTATGCTTTCGATTGGGAGACTGTGTTGTAACTTTCGTTATGTATCTTGGGAAGTATTCATTCTCCGGCCTCGATTCCGAGTTCTGGTTTCCATCGAATTAGGCCATTGATGGAGGTGATGTGCCTGTCATAATGTGGCAATCTCTGCGGTTTGATTATGTGAGAAATGATCATAACGGGCAAGGCTTGCGGGCATTTGATGAGGCCTTTTTTTGGTTTGAGTGGTATAACAAAGGGGAAAAACAGTATCTTTTTTATTCGAAGATTTCTGTTTTAAAGAGTGCACCAACAATCAAGTAACGAGGATCATCCTTCAGGTGCTAATTCAATAATTTGTTTCTGTTGACCATGGCAGGTGGGTTTATTTGACTGGGATAAGTTGAAAATCCGTAGATGTTTACTAAAGCATCTCTCTTTATCCCTCCTTTGTTCAACTAACTGAAAAAAGTTTGCTACTGCTCTTTAACACTTCTCTGCTGAAAGTTAAAGTGGTTATTTCTTCTTTGTAGCTTGATTTATGTTTTATTTGTTACAGAAAATTCCAGTTAACTTCACCAAACACATGGAGGGGAAGGATTCCGGGTTAGTTTCTTTGGAGGGCCCAAGTGGGAATGTATGGCAGGTTGAATTGAGTCATGAGACTGGCAGTTTGTCTCTCCACTGTGGATGGCTCACATTCGTGAGGGACAATTCAATCATGTGTGGTGACCTCTTGGTCTTTAGATACAATGGCAATTTGCATTTCTCCGTGCAAATCTTTGACAAGACTGCATGTGAGAAAGAAGTTGCCTTTCATGCCAAATGCAGTCAAGATCCAAGCGACCATGGTTATGGAAATGAGAAGGGAGAAAGGAAGAAAGATGATGTGACTCATTGCTTGAAGAATATTTATGATGCCGTGCCAAATAAAATAAAGATGTGCCAAATTCCTGATGATGAAAGTTACTGGATTGAGGACGTTGTCACAGTAGCAAAGCACCAATCCTCAAATTTATTGGCAGAAGCTGTCATCCCGTTGCGATCAGTAGCTTGCAATGAAAAATTTGGTAATGTTACTGATCAGGTTGTTTTCGCATGGTAGCAAAATGGGCATGTTCTAGTCTAAATTATTGCTGGAAATCTGGATTTAACAGTTTTATTGCAGTCAACTGCTGTGAACAATGAGATTTGCCACATAGCAGTGTAAATTCTGTTTGATGAAAAAGTAGGAAGACAAGGGATTGAGCTGGTGGATGAGCAGAGATCTAAAAAATCAGTTAATTCCAAAAAAAAGGGGATAAGTAGAGTGAAATTTAATCGGTGGATCAAGCAGTTTTTAACTTGTGTACTCTCTTTCATTCATCTCCCTGATAAACTAGTACCTTTGCAATAATTGCTTTATCCATTTACTTTAATCATCAAATATGCTGTCCTCAAAGATCTTGTGAGATGTTTCATATTTTTGGCCCCTTTCATCCTTTAGAGGGAAATCTTGTTTTTCTACCAATATAAGCAATGAGCATGCAGGCTGCTCTACCATTAAAATAGTTTTCTTATACTTAATTTGTTTTACAGCTATAGTTGCAGGCTCTATTTAGCTTTTACATTTTTACAGTAAAAAGATAGACTAGAAGTGTTTGCTCTTATTTACAGGTTCAGTCTTGATGGTAGTCTGATTTTATTTTTTAAACTGCATCATTCAGGCACCTCAAATTCCTAACTATTAGGCATTTTTCAATTTTAATGCAAGTTAGATATGAAGAATGGGACCGTCAATGAACAGGAATTGGACTTACCTAGCAGCTCTCATATTTTAAGGTCATCATCTGCTGAGGAAAAGAGAATATCCCGTTCATTTACTTCTTCTTTCCCGTACTTCGTGAGAATCATGAAGAAGTTCAACATCAGTGGATCATATACACTGGTGAGTTAATAGTTGAGGATTATATAAATTATTATCACTGTGCTTGTAGAAATTGATGATGCTTCTAGATTTTTATTTTATATGTGGAATTAGTAATCTTGGATATTTGACAGTGAAAGTTTTGGTTTCTAAGTTAGCCTGGCATTTTGAGATTACCTTGACTCAACAAAAGTATGAAGAGAAAAGGATGCTTGACACTAAAAATGATATCTTGATAGGAATGCCTAATATCTTTTTCCTCTCTTTTTCTCCTTATTTTGGTCTTCTTATCATATTAAATTAGGCTGAATTTTAAGAAAATGAGGACAATTTGTGTTGATTTCTTTAATTCTTCACATTACTGAAATGGTTCAGTCACTGATACCAGCAGAATTCTGCCAATCTCCCTGTCAGATCCAACTTCTTATTGTACCTGAGCAAGGAATCCATGCTTTATAACTTCCAAACTCCCAATCTGTATGCTTTGTTTTTCAGAGTTGAGAAATGAGTTAGTTCTAAGAAATTATATTTTTCAGCTTGTTACTGAAAATTTGCCCTTTTGTCTTACCAATTATTTATGTGGTAAATGCAGAATATTCCATATAAGTTTTCCATGGAGCATCTCCCAAACTGTAGAATAACGATTGTTCTTAGCAATCTCAAAGGAGAACGTTGGACTGTAAACTCTGTCCCCACAACAAAAGTACACACTAGCCATACCTTTTGTGGTGGTTGGATGGCGTTTGTTAGGGGAAATGGCATCAAATTGGAAGACATATGCGTGTTTGAACTTGTCCACAAGTATGAAATGCGAGTTCATATTCTTGCCGGTCATCCCACCTGCAATGACAATGAGAGAAAGGCTTCGAATGTTTTGGCTGTTATTGGTAGTGAAATATTGCAGGAAGAGTCTAATGGCGTAAAGAGGAAGAAGAGAAAGTCCATGGAAGTGAATTCGCAAGTTCTCGGGAAGGTAAAAAAGCTTGATAGGAAAAGTATTAAAAATTCTCTAGCAGGCTCTACCACTAGCACGAAGAAACATACCAGTGCATCAAAGAGTTCAGCAGGTAGAGCTATATCCTTGCATTTCAAAGCTTTTAAAGGAGAAATTTAGCATAGGCAGGGTCCGAAATGTTACTTTTAGTCTCAACTGCTGATTGTTTTGGGACCATAATGATTAAGAGTAGCTGAACCAGTCTGGGTAAATTTCTTGGTGGGGTTCGGATGGGGGAATGGGGGAATTTAAACCTAATAAATTGTCAGAAATTGAGGGGAGAGATTGAAGCAGCTCGATACCAGTTTTCCATCAGATTATTAAAACAAATTTCTGCATAGAGCCTCTAAATCCATCATTAAAAGCTTTTAACTGGCACTTTGTCTTATTTCATTCTCTTGCTAACATTTTTATTTTTGTATGGACATAGTTGGCAAAGCTACTGTTGCAAGTGCAAGGAGTTTGCAAACAAACGATTGTTTATCAACCCTATTATCTCTTCATGAAGAAAAAGTGGCTGGTTCTTTTAGATCGAGTTTCCCTAGCTTTGTTCGGGTAATGAAAAGGTTCAATGTCAGTGGTTCATATACACTGGTAAGTTCCTCTGTCTACCATCCTTTTTCATCCCCTTTTTCTTCTATGCACATATTGCACATTTAAAGATTTCAATTGGTAGATGAAAGCTCTGCATGATGAACTCCTCTAATAGTGAAGTTGAAAATTGGCTCTATTATCATTGCTGCTTAGGTGCTGCTTTGGACAATAACCTCTCTCTTCTGCGAGTCTGGTTTAGTTCATCACATTTTCTTGGGTGCTGTTACCTTGCCCTACTAATTGTATCAGCTTGTTCTTTTTATTTGTTCATTTCCCAACATCTTGAAGTCTATCCCATGAATTGGGGTTTCCAGTTAGTGATCTTTTCGTAAAAGCAAAGTTTCTCTGTTCTTCATGGGTCTGAGGATCCAAAGGGCTTTAAGGAGCTCTTGTACCACTAGCCATTTCATAAATTGCTGGTATTTTCTTTTAATGATATTCAGCTTTCAATTTCTTTATTGCCTTTTGTCGTGCAGAAAATACCGCATCAGTTTTCTGCAGCATATCTTCCCCAGTGCAAGACTGAGATTGTCCTTCAGAACCAAAAGGGAGAGTCTTGGACAGTGAACTCGGTCCCAGACTCGAAGGGAAGATTATCGCACACTTTCTGTGGCGGGTGGTTGTCATTTGTCCGGGACAATGACATTCAAATGGGAGACACATGCATATTTGAGCTAGTTGGTAGGTTTGAGATGAGAGTGCACATATCTGATGATGGAAGAGGAGCCATTAATTGCTCATGACACCCACTGAAGCTAGTGTCCTAAGCGAATTTCTTGGGTGAGCTATTCTCTCATTGTCTTTTGTCATTGGTTCCTTCTGATAAATTGTGGCAGCCTTTGCCATTTTCATACTAATGGCTCAGGTTTTTTTCTCAACAAGATCAAGTCTTTGTTTGTTTTTCATTTATTTGGCTGAATCTCAACAAGATTAAGGTATGCAATAAAGGAAGTGTTAAAAGTGAGAAAAGGAAGTCAATGTGATTCTTGAAAGTCGTTTTGGCTTTTGGAAGCAGGAAAGTGATATTGATGTTGCAGTATCCATTAGACGATGAAGATTTTCATTTTGGCCAAAAGTCATGAAGAAGTTAACCAATGCTGATGTTTCGGTATTCTTTGGAAGACAGTTTTTCCTTTTAGGCCAATGTCATTCAAAGAAGTTAACCAACATAATTTCTTTATTACTATGAATATTCTGTAGAGCTTTCGTATTGCTTCTGCAAGAATTATATTATATTTCCTGTTTTATGCACTAATCTCACGCATATGATCTCATGGATGCAGTCAGTTTTATGGCTTGCAATGTACTAGATTCGGGAAAGCTAAAGGAAGGGGTCTGGTCGGGTTTTTATCAAGGTGGCACAACAAGTGGATCCAATCTATGGCGTGCATAGCTTTTGTCCCGCCGAGAACGGAACACAAGGGAAGTTCCCTGGTATCTCCAGAGTAGGTTGGCTTAAATTTTATCTTTGGCTGTGTTGCTTCTCAGCCTCGAGCTCCCCACGAATCTCTGAAGCAATTGACTGTTTTTGGGACATCAGTGGCCAGCGCATTAATCCATGTTCGTCTGGTGGCTCTGTCCAATTGAGATGTATCGGCGCAAATAGTGGATCTGAACCAGGAGATATGACCATCCTTTGGTTCCCTTCATGTGTGATATGCTTGTTTCGGACTGACAGCTTAACTGTAACCGGAAACTATTTAGTTCGCCTTGGTTGAAAGTTGCAAGCCTGCCTGAAATTATCCTGGCCCCTCCTTGATTATGGGCTGGGATGATGATACACACTATTGTGATCTTTGCAGAGACGGCCGAGTAATCAAGGCTGGATTTCCTGCTCGGCACAGACTTGTCCGATCCGATGGAAGGAAATGCCATGCTGGAAGATGGGGGGTGGAAAAAAGAGGAACTCGAGGAAGATAATAGTGATAGGTAGTACACAATATTTCGCGATATTTTCGGGCCCGAACCTTGTGGGCACCGACCCAATGGGCCTAGCTCTGCATTACTGGCCCGATGGGCCAACAGTCCAACCCCGTACGCCTGCGTTTGTCGTGTGGTCCGGAATTAGAGTAGCGAGGAGACGGAAACGAAATCGGAAATTTAATTTCGCGTTATATTATTAGAGCGTGCAATGGGAGTGGGATCATCTCACGTGGGACTTAAATAAATTACAGAATAAAAGTTAAATAATTGGATGATCCAAATTAAATGTAAAAAAATATGAAATATTTAGAATTTGTACTATGATTTGATTTTGATGCTTTGTTAGTTTTTATCCAAATCGTAACCATTCTTAAAAATTTACCATTTATAAACAAAGATATAACTTAAAAAAATCAATTTAAAAATTAAAAACATTTGGCATATGCAGCAATTATATTATTATTGCATATACTATACCGCCGACGAACCAAATACACCGTGAATTTATCGTACCCTAGAGACTGGGCCGGCCATCTCTGGGAGTGAGACGGATAAAACGTTCAGAACTTGAGAAAGTGACTTTCTGCAGTCCCCTCGGGGGCACAACAGAAAATCCACTGAAGATCTTCATTCGATGTCCAGACTCCAGATGGAGATTCCTAGAGGAAAAATGCAAGAGACGGTAGCGATGTAACTGTGAAATTCATGTAAAAGATGAAGGGATTCATGGAAACGATTTGAGATGGCGGCACCCACAGGCAGGGACGAGCTATCGAACTACTGGATCTACTCAGAAGAGATGAGCACAATTCCGGCCGCAAAACATCCGTCTTAGGCAGAGGGTTTTTGACAGGCCGAGAAAAGTTGCCAGCTGATGATGGCCATCACCAGAGAGGTGAACAACTCAAACCCCACGACCTTTGGAAAGTGCCACCTCAGGCTTCGCCTCAAGTAGCTGCGTAGCACATTAGTTTGATCAGGACAGAATAGACAATTCATCGTATATCTGCATGACGAATTTCTTTCAGCAAAAGGTGGTTTATAGAGGAAGCCAGTTTCTTGATGCATGAATTGTGCAAAGTTCTCCGGTTGCATCTCTCTCTTGTTGTCAGAAAACTAAAAGCCATGCACATGCCCATCTCATCTCAAAGATGAATCTAACTGGAATTTGACAAGTGTACCTTGTGATTGACGGCATGGTTGCTACAATTCCAGCACATGCATATATTATAGGAATCAGAGTCTTTGGCTTATTTTTCCTAAGCCACATCAATGATCCTAGGGCGGCAAGGGATATGCTGAAAACCTGCAACCCAAAAAATTACAACCTTAGGAACAATCAAAAGGGTCAGCTCCCACCACCATGAAAAGGTTGGTAAACTTTCGCGCTTCTTTGAAATTTATACTCTGAGAATGGAGACTTCCTATCCAATTTGCACTGTTTAACACAGAAAAAAAGGCAGATAATTTTCTTGGAAACCAGAATCAAGAGATGCCAAACTAGGATAGTAAATGGCTTGTACCAGATTAGCATTCGCTTCAATTCCTTGCAGAACGAAGTCCCAAGTGAACTCCATCCCCCTGGCACCCACCCATAGAGGGGCCAGTCTATGTAAAACAGAGTCAGCAAAAGCCCATCCTGCCAACAGAAAGAGAAACTGTCCATTGATGCCAATTTTCACCAACCACTAACAGCACAGAACAGGCGACAGCAAGAGTGCAAAAATCAGGCGAAAGCAAAATGATAGTCATTTAAATGAAAAAATCTGAATTCACATACCAAGACCAACGGCTTGAAATTTATGATTTTGAGAAATGTTCCTGTGAGTCAACTGTGCCAAGGCAAAGTAAAGGCCTGCCACATCTATGAAGCCAATCAAGGCCTTCAAAAATTCCTACAAAACAACATACAAATCTATAAGGAACATGCACAGAGAAGATAGTCATGGAAATCAAGTAAACCTGAGTAGTAAACAGCCCCAGAAAGGTCAAGGCTGTCAACCCCCACTACTGTATGGGACAAAGATATTGTCTAGCATAGATATGAGCATATAAGGAAATGAGAGACATGAGTTGCCCACAAGTTCCTTCACCAGATACACATGATAAACTTTACATATCTGGCTTAAGAAAATGTAAGGAGGAGTCAAAGGAGAGTACTTGAGAAGGATCAAAGCTATCATTCTCTGATACTTTGAGAAAAGTTGCAAGGCAAACCAGCTGCAGCAAAGCAAACACAAGAAAACTGATTGAAACACCTATCACATTGACAGAAATTAGAAGAATCATAAAGTTTGGCCACAATTGCAAGTGCAGACTTCACAGACCTTCACTAGCGCTGTTCCAAGATAAACAAGAGCAGCCTTAACAGAGGTTCCAAGCGTGTCGTACTCAGACCTGAAACAGCCACACACCTATTACTGCAAAACTCAATTGAGGGAATAACATAGCTAGTAAACCACAGACAAAAGAAATGCTCCTTCACGCCTCCAAAAAACCTATCTTACAATTCGTGAAACAATCCAAAAATACTGAGGACTTGAACAATTCGATTATCTCCCAAATCTCACAGAAGCCTCAAAAAATTCCTCGAGATCAAAATTTCTATTGCTTCGGTTAAGCAAAGATCACCTAACACTTTCATTTCATATCGAATGCAATAGAAATAAACTGAGTATCTAGAAAAGGATGAAGAGAGGCCATTATTCATACGATAAGCTCCGCTCTCTCTTAGTTCAGTCAAGACGAATTTAGACAACGCAAGAATCACCAACACCGCCAGACGGGAAGAGCATGAACTAAACATGCAGAGGATTTCACTTCAACAGAGAGAACAGGAATCGGAGCTCCACAGCTTCGGAATTGGGACAAGATCTCTATGTTGAACACACTCACAGCGGGGTGGCGGAGTAGTAGACGGCGTGAGGGCCGAAAGTCAGTATCGCGCAGTTGAAGAAGTGGAACACCGTCATTTCTTCTACCAATCGGGGGCTGAGATACAGAAGGATCCCCAACTCCAAGGATAAGGAACCAACCCCACCGCAGACGACCTTTGAAGTTGGCGAGGCGACGGTGGAGATCGATCGGCAGGTCGACGATGTCTAGAGGGCTCAGTTCCTGTAATTGGGCGTCACTTAGACCTCGAAAAAATTATATAAAATGCCACAGTGGTCGGAGGACTCGGAACTGTTGGTGGACCGGCCCATCTCCCGGCCTTGGGCCCATTATGCTTTAACAATTTTACGGAAATGCCACTACGCGCAAGTTGACCGTGAAGCTACCGGTCTACAGAATTGACGTTTCACCCAACGGCCGGAAGGTTAATACAATCATATATAAGAGTAGATAACTGTGAATATCCAGCGTGGAATATTGCACTCTTTTACCGTTATTTTTTCCTATTTTCTGTAAGAGAAATTCAAAATAGGGAGGTGGTGAAGAGGAGGAAGAAGAAATGGCAGGGGACCCCTTATTTATTAGAAAGGCCTGATTGACCGACCCAAGTGGGGATGGTGTGGGGTGGGGTGGCATTCTGAATCTGAAATCACTCTCCCCCTGAAGGTGAAGTTTCAGGCTCATGAATGCTTCTGTCTGACCGGTGGGCTCCCCTCCTGCAGCAACTGGTCGACATATCAGACGGGTTAATCACCGATTCATCGTAAAACAAGTAAAAATTCCAGCCGGTCGAGTGGTTGTGTCGCTGTTTTTTGTTTACTCCTTCGAATTCTTGAAGGAGACCGTCGAGCGATGCCTACGGTCTGCTCTTGCCTCGATGCGATTAATGGAGTAGGCTGAATAATGTAACCCAATCTGATGAGGTCGACGGACAGACTAACGGGTGCGGTAAAGACAATCACCCATGTCCATCTCTTGTCTCCCATAGATCCCAAGGAATTCAATTCAATGTCGTCCCATTAAATTGAGGGATATTTTTGGGGGCAGGTGAGAGCTACCGGGACAAGACCGTGGGACTGGAATGGATGATGACTCTTGGCAAGATAATGTCGGCCTCGGGTTTTCGATGTTTAAACTCGATCAAAACCGCACCTTACCTATTTCGGTGTCCATTTGCCTTATAGGGTCGCATCATTTACACCTATCATGTCACTGTCGAATTTTACCAGGCACGGATATCTACCATTTGAAAGCACTACCTACCCATAATATCTTGTTTTTCCGGTCACGTAATAAGATGTGATCATCAGACGAGTTTTTCTAATTGTGCAGTTAAGGGATGCGCTGAATGTTAAGGAGAAAGGCCTAATTAACAGAGTAATAATTGGTCAAGCCATAATTTGTTTTTCTATTAGATTAATGTTTAATTAATTACTATTCCCCAGGAGGTCATTGGGCAATAACGTAACACTGTCGCCAGCCGTCGTCACCTTAATTTCCGATATCCAACCCGTCCCCTTACACAATTACATTAAAGATATTTATTTATTTATTTAAAAAAAAACATCGGACAGCTCAAAACCAGGCAAGCTGGAATCTGCAAAAACAGTCCCATCGCTGCCTAATTATATTAAAAATTCACCAAAAAAATTAATGAAAAAAAAACATATTTAAGTTTAAGTTCAAATAAAAAAATTCCAAAATTCTTTGTTATCGTGGTTTAACAGAAGGGTGTGGTGCGGTGGCGCACGTCAGCCCAAACGGCGGTGATTTCGGTGATTCCCCTGATCTTATTCCTTTCTACCTCGTCCTCTTCTCTTCTGGTCGAATTTTGGATTCAAAACTTACAAATCTCAACCTGTATTTTTTTTTCAATTTTTCACTTACACAAATAATACTCCATGATTTATATATTTTCTACAAAAATAAAAAATCGTGTATTTTCTTACTTATGTTTTTTTTTCTCATTGTGGAGAGTTTTTCTCAGTGTAATTTGTCATAAGTCCCAATATATTTCACCCAAAAAAAAAGATCATAACTTATTCGTTCCCCCACCGCCGTGAAGAAGCTAAAATATTCTACCGATTAGATGCCAGGCCATTCATTATAATAAAATATCAAATATTTACACTGAACTTTTTATTGATTTATTTTATAAACCTAGTTGGATTACGAAATTACCGGTCTCTAATTAATTTAATTTGAACCGGGTCGGATGATTGAAGGGGCAATACTCTCCTAAGGTAAATTATTTTTATTTATAAAGTTCAAGTTTAAAATCTTGATCGAAATGAGGAGATTACATATTATTTTAATCGGGTGTTTATTTATTTGCTTGTTTATTGCCATTTTAGTACTCCCCGCTGCCCACGGGCGAGGAATTTCCTCGTTGTCGTCGCATAGCTTAGAAATAATATTTATTTTTTGAGATCTTATGAGCCCATAATTTGATAAATTAGTGTAAATAACAATCCAGGGAGCTGAGACTATACGTTGGATTGTTACGTTCTTTACAAGGGTAGGTGACAACTTCCTGCCATAAGCTTGCAAATTCTTTTTTCTTTTTTATTTATTACAAATGGGCTTACTGACATAAAAATGTGATAGTAGAAGCGGAGAAAGAATAAAATATTACGAAAAATCTTACGATAAAAATCAAACTTATAATCTCTTTGTTATTAAAGAAAGAGTAATGCTTACTTGCAGTTGAGTTAGTCTCTTCATTTTTCCTAGCAACAAGCTGATCATCGTGAAAGGGAGCAACATGTGAGTGAGACATCTGACAACATGTGTGTGGATCTCATCAGCTGGGATCGATCAAGTGAAAGCACATGACGAGATCGATTGGATAATTAATATTTCCTTCAACCACACACTTCATATACATATATATATATAAATGTATGTATGCATGTATACACACACACACATAAATGTACCGCATAGAGACAGGCAACCATATTCATACATCGCATTTAGGAGGGAATGGTTCCTTACTTGATTCCCGTACATATTATATACATTGATTAACTGACATATGGCAGAGACGCTCTCCGTGGTTTACGCATGCATGTCTACTACGACATCTCCTGTTCTTGCATGTGAAGGAAATTCTTTCACAATACCGACTAGGAGAGTCATGTGAATTAGATGGAAGCGCGACCAGAAAAAATGCGTTCATGTTTCAGATGCCATGCTCTCTGAATTTGTAGGGCATTCCATCGATAATTATTAAATCCATAATCTTAATGTTATAAATTGACAATGGTATTATTATTGCTGTGAGTATTGTGTAGGTTTGATTCCAATGCATTATCTATTTTTTGCGTACGGCATATGGAGACAGGGTAAGTAATTAACCGCCCCCACTTGCCCTTGATTTAATAAATATCCTTGTGCGACGTACGCGAGATGGAATTGGACCCTTTTGCTCGTATTATAATTAACTAATAGAAGCACATAGAAATAATATAATTCTTCCTTAATGAATGTGTCGGGTGTCGGGTGCATCAATTGAATATATATATATATATATTTATCAATTATTTTCGGTAACGTAATAATTGATTAATCTATCGGACGGTGTGTTATATAATATGAGACTCGCCATTAATTCGTATATACCAATTTTCGAGAGTTTTGAATCACAAATTAACCTATTGGATGTTGTCAATTTATAATTATGCTCTCTCGGATAACTACAAGGGAATATAGCTACATACACATATGGGTTTATATATAGGTGAAGTGGTAGTGGTCCGATAATACAAGACAAACGCAAGGAATATATATGGAGTATCGCTCCGTGGGCATTGGCAATTTGACAACAATACAAGCAAAATCCCACATGTTTGACCAGGGACAAGATGATGTGAGACACATGGGAATACGAATTACAGGCCAAATGTCCAATTTAACATAATATATTAAACAATTATAAGAAGATCAAGCTGAACAAAATAATGTATTTGTACAATTCCCGGAGAATCTAGAGCGCATTAGGCGCTGACCATGGAATATTTTTAATATATATATATATGTATCGTTGGAATTAAAGAGTTACCCTACTTGACATTAATTTTTCTACCTAGCTAGCTAGTTGCTGTAGTCGTCATGTACGCCTCCGCTTCGTGCAATGACCAAAATTTGCACCTCATTTCTTCCTACACGATTCTTGATTAATGTGCACGCGAGTAATTAATCACATTACGGCTAGACCAGTCGGGCCAAGTGCTCTCGGCATCGATTCACTCAAAGTGCAATGCTCGAAACCCCACCAAAAATATTCCGTAGATACAGTAAAGCTGAGATCTAGAAGAGAATAAATTTCAAAAATGCGTCCGATTATCTATATCTTTGATATAGTTAAAATTTATCATTTAATTGGCATGCAGCGTCGATATCCAAGAAATTGATAGATTTCGACCGATTACAAGTCAAAATCCGACTTCTCACTGAAATTAGAGGGAGAGACGGACAAGGGAGAGGGAATATCGATGGGGGAGGAAGAAAGTGGATGCATTAGACAAATATGTGTGTGTGTGTGTCTCATCGGGAGTCCTATTAATCCGACATTTGTGCCGGAAATTGGCACGTGTACAGCTAGCGATTCCTATTGGAATTATAACCTCAATGATATTTATAAGCACACTAGATTAGATAGATACATATAGCTAAGGCTTAATTCCTCAAGGCAAAAGATAATTCGTGGGCAAGAGACAAATATTTTTCGAGATCATGAACTATAGTATATGGGGCTGTGGTCAAATTGTCGGCCGTATATCAAAGCTAGGTTGTGTAAAATAAAAAAAATTAAATTAATGCGTTTCAATTAATTTAAAGGTACTTTACACTTTTTGTATTATATATATCAATATTAAGTTCTGAAAAATTCAAGTGCGATCCGGATTCATTTATCGGTCGATCATAATTTTTTTAAATTTAAATCTTATTTAAAAGAAAAAAAATGTAAAAATTTCCACTAATTGTGTGTTATATAATGATCCACCTTGTGGTGGGCTACGTCATCGGCATCTTAGCATAGGGAAGGAGGAGAAAGTTCCAAATAAGGGAAATTCCAGGACCGGGGGATGTCTTGGGCACCGCCGGTCAAGATCGTCGACCCTCGTTCATGAAAGAGAAATCGGAATATTCCTCCTCCTCGTCAATTAATGCCCCCCACGCCATTCACTCCCCCCGTGAAAAAGAGGACACACAAGTCCATGGAGACTAGTCAATGTATCGACTGTGGATGTGGTCGGAGCTCCATATGCCCAGAGGAATTTGAAAAGGGAGGTCGCCATCCAGTCAAGGGGACTACGAGAGAGAGACTTTCAGTTTCCATCCCAAGTAATCCGCCGAGCAGCGAGCCCTTATTTTCTCTCCTCAAATTTCAGATCATTCCATTCACATTACTGTAATACGATAATAGAAGCATGTCGGCAGTAAAAGGAAAAGGGGATGATGATAGGTTTAATTTATCAATTAAAAAAATATATATATATCTTAATATTATTTCTTTGCTCATATATATACCTTGTTGTCTTTTTTTATCAATAAAACTCTCTATTGTATTTTATTTATTTATTTTTAACATCGCATGTTGAGCTAATGAGACTAATTTCACTTTTTATAATATCCCTACTACATCGCTTTTCTGTAATTGAAAATGAAAGTAATCTTCAACTTTTCACACCATTTTTTATCTAAAAATTTAATAAGTAACTATGATTAAATTTTAGATAATTTTAAAATATTAAAAGAATAATTATTTTTAGTATATTTTTTTATCCATAAAAATTAAATATGATTATCTAAAAGAATTGTTGAATGTTTAATTAGATAAATTTATATTGCTTTTTGACCCCTTCCTCGTTCCCACACTTTCCCTTGGGAAATTAGGTAACTGACCCCACACTGAATATGGACCCTTGCATACGCCCATTTCCCCTTTTCACTGAACTTTTCCTTCAAAACCCCCCTCCGTCTTCCCAAAGGATCAACAAAAAAAAAAGAGAGAGAGAATTTTTCCCAGTAATCACTTTTCACCATCTCCCTTTTTCTGTGTTTCTTCACCTCCTCCTAGTGGCCTTCAACTCCATACATAGCTCCTACTAGAACGCCTAAGTGTTCCAATCCCAACCTCTCTCCCTCCCTCTCGCTCTCTCAAAACTTCTCCATGCAAGCAGATCAAAAGGGGCATTCGTGATACAATAATAATAACCACATCCACAGATGTTCGACCTTTCTAATTCTCATTTCCACTCTCATTTCCACATTTGTGATGATCCTTCTCGCTTTTGAACTCCTTTCAACTTGTTAGTCCCATATCTGGATCTTCCTCTCTTTGACTCACCCAACTTCCTTGATTTGGGCCTCTTCTTCTGAATTCTCTCTCTCACTCTCTGTTGGTCTCTTCTCTTCTGATTATATCTTCATGTTCTCAAGCTCAAACCCCACAATGAGATCACCACCAATCACATCTCCACCACCTTCTCTGCCTGATCTCTCCTTGAATATCTGCCCGCCATCGTTGAAATCCGATCACGAAGCTAAGCACGGCCCCACCAGTGATCGCAGCTCGACGGCTGACTCCGGGTGTAGCGGGAGTGATCTCAGCCACGAGAGTGGATTCTTGAGCTTAGGGTTTCACCAAATGAGTGGTGACAGTGGAAGCGGTTCAGCTGCTTGTCATTCAGCGCAGTACGTGCGGATTAATCCAAGAAGCTACTACCCGCCTCGCATATATGGGCGTGGGTTCAAGCGAAGCTCAGAGATAGTCGGTGGACCAAAGAGGAATGCTAGAGCTCCAAGGATGAGGTGGACGACCACTCTTCATGCCCATTTCGTCCACACTGTCCAGCTTCTCGGTGGTCATGAAAGTAATTCGTTTTTCATTTAATTGCACTCCTCTATCTGTTAATTTGATTTTTCAACTTGCAATAGCACTGCTATAGAGAAATACCGAAACTTAATGGGGAATGGTTATATTGAGTTCTGATCCGCCATGAAAATCTGCCTTAACTGTTCCTCCAACAATTTCGACAACCCTACAATACGTGTTCTTACGACTCCCTGACAGTCATAACCATCTCCAGCTATTGCTTAGTGCATCACTTATCGGAATTTAAGTACGATTCTTTTGATATCCATAATCATATCAAGCAGGAGCAACCCCAAAATCTGTTCTGGAGTTGATGAATGTGAAGGATTTAACCCTAGCACATGTGAAGAGTCACTTGCAGGTGAGGTTAGCTTCTTGTACTTTTCAAAGGTTTCAGTAATCTCGCTCCTCTCTACATGGAGCTTAAGATACAGACCGATTAATTAAGATTTTAGTTCACAGCTATCTGTTTATAATTGTTCTATCCAATAGTTGATTTTCCCATATTTCAGCATTTATAGTCGTACTAATCCAATTCTGACCTAAGTCTCAGAGTAAAGCTCTTCAATCATAGACTATTGAAGAGTTTATTTAACAACCGCAACCAACCTATACTAGATATGTTTCAATATTTTAGTTTCTAGGTAATTATTCCTCGAAAACAGACAAAGGCACACAAACACATGCATCCACATAAATGTTGTTGTTGTTGTTGTTGTCGTGGAGGAGGGTGGTGGTGGAGGAGAACAAGGGCCAAGGACAAAATGGCATCTAAAGATGTAATCGCAGTGTAATAGGGAAAAAAAAAAAAGATGTAATCGCAGCACTGTTGGGAATGCTCATGTTTTCTTTTGTGGATCGATGTTTTCATGCAGATGTATAGGACAGTGAAGAGCACTAACAAAGGATCAGGTAAATATTCCACTGCCCCCTCTATCTCCCTTCCAAAACGAAGAACCGATGTACGTATGTGGACATGAGTGGGAGTACAGTTGCACTACCACCATGTGAAGATGTTTTCGGACTGTTATCGGAAAAGAAAAACCAGATATTATACAGAACCGGACGAGGCCAATGCCTACCTTAAGCATTAGGTCACGTCACAAGCCTCAACTAAATGGACAATAATGGCTCTATAGAAATGCAACAGTTTTTTTTTTTTTTTTTGCATAGTTTCTGTCAATGTAACTCATGTCTTTGATTAACATTATATAAATTGCTTCCAACTAAAAGAAATACTTATACACATATATTTATTTATGGAAACGGGGGTTGATGTGCATGGAACTGATGATGATGAGTTACTGCTGATGAAAGACCGAGTCAAAGTGTGAAATGATTAGCTTTTGCATGGTTGTCTGATAGGGATGAGGCTGGGTCTGAGTGTCTTTGGCTCTATGTATGATGAATGTTGCAGGTCGAGGGCAGAGTAGTAAAGACGATAATGGAGCTAACCAGAGGACAGGCACGGTCGTAGATTTACAGGCAGCAATATCTTCTGAGAAACCTGTCCCTTCTTCCGCAAAATCATCACGTTTTGGACCTCATCAGCACTTCCAAGGGTAAATCCCTCACTCATTCTACACACAGATACATACACATATATATTTGAATAAACCGACCGCTATTACAAGCACATATTAGATGAATATTGCTCATTTCTCATTTCTTATATATAGATGAAAATTGATCCATGGAAGAAAATTGATACTCAACTTCGGGAAAAGTTGGGCACCAAAAGCTAAATAGAGAAAAATAAAAAAAAATAAGACTGTAGTAGGTCCCAGATGAGGCCGTGATTTGTGCTCTTTTGTGTGGCCAATAAGATTTACGGTTTAGAAGATTAGAAAAGTCATTAGGTGACACCCTCAAAAGTCAAGCGCATTAATGAGAATTTCAATCTCTTCCCTAGTATGGTGAGAGTCTCGCCAGTGAAGACCATGACTTAGACGTCTTGGCCCCCAGTCGTCCACGGTACCATTGCATTAATCCCCTCTCTTGAGGATCATAAGCAAACCCTTCAGATTAATTACTTCACTCGCCACAATATGAATTGGTTCATGGTCTGTTGCGTGTTGCATGCAGTTAATTCTCAACCGTGTCATTTTGTGTAATCGCTATGTCTGCATAAAATTTTAATTCTTGGCAGAGCTTCGTGGTTGCCATCAATGGAGGTGGATGAAGCTAGGCAATCCAATCATGAGGATGCATCGGTAGGGTTGGACCTGAAGGTAATAGAGGGCAAGGTACGTATGGCATATGTACACGGATTACAACATTAACATGAGCTAAAGCACATAAAAAAGAGTGTTTCTGCAAGTATCTGACTTCCCTTTGATAGGTTGAACGACAAGATCCCGCCCCGAACACATTTGCTGGCTCAGAGGGAAGGTCCGACCCAATCCCGTTGTCGCATTCAGATATGTTGCTCGATCTAGACTTCACTCTCGGGAGGCCAAGTTGGCACTTGAACTATGTTGAATCTTTGAACGAGCTAGCCCTTCTTAACTGATAGCATATATATAGCGAGTAGTTCCGAAGCTACTTTCGTTCCTTTTTATCTAGAAAGAGGACTGAAGCTATTTAACAAATCGTATTAAGTTGATTTCAAATACGAACATGTGGTTAATTCGACACCAAATATTCCGATAATGTATAAAGACACAAATTTAACATGTAATGGAGGGTATACTATAATCGAACATTGACCATTCCAAATCAACATCACGAACTCCAAAGACACGAATTGAGAAAATACGACGTCTTCGAAGGAGATGTATGACAAGTACCATGCTGCTATCTTTACTTCGAACAGAGAGTCAATTTGGGGAGAGGAAGGCTTCAGAAATACATCCTTCCTCCCGTGGACGCTGAGTACGCACACCCATCGGCTTATCACTGTCCTGTTCCAGAGGCAGGCGGGCCAGGGAAAAGGAATGGCGGGCATGATATGTCGTCGCTATTGTTTGCAGGGGTATGGTTATGTATTGACGTTTACCAACTCACACATCGCAATGGATGGCATCCACGGACTTCAAAAAACCAATTTTTTCACATGATATAATTCTCTGTAGCTTAACAAGTAATCGCTTGATAAAAATAAAATTTAGTATATATAATATTGTTGGTTATATAATCGACAATAATACACATAGAACATCTTCACAGAAACTATACGAGTGCTTTACATGCATTTGAGTAGAAAACATCAAGATCTTAATTGGTATTCTAACTACCCACCCTCCAAAAAAATCAAGATATATGTAAAAAAAAAAAATGGTAACCATAGCTAGCGACATCAGTCTATCAAGTTCCGATGACCAGTAACTTCAAGTGGTGGCTATAATATGACACGTATGCATACTTGCCTGTACCATGAGATAAGTCCTTCGGCCGGAGTCCCGAGTAGGTCTCGGGGCTTCTAGGGTTGTGGAGACTTGTGGTGGTTCCTCCAAGGTCATTTGTAGTCTTACAAGAAAGCCCAAGTAAACTGTCTGAATCAGTTCTCAGTAAGTTGTTTGCGGAGAGGAAAACGATAATATGAAAGTAATAAAAAGACCAGTGGTTTGACGTGGTGTAATTTTTAAGGTGAGTCAGCAATTCACTACACAGGAGTCCGGATGATTGGAATTGAGCTTAGCATCTGACCGACTGAGATTGAGTCAGTCGATCGGTTGGCTGCATAAGTTCGACCTGTGAGACAACTTTTATACCACAATGAACAAGAGCTTCTCTTGTGCCTCTAAGAAACTGAAACCTCCCTTTATTTTTATTTTCCCCTTTTGAGTGTCTCGTATATGCATAATAGGTAGAGTTGTTAAACGGGGCAGGCTGACCTGATCGGATAGTCCAAACCCGGAACCGGTCCGGACCGCTCCTAACCTGGCCCATAACCGCTCTTATTGGATTGAATGGCAGTTACGAGTCGGGTCAGTAATATAGGCACGTTAAACCATAATTAGCTTGGACAGTTAACCTACTGAACCGGATCGAAACTGGCTAAAACTGTTAAGAAACCGGTCCGGACCGTGAACTATAGCCCTCTGCCCACCAAATGTCGCAATCTCCTGCACTTTGTTGAAAAATCAATGGTCACAAACGGGCAAGTTATTCAATCAAAGTACTGTTCATCACATCACATCAAAATACTATTTATCTATTCAATTAAAACACTATTCAGAGACACTTCATAAGCACCGTTCACTAATCAAAATACTGTTTACCTAAAAATAAATGTGTTTTTTTTTAATTTTAAAAATATGAACCGTTCACGTGCCAAACCGGCCTGGACTGTTAACCGGCTCATTTATAAACAGTTTCGAACCAGTTCATATTTATATGAACAATGACCCGTAATTGGACCGGCCTGTGAACCGTAACCGAATCTTACGATTCCAAGCCGGTTTTGAACTGGCCCGAAACTAGTTCGTACCGCACTTTTAACAACACTAATAATAGGTATAATTTGTCATGTTCCTCAATACTCTGATGGTGCACCACATGCCCACATATGTAAGTTATGTGGCGAGGCCGACCAGCAGTCACATCCAAGGGAGCACATATTTAATATTTACAACAACTTTCAGAGGGAGGAGACAAACCAGAAGAAGAAATAAAACAAAGATGAAGTCGATTGCCAATATCGTCCTTCTTTGGAGGACCGTCGTCCTAATTTTCTTCATAATTCTTCAATTTAACATGCACCCGGTATCTATATACGCACATAAAATGCCTTCGGTAGTTGGAATGAATGGTTTGAAATTGTTAATATCTCCTCTTACCTCATGTAAATTGTGCGTGGCATGTAACTCTTTGACCCGACTCTGAAACACCGTCCCGTCAAACTCACGAAACTTACTCTCCGTTGATATTTTACTTCAACACTCGGTTGAGATTGATTATACGATGGGTGGTTAATTTCTCTGTCAAGGGGCACCTATACACCTCGAGACAGCGTTGAACTGGCGCGGGCCTCTTCCCCGACTGTTACAAGATGGAAGAAACAGCCAAACACATGAGATCATACATAGGAACATCAATGTGGGGTTTCCCTTTGGACGGAATCTCATGGTCCCAAAACGAGCACCTCAGACCTCACTCGAACATATGTATATAATTCATCTGCACTTGCTAGGACCACATATATAGTTGGCCGGGTGCCACATTCCTGGATGTTACCTCCCTGCTGTTCCATCAAATTACGCTTAATTTGAGATGGTACGTCAAGAGACGGCCCAGTAGATGGTGGGCATCGATGGATCTGTGGCCGAGGAAGGAGGAGCGGCATACCTTGAAGGCCACCGCTCTTGATGTTATCCTCTCATTCTATGACTTCCAAAACAACTCTTTTTTTTGGCTCATAAGGCTCTCTCCTTCATTTATATGGTACCGTGACTGATACATATTTGTATGCCTATATATGTGTTTCCTCTCAGCACCATCCGAAAATAAGCAGTAGATTTTTCAGGATTTGCTCTGTACTGACATGAGTTTCTGTTGACTATCGAATAACGTATGAAGAATTTCAACTTGGCAAGAAGATATGAACATAATATAAGCGATCTATCAATGAACAAGTGAGAAAGTTTTCATATTCAGTTTATTTTTCAATTAAAAGATAATTTTAATTACATTATAAAATGACAGACAGGTAAAAGAGTTGACTTTCTATCGTTGTTGACCTCCCGGTTCACATAATCGGATATCCTTGGACCGAATCTCATGGCCCCAAAACGAGCACTTTGCACTTCACACTTCATTTGAACATATAATTCACGAATACTTGCTAGCCAGGACCAGGTAGATGGCCAGATATCATGTCCTAGATATCAGCTGCCCCATGCTCGATTGTAACTTTGCTTGATTCGAGTTAGTAAGTTGACAAACTACTACCCTGTTGTCGTCAGTGTCCTAAGGCCAGGGAGCGAGGGAGAGCAGGCAAACCTTAGAACCACCGCGATCTTGACGCGACCCTTATTCCACGACATTCAAACAGCATTAATGGATCATAAGTCCCTCTCGAATTTTTTGTTCGATCCTAACAAATTGGCACTTGGAAATTTACCTATATCTTTAATTATACGGTACCATGACTTACTTGTATTATAGGTATGTCTATGTGTATCTGTGTTTCCTTTTTCTTCATCATCCCAAAATTAGAAGAAGTAGGACACATTTCAGGGATCGCTCTGTTAAGATGATTTTCTGTTGATTATCTAATAATGGGTGAAGATTTCGAACTCGGCAATAAGAAAAATAAGCAAACCATATACGGACCAGTCAATGAACACGTGGGGGAGATTTTTATATTCAGTAGAAATCTTCAATTAGAAATTCGAGTTTACATTGGAAAGAAATGACGAACAGATAAGAGAGTTGACTTTCTATCATTGTCCCTAGCTTAGATCAAAATGGGGGCGAACAGGAGAGCAGTTGTGGTGGACGCATCAAAATCTCCAAAGTCACAATCTGATCAGCACGGGGGCGTTCTACATTATCCCGTACTTCCTTGTAGAGTTGTTAAACAGGGCGGGCTCGTGCCGTAACCGGACCGTCCAAACCCGGAACCAGCACGGACTGCTCCTAACCCGGCCCGTAACCGCTCTTATTAGGTTGAGGGGCAGTTACAAGCCGGGTCAACAATATAGGCCCGTTGAACCTTAACCAGCACGGACCGTTAACCTACTGAACCGACCCAAAACCTGCCTTGATCCGTTAAGAAACCGACCCGGACCGTGAACTATAGCCCTCTGCTTGCCAAGTGTTACAATCTCCTATACTTTGTTGAAAAATCAATGGCCATAAACGGACAAGGCATCCAATCAATGTACTGTTAATCATATCAAATCAAAAATACTATTAATCTATTTAATTAAAATACTTTAGAGACACTGTTCACCCATCAAAATAATGTTCACATGTCGCAAATCAAAATATTGTTCACTCGAAAATAAATGTTTTTTTATTTTAAAAATATGGATGGTTCATGGGCCAAACCGACCCGGACTGTTAACCGGCCCATTTATAAACGGTTCCAGGCCGGTTCATATTCGCATGAACCGTGACATGTAATTGGACCGGTCCATTAAGCAAACAAGCCAAATTGTAACCGAATCTAACTGTTCTAAGCCTGTTTCAAACCAACCCGAAACCGACTCGGATCGCGCTCTTAACAACACTACTCCCTTGGTGATGCAGGGGAAGTATCAAGGAATATCCCGTTGAATATTCATAAAATCTCGTAATTTTACGTCATAAGCGATACTAATTGTACCGAATCTCTTCTCTCTTGCAGGTTTTTTTTTTGAAGTGTAAAAATCTAATTTAAAATAACCATGGATCGAAAATAAGGATTATCCAGAGTCGTTTTCTTGCTACTGAGATTTCTTAGCACCATTCTTCTTCCTAGTGTACGTGGAGATTTTTGCATGTCCTTTTCCACTCATTGATTCTAGGAAAGTAAATCTCTTTACTAAACCCACTCTGTCTAACGAGAGGTATACATTCAGCACTGTCTTTCTAAAGGAATATAGAAGAAGCAAGTGCACCACTTATTACGTACAAATTATTGACTTGTCAACCGGTGGTCGATGCTTTTTGTATTTTCGTTTATAAATAAGATTTTGGTTGGTTCAACAATATGTTGCGTGAATTTTTTTCATCAATGGACTAACCGAATCGTATTTAGGGTAAATCAACACTAGTTAAGATCTTAGGTATGAGAGGCGTAAATTGAAGAGCAATGTCGTGTGCTGTCGGTCCCACAACTAATGGCTAATTTCGATATATTTAGATGAGAAATGGCATTTTCTAGATCATATATGGACACAAATATTTATAAATAAATATTATAATATATACAAATTTGGAAAGGAAACCCCACTATGCTCTCGTATGACAGCCACACGCATCCACGTCTTCCTCAATCTCGGAAGATGGGATATGGTGTCGAATGGCAGAGATATTTTATGTACCACAATTATTATTATTATTTTTTATTGTATGTATCATGAATCAAAAACCCTTCAATATATTCGCATGGTTCGTTCAATTTTTTTATTTTATAGAAACTTGCTACAAGATGACGTGTTACGGGCTCTAATAATTGATGAGATCAATCATGAAACTCCGTGTGCTAGGTAGGCCAGAGAGTGCTGTTCAATAGTAATAATGGACATCCCAACTCACGACAAAAGATACGGCAACTTGCGGATGTCGACTTCCCGTGTGAAAAGGGCAACATGTTTAATCTTTTAAAGGCACGTGCGATTACCTATGCAAAAATCTAATATATTTTAATTAACTCAATTTAAAATTGAGTCTATTCTTTTTTACAAATAATTTTAACTATATTGACCGCTCAAAATATATTTATATATAACAATTAAATAATTCTGTCTAACGGACAGAACCGAAGACCAATAAGATTTGTGTTGGTCTCTCTGTTTCCGAGCAGCGACAGCGTCTCCAATGGATGAGTCGTACTCTCTGCCGCTCTCAGCATCCACTGCTGTTCTCATCACCATCTTTGCTCTATCCATCTCTCTCCACTACCTATCACGACTTCTTATTACAAGGAAGCAAGCTGGCCATGACAAGAGGACCGCCCCGGAGGCGGGTGGTGCGTGGCCCTTACTCGGCCACCTCCACCTCTTGGGTGGTCCAAAGCCGCCCCACTTGGTCCTGGCCCAGATGGCCGACGAGTACGGGCCAATCTTCACCATAAGGCTGGGTGTCCACCGGGCCGTCGTGGTGAGCACCTGGGAGGTCGCCAAGGAATGCCTCACCACCAACGATAGAGCGTTGGCCACCCGACCAACATCCGTGGGCTCAGAGGTGTTGGCCTACAACTATGCGATGATCGGCCTAAGCCCCTATGGCCCGTACTGGCGCCATGTTCGCAAGATCGCGATCCTCGAGCTGCTCTCCGGTCACCGGATCGAGCTCCTCAGGCACGTCCGTGAGTCTGAGGTCCTTGCCTCGGTGAGGGGTGTTTACGAGCAATTTCGAAGGACGAGTGGTGATGATCGCACACGGCCATCGAGAGGAGTTGTGACGAAATCAGTACTCGTGGACATGAAACGGTGGTTCGGGGACATAACCGTGAACCTTGTGTTCAGGATGATTGTCGGAAGGCGGTTCACCGATGAAGATGAAGGAGACGAGAAAGGTAGACAGGCACTGAGGGACTTCTTTGATCTCATTGGGAGGTTCGTGGTGTCCGACGGGCTCCCGTTCCTGCGGTGGCTGGACTTGGGCGGCTACGAGAGGGCCATGAAGAGGACGGCCAAGGAGCTCGACCGGGTGGTGCAAGGCTGGTTGGAGGAGCACAAGCAGAGGAGGAAGCTGAGCGAGGAGGCGGGAGAGGCAAATGAAGAGCAAGACTTCATGGACGTCATGTTATCCATCCTAAAAGACAACGAAGGAATCGGGTGCTATGATGCCGATACGATCAACAAAGCTACATGCATGGTAAGTCCAATCGTGGGTCTTTCACATAGCCTTTGAATTCCCATGAAAATTTTGCTTCAAGTTCAGCACAAAACAGGATAGGATTGGATTCAGTCCGATGCTATATTCGAAACTTCACAGACAAGACATGCCCAAGAAATGACTTAACGCTCAGCATATTCATAAATTTTGTTGAAGTGATTGCAACAAAAAGAACGGCGCACCAACATGAATCTCTTAAGAGACTCGTCTTCCCCAATCTGGATAGGATTGGTGGGCTAGAACTTTCGGGTGAGGACATAAGCCATTCTCGTAGAATCGTGTCCGGTGACGTCTTTGATAAGTGGTTCAACTCCAAAACTATTGAAGTTTGGGTTAGGCTCATAATTCATGGACAAAGACGCCAGATCAATAATTGATCGTGGAATTGTCATCATAAAAATCGTCGCTTGCGACCATTTTCGGACATTTCATGACATATATAGAGGCCCACGAATTAGACATGGATTACTGCAGACAGCTCACCATTTCTGCAGACAACTGTCTGATAATTGTCGTTATCAACTAATTAAACAGAGATTATGAAGTTGATAATGCTTTCCACCTGACGTTGGTACGCCCTTTTGTTTCCTTTTGGATGGATGATAACGAGGATCTGACGTAACTTTCAGGATTAAATTTATTTAATGATATCTAATCTCTGATATTGTTTGTTTAGTTTAATAATTTCTCCGTTTGTTTGGGCAGGCTTTGATATTAGCTGCCTCCGACACGACAACGGTGACTCTGATATGGGCCCTCTCTTTGCTGCTTAACCACAAGGAAGCCCTAAAGAAGGCCCAGCAGGAACTTGACGCCCAGATCGGTATGGACCGGCGGATCAGGGAATCCGACCTTAAGAACTTGCCTTACCTCCACGCCATCATCAAGGAGACCCTCAGGCTGTACCCGGCCGGGCCCCTAGCCATCCCCCACCAAGCCGCTGAGGACTGCACCGTCTCGGGCTACTTCATACCAAAGGGCACCCGGCTCCTGCTCAATCTCTACAAGATCCACCGTGATCCTAGGGTCTGGCCCGAGGCGTCCGAGTTCCGGCCCGAGAGGTTCCTGACCACCCACAAGGAGATTGACGTAAGGGGACAGAACTTCGAACTCATTCCCTTCGGCAGCGGCCGCAGGATGTGTCCCGGGATCTCACTGGCCCTCCAAGTTACGGGCCTAGCACTCGGTTCTTTCCTCCATGCCTTTGAGGTTGCGGCACCGGGGGATGAGGCAGTCGACATGGAGGAGGCTATCGGGCTGACCAATCTTAAGGCATCACCGCTCGAAGTTCTCGTCACCCCGCGAGTTCCCGAGTATATCTATCGGTAGCTAGATTTTGTCGTGGAAGAGAAATACTTTTCCGCCGGTTGATGCTTTTATTTCTATAACCTGTTATGATCTTTTCTCTATGCTTTTGCATAAATGATATAAAAAAAATGCTAAGTCAATAATATAATTGGCAATTGTTAATAAGCGGTCGCAACTTGTAAATGGCCTTGAGCCGGTGATAGTTCTTATGTTAATTACAGGAAACTCGATTTGGCACGTCCGGGCAGTTTGTTAAGATTGAGCCAATCCAATCGTTTATCGAGCGGTGGAGACCGAACTGCACGAACGGCACTGGAGGGCCGTGACGGTGCTGCAGGGAGATGAGCCGTTCATAAAACGGCAAATCGCACAAGATCGTATCGATACAATATTCTGTCATGGCAGATGCACAGTCGAATTAAATTGCTTGACCTTTTCAGATTTCAAATGATGATATCAAGAAATTACATATAAAAAAACAAATCATCATCAATTCATGTTGTCAGACAAAAAATTGAAGCGAGAAGCTGGCAAATCAAAACACATTTCTTCATTTCTTTATATGTTATAAGGTAGATCCATATGGATTGAACAGAGAAACATGAAATACCGCAATAAAAGAATAGGAAAATGTCATTAATAGTGATCGGATCTGAGACTTCCCGATTCCAAATTGGCGGCTTAAGCCATGCACTAAACCGCATCCAAAGCAATCCTTCATTTAAAGGTAAGGAAGCATCTAATTTGCTCGGCAATAAAATGTATGTCCGGTAGCACCGCATCTTCCGAATGATGTCCGGGCCTTTATGGACCACAACCGGATCGATTCCTCTAAATATCCAGCAGTACTTGAAGATTATAGTGATGCAAATTGGATATCTGATATAAAAGACTCGAAATCTACAAGTGAATATATTTTTACATTAGCTGGAGCAGCTGTATCCTGGAAATCCTCTAAACAAACTGTGATAACTAGGTCCACAATGGAGTCTGAATTTATCGCTCTAGATAAGTGTGGCAAAGAGGCTGAATGGCTACGCCATTTCTTAGAGGGTATCCCAAAACGGGAAATACCGATGCCTCCAATATGTATACATTGTGATAGTCAAGCTGCTATTGGGAGGGTACAAAATCAAATGTATAATGGTAAGTCTAGACATATACGTCGCGGACATAATACCATTAAATAATTACTCTCAACTGAAATTATCACTATTGACTACATGAAGTCAAAAGATCATTTAGCGGATCCACTAACCAAAGGCTTAAATAGAGCACAAGCTAAGAAGATGGCAAAAGGAATGGGACTTAAGCCCATGAAAGGAAAAGTTTTATAAAGGAAAACCCAATTTCACTTACTGGAGATCTCAAGATTTCGGTTCAAATGGACAACCTAATTATAAGACTGAATAAGATCACTGTGAAGGTTATTCCTCAAACCATTCCTTCAATAGAGATAGTAATATGAGGAAGAAAGGTTAGCATATTAATGTTTTAATGATTTATAAAAGAATAAACAAGATATTAAGAGTTTATAAATCACCTATGTGAGAGAGAAGTGGGGCCGCTTCAAAAGAGAATTAAGGGCTTAATTCTTTAAACACTCTTGTAGAACCAGGTAAATGTTCATGGCCAAACGAACATAACCATGAGAATTGACTAGATGTATGGTGGATTCTGTGTATAGTACATGATCCTTTACACAATAAAGCATGACAGTTCAAGAACATCATGTCTACTGGTCAGCTAGTAAAGTAATTATACCTATATGAGGGAGGGTTCAAAGGGTAATACCTACCTATTCTATGCAAGATTCGCGTGTTGAACACCATTACAAAGTCAAACTCAAAACAATTTTCATTCATGTGGGGGATTGTTGGCTAAGCATTTATTTGATTATGAATGAGAAATTGTTCTTATACAATGATTCTGCGGATTCATTAAAATATTTTTTAATGTTCGAATTCATTGAATTATTTTAATACTTGAATTCATTGAATCATTCATAATACTTGAAATCGTTGAATCATTCTTAATTATGAATCAACCATTAATGGTCGATTAATGGTAAAGCACATTTAATCTAACAATTAAGAGCTATTTATGAATGATTCTTAGAATTCATTCTTAATGTTTGGATTAATGATGAATGTGCTCTTAATGAATAGATTAATTGTAACATACTCTTAATAAGACAATTAAAGGCTATTTATGAATGATTCTTCGATCATAATAATAAAACAATTAAGGGTTATTTATGAATGATTCGTTGAATTCATTATTAATGTTCAAATTAATGATGAATCAACCATTAATGGATAGATTAATGGTAACATACACTTAATCCGATAATTAAAGGTTATCATGCCTATTGGTATGCTAAGCCATTACCCCTATCTTCTTCCTATATATTGAGCAGACTGCTCAACAAACAAATTAAGCTCTCCTTCTCAGATTTTCGAGCATAGTTTTCTGTCTTGGTGTTCTGTTATCTATTGGTTCGCCTTTGTGCTCAAGGTTCGATACTGTTCTCGACTCATATCGTCGTTGTATCCTAGGAGACAATCGACCAAGTCACCTCAACACACCCAAGAGGGATCAAATTTGTCTTAAGGACACTGTGACTGCCATAGGCCTTGACTTCAATTGGTTTTCCATTTCTGTTAATTTTTGTCACTGCATTTACGATTTTGTGTCGTAAGTATTTTATACATTGTCATTTGAGTTTACTTTGCGATAGAGAAAGTACTACCGCTAACACTATGAACACAATGTACAGGATGATTGTGGGGAGACGGATCAATGACAGCAGCGAAGGCTGCGACAACGAGACGAAGGCCTTCAGAGACTGGATTGAGCTTATTGGGAGGTTTTTGGTGTCTGATGGGCTCCCATTCCTGAGGTGGTTGGACTTGGGCGGCTATGAGCAGGCCATGAAGAGGACCGCGAAGGAGATTGACCAGATATTGCAACGGTGGTTGGATGAGCACAAGGCTAGGAGGAACTTGAATGACGAGGCTGGCAGGGTAAAGAGTGATCAAGATTTCATGGATGTTATGTTATCTATTCTTGAAGGTGATGCGGAGATTTATGGTTATGATTGTGATACCATCAACAAAGCTACATGCCTGGTAAGTCCGCCTGCTTGGACCATTGACTATGTGTGTGTGTATATATATATATATATATATTTACAGAGAATATGAATAGCTTGCGAAGATATCGATTGTCGAGGTTATGGGTGACATAAAAATGATCTAGATAATATACTTAAACTAGTAAACAATTGAGATTTAGCTGTTGAGCAGAGGGATAAAAATATTCTAGCTTAATGCATACATAAGTTAAGATCGTTTGAATTAAGTTTGACATCTTGGAAGAAAATATAGTCCATATATTCCTCTGTTCTTGGTGAAACATAAACAATGTGGTTAGCAGCCTCTTCTCTTATTTAGATGTTATATATTATATAATTAATTGCAGGCTATGATTTTAGCTGGCACAGACACCACAACTGTAACCATGACATGGGCGCTCTCTCTACTAATCAACAACAAGGAAGCCCTGAAGAAGGCTCAGCATGAACTTGACACCCTAATCGGGAAGGACAGGCGAGTGGTTGAATCTGACCTCAAGAACTTACCTTACCTCCATGCCATCATCAAGGAAACCCTGAGGCCCTACCCACCGTCTCCCCTGTCGCTACCCCACATGGCCAACGAGGACTGCAATATCTCGGGCTACTCTGTCCCAATGGGCACCCAACTTGTGTTGAACCTGTACAAGATACAACGCGACCCACGTGTGTGGCCCGACCCATCTGAGTTTCGGCCCGAGAGGTTCTTGACCACCGACAATGACTGTGATGTCAGGGGAAATAACTTCGAGCTGATACCTTTTGGGAGCGGGAGGAGGATGTGCCCTGGGATCTCACTGGCCTTCCAAGTTATAGGACTCACCCTCGCTTCTCTCCTTCATGCTTTTGATGTTCATATGGAAGGAGATAAGGCAGCGGAGATGGAGGAAGCTATCGGGCTGACCAACCTCATGGCCAGCCCTCTCAAGGTTCTCGTCACTCCTCGGGCTCCTGAACATGGTTATCAGTAGTTGTATGCTAACCGAGACTTTTGGGCCAGTGAACGCTGCTATCTCGTGAAATCTTTAACCTAAATCTGATCATCGATGTATGTTGTGATTGATGTCCCTGTAGCTTGTTATAATTCCAATAGTATTGTACCTTGTTGCTCAGGAAGGTGATATCCGTTGAGGAGCTCAGGTGTGAGATAGTAAACGACCATCATATTGTCATTTTCGTTATAAAAATAGAGATGTTTTTTTAACAGAATTTTCTACCCAATGACTGATCTAGAATATGGGTGCCAGGGAACTGTTTAAGCTAATAATATGGAATACTCGTGGAGATAAATTCCCTGTGACTCTAATTGGCCTTATTATGGGACACGTTGATTTGGAATTGCCAGCAGGAGTGGTGTTGAATTCCATATAGAATCTAATGAAACCCTACTGGATCCTCTTGTAGTGTTTTTGGTATGTATATAAATATTTTAAGTATAATTTATATTCCATAAATGAATTTACAATTTTAAATAAAAATAATTCTATATGAAATTCCAACTTGACAATAAGAAAATGAGCAAATTATATGAGTGACCATCCAACAAGCAAGTGGGGAGGTTTTCATATTCAGTAAATTTCCCGATTAAAAAAAATCAATTTTGCATTAGGAAAAACGGCAGATAGATAAGAGAGTTGACTCTTTATCGCTGTTCTCACGGTTCACATCAGCACTGGGCAAACATGAGAACTGCTGTGGTGGCAGGCGTGTAAAAATCTCCAATCTCGCATCCCGACCGGAATGGGGGGCTAAAAACGGCAATTTCATATAACTGCAACTAACTCTACGTATCCTTTATTCTATATTATCTCTTGCTCCATTGGCGTGGTCGAGGAAGCATCAAGAAACATTCGGTTGAATATTCATAAAACCCCATAATTTTACATCATACACGACCGACAGCCATACTGAGCCTCTTTTCCCTTATAAATCTCTCTTGAAATATGAAAACCTAATTTGAAATAAGTGTCGATTAAAAATTGAGGGTATTCCGAATTGATCCCTTACTGCTAAGGTTTTCCTGACGTCATTCTCCCTGGGAGCGTTCACAGTTTTCGTGGAGATTTTTGCACGTCTTTCTATTAATCCATTGTAGGAAAGTAAATCTCTTAATCAAGCCGACTCTATCAAAATAAAGACGACGGCGATGACGCACACAATGGTGGTGGGCAAATTTTGTAATGGGTACAAAATACTCATGGAGTTGGGCTTCTAGTCCTAGGGTTTTGGGGAAGATGAAGAATGAAATTTAAAAAATAAAAATAAAAAGGAAGACTAGCTAGGATTTAACGTAATTGGGCTTTGGGAAGATGAAGAAAAAAAAGAATTTTAAATATAATATGATAAATATAGCAAAAGTCTCAGTATTGTGATTAGGCGCAGGAGACTCACGTGGGCGTGGTAAAGTGGTTTGACACTCATCATCCCAATGGGAGGACTTGAGTTCGAGTCTCACCTACGGCGGGAAGTTCTTAACCCCTTAAATGGGCCGACCCGAGGCGATCCGGATTAGTCAGCTGGACAAAATCCAACTGAATACCGGCCGTTTATACAAAAAAAAATTAGGCACAGGAGGTTGAAAAATTAAATCTTACTTTGACCACAAAATATATTTTTTACTTTTTATATTTTATATTAAAAAATTAAAAAAATTATAAAATATTGAAGATAAAAGTTAGGCGCAGGAGGTTGAAAAATTAAATCTTACTTTGACCACAAAATATATTTTTTACTTTTTATATTTTATATTAAAATAATTAAAAATTTTATAAAATATTGAAGATAAAAGTTAGGCGCAGGAGGTTGAAAAATTAAATCTTCTTTGACCACAAAATATATTTTTTACTTTTTATATTTTATATTAAAAAAATTATAAAATATTGAAGATAAAAGTTAGGCGCAGGAGGTTGAAAAATTAAATCTTACTTTGACCACAAAATATATTTTTTATTAAAATAATTAAAAATTTTATAAAAGTTTGAATGACCAGAGAGACTTTTTCTTTGATTTATTTTCATATATGATTTTGTAAACTAATTTTTAATTCCATCTTTATTCTCACCAACCATGAGACTTTAGCTATGCATCCACGCGAAACCCTACCCGATCATTCTTCTCCCTCTTCGTCTTCTTCTTTTTTTTGAATTTTTATTATCAAGAAACAGAGGGGACTCACAGGCTCCCTCGCTCCGGTGACCTAGTTGGATCCTGAGACACCTCTAGTGACATTGTCGGGGTGAGGGTCCAGCGGATAACCACCCTACTGTCTGTCTTCCCCACTCTCTTTTTTTTTAGTGGGCCCCACTTTTGTGTAAATTCTATTCAGTACATCATCACCCTCACATCACGTCAGATAATATAATATTATCGACATATCTAAGTGTGGTATATTTAAAGATACGTGTAACGCGTTGTTATATTTTAAAGTTTTTATATCAACATATTATATTAATAAAAATTTTGTATAATTATATAATTATTTTAACAATGATAACTAAGTATTGACTTGTCAACCAATGGCTCACTTTCTTTTTTATAAATAAAACTTTGTTTCAAATATTAGACATATAAAAGATTTATATTACATAAATTTTATCTATCAATAAATTAACTAAGATATGCTAAACTTTTAGATGTCAAATAAATGAGTTAAAAGGTTAATGTTGGCTACTGTGGGTCCCATAATATATGAATATTCACAAATAGATATTATAATTGATAAAAATTTAGAAAGAAAAAAAATCTTATTACACTCTTGCACACTTCAAATTCTGCCCCCTTTCTTTGGAGATGTTATTGTTATTGTATGTTTGAAACGGTAAATGCATGCGACAAACCATTCCGAAATGTCAGAGATGTGATTGGTATACCTATTGCTCTTGATTCGCTTTTCCCAATCTCGTTCTAATTAGGGATGTGCGCATTGCGCGGCTCAGGGGAACGAACATCAACATTAGTTCTCATGTGCTCCCTACTTCCACGGGTGGCGACGTTTGTTGGGGGGATGTCATCCGTCCCTTTCTGTTCCAGCTAGTTCACAAGCAGGCACCCATCCGTGTCTTCTTCAATCAGGGAAGACGGGACCGTGCTCAAACGACTGAAAAAGTGTTCTGTATAATAATAATAATTATTTTTGTGTCGTGTATATATATATCATAAATCAAAAGCCCTTTAATATATTCCCATGGATTCTTTCAAATCTTTTATAGAAGCTTGTAACAACAATACGACGTGTATAGCCCCATAACCCTCGTCATGGGGGTCTAATAATTGATGAGATCAATCATGAAACCCCGTGCGCTAGCTAGGTCAGAGAGTGCCGTTCATTCTGCGATTTCATCCACCACGAACGCTGTGGTCTTGGACAACTTGCAGATGCCGACTTCCTATATGTGTGAAAAGGGCAACATGTTTAGTCTTTTAAAGGTACGTGCGATTAAGTATGCAAAAATCTAATATATTTTAATTAACTCAATTTAAAATAGAATTCTTCTTATTAAAAAATTTTACCAGGGACATGTGTAATTTTAACTATTTTTACCGGTCAAAATATATTTATATATAACAATTAAATAATTCTGTCTTCACCGATTAGATAGACCAATAAGAGTTGAGTTCCGATACCTCTAGGACCCTCCGTTTCCGAGTAGCGACAGCGTCTCCAATGGGTGAGTCGTACTCTCTGCCGCTCTCAGCATCCACTGCTGTTCTCATCACCGGCTTTGCTCTAACCATCTCTCTCCACTACCTATCACGACTTCTTATTACAAGGAAGCAAGCTGGCCATGAAAAGAGGACCGCCCTGGAGGCGGGTGGTGCGTGGCCCTTTCTCGGCCACCTCCACCTCTTGGGTGGTCCAAAGCCGCCCCACTTGGTCCTGGCCCAGATGGCCGACGAGTACGGGCCAATCTTCACCATAAGGCTGGGTGTCCACCGGGCCGTCGTGGTGAGCACCTGGGAGGTCGCCAAGGAATGCCTCACCACCAACGATAGGGCGTTCGCCACCCGACCAAGGTCCGTGGGCTCAGAGGTGTTGGCCTACAACTATGCGATGATCGGCCTAAGCCCCTATGGCCCGTACTGGCGCCATGTTCGCAAGATCGCGATCCTCGAGCTGCTCTCCGGTCACCGGATCGAGCTCCTCAGGCACGTCCGTGAGTCTGAGGTCCTTGCCTCGGTGAGGGGTATTTACGAGCAATTTCGAAGGACGAGTGGTGATGATCGCACACGGCCATCGAGAGGAGTTGTGACGAAATCAGTACTCGTGGACATGAAACGGTGGTTCGGGGACATAACCGTGAACCTTGTGTTCAGGATGATTGTCGGAAGGCGGTTCACCGATGAAGATGAAGGAGACGAGAAAGGTAGACAGGCACTGAGGGACTTCTTTGATCTCCTTGGGAGGTTCGTGGTGTCCGACGGGCTCCCGTTCCTGCGGTGGCTGGACTTGGGCGGCTACGAGAGGGCCATGAAGAGGACGGCCAAGGAGCTCGACCGGGTGGTGCAAGGCTGGTTGGAGGAGCACAAGCAGAGGAGGAAGCTGAGCGAGGAGGCGGGAGAGGCAAATGAAGAGCAAGACTTCATGGACGGCATGTCATCCATCCTAAAAGACAACGAAGGAATCGGGTCCTATGATGCCGATACGATCAATAAAGCTACATGCATGGTAAGTCCAATCGTGGGTCTTTCACATAGCACTTGAATTCGCATGAAAATTATTTCAATAATTTTGGTTAAAGTTCAGCACAAAACAGGATAGGATTGGATTCAATCCGATGCAATATTCGAAACTATAAAGACAAAACATGCCCAAGAATTGGCTTAAAGCTCAGCATATTCATAAATTTTGTTGAAGTGATTGCAACAAAAAGGGCGGCGCACCAACATGAATCTCTTAAGAGACTCGTCTTTCCCAATCTGGATACGATTGGTGGGCTAGAACTTTCGGGTGAGGACATAAGCCATTCTCGTAGAATCGTGTCCGGTGACGTCTTTGATAAGTGGTTCAATTCCAAAACTATTGAAGTTCGGGTTAGGCTCATAATTTCTGAGCAAAGACGGCAGGTCAATAATTGATCGTGAAATTGTCATCATAGAAATCGTCGCCTGCAACCATTTTCATACATTTCATAACATATATAGAGGCAGCTCACCATTTCTGCAAACAACTGTCTGATAATTGTCGTTATCACTAATTAAACAGAGATTATGAAGTTGATAATGCTTTCCACCTGACGTTGGTACGCCCTTTTGTTTCCTTTTGGATGGATGATAACGAGGATCCGACGTAACTTTCAGGATTAAATTTATTTAATGATATCTAATCTCTGATATTGTTTTGTTTAGTTTAATAATTTCTCCGTTCATTTGGGCAGGCTATGATATTAGCTGCCTCCGACACGACAACGGTGACTCTGATATGGGCCCTCTCTTTGCTGCTTAACCACAAGGAAGCCCTAAAGAAGGCCCAGCAGGAACTTGATGCCCAGATCGGTATGGACCGGCGGATCAGGGAATCCGACCTCAAGAACTTGCCTTACCTCAACGCCATCATCAAGGAGACACTCAGGCTGTACCCGGCAGCGCCCCTAGCCGTCCCCCACGAGGCCACCGAGGACTGCACCGTCTCGGGCTACTTCGTCCCAAAGGGCACCCGGCTCCTGCTCAACCTCTACAAGATCCACCGTGATCCTCGGGTCTGGCCCGATGCATCCGAGTTCCGGCCCGAGAGGTTCCTGACCACCCAAAAGGAGATTGACGTAAGGGGACAGAACTTTGAGCTCATTCCCTTCGGCAGCGGCCGCAGGATGTGTCCTGGGATCTCACTGGCCCTCCAAGTTACGGGCCTCACACTCGGTTCTTTCCTCCATGCCTTCGAGGTTGCAGCACCGAGGGACGAGGCAGTCAACATGGAGGAGGCTATCGGGCTGACTAATCTCAAGGCATCACCGCTCGAAGTTCTCGTCACCCCACGAGTTCCCGAGCATATCTATCAGTAGCTAGATTTTGTCGTGGACAGGAAATACTTTTCTGCCGGTTGATGGTTTTATTTCTATAGCGCGTTATGATCTTTTGTCTATGCTTTTGCATAAATGATATAAATAATTGCTAAATCAATAATAAAATTGGCAATTGATAATAAGCCGTCGTAACTTGTAAATGGGCTTCAGCTGGTGATAGTTCTTATGTTAATTACATGAAACTCGATTAGGCACGTCAGGGCACGTGCTGGCCGAGTGCTCTAACCATGAAGCTCGGATCAAGTTTGTTAAGATTGAGCCAATCCAATCGTTCATCGAGCAGTGGAGACTGAACCGTATGAACGGCACTGGAGGGCCGAGACGGTGCTGCAGGGAGATGAGCCGTTCATAAAACGGCGCCATATCCGAAAGATTTCGACCATCCAGTTGCTTTGCAACCAACGGGTCGAGCTTCTCAGGCAAGTCCGTGAGTCTGAGGTCCTTGCATCAGTAAGGGACATACTTGAGGAATGTCACAGAAAGAACATCACCAGCACCGGAGTACCGAGGACAGAAGCAATGTCACTGCTCGTGGACATGAAAAGGTGGCTCGGGGACATAACTATGAACACAATGTACAGGATGATTGTGGGGAGACGGATCAATGACAGCAGCAAAGGCTGCGACAACGAGCGGAAGGCCTTCAGAGACTGGATTGAGCTTATTGGGAGGTTTTTGGTGTCCGATGGGCTCCCATTCCTGAGGTAGTTGGACTTGGGTGGCTATGAGAAGGCCATGAAGAGGACCCCGAAGGAGCTTGACCAGATATTGCAACGGTGGTTGGATGAGCACAAGGCTAGGAGGAGCTTGAATGACGAGGCTGGCAGGGTAAAGAGTGATCAAGATTTCATGGATGTTATGTTATCTATTCTTGAAGGTAATGCAGAGATTCATAGTTATGATTGTGATACCATCAACAAAGCTACATGCCTGGTAAGTCCGCCTGCTTGGACCATTGACTGTGTTTTTTTCTTCACAGAGAATATGAATAGCTTGCAATCATATCGATTGTCGAGGTAATGTTGTGCTTTGCAGTTCTTAGTGCTTATGATTGACATAAAAATGATCTAGATAATATACTTAAACTAGTAAACAATTGAGATTTAGCTGTTGAGCAGAGGGATAAAAATATTCTAGCTTAATGCATACATAAGTTAAGATCGTTTGAATTAAGTTTGACATCTTGGAAGAAAATATAGTCCATATATTCCTCTGTTCTTGGTGAAACATAAACAATGTGGTTAGCAGCCTCTTCTCTTATATAGATGTTATATATTATATAATTAATTGCAGGCTATGATTTTAGCCGGCACCGACACCACAACTGTAACCATGACATGGGCGCTCTCTCTACTAATCAACAACGAGGAAGCCCTGAAGAAGGCTCAGCATGAACTTGACACCCTAATCGGGAAGGACAGGCGAGTGGTTGAATCTGACCTCAAGAACTTACCTTACCTCCATGCCATCATCAAGGAAACCCTGAGGCTCTACCCGCCGGTTCCCCTGTCGCTACCCCACGTGGCTGACGAGGACTGCAATATCTCGGGCTACTCTGTCCCAATGGGCACCCAACTTGTGTTGAGCCTGTACAAGATACAACGCGACCCGCGTGTGTGGCCCGACCCATCTGATTTTCGGCCCGAGAGGTTCTTGACCACCGACAATGACAGTGATGTCAGGGGAAATAACTTCGAGCTGATACCTTTTGGGAGCGGGAGGACGATGTGCCCTGGGATCTCTCAATGGCCTTCCAAGTTATAGGAGTCACCCTCGCTTCTCTCCTTCATGCTTTTGATGTTCATATGGAAGGAGATGAGGCAGCGGAGATGGAGGAAGCTCTGGGGCTGACCAACCTCATGGCCAGCCCTCTCAAGGTTCTCGTCACACCTCGGGTTCCTGAACATGTTTATTAGTAGTTGTATGCTAACCGGGACTTTTGGGCCGGTGAACACTACTATCTCGTGAAATCTTTAACCTAAATCTGATCATCGATATATGTTGTGATTGATGTCCCTGTGGCTTGTTATAATTCCAATTGTACTGCACCTTGTTGCTCGGGAAGGTGATGTCCATTGAGGAGCTCAGGTTTTGAAATAATAAATGACTATCATATTGTCATTTTCGCTATGGAAATAAAGACGTTTCTTCAACAGAATTTCTTACCCAATGACTGAGCCGGAATATGGGTGCCCGGGAACTGTTGAAGCTGGTGATCTGACATACTTGTGGAGATAAATTGTCCTATGACTCTCTAATTGGTCTTATTATGGGACACGTTGATTTGGAATTGCCTGCAAAAGTGGTGTTGTATTCTTTTTGGTATCTATATAAATGTTTTACGCATAATTTATATTCAATAAATAAAATTCTAATTTAAAAAAAAAATGATTCTATATGAAATTTCAACTTGAGAATAAGAAAATGAGCAAATTATATAAGTGACCAATCAAGTGGGGAGGTTTTCATATTCAGTAAATTTTCCGATTAAAAAAATCAATTTTGCATTAGGAAAAACGGCAGATAGATAAGAGAGTTGACTCTTCATCGCTGTTCTCACGGTTCACATCAGCGCTGGGCAAACAAGAGAACTGCTGTGGTGGCAGGCGTGTAAAAATCTCCAATCTCGCATCCCGACCGGAATGGGGGGCTAAAAACGACAATTTCATATCACTGCAACTAACTTTGCCTGCGTGTCCTTTATCCTATATTATCTCTTGCTCCATTGGCGTGGTAGAGGAAGCATCAAGAGATATTTTGTTGAACCGAATATTCATAAAACCCCATAATTTTACATCATACACGACCCACAATCATACCGAATCCCTTTTCCCTTGTAGATCTCTCTTGAGATGTAAAAATTCAATTTCAAATAATTCTCGAATAAAAATAAGAATATTCCGAATTGATTCCTTACTGCTAAGATTTTCCTGACATCATTCTCCCCGGGGTGGGTGTTCACAGTTTTCACGGAGATTTTTGCACGTCTTTCTATTGATCGTCTGTAGGAAAGTAGATCTCTTTATCAAACCTACTCTATCTAAATCAAGATGGACGTTCGGTACCATCTTCCTAAAAAGGAATATAGAGGAAACAAATGCAACTGTAAATTTTGCTACCGTCATAAAATATTTTATTAATTTAACAATTTGATGCAGAATATTTAAAATATAGTTATATGGCACTAAACATTTTAAAGTGTAACATGGTGGTAGAAACGGTTAGTTTCGTCCTACTGCTGTTAATGGTGGATGGGGTGGCATAAGATATGGTCGCTGACTGCTCGATAACACGTGCTAATGTGGCACAAAAATAATTTTTTAATGTTTAAATTAAAAAGAAAAGAGAGAAGATGGTATGCCCTGTGAGGTTGCCAAAGAGAGGAGACAGTGGGGGACTTCTCTTACCGATCTACCCTGTTAGTCTTTTTTATTTTTATTTTAATTATATGAGAGAGAAAGATGAGGGGAGACCAATTGACGACTGTCCGGTAGCCCTCTTTACCCTTTTGGCTAGATCGCTGAAGGTCCCTTGGCCATCCATGGACTCGTCGGAGAAGGAGGGGATTGCTGCTAGCTCCAATTTAATGCCTTCATCTATAGAGGTGACTCCTAGTTTTAGGGTTTCGGGGAAGGAGAAGAATGAAATTAATTTTTTTTTTAAAAGGAGGACTAGCTAGGGTTTGATGTAGATACGCAATTGGGGTTTGAAGACGAAGAAAAAAAGAATTTTAAATATAATATGATAAATATAGCAAAAATCTCACTTAATTAGGTTTGGCTGGTGGTTGGACAAGATGAAATGAAGTGGGAGGATGGACGTTGAAACTTCATCTTCAATATATTTTTTTAAAAATATTATTTTAATATAAAAGATAAAAGAAAGAAATTTCACAACCTCTTACTTAATCACTAAATTGAGATTTTTTTCTTTGATTTATTTTTATATATTACTTTACAAACTAATTTTTAATTCTATCTTTATCTTCACCATAAGACTTCAGCTATGCGTCCACGTGAAACCTTAACTGTTCATCCTTCTCCCTCTTCGTTTTCTTTTTTTTTTTTTTTTAATTTTCATCGTCAAGAAACAGAGTGGATGGCGACTTTGGGTCGTCGGGGGGGTGGGGTGCGGCGGGAGCTAGTCCCCCTCATCTGCTGAAGATTGCCGCTGATTGAGGTGACCCGCAGGCTCCCTCGCTCCGGTGACCTAGTTGGATCCTGAGACACCTCTAGTGACATTGTCGGAATGAGTGTCCAGCAGATAACCAATTACTCTCACTCATCCTAACTATGGTTGAGTAATTTAGCACTCAACATTTCAATAGGAGGATTTGAGTTTAAGTCTTATTTACGGCGAAAAACTCTTAAACCCTTAAATGAACCGACTCGAAGCGATCCAAATTAATCAATTTGATAAAATCTAACTGAATATCGAATATTTATATAAAAAAAACCACCATCGGTCTTTCCTCTCTCTCTTTTAGTGGGTCCCACTTTTGTGTAAATTATATTTAGTACATCATGACTGTCACATCACGTACGCTATTTATATTATTGAAAATTTACAGAATATATTTAAGTGCATATATTTAAAAATATGCGTAATATACAGTTATATTTTAAGGTTTTTATATTAATATATTATATTAATAAAAATTATATACCAATTATATATGTATATATTTTAACAATAATGACTAACTATTGACTTCTCAATCAAGGACTTACTTTTTTTTCTATAAATAAAATTTTAATTTAAATATTATAAATATAAAAAATTATATTACATGAATTTTATTTATCAATAAATTAACTAAATTATACTTAAATTAATTAAGATTTACTAAAATTTTAGATATCAAATAAATGAGTTAAAAAGTGAATGTTGTCTACTGTGGGTCCCACTACTAATGACTACTTTTCACATACATATTTAGATGAGAAAAGCTATTTTCTAGATCATATTTAGACATGAGTATTTACAAATAGATATTATAATTGATAAAAATTTAGAAAGAAAAAAAATCTTATTACACTCTTGCATCGTTCAAATTCTGTCCCCTTTCTTTGGAGATATTATTATTATTGTATGTTTGAAACGGTAAATGCATGCGACAAACCATTCCGAAATGTCAGAGATGTGATCGGCATACCTATCGCGCTTGATTCGCTTTTCCCAATCTCGTTCTATTTAGGGATGTGCACATTGCGCGGCTCAGGGGAACGAACATCAACATTAGTTCTCATGTGCTCCCTACTTCCACGGGTGGCGACGTTTGTTGGGGGGATGTCATCCGTCCCTTTCTGTTCCAGCTAGTTCACAAGCAGGCACACATCCGTGTCTTGTTCAATCAGGGAAGACGGGACCGTGCTCAAACGACTGAGAAAGTGTTCTGTATAATAATAATTATTATTATTTTTGTATAGTGTATATATATATATATCATAAATCAAAAGCCCTTTAATATATTCGCGTGGATTCATTCAAATCTTTTATAGAAACTTGTAACAACAATATACGACGTGTATAGCACGATAACTCTCGTCATGGGGGTCTAATAATTGATGAGATCCAATCATGGAACTCCGTGCGCTAGCTAGGTCAGAGAGTGCTGTTCATTCTACGATTTCATCTACCACGGACGCTGTGGTCTTGGACAACTTGCAGATGCTGACTTCCTATATGTGTGAAAAAGGGCAACATGTTTAGTCTTTTAAAGGTAAGTATGCAAAAATCTAATATATTTTAATTAACTCAATTTAAAATAAAATTCTTCTTACTAACAAATTTTATCAGGAACATTTGTAATTTTAACTATTTTTACCGGTCAAAATATATTTATATATAACAATTAAATAATTCTATTTCCACCGACAAAATAGACCAATAAGATTTGACTTCCGATACCTCTAGATCCCTCCGTTTCCGAGTAGCGACAGCGTCTCCCATGGATGAGTCGTACTCTCTGCCGCTCTCAGCATCCACTGCTGTTCTCATCACCATCTTTGCTCTATCCATCTCTCTCCACTACCTATCACGACTTCTTATTACAAGGAAGCAAGCTGGCCATGACAAGAGGACCGCCCCGGAGGCGGGTGGTGCGTGGCCCTTACTCGGCCACCTCCACCTCTTGGGTGGTCCAAAGCCGCCCCACTTGGTCCTGGCCCAGATGGCCGACGAGTACGGGCCAATCTTCACCATAAGGCTGGGTGTCCACCGGGCCGTCGTGGTGAGCACCTGGGAGGTCGCCAAGGAATGCCTCACCACCAACGATAGAGCGTTGGCCACCCGACCAACATCCGTGGGCTCAGAGGTGTTGGCCTACAACTATGCGATGATCGGCCTAAGCCCCTATGGCCCGTACTGGCGCCATGTTCGCAAGATCGCGATCCTCGAGCTGCTCTCCGGTCACCGGATCGAGCTCCTCAGGCACGTCCGTGAGTCTGAGGTCCTTGCCTCGGTGAGGGGTGTTTACGAGCAATTTCGAAGGACGAGTGGTGATGATCGCACACGGCCATCGAGAGGAGTTGTGACGAAATCAGTACTCGTGGACATGAAACGGTGGTTCGGGGACATAACCGTGAACCTTGTGTTCAGGATGATTGTCGGAAGGCGGTTTACCGATGAAGATGAAGGAGACGAGAAAGGTAGACAGGCACTGAGGGACTTCTTTGATCTCATTGGGAGGTTCGTGGTGTCCGACGGGCTCCCGTTCCTGCGGTGGCTGGACTTGGGCGGCTACGAGAGGGCCATGAAGAGGACGGCCAAGGAGCTCGACCGGGTGGTGCAAGGCTGGTTGGAGGAGCACAAGCAGAGGAGGAAGCTGAGCGAGGAGGCGGGAGAGGCAAATGAAGAGCAAGACTTCATGGACGTCATGTTATCCATCCTAAAAGACAACGAAGGAATCGGGTGCTATGATGCCGATACGATCAACAAAGCTACATGCATGGTAAGTCCAATCGTGGGTCTTTCACATAGCCTTTGAATTCCCATGAAAATTTTGCTTCAAGTTCAGCACAAAACAGGATAGGATTGGATTCAGTCCGATGCTATATTCGAAACTTCACAGACAAGACATGCCCAAGAAATGACTTAACGCTCAGCATATTCATAAATTTTGTTGAAGTGATTGCAACAAAAAGAACGGCGCACCAACATGAATCTCTTAAGAGACTCGTCTTCCCCAATCTGGATAGGATTGGTGGGCTAGAACTTTCGGGTGAGGACATAAGCCATTCTCGTAGAATCGTGTCCGGTGACGTCTTTGATAAGTGGTTCAACTCCAAAACTATTGAAGTTTGGGTTAGGCTCATAATTCATGGACAAAGACGCCAGATCAATAATTGATCGTGGAATTGTCATCATAAAAATCGTCGCTTGCGACCATTTTCGGACATTTCATGACATATATAGAGGCCCACGAATTAGACATGGATTACTGCAGACAGCTCACCATTTCTGCAGACAACTGTCTGATAATTGTCGTTATCAACTAATTAAACAGAGATTATGAAGTTGATAATGCTTTCCACCTGACGTTGGTACGCCCTTTTGTTTCCTTTTGGATGGATGATAACGAGGATCTGACGTAACTTTCAGGATTAAATTTATTTAATGATATCTAATCTCTGATATTGTTTGTTTAGTTTAATAATTTCTCCGTTTGTTTGGGCAGGCTTTGATATTAGCTGCCTCCGACACGACAACGGTGACTCTGATATGGGCCCTCTCTTTGCTGCTTAACCACAAGGAAGCCCTAAAGAAGGCCCAGCAGGAACTTGACGCCCAGATCGGTATGGACCGGCGGATCAGGGAATCCGACCTTAAGAACTTGCCTTACCTCCACGCCATCATCAAGGAGACCCTCAGGCTGTACCCGGCCGGGCCCCTAGCCATCCCCCACCAAGCCGCTGAGGACTGCACCGTCTCGGGCTACTTCATACCAAAGGGCACCCGGCTCCTGCTCAATCTCTACAAGATCCACCGTGATCCTCGGGTCTGGCCCGAGGCGTCCGAGTTCCGGCCCGAGAGGTTCCTGACCACCCACAAGGAGATTGACGTAAGGGGACAGAACTTCGAACTCATTCCCTTCGGCAGCGGCCGCAGGATGTGTCCCGGGATCTCACTGGCCCTCCAAGTTACGGGCCTAGCACTCGGTTCTTTCCTCCATGCCTTTGAGGTTGCGGCACCGGGGGATGAGGCAGTCGACATGGAGGAGGCTATCGGGCTGACCAATCTTAAGGCATCACCGCTCGAAGTTCTCGTCACCCCGCGAGTTCCCGAGTATATCTATCGGTAGCTAGATTTTGTCGTGGAAGAGAAATACTTTTCCGCCGGTTGATGGTTTTATTTCTATAACCTGTTATGATCTTTTCTCTATGCTTTTGCATAAATGATATAAAAAAAATGCTAAGTCAATAATATAATTGGCAATTGTTAATAAGCCGTCGTAACTTGTAATTGGGCTTGAGCCGGTGATAGTTCTTATGTTAATTACATGAAACTCGATTTGGCACGTCCGGGCAGTTTGTTAAGATTGATTCAATCCAATCGTTCGTCGAGCGGTGGAGACTGAACTGCATGAACGGCACTGGAGGGCCGAGACGGCGCTGCAGGGAGGTGAGCCGTTCATAAAACGGCAAATCGCACAAGATCGTATCGATACAATATTCTGTCATGGCAGATGCACAGTGGAATTAAATTGCTTGACCTTTTCGGATTTCAAATGATGATATCAAGAAATTACATATAAAAAAACAAATCATCATCAATTCATGTTGTCAGACAAAAAATTGAAGCGAGAAGCTGGCAAATCAAAACACATTTCTTCATTTCTTTATATGTTATAAGGTAGATCCATATGGATTGAACAGAGAAACATGAAATACCCCAATAAAAGATTAGGAAAATGTCATTAATAGTGATCGGATCTGAGACTTCCCGATTCCAAATTGTCGGCTTAAGCCATGCACTAAACCGCATCCAAAGCAATCCTTCTTTTAAAGGTAAGGAAGCATCTAATTTGCTCGGCAAAAAAATGTATGTCTGGTAGCAACGCAACTTCCGAATGATGTCCGGGCCTTTATGGACCACAACTGGACTGATTCCTCCTAATAGAATGACTAGGACGTGCCATAAACACCATCCTCTTTATTACTATCTAGTAATTCTTTTGACGGCATTAAATCGCGGGGAAGATGAAAACTCGTACCATTAATAGCTGGTGTGGTTGAATTCCTTGATGATTTCCATGTTGAAATGGAGATGCTTGTGTTTATCGACCTTATAAGATGGGATTTCGTGCCCAGTGATCGGTGTTCAGGGACTATTAAACGAGGTCCATAAGTCAAGGCGCTGTACAGAATACCATCCAAAGAAGAATCTAGCTAGTAGTACGAAACATTTGTGGTGATAAATTCCCTGGTCATTCTCCTTGGCACGGTACCAGATTTTACAGAGAAGATCATCACACCAACAGAGGAAATCATTATTCATAGTGATAATGCATGGTTAAACCTTGATCAGTTCTGGGAACGAGTGGACCAAAACGACTTACCGCAAATCGGTTCCTGGAAGCTTCTGCCAGGCGCATTAGGAGTCGGGGGCAAGTTATATGGTTGTAAATGCCTTCACCTTCCTGCACGAAGGGGCTCTACATATGAAGAAAGCTGTCATTCATGGAGTCATCTCCTCTCCCTCTGTTACCAGCGCCTACAATTCTCATCTCCATATTTGCCTTACTTATCTCTCTCCACTACATAGCAAGTCTTATCACCAGGAAAAGAGATGATAGCAAGAATCGAGCTGGTAGCATCCCGAAAATGCCCCCCAAGGCAGGTGGTTCATGGCCGTTAATTGGTCACCTCCACCTCTTGGATGGTCCTCTCCCTCCTCACCTGGTCTTGGCCCAGATGGCTGACAGATATGGTCCGATCTTCACCATCAGGTTGGGTCTCCGGAGGGCTGTGGTGGTGAACACTGGGGAAATTGCCAAGGCGTGCCTCACCACCAATGACAGGGCCTTTGCCACAAGGCCGAAAACTGTGGGATTGGATGTGTTGACATATAACTATGCGATGGTAGGCTTCAGCCCATACAGTCCTTACTGGCGCCATATCCGAAAGATTTCGACCATCGAGTTGCTTTCCAACCAACGGGTCGAGCTTCTCAGGCAAGTCCGTGAGTCTGAGGTCCTTGCATCAGTGAGGGACATACTCGAGAAATATCACAGAAAGAACATCACCAGCACCGGAGTACCGGGGACAGAAGCAATGTCACTGCTCGTGGACATGAAAAGGTGGCTCGGGGACATAACTATAAACACAATGTACAGGATGATTGTGGGGAGACGGATCAATGACAGCAGCGAAGGCTGCAACAACGAGAGGAAGGCCTTCAGAGACTGGGTTGAGCTTATTGGGAGGTTTTTGGTGTCTGATGGGCTCCCATTCCTGAGGTGGTTGGACTTGGGTGGGTATGAGAAGGCCATGAAGAGGACCGCGAAGGAGCTTGACCAGATGTTGCAACGGTGGTTGGATGAGCACAAGGCTAGGAGGAACTTGAATGACGAGGCTGGCAGGGTAAAGAGTGATCAAGATTTCATGGATGTTATGTTATCTACTCTTGAAGGTAATGCGGAGATTCATAGTTATGATTGTGATACCATCAACAAAGCTACATGCCTGGTAAGTCCGCCTACTTGGACCATTGACTGTGTTTTTTTTTTCGCAGAGAATATGAATAGAGTGCAATCATATCGATTGTCGAGGTAATGTTGTGCTTTGCAGTTCTTTGTGCTTATGATTGACATAAAAATGAACTGGATAATATACTTGAACTAGTAAACAATTGAGATTTAGCTGTTGAGCAGAGGGATAAAAATATTCTAGCTTAATGCATACATAAGTTAAGATCGTTTGAATTAAGTTTGACATCTTGGAAAAAAATATAGTCCATATATTGCTCTGTTCTTGGTGAAACATAAACAATGTGGTTAGCAGCCTCTTCTCTTATTTAGATGTTATATATTATATAATTAATTGCAGGCTATGATTTTAGCTGGCACAGACACCACAACTGTAACCATGACATGGGCGCTCTCTCTACTAATCAACAACAAGGAAGCCCTGACGAAGGCTCAGCATGAACTTGACACCCTAATCGGGAAGGACAGGCGAGTGGTTGAATCTGACCTCAAGAACTTACCTTACCTCCATGCCATCATCAAGGAAACCCTGAGGCTCTACCCACCGTCTCCCCTGTCGCTACCCCACATGGCCAACGAGGACTGCAATATCTCGGGCTACTCTGTCCCAATGGGCACCCAACTTGTGTTGAACCTGTACAAGATACAACGCGACCCACGTGTGTGGCCCGACCCATCTGAGTTTCGGCCCGAGAGGTTCTTGACCACCGACAATGACTGTGATGTCAGGGGAAATAACTTCGAGCTGATACCTTTTGGGAGCGGGAGGAGGATGTGCCCTGGGATCTCACTGGCCTTCCAAGTTATAGGACTCACCCTCGCTTCTCTCCTTCATGCTTTTGATGTTCATATGGAAGGAGATAAGGCAGCGGAGATGGAGGAAGCTATCGGGCTGACCAACCTCATGGCCAGCCCTCTCAAGGTTCTTGTCACACCTCGGGTTCCTGAACATGTTTATCAGTAGTTGTATCTTGACCAAAACTTTGGGCCACTGAACACTATTATCTCGTGAAGTCTTTAACTTAAATCTGATCATCGATATATGTTGTGATTGATGTCCCTGTAGCTTGTTATAATTCCAATAGTATTGTACTTTGTTGCTTGGGAAGGTGATATCCCTTGAGGAGCTCAGGTGTGAAATGGTAAATGACTACCATATTGTCATTTTCGCTATAGAAATAGAGATATTTCTTCAACAGAATTTTCTACCCAATGACTAAGCCGGAATATGGGTGCTCGGGAACTGTTTAAGCTAGTAATCTGAAATACTCGTGGAGATAAATTCCCCCGTGACTCTCTAATTGGTCCTATTATGGACACAATGATTTGGAATTGCCTGCAAAAGTGGTAATGAATTCCATCTAGAATTCTTTCTTTAGCTCACAGGGCGCCCCACCAACCCCACCCGATTTTGTTTTCTATTAAAATTATCTACTCTGTGGCTGCCTCGTGAAGATTGGACAAGCCAAAAAACGACAAGTGAGAGCAGGACCGATAGTTACGACCTTTCTATGTTTGCAGTAGAACGACCTTTCCTGTGAAGGTTTGGCTTTCTTTTATATTGATACGACCTCTGATAGCGAACTTATTTTGATTCTCATTGGCTTCTTCAAAGAAAGAACAAAATGGTGGCTCCTGTGCTTGTTAATAGGTCAAAAATTGGAAAAGATAGAGATGTATTGGTGTCGATTCAATGTATATGTTAGAATTGTCTTAGTCTAAAGTAGACTGAGAATGCAATTGATTCCGACTTGGCGACTCGTGTCACAACATTAAATCACATTCATTCAAGTGGGATGTGAATGAAGATAAGGATAACGCATTTGTCACTTCAGATTACTAGTCAAATAACCCGTCAAATTATGTTAGCACAACAGGGATCGTGTACATGAGAGACTTCCAGCACCAGACGCAACCTCACAGAACTGCTGGAAATCTTTACCTTTAGTATTAATATATTTGGCTTGACTGTTGGATGGGCACCTTTAGAGGAGCTGCGCATCAGATCAATAAAAATTATAGTATGTTATGTTTAGATTAATGCAGAGGAGACCGGCAGATTAAACGAGCTCAGTAAGCATGACATCGATAAACATATATCTATATATATATATATATATCAGTAGATCATTGTAACCAACGAAAGTTCACATGATAGGGTTGGGAATTTATTCGACTAACTCACATGACGGGACAGTGAATTTAGTTGACCAACGTGTCCGCGACAGGTGTGAATATTATGTGCTGTTAGGGGCAAATAAACACTGTTTCAGGAAAATTTCAAGTCTAAACCCAAGCAATATTGATTATTTCTAGCTAGACCATCAATAACAACCATTGATGTCGTGATTGATCTCCATATAGCCCGTTATCTATTCCGATAGTATTGTGTGCTTGGTTGCATCGGAGGTGAGTTGTGAAATAATGTGACTGCAATATTGTGATTTTCTATATTGAATCGGAGCTGTTTCTGTTCATCTATCTTCTTTGACAGAACGTCGATGCCTGGGAACTGTTTAACTCTAAGCTAGTTACTTATGGATGTTGACAATTCAGACCAATAGAATTTTGAATCCCACATCAGTCTTGATGTGCCCACATGGACGGACTGGGCTGACGCTGAGCTTGGTCCAGTCCCGGAGAGGTCCTGGGTCCTCCGGTGAGCTGGGGTGTGCCTTGGATGCCTGCAAGAAAGCCAAGTTAGGCTAGTTTGCCCAGAGAATCCTCCTATGCTTAGGTAGTGCGAGAGAAGGAAGAAGAAGAACATCGAAAGTTTGAGAGATTAGAGGAGAGGGAATGAGTGAAATTAACTTGGCTATAATGGCGTGAAGGTGACAAGCAGACGTTGCTGTCCCGGTGAGGGGGTCGCTCTTTGGGCGACTTGGTCATGGTTGGTCTTGGCCGACTTCCATTTGGGGATGGTTTCTCGTGGGCTGAACCATTTGACATGGTCTCTATACATGAACAATAGAGGCTAGCTGGAGAATTTACTAGTTAGGTCCGACCAACTTGGTTGGTTGGCGGTTTGACCAGGTGTCGATCTACTACCCACTTGATCGGTTGGTAGCTCGACCGGACGTTGGTCGACAGCCATGTCAAGTCTCATAAATGCTCTGAAAAGTATCGATGACAATTATTCATCACTGTACTACTCGTGCTTGACTAAGAGTGTTGGAGGAGCATCTTTGCAATTCCTGTGTGGGGCCGCCAATGTTGCCAGTGTCATGTGCAGCAATTAGGGATCGAAAACTATGGATCCGGAGCCTGCTAGTTTTAAACGGGAATAGCAAATTTATCTGACGAGAAAAAATGAAGTTGAAGCTAGACATACTTATCTCATCGGTAAGTGGATTGGAGGTCGGGCCCGTGGGAAGAAAAAGGCAGTATCTGCCACCAACCGAGTCCAAGGTATACCAAAACCACATTGAATTTTCTTTGCCCCGAGACCCTGTTGTCACAAAACCGGAAAGGGCTAACCCTTATCAGTAGTTGAGGGTGACATGGTCGATGGACACTGCCACACGTATCTCCCAATATTTTTGAATTTGTTTTAATGTTTTATCTCTCCGAAAACCGGCCTCCACTAATGTCGAGGTTAGCTTCTTTGTTTTAGCTGTTAATTGGTTATTTATTAACTTATTTGATTATCAATTTTACAACGTAGTTCTGGATGTTAACTGGACACTATATTATCAAGTGGAGGCCGATTTTTTTTTTTATCATGGCTTGTATATTTTAGAATAAGGTATCGATATTTCTCTCACCTGCGATTTAAATTATTTATCCAAATTAACACCCGCGATTTGTTAGGTGTAATGGTCGATTCTGGGTTTTAATGCAGCATGACTGTCCGGGTGATCAAGGAACGGGACGACTTATTGCTGTTCTACGACTTGTGGAGCATCAATATGTCACATTTGACTATGAAGAGGATGCTGTCGTAGACGGTTCGACGGGGCACAGGGCTTAGACAGTGCGCAGGGAGCTGAGGCGAGGAGGATGGAGTTCAAAGAGGAAGAGTCGTTGTCAAAATCGGAATTTCAAGGCTGCAACTATAAGGCTAGAGTTCGTAACTCTACTCCCCCTTTTTTCCTTTAGTTATTCGATCGATGCATTCTAGCTTGGTGTTTGACATTTCAATCGTGAACTTGACTCGATACTCACTTATGGGGATGGATGAAACTCGGTATCATTTCCTAATTTCATGTGCTTCATCCTATTTTAATCGTCTGATTCAGATTATTTATTCACCGATTGGAATGATCTGGAGATCTGGATTAACTAGGGATGGAGTGATTAACTTGCTATGGGAACACGCCACTATGACGTTTTGAAAGAGCTCAAGGAGATGATACCATTCTAGGCTAAATAGCTCGAATATTAAATTGCAAATGGTGGGAAAAGAATCGAATTTAAGTGGAGAGCTAAGGAAAGTTGAGAATCTTTAAATCCACCAGCCATGAATTCATAGTCGGATTGTTTTAATTGCACTCGTTTCTATTTTTTGATTATTCGCTTGAATTCAGTTGACTGAATAATAAATGATTTTGTTCAATTTTAGTAATGGGTTGTGATTCTGATTAAATTTTCATGCATGAGACCTACATTCTACAGGTCACTATAATACTTCTTGTGAAGAAGCAATGCCTATCCTAGTGGAAAACCGGGTCATTTTGTACGACTGCCCATGATTATCTTAAAATGCGCCGGACTCGATGGCTGCGATTGAATTCCTGGCGACATGTTATATGCTTTGATAATATGGTTGTGATCGTTTGGCGAGCAGTGAGCAACGTTACAGGGCTTGATCAGGTCTGAGATAAGCGATAATGTTGGTATTTTCCGTGTTGAACGTGGCTGACTACTTCCCTACAATCGGAACCTGCGCATGTGGAAGAAATGCAGATCCACACGGGTGACGTTGTAGAGAAGCACTGGGACTCTTTGGTTTTGGTATGCACGTAAGTTGACTATTGGAAGAGCAATTCTCAAATTACGTTACGGAGGTTGCAGGGACATAAATGGCGGTTTACCAATGCTTGGATAATAGGATCCAGAATTTATTGAACTCTAATAAGATAGTGAGTTTCACCGTCCTCATCTAGTGTTTTCAACATTCCGCAGGATAGGGTTAGGTTAAACCGGAAAAACTTGGAATACCAATAGTAGGGCTCTCTTCAATGAGTATGAGCCGTCTAGGCAAGCATCATTTCCAATACTAGGAATGAAAAGCAACATAAGTATCGGTCTTTCACAAGTCGAATAGACACAGGGGTGTAAAATACGTACGAAGCTATGTCGATCATCGAGGAGTTTGCTGTCTCTGCATTAGCAGCACCCACTATTCTCATCATCACCCTCTTAGCTTTACTTCTCTCTCTCCACTACATTACAAGTCTTATCACCGGGAACGGAGATGATAGCAAGAAGCGAGGCGATAGAGCCCTGAAAATGGTCCCCGAAGCGGGCGGTTCATGGCCGTTAATTGGTCACCTGCACCTTTTGGACGGTCCTCGCCCTCCTCACTTGGTCTTGGCCCAGATGGCTGACAGACATGGCCCGATCTTCACAGTCAGGTTGGGCCTCAGGAGGGCTGTGGTGGTGAACACATGGGAAATTGCCAAGGAGTGCCTCACCACCCATGACAGAGCCTTTGCCACAAGGCCGAAAACTGTGGCCTTGGATAGGTTGACATATAACTATGCACTGCTCGGCTTCAGCCCATACAGCCCGTACTGGCGCCAAATGCGAAAGATATCGACGATCGAGTTGCTTTCCAACCAACGGGTTGAGCACTTCAGGCAAGTTCCTGAGTTCGAGGTCCTTGCATCAGTGAGGGACACACTTGAGGAATACCGCAGAAAGAACACCAGCAGCACTGGATCACTGAGGGCAGAAGCAACGTCACTGCTCGTGGACATGAAAAGGTGGTTTGAGGACACGACTATGAACACAATGTACAGGATGATTGTGGGAAGGCGGATCAATGACAACAGCGAAGGCTACAAGATTCAGAGGAAGGCCATGAGGGATGGGAGTGAGCTCTTGGGGAGATTTTTGGTGTCTGATGGACTACCGTTCCTGAGGTGGCTGGACTTGGGTGGCTATGAGAAGGCCATGAAGAGGGCTGCCAAGGAGCTTGATGTGGTGTTGCAACAGTGGTTGGACGAGCACAAGGCTACGAGGAACTTGAATGGCGAGGCTGGCGGGGTAAATAGCAATCATGACTTCATGGATGTTCTGTTATCTATTCTCGAATGTGATGCGGAGATTCATTGTTATGATCGTGATACCATCAACAAAGCTACATGCCTGGTAAGTCCGCGCGCCAGCTTGGACCATTGACTCTGTACTTTTCTTTTTTTTTTTATAGAGCATACGAATTCCTTGCAAATTTTGTGATAAATTTGGTTGTAACATGCCCTTTCTATCCTTTGATTACATAGAACCAAGACCCCTTATTCTGTGCTAAGATGGTGTGCTGCAACAACACCACCTTGTTGAGCACCAAACGTACGTTATGTGGCTCGGCCAGCCTGCAGACAGCTCATCTTACCTCTATCGTAATACTAAGAACTAGATCAATTCTTGAAATTCCAAAACATGACCTTGCCGTGGAAATTGCCGCTCCACTTTACCCACCATTTTATTTAGATCTGGCTCTCTCTTCTTAGCATCTTTAGGTCTAATTTTAAAAAAATGTAGTGATAACCTCCTTAGTGTCTGAACCAAAAGAAATTATAATTGATTATCATAAGTGGGACCGCCATGCCTCTTACTTCCCCCACATTCCCTAGCCCTGGAAAGCTCCTGGATTCTTTTGTAACAATATATATATATATATAGATACACACACATTAATTGTCAAGGTTGTGGTGTTCACTTGCTTTGCTCTTCTTTTGTCTTATGACATTGATAACACAATGATCAAGATATTATAGTTGAACTCTCAAACAGTAGAGATTTAGCTCTCGATTGGAGGGGTAAAAGATAACTCTAGCTTGAGGCATAAATTAGTTAAGATTAAATCGTTCAAATTAAGTTCAACATCATGGAAAAGGATAGTCCATATGTTTCTTTGTTCTTGGTGAAACATAAACAATGTGGTTAGCAGCCTCCTCTCATATACAGAAGTTATATATTGTACATTTATTTGCAGACTATGATTGTAGCTGGCACAGACACCACAACAGTGGCCTTGACTTGGGCCCTGTCTTTACTAATGAACAACAAGGAAGCCCTGAGGAAGGTTCAACAAGAACTTGACAACCAGATCGGGAAGGAGAGGCAAGTGACTGAATCGGACCTCAAGAACCTACCTTACCTCCAAGCCATCATCAAGGAAACCCTACGGCTCTATCCACCAGCGCCTCTAGGCCTACCCCATGAGGCCATCGAGGACTGCGATGTCTCCGGCTACCCTATCTCAAAGGGCACCCAGCTTGTGTTTAATCTGTACAAGATACAACACGACCCACGTGTGTGGCCTGACCCGTTCGAGTTTCGGCCCGAGAGGTTCCTGACCACCAACAAAGACTGTGATGTAAGGGGAAACAACTTCGAGCTGATACCTTTTGGGAGCGGGAGGAGGATGTGCCCTGGAATCTCATTGGCCTTCCAAGTTACAGGCCTTGTTCTCGCTTCTTTCCTTCATGCTTTCGATGTTCATATGGAAGGAGATAAGGCAGTTGAGATGAAGGAAGCCATCGGGCTGACCAATCTTAATGCCAGCCCTCTCGAGGTTCTTGTCACACCTCGTGTTCCTGAGCACATATACCAGTAGCTACATCATGTCCAAGACTTTTGGGCAAATAAACACTGTCTCCGAAAATTTTCAAACCTAATAAACCCAAGCAATAGTGATCATTTCAGGCTAGGCAATCAATGACAACCACCGACGTTGTGATTGGTCTCCCGCATAGCCTGTTGTCTAATCCAATAGTATTATGTGCTTGGTTGCTCCGGAGAAGTGAGATCAGCTCATGAGAACAGTTATGAAATAATAAGTGACTGCCATATCGTCATTTCCTGTATTGAAATAGAGCTGTTCCTGCTCGTCTATTTCTTCTACAGAATTTTCCACCCGATAACCAATCCAGAATATCGATGCCTTGGAACCGTTTAACTCTAAGCTAGTTATGTGAAATACTTGCGGATGCAGACAATTCAGGCCATTAGAAATTTAAATGACCCGAAAAGTAGCAATAACTATTATTCTTCACTGTACTACTCGTGCTTATTGGCTAAGAGAGTCGGAGGAGCATGTTTCCAACTCCTGTGTTGGGCAGTGTTCCCAGTGCCGTTTGCAGCAATTAGGGATTAAAAAAAAAACTGTGGATTCGGAGCTAGCCAGCTACGTTTTAGACGGGAATAGCAAAGTTGGCAGATGAGAAAATTGAAGTTAAAGCTAGGAATAAGTATCTCAAGGGTAAGTGAACTGGAGGTCGGGCCCGCGGGAAGCGAAACGCGGTGTCTGCTGCCCAAGTCCAGGCAAGACTAAGACCACCTCGAATTTTCTTTGCCCCAAGTCCCTAATGTCAGAGAACTGGAAAGGGTCTACAAGCTCTGGATTCCATTTACTCGCGGTTGAGACAAACAGCAAAGTTATGGTTACACGGTCCAAAATGGCTCATCTTCCAAGATGTATCTACCGGCAATTGACTTGGATTCTCTCTGGATCGTCTGCAATTACATATCCATGACGGAGACGGAGACGCGCTAATAGCTTCCAACCTTCTTCAATAGCACATATCTTTCATCTTGACTGACCAAAGACGTCCGTTCACCACAAACTCCAACAGTTCTCCATTCTCCATCCTCTTTCTCTCCCCGTCCTGAACCCAAATTAACCGAGCAGGGTCATCGATGGAGGAAGACTTCTCCCTATTGGTCACGATCCCGGGGGAATTTCCTCTTAAATTCAAAATATTCCTTCCGAAATTCAAACGTGTCAAACAAATTTCTTGAAACCTCAAAATGGTAATTAACTCCAATAACGGACGTGTCATCTCATCTCGAGGGAAGTATCCATTTTCCAACAAATAACCCTGCAAACTCATCTGGGAAAATAATATGCAGAAGGTGTAATCAGTGAACACAATTTCTTAAGTAAAAATTAATATAGTTATACATGCTGCTTCTATATGAATAATCAACTTCACAGTCATAGATGATAACGAATTTTACATAAGTTGTCCGTCCGTATCTTTAAATGAAGCCCAAAAGTGTATTATTGGCTGGCAACTAATAATAAATTTCATGGCTAAAAGGCTCAAGTTTCACATATTATTGTAATTTCCACTGCTTCAGCAAAGACATCAATTATTACTAATATTTTGAGTTTTTAGTGAGAAAATTCTCCACATAGATCGCGTTCGGCTGTTAGAACTAAAAGATAAACTGATATTCAAATACATATTTTTCAAGTTATAATGAAGAATCCAAAGTTCATAAGAAATAGGGAAATGGAGAATAAAAATGATACTAAATACTCTGGTGAGTAAGAATTTGATATGCAATTTTTAAAATTTTAAATTTTAAATTGGGAATTATGCCAATTGTGCCCCAAAACCCAATTTTCTCCCAATATTAAAAAAAATTATTCGCAATTAAAGCACGTGTAATAGCTAACCTCCTCGTCCTAATTGAACTATTGCCAGAAGACATTTCAGCTACCGACGTCCTTGGTCTGGTCGTGGACAACTTTACTGTAGTAAGCTGTACAGAGGCCTGGGCCTGTGACAGTTTACACATGAGATGCATGAAAACCGATTGCCTTGTGAGGTCCAGCCAGGATCGAACTCATTAAGATCGAGATTAGTTCAAGTTATTATGGAGAATGGACCGAACTGTTGACGGACAGCGACAGCTTGATTACTTCGCTTGAAATTATTTACTTCGTCGCAGCCACGCGGAGATTGGATTGGAGAGGCAGAAGACGACAGTGAGAACAAACAGCAAGCCTGAGAGTCAACCTTTCTACGCTCAAGGTTACACTCTGTGAGGGTCTGTTCCCACGCAGATACAAGCTTTCTGTAATGGGCTTCTTCGATTTGACAAGGAAAAGGCACAAATGTCAGTTCAAGTGGATGGAATGTCTGCATCCCTTAATGAAGTTACCATCACATACTTTACATATGATTTTACCTCAGTACATACGCTTGTGTGCTGTTAGTGGACCTGCAAGTAATAAATTCCTAGTCATTAAAAAAAATTTTAAGAAGGAATCAAAGGTGGTCCGGTCCACGCACATGCTAATAGATCAAGAAATTGGAAAAGGCAACGTTATCATTTTGAACCCTTGCCAGCAACCTCCCCTGTAATTGGTTGGAGATTGGTAGATGTAGAATTAACATCGATGATTCCGATCGATGTTGCTAATCAGACTAGAAATCCAAGTTGAAAGCAATAAGAAATAGGGTAAATAGTATGTTTAACCATGAATCATGTAAAAATTCTCTATTTTACCTTTTTTTTTGGGTAGCTGAATTGATCAACAACTTTCATTTCTTCTCAAAATTTACCATCCGTGACAATTTACGGTGGAAAAAAAAAAAGACAAACAGCCATTAGTTTGACTGAAAAAAAATCATTTTACCATCAACAATTAATATATATTTTGTTCACCAATTTTGTACTATTTTCCAATTTTACTACAAGTGAAGAAAAAAATGTATGGATATTCGATCTCCACCTACACCGCCCCGAGTGAGCTTCTTATTAGTCTCTTATACTACCGGTGATTAAGGTTGGATAATTAGTGCAAGTATTAATATCTTCAACATTCGTAATTCATTTATCTTAGATAGAACATGAAAATTATATACAACTGAGTGGTGTGATTTGGATTTGAGGCCTTCATCACTCCCACCTCGGTTGCTTGTCTCTTGGTTCAACAAAAGACAAATTAACCGAATCGGGAATAATGGGATTGGTGTCGTCCTTGTCACTACCCCTAACTTGGCATCACCGTCTTTGCCTTACTTATCTCTCTCTACTACATGAAAAGTCTTATCACAAGGAAAGGAGGTGACAGCAGCAAGGCCGATGATGGCATTCTCCCGAAATTGGCCCCCGAGGGGGGCGGTCCATGGCCGTTGATCGGTCACCTCTACCTCTTGGGCGGTCCTCTCCCTCCACACCTGGTCCTGTCCCAGATGGCCGACAGATACGGCCCGATCTTCACCATCAGATTGGGCCTCCGGAGGGCCGTAGTGGTCAACCCTTGGGAAATTGCCAAGGGGTGCCTCACCGCCAGTGACAGGATCTTTGCCACCAGGCCGAAGACTGTGGGCTCGGATAGGTTGACATATAACTATGCCATGGTAGCCTTCAGCCCGTACGGCCCTTACTGGAGCTACATCCGAAAATTTTTTACCACCAAGCTGCTTTCCAACCACCAGATCGGGCTCCGCAGTCCAGTCCTTGAGTTTGAGGTCCTCATGTGGGTGAGGCACGTACTTGAAGAATACGGCAGAAAGAACACCAGCAGCTCCGACATGACAGGGACAGAAGCAGCGACTACTCTGTTCGTGGACATGAAAAGGTGGTTCAGGGACATGGCACTAAACATAATGTTCAGGATGATCATGGGAAGGCGGTTCACTGACAGCGGCAAAGGCAACGAGGCCGCGAGGAAGGCCTTAGTGGACTATTTTGAGCTCATGGGGAGATTCTCAGTGTCTGATGGGCTCCCGTTCATGACATGGCTCGACCTGGGTGGCCATGAGAGGGCCATGAAGAGGGCTGCTGAGGAGCTCGACCGGGTGGTGCAACGGTGGTTGGATGAGCACAAGGCTAGGAGGAGCTTGAATAATATTGGTGATCGGGCTGGTGGGGCAGTGACTCGGGAGCAAGACTTCACGGATGCTCTGTTGTCTATTCTTGAAGGCGATGCTGAGAGATATAGCTATGATCGAGATGCCATCGACAGAGCTACAAGCATGCTAAGTCCATCCTCTAGAAGTTGGTTCTCATTTTTAACCCAAAGAAAAGTACTAGTCCTCTAAATTTGCTCTTGGTGTGACATTGAAGTACTAAATTCACCATCATCAACATGATCCATCACGAAAATCTTATACCAGTAAGTCTCAGGAATTTAAAATATAATAGGAAAAATAAGTAATAAAATGACATAAAAAATTTTATAATAAAAATTAAACTTATAACACCATGTTTAAATTTAAGTTCGGCATTGCCAAAAAGCACGTTACATATGCTTCTCTGGTCTTATTATGACATAAGCGACCCCCTTCTTATACATAGATGTCATATACATATTATATATTTAATTGCAGACAACGATGAATGTAGGCGGCTCTGGCACTTCAACAGTGACCTTGACGTGGGCCCTCTCTTTACTAATAATCAACAAGAAGGCCGCCATGAAGAAGATTCAACGGGGACAGGGCACCCAAACCGGAAAACGACAGGCGTGTGACTGATCGGACCTGAAGAACTTGCCTTACCTCCAAGCCACCATCGAGGAAACCCTAAGGCTCTACCCCACAGCGCCCCTGTCCCTGCCCCACGAAGCCATGGAGGACTGCAATATCTCGGTCTACTCCATCTCGAAGGGCACCCAACTCGTGCTGAACCTTTATAAGACACAACGGGACCCACGGGTATGGACTGACCCGTCCGAGTTTCGACCCGAGTGGTTCCAGAGCACCACCAACAAGGACATCGATCTCAGGGGGCATCAGTAGTTGTGTCGGGTCCAAGGCCCTTGGGCAACTAAACTGTTTCTCTTGTGAGAAATTTCAACCTGAACCCAGGCTAGGCTAGATAAATAATTTCACGCTGGACATCCACGAAAACGACGATGCCTATGGCTGATCTCCTAGTAAACCGCGACGCTGAATTCCGACAAGAATTCTGTCTCTTCCTCAGAGAAGAATTGAATCGAGAAGGGCCGGCATCCCAATTTCGGAAGGCCTCTGTCCCAATCTTTCTCTGAATTGCGAAGACTGTGCTTTTAATTTCCTCTGGAGTTGGAATATCTTTGAGTTCTGAATTTTCTTGCTCTGTAATAACCGGAGGGAGAATATCTTTTAATTCGTGTGGAATTTGAGGATTTCCTGTTGAGAACAGTTCCTCAAAGTCTATAATGAAATAATTACTTATTTCAGTTTGTTCATTTATCCAATTTCCGTTCTCTTGCTTGATGGCAGCAATTTGATCTGTTCATCTCCTTATCAGAGTTGATAGATGAAATAACCTCGTGTTCTTGTCTCCCTCTGTAATCCATTCTGTCTAAGGAGAAGCCCATCTAGGTCAGACTCTAAAGCGTCCAGTTCATTTTCTGTGCTGGAGTCGGGTCCAGCTTGTCTAAGTTGGTTTAGTGCAGACACAGTTTCTTCTATTCTCATATCGCATTTACCAGAGTGTTTTCCATCCCATTCTTTTAGAGCATCAAATCCCTGTCCAATCTATGTTCAGTGAAACCCGAGGAAAACCTATTATTTGCCCAAGTAAATTGATCTCCTATGAAGCCCAATTCAATGACAATGGTTGCATCCACAAAGTCATTCAGATGAACTACGAGAGGACCTAGACGTTGATCTTCTCCCAGATTTATCTTCGGTATTGCTGATTCCGTTCATATCACCTATAATTGCCCATAGCTCATTAATTGATTCAGTCAATTCTGCTAATTCATTCCAAAACCTTGCTTTTTCTGACCAATAAGAGGGACCACAAACACATGTAACTAGCCATGATACATCTTTTGATCTGTCCGTTACTCTAAAAGTGAATGAAAATTTTAGTACTCAACATAACTGCTACCGGAACCTCATGTGACCACATGAAGGAAAGACCCTCCTGCTTTCCTCTGTGCTTCAACCCACATGCAATCCACTGAAGTGGAGTCTGTCTGCTACTGTTTGACATCTGCTCTCAGAGCGTTTGGTTTCTGCCAAAACATATATATATATATATATATACAGGGCTCGTACTTCTTGCATAAGAGGCGGAGGGATCCAGCTGCAGGAGGGCCACCCAACCCACTACAATTCCAGCTTAAACATTTAATGGAAACATGGTAGAATTGACCACTTCTGCGTGTTTTATATTCTCAGTTACTGTTCTAGTTTCCACTTATCTTAATCAGGTGAATGGTTTTAATCTAAATAGAGGTAAATCTTAACGTAATTTTAACTTCATAGGATCAGAAACTCTCAAATCAAACAAGCACTTGCACTACATACTGTTGTTGTATGTAAGCAATAAAAAGCTTGACCAGCTTAGGGGGGAAAACAAGACACGAAGTAGATTTGAAACAGTTTGTGAAAAGATAAAGCCTTGTCACCTTCGTAGCAAGAAACAGGGGCCCGCACAAATAGAATTCGCACAAACGTATTCGGCGGGTGTACAGTTTACATGTTTGTCAGTTTCTTTACTCTTGTTCTGTGGAGAGTGGAGTCACCTCAAATCTGAAGCTCGCTGATGAAACGTTGAACTAAATCGCAAAATCAGCTGTGATCTGGTCACGGCGGAAGCAGCAGTGTCGCACCTTAGTTTGTCCCAACGAAGGGGAGGAGAACAGATCTCCGACGAGGGGGGAGAAGAAGAAGAAAGTCCCACGAAGGAAGAGCGTTTGAATTTTGGGGAGGGGAGAGACAGAGAGAAGTGACAAGGATGGCGAGTGTTCAAGTTGAAAAGTATGACCGAATATTCTTACTTCCTATTCATCTAGGTTCCCTCTGAAACAGTTAAACGGAAGAATGATACGGTATCAAACCTGGAGCAAAGCTCATGGAAGCCGACTGTGTTCACTGTACCACATGCATTTGACTCGTCAGGGGGAGGAGGAGGAGATTTCGGATGACAGCCGGCAGCGACGCATGCTTTATCAGGATCACCAATAGTAATAACTTAAGGTCAAGTAATACATTTCATTTTCAGAGGGGATCAGCAATTTTTTCCGACGGGAATTAAAATTAAAAGCTTTCGTGGGAGGGATATGTCAGGATCGGGGTCTCCTTGTATGTCGGGGAAGCAGGGGCTCGTGGGGGAGAAAAATGCTGGCGGCGGCGGCGGCGGACACCCGTGCCGTCGAAAGTGGAGTTGGACAATTGAGGCTAAAGAAAGCTTTTTTCAGGAGAAAACGGCCTTCACTCCCCTGTAATTTCCAAGGCTGCCTCTTAATTTAAAAGGCAAGAGTTGGTAAATATCACACTCAAAAGACGGAAATTATATATTCTTCAAGGCCAAGGCTAGGTAAGATGAGTTGATTTGATTACCCTTTTATTAAAAATGATTAATTTTTCAAGTTTATGCACACTAATTAAATGACAAATCCTTCCTAATAGTTGATTTTCTATGTTAACAAAATTTGTGCATGAATTGGTGACTGCGAGAGCGAGGGCGAGAGCGAGTTGTCAAATCATGTCCGCTATGAACCCTATTCAATGCCGTACCGTCGACGGAAGAATTAAGTTCCCTTAACCTTATGCGGAGAATTATATAAATCCACCCCCTCACCCCACTCTCACTCCGCGTTTACACGGATTGACTGAGCGGCGCTCGTCCATCATGGAGAACGACTCCTCCCTACTAGTCCCAGCAGCCGCCATTGTTATCACCATCCTTACCTTGTTTGCCTCCCTCTCCTACATAGCAAGATTCCTTGTTAGGAGAGGAGATGGTAACAAGAAGCAGGCCCGCGGTGCCACCAAAATGGCCCCGGAGGCAGGTGGTTCGTGGCCGATACTGGGCCACCTCCACCTCCTGGGCGGCCCGCGCCCCACCCACTTCGTCCTGGCCGATATGGCTGACCGTTACGGGCCGATGTTCGCCATCAGGTTGGGCTCCCACAGGGCGGTGGTGGTGAGCACCGGGGATGTTGCCAAGGAGTGCCTCACCACCCACGACCAGGCGGTTGCCGGCAGGCCGAAGTCTGTCAGCTCGGAGGTGCTGGGCTTCAACTACGCTGTGTTCGCCCTGGGCCCGTACGGTCCATACTGGCGCCAGATCCGCAAGATGGCAACCCTGGAGCTGCTCTCGAACCACCGCATCGGGCTTCTCCGGGAAGTCCGCGAATCTGAGGTCCTGGCCTCAGTGAGGGACTTACTTGAGGAGTGCCGGAGGGACAACATCTGTACTACCAGTGCACCGATGACCGGAGAAGCAACATCGGTACGGGTGGATATGAAAAGGTGGTTTTGGGGCATAACATTGAACGTGATGGTAAGGATGGTCGTCGGGCGGCGGTTTTCCGATGAAGGAGAGAACTGCGAGAGGACGAAGAAGACCATTACAGACTTCATTAAGCTTCTCGGAAAACCCGCTGTTGGTGATGTGCTCCCTTTCCTGAGATGGCTCGACCTGGGTGGCCAGGAGAGGGCCATGAGGAGGGCCAAGGAGAAGCTGGATCAGGTGTTCCAACGGTGGCTGGACGAGCACAAGACCAAGAGGAAGGTCGATGGGGAGGCCGGAGAGACAAACACTGGGCAAGACTTTATGGCTGTTATGCTATCTACCCTTGATGAGAACGAGAAGATCCACGGTTACAGTCCCGACACCGTCAACAAAGCTTCCTGCCTGGTTAGCCTTCTTGGACCAAAATAATGTTAAGATTCCCTACTTCACATAGACTGACTTGCAGTTTCATCTCCGAATAAGCTTGAATTAATGCCATGTTACATGACGTGGTTATGAACTGACAGAAGCTCTTATGGATGGCCTTTTTTCTCATGTTCGTGGTTATAACATTATACATTTGCAGACGATGATTCTAGCCGGCACAGAGACAACAATGGTGTCCATGACGTGGGCCCTCTCTTTACTGCTCAACAACAGGGAAGCACTCAAGAAAGCACAGCAAGAGCTGGACGACCAAATCGGGAGGGACAGGCGAGTAAACGAATCGGATCTCAAGAACCTACCTTACATCCAGGCCATAATCAAGGAAACCTTTAGGCTCTACCCCCCACTGCCCCTAGCCTTACCCCACGAGGCCATCGAGGACTGTAACATCTCGGGCTACTTCATCCCGAAGGGCACCCAGATTCTGCTGAACCTGCACAAGATCCAGCGCGAAGCAAAGGCATGGCCAACCCCGGCCGAGTTCCGCCCCGAACGGTTCCTCACCACTCACGAGAACTTTGACGTCAAGGGACAGAACTACGAGCTCCTCCCTTTCGGGAGCGGGAGGAGAATGTGCCCTGGGAGCTCGCTGGCTCTCCAGCTTGTGGGCCTCGCACTCACTTCTTTCCTTCATGCCTTCGATGTCCGGATGCAGGGGGATCAGGCAGTTGACATGGGGGAGGCTGTCGGGATGTCGAATCTCAAGGTTACTCCTCTTGAAGTCCTGGTCACCCCACGGGTTCCTGGACATGTTTATTAGCGGTCGTGTTTGGTGTAGAAGACTGCTGGGTATATTCATGGTTATGTCACCGTGAAAATCATATGCCTAAGTCATATCCTATGATTGGAAGTTAATAATATTCGTCGGTCACTACAGGTTGACCAACAGGCGACATCCATCTAGCCTGCTATAAAATCATGAATAAGGATGTGAAATAGTTGACCTTATTGACACCTTTCGCTCTCGACCTTGATCTCCAAATTCTAATCCCATCCTGTTTTCAATGCTAAACTACAAACCAACCGGCGGCACACTTCGCCTTTACTCAGCGAAGAAGAGGCCTTTGGTAAGAATATCCATGAAATTAGAATAGGGAAATGCTTGATTAGAGGCAGATCCCTCATGATCCCTGGGCAGAACGAGTCCTGCAAATCCTCCAACAGGCGGATCGTGGGCGGGGTAAGTCAGCCAGTGCAACATCATCTGCAACTTGCAAAAGAAAGTGCTGCCTGTTGTTCAGACTGTGGGGTCTCATTCAGAAGGCTCTTGGAAGCTTTTCTGACGCCAAAGTCTTGAGTCCCACGCGGAGCAATCCACCGAAAGCGCGTCAAATCGGCGGCGTCGCGATAAGTTGTCCGGCGGCTAAATACAGCCTGTTTTGACGGCAATCTGTAAGGGTAGATGGAATTTCCAGACATCTCAATCCGAGATGGGGCATGCTAAATCCTGAACCGAAAAACTTCTACGAAACATGATTTCAATGAAATGATGATCACTCCATGCTACCCATGGTTATTGCCACTGCTGAAACTGGAAGGTGTCCGTATCCATTGAGGTTTTTAAGTGAAATATTGACTGACAGCTTCTGGGCCTCTGGCCTTGTAAATGGAACAATAAGTAGGAAGAAAGTTCATGCCTAAATAAGTAGCTAGCTGATAATGGTAGGAAAGAGCCAGTGGAGACTGAATATTATCAGCATCAAGCCAATAGTCAATCAAGCATACCAACCCAGGCACCGGGTAAGTACCCTCGAGTAGAGGGAGTCCTAATGGAGAATGACCACTTCGCTGGAGACTGACTGCCACGAAACATACATCACAAAAACACTGCTAACGTAAAAAGAGTGAGGCCTATGGACCTTTTTAAGCTTCTGGACTACGCTAGATCCAAATTTTAAAAACGCACCAAAACAAGTATCATTTGAGATCGCACCTCAAGAAGCATTGTCAAAATGGAAGAGAGAATGCCTCTGATATGTGGCTGACAGACATCTGTTGAGAATTAAGCTTTTAAGGGGCGCCTGCTAAGGATGGGTCATACTGTCACATGAGTTGAAAAACATACAGGTCACCTCAGGAGGACAAAAATGACCATCAACTACACTGCAGGAGAAACTCAGACCGGCACCTCATTCGCCCAATCTTTTTTTACAGGAAACCCAAGAACAAGTAGCTTACTCAGATATAGATGTATACAGGAGACTGATCTCCCGCAGTCTTTCAAATAGACAAAGAATGGTGTAAGGTAAGAAGACGGGTTATTACCACAAGCCTGGACGCCAATTGAAACAACACTCATGCTTCAGATAAAAGGAAAAGAAAATTTTTTATTACATGGAAGCGAGATACTCTTTCATCTCGGCAACAGATATGATGCTCTCGTTGGGATAGATCTTGGCAACGAGCTGGACAAAGCTCTCGTACTTGTCCAGGAACTCCTTCTGCCAAAAGAAGCATGAGTTAGCCACCATCAAATACCCACATTTTATCCCACTTTGTAGCAGATTCGTGATTTCAATCCAACAACATGAAACTCAAGCGAACTAGCAATAAAACTGCCAGACCACTGTACTAAGTGCTCTAACAACTAATGTAGGTTTCTGGTGGGAAATTCTATTTCACAGACAAAGGCCACAAGTAAAATGTCTCTGAAAGATGAAGAATGTTTACCTTGCATTTGTCCCACAAAGAAGGCAAGAGCTCATCTGATGTTAAGTTCTTCTGCAGTTTCTTGTACATTGAGCTGATGGACTTGTCAACCTATGGAATCAAAGCTGAGGATTTATTGACAGAATAAAGTTCAAATCAAGTGCAGAACTGCATGGTATTGACCCACTTACAGCAGATAAACTGGACCTTAACATTTTCCGGAGATCCATCTTTGATAGACCAAGTTGGAAAGGGATCTGAAATAGTATTAGAGTGAACATATCACAATTCACATTAGGTAAAAGAATTCACAGAAGTGACAAGTAATCACTATAGCTGTGCTTAGATAGTCCATCAAGAACAGTAAACGTATGCCAAGTTTCACAAACTAACCTCTTCAGGAGGAATCGTATACAACAAATCCTCAATCTTCTGGTTGAATGCAAAAAGCCTTTCAAATTGCTGCAAAGATCAATGCGGTCGGCATAAATACTTGTCCCATGAACCTTTTTATTGGTAGACAACTTTTGCTCAATAGTCAGGATGTTAACAACGAATGATAGTGTGATCAGATTTGATAATTTATTTCACAAACACCACAAGATGGACTACCAATGGTTTAGTAGTTTACACACATACATAATTTTCAACACCCAAGATCCATCTTCTTGCCCAGCTGAGATTTTAATATATAAATTACACTTGGATCTTTCACACTGGTCCAAAATGACTGTTCCTTTAAAAATGTTTTTAAAAAAAGGCCTTATGTAGTAGACATATTCACACAGAACTACTCAAATGAAAGCCCAAGAATGTCTTATGATGCCACCAATCCGGGAAGGGTTTTGCTAGGTCTTTTCTCATTACACCATCAAATATCATTCCAATACTTAAATTGCAGTAGCTGGTTACAGAAGCACATAAATGATACAGAGCGTACAAGGATAGATGGAGCCTCACATAGTATATGATCACGCTGATATGATGGGTGCAAGCTTGTTCATAGGCTTCACTTGCTTGATGATAGAACTTGGCTAAGGTTGGTACAACATTGGCCAAATCATATAAGCTGCATGAAATTGCTTTTAATCAGAGAGAGATTCTTCTGCAGGAGAAAATGAAATGATACAAGTTGTAGCTACACTAAAAGAGAAAAAGTCAAGCACCTGTTCTGAAAAGCTGCATAATTCTCTAGAAGAACTATATCTGCATACTTTGGATCAGCTTGAGCAATCTTTTCTAATGTCACAAACATTATGTTAATCTGTCCAACCATGCATACAAAACTTACTTTTCAGACATTACTATAAAAGAACTCATGCATATTTCATAGCAACTGGCATCGCCCTATTCTGCTACTAGGAATTGTCCCCAGTCAACATATTATCAACTGAACGGACCATTTGGTGCATAACAGCAATGAGTAAAACAGCCCAGATAACTAAGAGACCACTTACAAACTTAGAGTACGCCTGATCCACCAGATCCCTTGACTGACCTTGAATATACTGTTCCATTCGTGTCGCAAGAGTTGCAAATCTAGGCAAAGCATAATAATATAGGCAAGAGAATGATGCATTTCAACCAATTGCCATAAAGAACTACAGTATCCCACATTTTCAAACTTTTCTACTTCCAGATATTTTTAGAGAATTGGTAAAATCAGCATTTGGTTTTAAGAATTTCCTACAGGAAGATAAACCTTAGCTCCTGGTTCAGCCTGTTGGATGATCAGCTTACTCTTGCTTTGAAACACTATAACTAAGCCCAAGTATGTGAAGACAAAAATAAGCCAAGGAGCTGCAATTTTACCTGGGGATGTACGATAAAATGCCAGTCTGCCGTACATTACGTTCATTTCTCTCAATCTGATGACAGGCTTCATCAACGAACTGCAAATATATAGGCACAAATTAGGTACTGAGTATCATATCTCACCAGTCATTCCTCTTGTCCCACAAGACAGACAACTTACACGGCTGAATTGCATAGAAATTCTAGACTGCAGGTCATCAAGCAAGAGTCGCACAAACCCAGCAGCATCAGCTTTCTGTCCAGAAAGATACCGCTCTGTGATCCCATGCATTGATATGCAGCGTAAGGGATCTATTCTGTATGCCCAATCCACCACGGCATAGAAATCCTCCTAAAATCCACATAAAAAAGCCAGTAAGAGCTTTTAGATAGAAATTAAAAGTTGAAACCCATACAAGAGGCCCATTAACTCCTGCAAGCTTCATATCGTCAAGTATTAAGATAAACTTGTGGTGAGATTTCTGGCATTTTCATTTTGATTTTTTATTTAATGATATGAGATTCAAGCTCTTGGCCAAAACCAGGTAAAAATTAAAGTCTACATACAGCCCAATCAGATTACCATGATTAGACTTTGCTAAGCACAATAATTCCCTAGTATGAAACTTGTAACTCTGAAACTCATATGTTCTAAATAGCAATCACAAGAGGCAACATACTACTACAAAACTACAACAGTTTCAACTAAGTATATCCAGTGGCGATACTTTCAACTTCTCCATTAGGAAAGATTTATTATTGACCAAAACAGGGTGTGATTTCACTCAGACGTATATGAGAAACACATGAAATGATTAAGACTGGATAGGTTATCCAAGAGACAAAGAAAAGCTAGCCCAATGAGAATCCCACTTAAATCAAATGCAGAGTTCTTATCCAACTATTGTAGGAAAACCCAGAGATATTTATGTTTACAAGGGAGTTACTAATCCAATTTCTTCAATAAACCATCTGCAGTGTAAGAAAACATGTAAGTTTAAACTGCAGCTTATCACAGATGTCTCGCTGAATGGCACTAAGAAGAGGACAGCACAGCAACCACTTCGGAGAAAAATATCTCAACATTGTGGCACAGAGCCAGGTAGTTACTCAGAACTAATCAAATTATCAGTTAGAAGATTCAGGATGCAATGTTACCACCTACATAATCTAGGAGAGTATAGTACGAACTAAAGGAGACTTACTTGAATACCATCAAGCAGCTCCTGAAGAGATTCATTTAGTGCTTCCAACTCAGCAGAGCTTTTGCCTAAAAAATAAGATACTGCCATCAAAATGTGACACAAAAATATATTCCAACTAAAGGATTAAGCACATTCCATGTAATGAATATTAACACTAGTGACATGATATGCTTTTCCACTTGATCTACCATACTCATACTTGAGACATTAATAGCAAACTAGAGAACTCACATTAGCGAGAAAATAACTTACCAGCTTTACCATCATTATCATCTATATCCATTATGCCCAAATCGTCGTCGTCATCTTCAACATCACCACGAGACACACTTTTAGTACCATTGCTTACACCCCCAGGTGCAACAAGTGTAGGAACCTCAAAGCACATAAAGTGGGCAAAGAAAGAGCTCTGCAGAGGAAACCATGAACTTTCCTTTAATGACTGACAAAATAAAATAAGGACTACAATTAAATTTGAGCTAATCAACATTAACACCTCATCCACGAGAAGTGGAATGAAAATCGTAAGCATCTTTGCATACGCATCAGAAACATTTGAGGTATCTGAACTGTTTGCACTTTGACCTGAACCTTCAAGCCAGACTGTTGGATTCCTCGATGCTTTGGTACTAGCACGAAGCTCATTGGCAAACTCACGTGCCTGTATAGATGACCAGGAATAACTCACATACAATTTATCATTTAGACCCTCCCATATGAAAATATCATCTGGCTTATGCCTCAGCGGATTACTGGCAGACATAATAAATCATAGACTTTCTTCTATTTGGTCTACAGTATTTGGGAAAAAGAATTTAACCCGATCATAAGCTCAAGACTAAGCCATCAATTATGGAGAGCTGCATACATATACATGGACACAAATGCAGAGGCATACTTTTGTGCTTCCAGATTAGCTTCTTTTCAACAGCACACAAGGAATTTGCATAAGCAATAAACAACCATGGCACACAATCAAGCAAATAAAAAAAAATGCCACATGAGAGACAAAAAAAATATGATAAGCGGACACAATGGATGATTATCACCTCCCTGCGGAGAAGTAAATTGACGGAGCTACAGTAAGCTTTTCTTAATGGAGCCATGCAATTCTTATCAAGACTCTGAAAGGCAAGAGGAAAAAAGTAAGCAAACAGTGTTAAGTAGCACAGTGTGAAGTAGCACATAGGCAACTTGTTTATTTAAGATGTAACCTTTAAATGTTGCAGGAGGCGTGCATATGTTCTGCATTTGTACCGCAAATCAGCATGGTCAGGCCTCTTCAACTGTCCCCGCTGTTCAACAACTGAGAGCTAAGTATTTTCTGGAAAACCGAAATTCATGGACGGAACGCAAAATAGGACAGAATGAAGTACCTGAGAAAAGTAACTCTTATCACTTATCATAAAATCCACCAAACTAGCAAAATAGTTTCTTAAAAACTCAGTGGCTCTTCGAACAAATGTAGACTTCATTTTCTCAAGTTCGGCTTTCTTTTCCTTGACCTGAAGCAACATTGCATTTCCACCCATTAGACTTTTTATGCTAAGTGGATAAAAAACAAATGCATGCTTTACTCCAAAAACTGGCGTGTAAAAGAACTCAGGCCAACATTTAGACACATAGCTGGGGAAACAAGACCAACAATAATGTAGTAGAACATTTAGAATCCTTTCTTATGTATATGACAGTTCCGCAGTTAAGCTACTTCATTTCACATATGGATATCATTCCTCAAGAATGACACATGGAAGACAAAAAAAAACTGCCATTATTACGTGACTCTAGCAACAAAGGGAGTGTATATAAGTACTGAAAACAGAAATTTTCTGGCAATTTCATGATAACAAGAATCTGGCAGGAATACTATCATCCAACTAACAACTGAAACATAGGGATAAGAAGAGAACATACAGCTCGCATGTTTGCATAGCTGCGGTCCAAATTTGGTATTTCAAGGCCTCGTAAAGCACTAGTTAACCACTCACATGCCTCAATGTTTTCAATCATATTTGCCTCATCAAAAGAGCCCCCAGCTAGACAACCAGCATGCTACATAAAGATGGCATTTTGTTAGAAGAATGAAACAATTGAAACCTCATATAATTATACAATTGTTTGCTAATGAAAGGATACCTCAGAAGGGACGCGAAGCCGTTCAAGAAGCTTATCAAGTTCTTCTATCAGAGCTTTGTTATTGACCGATTGCATCTCCAACTTATTATTGCGTGTCTCAATCTGGAGGACATAATCAGTTAACAAAGAATAAAAGCAATTTATCTTTACATGTTGGAATATACTTGGAAAGAATAAAAAATTCTATGAAAAGCAACCACTCAAAACAATCAGAGAGCAGGTATAGCAATCAATCATAAGGTTCCAGTGGCTCATCCTCTACAATTTAGAGCAAACCAACCGTCATTAGCAAAAAGTGCAACTTTTCAGTCAATATGAGGAGTATTACTGTATCAGCCATTGGGAAATTAATGGAAAGGTGAAGAATGCATAACAATATAGCTTTTAAAATGTACTAGCAGTACAACAGTCAATGATCCTTCCATTTACTAGCCTTTGAACTCCATGTACTCTGACTTCCACATGGGCCAACATGCTAAGACAAGTCCAGCAAACTTACAACATAAGTACAATCACTAATAGAATCAAAATTGGGGTTTACCGATGCTATATCCTCCCTCATATGTCTAAGTTTCACATTAAAGATGCCTAACCACTCGTCCATATCCTCAACACAATATGTTGCCGCCTCAAGGCCTTGCAATACCTGCAAGACAAAAGTAGAATAAGTGAGCACCTCAGTAACTATCATCAACTTAAAGGCAGTTGTCTTGTTAATAACATCCTTCAAAATCGGAAAAATTACCAGAATGATCAACATATCAAGAAAGTTATTTAGCAAATCAATAAGCACAAACACAATGCCAGTCGCACTGGAGATTTATAGATAGAACTTGCAGATGAATAGGATTCTCCTAGTAGTGATGAGAATTCTAAGATCTACAATTTGATTCTTGGACAACCTAAATGCCTTATATCCATAACGGAATATGGCCATCTTGGGGGTTAAAAGATTCAAGTTCATATGCTACAAATTGAAACTAGCATGGTAATATCACATATGTGAATTGAGAACCTCATGCTAACAATATTTATAAATGATTAGTCAAAGCCGAAAAAATGATTAACAAATGTTAATGGAGCTAACACAATATAAGCAAATGAGGAAATGGCAGATATACATACTTAGAATAAAGGAAATATTACCTCCTGTATCAACGGCTCATTTTCCAAAATGGCATGCACATTTGCTGCTTCTAATGCAAGAAGCTCTCGCTTCAATCTTTCAGAAAAGACCTCAGCTTCACTAATACCCATAACATAACTGCCATTAAAAAAATATTATCATGCTCAAAAGTTTGTCAAGAAATCAAGACACAATGAGAAATGGGAAATATCATTTTTCCCCTGATCTTCATTGGTTAAATGAACAGCAAGAATAAGGCATAAAACACTTTTAAAAAAACAAAAAAATTACGAGGATCACATTGACAACAAGGACAATGAAGATATTCATGCTTCACTATACTAGAATGCCCTCCCATGAACTCCTAGAAAACCACTAAGGCACAATAAAAACAAAATGGTTTATAAATCAGAAGAGAAACCAAAAAAAACATACGTGCCCAGAAGAGCCTCTATGTCCTCTTCTTCAACCTGAGAGACCAGTTCTTTCTCAACAGTTACTTTCAGATCACTTTCTGTAACTGCAGCAACAACAGGACCATCTGGCAAATTTCTTTGAGTTGTGATTCTCGTAACTGTGGGAGTATTTTCCTGCATCAATTTGAATGTGATCGAAAAAATTGTTACAAATAAAATGCAAAGGAAAAATTCCCAACAAGAAAAGGACCATTTCATGAGCAATGCTCTGGTTAGGAAACCTAAGCAATCCAGTTACTTCAGTAAGAAGACCATCGTCTCGAAAAGCATTACAAACAAATGGATATAAATCCAACAGACAATGAATCAGATAAAACAGTCAGCATATTAAGATTGTGTACCATTTCCGAACTACACAAAATTAGGATTTTAATGAATACCATGTTATGTATAACCAAGAAAAATCAACTCTTGTCATGCCTACAAAAACTGTCGTCCCACACATGATGAAGATTGAACATATGATCTTCAATGTGTGAAATGCCTTTTTGAATAATTTCACATGCTAGTACAGCTGAGCTATAGAACTTGAAAGTGGACCAAATCATTATAAATAATACTCACCTTAGCCCACAGAGCCATTTCAACAACATCTATCCCAACTACCTTTGGCAAACGACCAAGTACATCTTTGCAGACATTTAAAATGTTTAAAAGAAGACGGTTCCTACAAAAGAAAAGACAAACCCTTCAAGGAAATTTTCATGGAAGGTGACAGCTCTATAAATTCAAAAGAGAGCAGCAACATAACCCATGGTGATGCTTTAATTGACTATAACTATACATTACCTATCATCTGTATTGCGCATAGTCCACTGAGGTGGAACAACACTCTGGCTTCTAAGATTGTCAAATCCCTAAAAAACCGCTGGTAAGAAGCTGGCTACTCAAAAAATATTAAGAAAAAGGATGCAAGAATTTTAAACTCAAAAATGCTGAGAGAGAGAGAGAGAGATTGAAAGTGCAAAACAGATGATCCTACATCTGCTTCAGAAAATTCCAAACAGAGATTGGACAAACACACGAGTTCTATAATACATCAGTAAAATTTGCTAGCCTCACCAGCATAAATGTGCATCCACTTGGATCATTATTCATAACCTCAATTTTGGTAAGACGCGTCAGCTTGTATAGCTTGGCTGGCTGTAGCACAATATGCAAGAAAAGTCGCAACTTAATGTAATTTCTCAGAAAAAGGAAAATAATCAAAGAGCATATTGCACTGGGGAATCATCACCCTTCTATGAGCATTTTTTCTTCACCACAGAAAGCATCATATTTTTATCCAGCTAACACATCCTTGTATAGGCAAGTCATTTTAAATGCCTCACAGCAAAGAAGTCTGCCTGCTACTTTAGCCATTAGATATTTAATACAGAAGCCAATGCATTATTTACCAAAGTTGCAAAAGAAGCAAATGTTAAAGGAATACCCTTAAGCTGTTGTAGAACTAGTCCTACAGGATGATAAAGCTTGAAGACATAGGAGAAGGCCAAGCAATGAACAATGAAACGTCCACCATAAGCATATTTGGCATCTTGTAAGGGCAAGACAGATATATAGAGTACCAAGAATATCATGCAAGCAAAAATAAATTTCAAGAAGTAGCTTAATCTCTATGGACCAAGCAACTTTACAAGTCTGCCCAAAAGCTTGGGTTAAATTGCTCCAACATGTAGCAGCAAACTAGAACCTCCATTTAGAAACTTTTAACCAGCACAGATCCTATAGTTATTCTTAAGTATGAAAAACTCAGCATAAATGAAATGTCCATTAAAAAACTGAACATACCTCCAATACGCCTCCAGTGGAATATTTCAAAACTCGAAGAAAAGCTTTTGCATTTTGGCCTTTTGACCTTGCTGCATCAGGCAAAGAAAAACAGAGTCGACTTAGTTATTTTGGAAAATAATGCATATGGTGGATTTTACTGGAGGCATATATCAACAAAGGCATAGAGATGAAGCAACAACTAAAGGAGTGGACTATAAATAAATCAGGCCAGCTGCATCCACTATCTGTTTTCCCACCCATGGTTATCATTACCCATGAAGTTCCATCTCATTGATCAGTACATATATGATTACAACTTTTTAAATAAAATAAATCATGACCACAAAGTTGAGTATCAACTGTCTGTAAATTAAGATGAACGTTTCCTGGAAGTACTCATGAAAGAAAAGGCCTATGACATTAGATACACTCTCCTAAAAGACCCTGCAGGTTTTCTTCTCTTTCCTGGAGAAGACATTACCTAAGCACCGCAGTTGCAGTCTAATTGGCCAAACCCAGTCATGTTAACTGGAAGAAAAAATGCAATCAACCGAAATCAAGACTATATACAGCTAGATAAAGGCAAAAGTTTCACCAACAACAATCATGGATTTGAACTTACAGACATGAATTTGAAATCAAGGACGTGCGAGTAGAGAACGAAAATTTCAAGTCGATTATGCATCGACAATCCGATAAGCTATTATCACGTTAGCGTTAAAGCGTCCATCTCTCTTCTTAGAAGGCACTAAAGCTCATCAATCAACGCTAGGTGCGGTGATGTCAGCATGCACATAGTCCAACTAGCAAAGTGCGAGCTGATCGAGCACGAATTCGCATGCTCAGCCAAGAGCTACCGACTGAGAGCGGCACACACATCGAAAACGGAAAGAAGAATGGTGACATACTGGCGAGGGCGAGGGCGAGGGCGAGGACCCTGGGCTTGGCCATCTGGCGGCCGAGCTTGCCGGACTTGCCCCAGATTCCGTGGCTCTTGGACACGCGGATCGACATCACGACCTTCTCCTTGCCGTCGATCGCAGCCTCGCAGGCTCGCCGGAGCTCCTCGTCGTCGGCGCTCGACATCGCCATTTCCGCGTCAGATGCTGCAGCTTCAGCTCTCAAGCTTTGGATGGATCCGGCCTTGAGCTCTGGTGGAGGAGACAAAGCGCGTCGAGAAGACAGAGATTGGTCGACGCCGTTTCCTCTTGTTTTCCTCACTCTTCGTCTTCTCCTCTTCTTTTTACTGCAGCCGGTAAGAACTAGACTGAGAGAGACCGGAAAGCCCCTGTACGTAACCGCCGGTCGATTACGTGGCGATGGCGGTCCGTGTAATGGTCCAATTCGACCCTCTTTTCACAATTAGTTGCCACTATTATCCTCCTTTTTCCTTTTTTTTATCAGTATAAGAACTCCTTTTTAATTGTTTTAAAAAAAAGAGTACCTATCATTTTTTCTTCTACATCAATTATTACTCAAAAATCCAAAAACTCTCCCTAATCCAATTTTAAATTAAATTAGACAATACATTTTAAAAAATTAAACTAAATATTAAATATATCATTTCACTTAAATAAACTCTCAAGTGTTGAATCGGGTGAATAGAGTGTGCGTACAACTCATAAATATACTAGATTTGATTCGTGCTTAGTCCTTGATATGGCCCATCAAGTTATACAATTATAGATGTATGCCTAGTGCGACCTCCGCTGCTCCATCCATGTACCGAAGGGGACAGAGCCTGTGATGAAACGTGGAGTGAAAAGGGTTTAAATGCATGGAGGTAATGAAAAATCTTCGGCTCGCCTCACCGCAATTCCACACACAAACTGAACGCCAAAATCCGATCTTTTTGTAGTAGTGTCTCCTTTGCCAGTCCTTTTAGTCCAGTTATCTTCCCAGGATCCCAAAACAAGAATTACTAGCAGTAGCAGATACTCCACATCCAGCGTGTAAGTGCTGAAACCCTCTGCAGAGAGTAGGCTCCACAACTCTCAAGCTCAAACAGCCATAATGTGGGGGTCAAGAGCTGAATTTTTTTTTATGAACAGTAGGGATAAAAAGGAGTAGCCACCCCTTTTATCTAATTGATGTTTGAGCCAAATTAGTGGTAGAAAACAGAATGGATCAAATTGTTTGGTCACCAAAAATTGTAGGAACAAAGTGCAGGTTTCACTCTGGTGAAAAACTCAACGAGTCCCGACTGACTAGTCCTGCATCTATCAGGCTCGCTACGATCTTCGATTTCATCACCATGACAGCATCCGTCACCCCAAAAGCCTGCCAGGGGTTTGAAAGAAGCTTTCGAAGATATAAGGACCAGGTAAATACAGACCAAGAGGTTTTCGCTCTGGTATAAAAGCCAATTGCATCTTCCCTTGCCTTAAGCGTGTATTTTTTTTTCCCCGACCAAATCTCAAAACAGGAGGAGTTTTAAGCATTGTTTCCAAACCAAAGGGAAACGAGAAAAAGTAAAAAGATCAGGGAAACCTTCAAAAGTAAACTGATCTTGCATTGACGTTATATCTTTGTAAAGTAGCAGAATTATATCAACATGGTATATTGGATGAAAAGGGTAGTAGAATAGAACTGTGTGAACTAGAAGATAAAAATTATCCCTTCAAGAGGAGGCAAGTAAAATACTTACCTGACAAAATACTATCTTTTCTAGATTGCAGGGAGCCCCTTACAAGGCAAAGCATGGTAAAAAAATCCCGCAAACAGAAAGGGTCTATCACTATTTCAAGCTACTTCAGATCAAGAATTCTATTTGGCAGCATTGCTGGGACCTCACCAGCTGATAGACACTGCATGAGTTAAAGAATAAATATGAGGAAAGTAGCATAAAGCATATATATTCATGACAAGTAAAACAAACAGAAACTGGGCAACGTCACCCTCATAAACAGATGTTGCCCTGAATAGTTGATTGACATATCGATAGATAATAATGAGTCCATTCATACAGAAACATAGCCATTCATATCTTAACAAGAAAAGAGCTGCATTAGGACTATAACAGTACCCTTAGTGAATCTTGCATGATTCAAAGTTCCTAAATGAGTGGCAGATGAGCAAAGAATTCCTGCAAATTGCTGCTGCATTCACTGGCTTGAACATGCTCATTATCTTCCCAACCGACAATGTGTATTTCCACTTTAGACAGAGAATTGTGGCCGAAAATAATGTCTCCTAAAACACATTCGACCTTTAAATACTGAGGACGGGGTTCACCAATAGCGAGACATCTCACTTCATCAGCTGGATCCAATGTCAGTTCACTCAATTAAGGGCAGGCAGAGATTAGTTTCTCGAGTGAATCTTGGCACAAGTCAACAATGTAGAGCGTCAAGCTTTTTAGATTCTTGAATCCTCAGAATGCACAAGGCAGTTTAAGTGAACAATAATGTAATTCCAACTTAACCAAATCCCTGCAGTGAAATAGACATGAGGGTACCTCGAACAGGTCTTCTGTACCGTAGCCATCTTTATTGTCATGAAATTGAAGATTCAAGTCAGTTAGAGAGATCCTCGAATTTGACAGGCACAGGATCCAACAGTCAGTGGCACCGGCATCTGGATCCATTTCTAACAAGACCTCAAACTTCTCTTTTGGACCCCAGTGAAGCAGGAGAACGCTGTCAAAGATTTTCACCAGCCAACCCATAACTAGTAAGTATTCGCCAGCGAAGGGAGTGCAGAACGCATCAAAGGGTAGCTGCCTGAGAGTCATCCACACGTATCTCCACTGCACCTTCTGGACAAGATGCTATTCCTTACAGCTTCCTTAAGATGCAAATGACACAAAATCCTTTCGATTAACTCTGCAGGTAAGCTGCTGACCCAGTCTTGTTCTTCCTGTTCTTGTGATGGATTGATTGCTCACTCTTCTCCTGGCCTAAACAATTTTGACGACCCTTAGTAATTAACAGAGCAGAATTCAAGCAGTTGAGACGAATCACAAACCTTAGAGCCCTTATGCTGTCTTTATAACAGTAGGAAACGTCATCAACAGAGGCAGAAGACGGTAGTCACAGTTTTCTTTTCCCACAGTGCACTATACATTACGGACACTTATTCCAGTCTTCTCATAGAACCAAATCATTCAAAAGCTTGTCGTTTCGGGGGAGAAGTGAAAGGCCATAAGTGGGGACTCTGCGAAACATGCAAGATGAAAAAAATCCTAAGATCATACTGAACTCTCCAGGAAAGGGAACCACTTACAACTTACAAACACATCCTTTTGAAATCACAAGATAACATCGCCAATGGAGGACTTAAAACAACAACAACTTTCTTCAGAATCAGCGACTACCCACAACCCATCCATTGTTGTAAGGTAGGGATCCTAGCAACTCTCAAACCTCAGATACAACGTCTCTTTACCAAGAGGGGGAGCAGGTCTAGAGCTTACAGAGTTCCTCACGGACGATGCCGCCATAACACCCCGGATGCAGATGGAAGGCTGAGAGATGCTCACCCTAAGCCGATTGGCGTCGAGGGGTCGAGGGAACTGACAGCAGAGATGAACGAATAGTCAGTCAGGTTATTCGATTCATCCACTGTGTCAAAGAGATTATATACATACATGTAGAAGGTGGACTTACTCGCTGTAAATCGGAAATTTTATGATAATACGTGATGTGATAAGATTTACTGCAACGTTTTATTTCAACCCAAGGATCATGAACACGGATTACACCTGATTTATTTCCTCCTTCGTTGTATTCTTCTTCAATGCATTTTTGTCACAGAAAAGAATGTCGTCCCATTTGCAACTGAAAATTAAAGAGAAATGGCATTGAATACCGTGCCTTTAATCGAACGACCGAGAATTTGTTACTATTCTGTGACTTCTCGAGAACACCACTAATGCTCGACAACCGGGAATTCAACTTACTTTAGCTGCCGTCCCCTCGAGCACGGGCAAATGTGAAAGAAGGCGGACGAAGTGAACTAGACGTTCAATTTCTCAGGTCAGCTAGGCGAACGGTCATCATCCTGGAAGCTGCTAGCCTTCTTTACCGACCGTGGTGTTTGTTGTGCCTCGTGCAACCTCTGCCCGGTATACCAAAGAGGAGAGAGTCCATATTGTAGTGCGAGGAGGGCTTACATGCAAGGAGTTCAGATGCACAGAGTGGTTTCCATGTTTATGGTATACTGAAGTAATACACATGCGAATTCGATGCCGATAGTTGACCAGTGAGCACGGAGCATGACAATTAGAAGATACTAATCCCAGCATCATGATTGGAGTTCCTCCTGTACATGACATATCGTCGGCCATTTGGTTCCAGCCAATAGCAAATGAACACTGTCATCATGGGTCTACATAGACAACTTCGGCTCGGACTGAGGCTCTCCGAAACCGAAGCAGCTTCTTCATCATCTCCATCCCTTCATTAACCGAAGCAGGCCGTATGATCATCTTCTCTAGTGCAGGTGAAGCCAAGAGAATGAAGCTTATGAACTCGAGCTCGGGCTTGATCCCCAAGATACCAGAGATCTTTACAAGCCGAAGTTGAGTGAAAGTGCAGAACTTCTGCTCGCCCTCCCAGAAGCCCAGGCTAGATGCCCCAGGAGAGTGCTCCTCGGAACGAGCCTGCAAATGCCAGAAAGCCACATCGGCATGTATGGACAAGCTAAAAATGGGACTCTGGCAAAGACCGAATTGTTGAAGAATGATAGAGAATAGTTTGGGAATGTCATCTTTTTTCTAACCGTGGCCCTTATCTTTTTTTTTTTTTTAATTCAAATTCAAATTATTTTATATTTTATATTTTACCCACACCCTAAAATATAAATTTACTATTTATTTCATTTATATAAATAAAAATTATATCTTTCCAATATATACTAAAATTAGACCGAGAGTTTTTTTGCTGTCCGAACTGGTTTCTTGTGACAGTTCATACTGGCTCAATGAAAAGACGTGACAGGCCACCTTCCAATTTAACCTGTCTATTTTTTGAGTCGACACGTAACTGCTCCTCAACCCAATAACACAAATTATGTGTCAGTTTTTGGATGATCTGGACCAGTTCCAGATTTTGATGTGCCAGTGCTGTGGCAAAACGTCCGGTTTAGCAAATGTAGGAACAACTTTACCAGAATCTCGAGCTCCTGTAGGTTTGGGGAGCTCCTTAGGAGGCAAAGGGCAGCTGAATTTTCGGCAAAATCGTCCAAATTTATGCGTATATGAAGATATCCCAGATCCGCACAAGGGTGGAGAAGCCGTCCCGGTACATTCCCAGAAGCCAAATACTGAACAACACAGAAAAACAGCGCAGGGCAAAATTGAGCGTTTATATTATCGGCCAAAATTTTCTCCTTTTTCTTAATGATAAATAAACAAATATCTGGTCGGAGTATTAGTAAATGAACTGCTGAGATAATCCAGGATTATGGTGAACCAAGACTTGATTACACTACAAAGTCAGTTACTTAGGGTGCATCAGATCCCATGAAGTGATGTTAGAAAAATACCGACCTTTAAGAAGTAGTTTTGAATCTCAAGCCTCCGAATATGGGGCAGGTGAGAAAAGAACCTAAGCAGATTGTTGGAATTTCGAGGAGGCCTCCGTTCAACTTTCTCATCAGCATACAGCCCAATCGAAATGAGGGCTAAGTTTGAGGTGTTTGTCAAAGTAATATCATCGAAATAACCTCCGAGGTCAAAGAACAGAAGTCTAGGCCCATCAATGTTCAGATGAGTGAAACCGTCAAAGTTCATTAGGGTCAACCTCTCGAGAAGAGAGCAGCTTGATATCAGAGTCTCAAAAACTTCTTGGGTCGAAGTAACATGCTGTAGGTCGAGGCTCTTCAAGTTCTTAAAGCCTTGAAAAGTTGTAGGAGGCCTGAGCAAGCAATTGAAGAGCTCCAAGTGTATCAAATCCTGGCAAGAAAACAAGCAAGAGTGCAACTTGTAACGCTGGCCCTTCCATATCTCGAGCACAAATTCCCTGATAGGGCTCCTCGACAGGTGAAGGATCCACTTATCAATATCAGTGATTCCAATGAGGTCACGATGGGAGAGCCTGAACTTGTAGATTGTGCCCGTGTGGAGCAAGAGAACGTGATCGATCATGTTCACTATTTTGTCCTTGATCACAGTCTGATTTTGGGAATTGACTGAGAGGCACTGATCATCAAACACAAGGTTTGGGAGAGTTGCCCATTTGTACCGCCATTTGGTTGATAACACACTGGTCCTGACCGCATCCCTTAAGGATAACTGAGACAAGATCTGGTCAATAACATGTCCAGGTAAGTTACTGAACTTGTCCAATTCTGTCTCTGTCTGGCAAGGGCTCTCCGGTGGTTCTCTATGCTTCTGCAAATGCAAAGGGCTAACAGATGAGTATAATCCCAGTGAAACATGGAAAAAAAATTCAAAATCATCTCCCAAGCTTCAAACTTCAATCTTCGGATCAGAATATAAATAAATACACATGGGAGTCTGGCAGAATGGCCAAACCATATGCTAATCAGAATGTCCAGTGTAACATGATGGTTATGGAAGATTTTATCATTCTAAGGGTTTACTAAAATCTTCGTTCCCCAAATCAAAGCTCCCCCATCATCGTCACAAAAGTCCAATTTCCTCTGTGCTATAAAAAAACAACTTCTGGAATTAAAACCATTGACAGGAAATCATTATTTCAGTCAATCGTATTTTCTACAAAAGAATTGAGTTCACTTGTAAATCCCAGAACCAAACCTATAAATGGGAAACAACATGAAACCATCCAGATTTTCCGATCACATTTGCAAGCAACTATAGATGAAGTAAAATGAGAACGGAGCTCACCATCGTGGTTCCAAGAGGATACCGCTCCGCAAATCCGCTGAGCTACACGATGAAGGAACCCCCAAAATCCTGACCTAAGCCAGCTCCACCATGGAGGCTCAACACTGAAATCCTTGGAAAATGGACGAAAAGACCCGCTCTTCCCGCTGCAAGGCCTCACAAAAGCACCAGCTGTTATCTCGACTGGATTCACGAACTGAATCGTTCAACAGAAGGATCAAAACGGGTTGATGAGGTGAAGTGGAACTCGATAGGGACTTGCAAGCGAACAGGTAGCGACAGCTAGCCGCGGAAGGGACAGGGAGAGAACCAAAACTGAAGAATCCGATATGGTTGTCCGTGAATTGATTAACAGAAACAACTAGACGCCAAAAGAGGAGCTGATTGCAGAACAAGACCGAAGATTAGCAGAACAGCCGCGGCGAGCGAGAGAGAGAGAGAGATGAGACAGTGAACCGAGCAACTGAGCGGGACGGGTGGAGGAGTATTAGTTCCGGTCTATTGGAAAATTGGGAAAGTGTTTTCTCATTTTTTCCATTTTCCGTTTTCACTTTGTTTTTTTATTTTTAAGAAAATGAATTTTCCAGATTCCAGTTTCCCGGTACTGTAGTGTAGAGATATAAACGAAAAACAAAAAAGAAACAAATAAAACTCTTTAAAACGGAAAATGGAAAATTTTAATCGACGCCCGCAAAAGCGAAGGTGAATTAGCTGGGTCGAATTTGCCCGGCCCACTTGCCTGGTAACATATGATTGAAAATTATCCATTTTGTTAATATCACTCAGCCGAAAAATAATACATTTACTTAATATAAGATTATTTTTTAAATTCAATTTTTTATTTTAATATCTTTTTTACTTAGAAGTTTAATAGATTATAAATTATTCGACTTCAAACGTACCAATTGATTTGTTAACAAATAAATATCTTATAAATATATTTTTTATAAAGTTTAAATATAATACGTTATTATTAAACAAAAGTATAGTTATCTCTTATTCATTATGAAAATAATTTGATTCCAACGATTCCTGTTAACATCAAAAACATCTTGAAACACTGCATATACGATTGTACTCGACAAGTGACTCAACTCCGGTCGATCATTTCTCTAATCACTTATTGGATTAGTACCGCAAACCCCATCATATTTTATGCGGTTGGTATAATAATTTATTCATAATATAAAATTATAATATTATTTATTCATATTGCGTAATTTAATTATTATAATGAAATTCATAAACTATGATATAAATTTTAGAATTATCATAAGATCATATTAGTGAGATATAAAATTTAGAAGTCTTAGTCTAAAAATGTTTCTAATTATATAATCACTTAATATTAGATCACTAACGTGAATAAATTGGTATACTCATTACAAGTTCTAATGTAGAGAATAACTGATCTCATAATTATTTATGAAATGCTACCAATGTACAAGTATAAGTGCACATTATATAATAAATTTATTGAACTGGCTCGATCAATGAAAGATCTAATGGATTTTATATAAATATAAATATATTATTATTCATGTGATAATATGTGTAAATAATATATAAATTTAATACTATCACAATATCATATAAAAGTTAAATTGCATTTTTAGTTTATTTCTTGACAGATTTCTTAAATCATGTATATTATATTCCAAATCTAATAAGACTTTTATGAAGGTGATAAATTATTAATATAAGATCAACAATTTCTCATAAAATGAGAGAGTGTTATATGTATTATATTTAATATTTACTCAAAGAATCTCAAGCTAAAATATGATGAAAAATTAAAAAAAAATCCGATATTCCTCATTGAATTAGTCGCTAGAGAATTGAAATATATATTGATAATTATTATGATTTGATATTTTATTAATACTCTAATTTATCTTGCACATTTTGTAATCAAATGATTTAATTATATGAAAATTACCATTTGATTAAATAGTTAACCCAACTCTTAATCATTTAATGGTGTTCAATCCTTTTGTTGAAATCTCTTGCTATTCAAATAGTCATGACACGTTGCTAAATGTCAATATTAATTTGTAGATTTAGTTGATTAAAAATTAATTGATAATCTTATTAAATAATTTAATAAGATAAATTTATCCACCGTGATTTGATGTGGAGTGTGATTGATCATATACAATGTAGGTCATTTCTCGTGTTCAAAATTTAATAGTTTAAATTTTAACTCAAATAGTTAAATTTTGCTAATACAAAGTTGTCGACATCGGTTCTACACCTTATTAGATAATGTTGTTTCATAAATAAATAAATTGATAATTCAATTTATAGAAATCAGATAAAAGTCTTGATTATATACGTGCACTAATCATCGAATGTGACTTAACTAAATGTATATATGTATGTGCATGCACATACTACTGTTGTACAAGAAAGAAGATGTAGCCGAATTGATTGGCACATTAGGTTGGCCAAAGGTTGACCTCAACTGCATGTAACATAAAATGAGTTTATGACATTGGAGTTATCAATTGCAATTATTTGGCGACTTTCGCCATTCTTCTGTATAAAATGAGCCGAAGGTTCCTTTTTTCCTCTGATTGAAGAAATAACATCGCAACCCAAACGAAATAGTATCGCCGAGAGACGTTCGAGATAAATTTCTAAAACTAAAAACCGAATGATCACCGAGAAAAGTTTTTGACCCGTATAAGAAAACTTAATGTGTACACCATGGATGATGTGCATGCATGCTAATCAAAGGCTTGACCTAAGGAGCATTCTGCTCACGGAAGCATTGTGGGACACCACCGACTCGAAGATTCAAGTACAAATACTAATTCAAAGTCTCTGTAGGCATAATTCATAAACTTTTCCATTGTTTCAGTTGTGAACTATATACTAAAGGAATACTGGATTTATGAATAAAAATTTTAAAATTCACACTCTCGCTGCGTGTTGATTCTTAACATCACTGGCGATATTGTATGTATGTGGTCATACCCCAAAAACAAAAGGTCAATCGTTCAAGTCAAAACTTTTTGATAGAACAATGTTTCGGAGATCCTCTGCGTATTGCATTCGTGCATATCATTTCGTCGCCGATCACACACATGGATACCCTCACGGCACAATCTCTAATTAATTATCGAGACCGGACCCATCGGGCAACGTGGTGTTCAATTATGTAGTCCATTATAGTATGATCTTGCATGTGTTAAAATTTCATGACCCATATAATTCTTGGCTTATAACCAATCTATACAATCATTTTGCTCGAGACATATAATCCACGTCGGAAATATTGAAAATAATTATGTGGATTTTTAGGAATGTTGAGTTCCATTGATAATCAACTTTAACCTCTAGGTGGAAAATGCATCCGATCCCTCATGAATCAATAATCCCTCATTAGCTGGAAAATGAGTCCGATTGACCCGATCAATCGACGAATTTAATATAATATTAAAATTTATGATCTATTTCTATACTTGAAATACACACATGCTATTTTTTTTCTTTCTTTTTTGGGTTTTCCGTTAGATGAAAGGAACTAAATAGAACCTTTTTTTTGTGTTTTCTTTTGGGCTCTTTTGCTTTTGGTCACTTGCTTCATTTATGAAAGAGAAGAGAGAGAGAATGAGAAGAAAGAGAAGGGATAATCCGTTGAACCGGTCTATGATCCGGTCCGGTTCTTCATTTAACTCCATCTACATGCGAACCCATTTAAACCTGTTTGGATTGGTCGGTTTTACTTAAAATCCATCGAACCCATTCAAACCGCCGGTTGAACCGGGTAATTTTAAAAATAAAAAAATCACAGAGGTGACGGGAGATGGGAGGCCAGATGCCGGACACTACTATTGCAAAAACTTATATAAAATATTTCACATATATTAATATTTTTGTAAAAATATTATTTGTTATCCTTATTATTGTTGAATTTAAACCTCATAATAGTCATATTGGAAGATTGAAAACTATAAATCAGTGTGTGACATATGTAGTATCGTTAATTTCTTATAGTTAATCACATAATTTGTTTTTTTTAATACGGTTGGATACATTGAACTCACAATTAAATTTATAAAATCATGAACTCATACTGTAAGTGACTACCGATCTGATCCGATTTTTTTAAACTATGATGAAAGGTCGGCAACGGCGATGGCAACGGCTGTACTTTTCAACAAAAAGTAATAAAATAAAATATACTTCTTTTGGGTCTAAAGTGATAAAATATACTTACAATTATTTTTTAATTTTTTAAAAGAAAAGGCTTTCACACTCTTTTAAAAATTAACTTTAATAATGATTGTTGTTATTTATTTTTATTCATTTAAATTCGGGACTTGTCTTTTGTCGATCAAATAATGCATCAATCACGGCGGCACAAATATGATAATGCATAATGTGGAATATCGGTTATTCCTAATTTAGCATATTACGAGATCCAATCCAAGTGGCCGAAGCTCCAAACAAGATCTTCAAGGATAACGTTGTACCCTTCTTCAATTCGAAAGCCACAGCCCACGTAGAAAGAGCATAAAATGACGTGAAAGTTTTAATGGGATGAATTGTCGCCGTGCTGTGCTGAGATCGTTTCTGTGCGTTGTACAGGTGAGTGCTGTAGACCGTGAGGAACACATTTGGGGTGGGTTCGATCTTGGAATTCCCCCAAAAAGTAGGGCTTTCCTTTTCCTCCCAGCAGGCAGAACCTACGAAAAAAAGTCAAGAACACGACTTTGAAATGTGAATGCGATGCCAGAATGTAAACGGGACAGCATCAAACAGAGCCAAGTCATTAAATAAATCCTCAACGTCACGAAAGTCATGCGAAAGTTGTCCGGCACGGCTGGGTTTGATGAGCAGCCGTTTCCTTCGTCATCATCAAAGAAACCCCTTCTCTGGGTCCTCTCGGCAGATACAGAGAACCACCGTCAAGTTTTACGAGTTCTCCAATTTTGACTTTTGAATCGCGTATGACCCGAGTGCACAGGGATTCCCGTTTCCTTGTGCACTTGGGTTTTGGATTCTTTATTGTGCCGTATATCCCTTCCTCCTCCTCCTGCTCCTCCTCCTCCTCCTCAATTCTCTGTAAACATTTCAGATTGTGCATATCATTCGTTTTCCTGGGCACCTCTCGAATATTTCTCGTGAGGAAGTGAAAAGAAGGAAAGGGAAAGGGAGAGGAGTAAACGGTGTCTTGCGATCGACAAAAATAATACCTTTATCATTTTTGCGACCTAAAATCTGTTGCTTTTTTCGACCGAATCAGGATCTTATCTCATCTGGGTCTCTTCTGGTTTCTCTTCCGATCTGTTCCCTGAGGTGGGTCTGTCACTTTTTACTCTCCTTTTGATTGTGTGATGTGTTATTTATTGCCTCTGTATGTCTACTTTATTCTGAAATTGAGCTTTAATTGTTCTGCTATTTCTGGGCATGTTGAGCTGGAGAGAATCTATTGCTTTATTTATTTATCTCCTCCATCAGCTGCTCACTTAAACTGCATCCATGCGTCTGCAAGTTCTTCCTGCATAGTTGAGGCAGTGCTTGATTTTTTTGCCCCACTTCATTTCTGAGCTCGTATTTGGTCAGTCAACATAATGCCTGGTGTGTTTTGATCCATCTGTTTATCTGCTTAGTTCCTCGATTCAATAAATAACAGGGAATATGCTTTATAGGATGTTTTATGTTTGTAAATGATTGACTATAATTGCTCAACATACATATGCATTGGTTGCTTATGTCATATTACTTTGTTGAACCTTAGCTGAAATTGTGCAACTCAGAAACAATTTTCTTGTTCATTCACCTCATCTCCTGCAGTTTTTCTCGGTTATTCTCATGTCTTAGTCAATGAATTTTCTTATTTACTGATTTGGGTGTGATTCAGGCTCATAAGATTTGTGAAGCATTTATTCCGTCCTGTTATTTCTCATATTCACCAAGCCTCTTATTTTTACGATATTTGATCTAGTGAATGAAATTTTGTAGGGGCCAGCAGTTATCATCATGAAAAGATAATCTTCAGAATTATGGGTTGGCTCAGCAAATTCTTCAAGGGCTCCAGCCATAAAATTTCAGAAGGTCATTATCGAGGAAATTATTGGGAGGGTCCTAATTCAAACTATAATGCTCCTTCAAGCTCCAGAGTAATTGATCTTCATTCTTTCAGTTTTCTCTTACTATTTCCTTTTGCTCTCAACTGGCATTTCTTTGAGCCAAAATTTTGTTGTATAAGAAGAACTTGACTCAGGTAGAGAAGGACATGGCTACTGTTTTAATTCTGGTGACCTCCCCTTTCCTGATTTTATGGGTGACTATTTTGTAGGATATATGGTCTGATTATGAGAACGAAGATATAGATCGTGCCATTGCATTGTCTCTTGCTGAAGAAAACCAGAATAGAAGGAATATATTTGGTGAGTAACATTGCAGTCAACTTCATCACCAGATACTTCAGGAAACTTTCTGCTAAAGTATAAAAATTTGTAAAATTTGAGATTTGTCACTGTGACACAAACAGTTTCTTTGAGCTCAGTTTCTTTCAATTTCTTTTGTTTAACCTGCTGTTGAATCTTAACCTAGCCCACTCAAATTTCACATGATCTCTCAATTTGTTGGCAGACAAGAAATCTCAGTTGGAGGAGGACGAGCAACTAGCCCAAGCCATACAGGAAAGCTTGAATGTTGATTCGCCTCCTCAACATAGAAATGGGCACATCCCATATACTTATGGGCCTAGTCAAGCATTTCAACCTATGCCAATGTACTACTCTACAGGGTACAGGTATGCTCATTTATACTCCATTCAGGGTGTCAGAAGATGAAGAATAAGAAAAATTTTCCCTTTGCATTAAGTAACAAATCTTCTTAATAGGAACAACTAGTAGTCCTCTATTAGAGTAAATTTTCTTGTTTCTAATGATCATGTGCCTGATGATTGTTTTTGAGGAATTTGTTTATGACTTTGCAGAATTTGTGCTGGCTGTAATACTGAGATAGGCCACGGACGATTTCTGAGTTGTATGAATGCCTTTTGGCATCCCGAGTGTTTCCGTTGCCGTGCTTGCAACATGCCGATTTCAGATTATGAGGTACACAAGTTAGTGTTGGGAGGGAAGTCCAAAAAATTTACATTGGTTTTTAGATAGGAACACTGCTTTTGTTGGTATTACTGCCTAATATGGTGGAATCTCTTCTTCTTCTTCTACAGTTTTCAATGTCAGGAAATTACCCTTATCACAAAATGTGCTACAAGGAGCACTATCATCCCAAATGTGATGTTTGCAAGCACTTTGTAAGTAACATTTTGTAAGATATTCACAATTTACATTCCTTGGTCAATCAATTTGCTACACCCACCATATTTATTGCATTGACCCAAGACTAGAAGTTCCAATTCACCCTAAAAGAATAAAGAACTTAAAACAAGATGAATCAAGAATTTTGTTATTATTGGTTCAGAAACGTCACTCATTGTCCATTGCTATTGGTTTTGGAAATGTATGTGGTGACAGATTCCAACGAACCCTGCTGGTCTTATTGAATATAGGGCTCATCCTTTCTGGATTCAGAAATATTGCCCTTCTCACGAACACGATGGAACCCCTCGGTGCTGCAGCTGTGAGCGTATGGAGGTAACATTCTTGATTTCTGTCTTCCTGTGAAGTATTGAGGTCACAGCTTCCCAATGGATAGTTTGGTAAAAGTTGTGTCTTGCCAATTCTGGAGAAACATGGAAAACTTTGACACTCTCTTTTTATGAGAAGCAAAGGCAAGAGATAATTAGAAAGAGAAGCATGAAAATGCTCTTCATAAATTTATCGGAGTGTGATATATCTTGAGATATTCAATCTTGTCAACTTTTATCTTTCTTTGTTTTCAGAAGAGAAAAATTCAAACATCGAAAGCTGGCTTTGGTTCTCCAGCATTTGCAGCATTTTTCTTTTAGATCATACTGAAAAAAGAGCCGAGGATCCTAAATATTATTTTGATGCATTAAAAAAGAAAACTATAGAAGTTTTTCCTGATGCCAAGCCAAGCCAAGCCCCATGTTCTGTTCAAAACCACAAAATTGATAAATTGAAAATCTTTCCCTTTTATCAAATCGCAGTCACGAGATACTCGATATGTTGCTCTTAAGGATGGTCGGAAGCTCTGTCTGGAATGTTTAGATTCAGTGATCATGGACACTAGCGAATGCCAACCACTTTATCAGAGCATTCAGAAATTTTATGAAGCCCTCAGTATGAAAATTGAGCAACATGTACCATTGCTGCTGGTTGAACGACAAGCACTAAATGAAGCCAGGGAAGGAGAAAAAAATGTAAGGACACTTGACTTTCAATTATGTATCAGTAATATGAAAGTTATACGCAATGATGGACGAACTGATGGGAATATCCTTTGCTTTTACCTTTAGTATACCTACCCACTTAAGCCAAAGTCACTGATTCCTGCATAAAAGAGTTGGCTATTAATTGGAAGAGGACATTCAGAATTGAAGAGAACAACGTTCTTTTTTACCTCATCTATTTATTTTATTTATGTCCCTTTCTCTTACATCCTACTCCCAATCTTCGTTCCCATTGTAGGGCCATTATCACATGCCGGAGACAAGAGGACTCTGCCTCTCCGAGGAAAGGACTATAAGCACTGTAAGAGTCCTTCACTCTCTGCTCTCTCTGAGTAAGATCCATTATAATGCTACTATGACAATATGATATTGTTGTTTTAACATCTCATTCTCCTGTACCAGATCTTACGAAGGCCTAAGATCGGGAAAGGCGGGACTTCAAACATGATCACTCAGCCCTACAAGCTGACCAGATGCTGTGAAGTCACAGCAATTCTCATTTTGTATGGTCTTCCACGGTATGTACCTCTCGACCCCTTCTTTTGTAAAGTGCATCCAAGTCGGTCGGAAATTAATCTAAGATTACTAAATTGCGTCTGTAAAGCCATCGTAAACTATTTTATCCTGAGGAGATGGGGATTGGAGCATATAAATGGAAACGATCAGACGGTTTTTGTGGGAAGCTTGGAACAGATGCCCCTGTTGCAAATACTGTTTTCCCAAATCATACATGCTGGTTTTGACTTCTCAGTTGCAAGTTACATGTTGGCTGAGTTTTGATTTCTGAAACGTTCATTTTATGTGTCTTCACCCAGGTTGTTGACGGGATCAATCCTAGCGCATGAGATGATGCATGCTTGGCTCCGACTTAAAGGTGCTCTTATATGAACTGTTACTTCACTTTCACATTGCACATGTCAGTCTCGCTCGCTTGTTCCTAGAAACTACAAATACCCACATAATCCACAAAGTGGGATCGGTTCGAAGCGTCGTTCCTGAGCTTGCAGTAATGTCTCTATTAGGTCTGTTTATCTAGGTCGTTTTGTCGTCCCAAATCGGCTTTGTGACGAGTTTAGTGACTATTATTTCATAGGTTACCGGACTCTCCGCCAGGATGTGGAAGAAGGGATATGCCAAGTGGTAGCACACATGTGGCTGGAGAATGAGCTCCGATCAGGCTCGAGCATCACCGATAGGGCATCAACCTCTTCGTCCTCGTCGAGCTGGACTTCGAAGGTGGGTCCTAGGTCCCACTTCGAGATGAAGCTCGGGGAGTTCTTCAAGCACCAGATTGAGTCCGACACCTCACCCGTCTACGGAGACGGGTTTCGGGCCGGCCACCGCGCGGTCCAGAGATACGGCCTTCCCAGCACCCTGAACCACATTTGGATGACCGGAACTTTCCCGTGCTGATTGTCCTCTGCTTCATATTCCATTTATTGATCTCGTTTCCTGACGGAGCTTCGGCTTTCATATTAGATCACAGGGCCGAAGCGCGCACCAGGAGAGAGTCTGGCCTTTGCGTACAGCTTTTTTAGGGTGACATTTGATTCTTCGATCTGCTCTTTTTAGCCATCCAACCATTTTCATGATTCGTTGGTAGGCTCTTTTTTTTTTTTTTTTAATTTTTTCCTCTCTCGTGCTTCTATTTTCATCATTTTTTTCTGATTCTTTTTCCTTTGTCTGCTCCCACACATTTCGTTCTTGATGAATGCGTAAGGTTGGACCATTTTCGCGAAATGTTCTTCGATTCTGTGCTGATCCGATCTTCCCACAGCCACGAGGGCCGTGAAAAAGCAGCTCATCGTGTGATCGAGAGTAGACTAACCTGAGCTTTGAATGTTTGGCACGCACAAATATTATGTATACCGACTTTATCTCAATTCTGCGCGACAATGTGGTACTGCAGTTGGTTGGATTTGATCTTTATTATAGCCTTCCAGGTGACGAACAAGAGGTGTAATTGATATGCTGATCATATTGATCATGTCCCGGGCAAGAGAAGTGAAACTGTAGAATTAAAGGGTCCAACTGAAATGGAGAGAAAACTTCGGGGGGCCAAATTTAGGGAAGCTTGGAGCTAAGCTGACCTGGCTGGCCTGGAGCCCACCGGCCATTTCTATTGCCCAAAGTTCGGTCGTCGCTCAAGCTCCACAGCCAGCTTCTCCCCGCTTCAGAATCAGCTCACAGCTCTACTCACAGAGCCGCCATTGAAGAAGCTTTCTTCTTCTTCTTCTTCTTCATATGTATCATGCGCCGTCTGATTAGATAACCACCATGATGCGTTCCAAATGCTCGGGTACTCTTCCTCTTATCACCTGCTCCGCCTGGTCAGATCCTTCCACTTGTCCCGCCCCCTCTGCTGGAAGGTTCGTGATGAATCCAAGCTCTCCTGGTCCGAGCTCCTCGACCGCATCACTCGCCTCCTTGTCCTCCGTCGCTTTGACGCCCTCGGAGGCCTCCGCTTCTCCTTCTCTGACGAACTCGTTGACTCAGTCCTCCACCGACTGCGCCTGAACGCAGCCGCCAGCCTCGGGTTCTTCCAACTCGCCTCCAAGAACCCTACATTTCGGCCCAACCTCAAGTCTTACTGCAGATTGGTCCACATACTAGCTCGGGCTCGAATGTACGACGAGACCAGAGCTTACCTGAACGAAATGGTCTCCCTCTGCAAGAACAATTACTCCGCATTCGTCATATGGGGCGAGCTTGTTCGTATTTATGGGGAATACAATTTTTCGCCGATTGTCTTTGACATGATGCTGAAGGCGTATGCTGAGAAGAGGATGTTGAGACACGCGCTCCACGTGTTCGATAATATGCCTAGATGTGGCAGAGTCCCGAGTCTCCGCTCTTGTAACTGCCTGTTAAGCGGGTTGGTTAGGAGCGGTGATAGCTACAATGCGATCCTCGTATATGACCAGATGGTTAGGGTTGGGATAGTGCCCGATGCTTTCACCTGCTCGATAATGGTAAATGCATACTGCAAGGATCGAAGAGTTGAAAGGGCAAAGGAGTTTGTGGAGGAGATGGATGGTTTAGGTTTCGAGATTAATGCAGTTGCTTACCACAGCTTGATTGATGGGTACGTTAGCGCTGGAGATATGAGGGGGGTGGAACAGATTTTGGAGTTGATGGGGAAGCGGGGGTTACGAGGAAATCAGGTTACTTGCACTCTGTTGATGAAGGGATATTGCCATCAATCGAGAATGGAGGCTGCAGAGAAGGTTTTACGAGCTATGGAAGATGATAAATCCATGATTGTGGATGAATTTGCGTATGGTGTTCTGTTGAATGGGTATTGTGCTGTCGGTAGAATGCAGGATGCTGTGAGAGTTCGGGACAGGATGTTGAGATTTGGCCTCAAGATGAATAACTACATCTGCAATTCTCTGATCAATGGGTACTGCAAATTTGGGCAAGTTACGGAGGCTCAGAGATTGTTTACCAACATGGCTGAGTGGAACCTGCAGCCAGACACATATAGCTTTAACACTCTTGTGGATGGGTTCTGCAGAGAAGGGTTGCTGGATGAAGCTTTTAGGCTCTGCGAAGAGATGATTCAGCAAGGCATCGAACCTTCTGTTGTCACCTATAATGCACTCCTGAAAGGTTTGTGCCGGGTCAGATCCTTCAATGAGGCTTTGCAGCTTTGGACTGTGATGTTAGAGAGAGGAGTAATCCCCAACGAGGTGACCTTTGGTACTTTGCTCGATGGCTTCCTCAAGATGGACAATCTTGAGCTGGCTTTCAAGCTGTGGGAAGAGATCCTAGCTCGGGGTCTTGCAAGGAACAACATCATGTTCAACACGATGATATGCGGGCTATGCAAGGCAGCGAAAGTGGCCGAGGCTGTGGAGGTTCTTGAGAAGATGATAGAGTTGGGGTTCGAACCCGATAGAATAACTTATAGAGCCCTGAGTGAAGGGTATTGTAAAGTTGGAGATCTTGAAAAAGCTTGCGCTTTCTCTGTAAAATGTGGGACTGCTGAAGAACCAAGAACTTTTGCTCAGATGTAGCATTGCCAAACGCTATTGATTAATTCTTACAGAGACTAATTTTGGAGTCTGGTCATTAGTTCATCCTCTTCCATACGTTCAAATTAACAGTACCCCGTAAGGTTTAGCCATAACCTGATATGGTATTTCCAAACACGGGGGCGCAAGAAAATGTCGTGCGAGGAACTTCCAACCATTGCTCATGTAAGATGCGAACCAAATGTGTCTTTTGAGGAATACCACTGGTCAAGATCGATTACCTCCGGTCTGTTAAGGTTAGGGAGAGCTCAAGGTTGTCCCAGAGGCAGAATGAGTCGAGAGTCATGGCCACGTAGACCACCGCATCAGACTCAGACCACATGGTTTCATTGGCGTCTGCAGGCTTGCCATGCTCCTGCAGTACTCCGTTGAGGTAGTTTGTTTTTTCCCGCTCTTTTAGCCAATCTGCATGGAATGGTGCACCGTGTCGCATATGTGATGTGCAGAACCCATGCACAATAGCATACGACAACGTAGAATTCTCAATACTCCAATCATGAACACGATTGATAATGACGGTAATGAACAGTTTCCAATGCTTCACAATCTTCTAAAGGTAAAACAACACCCTGCTGTGTTCCAACTACGAACATTTTACAATAAGAAGAAACTGGGAATCAAGAACCTATTGAATCACCTCAGTTAGCAAATGCTTCTCGCTTAATTCCAAAAAAGGCTGAGGAAGACGAGGAACCCGATAAGCATGAGCAGTCTCTTCAAGTAAACGTCCTGGCGCCCTTGGCCTCCTCTGCGGTGATGATGGAGGTGGTGATCATGAGCGTGCATATGGGCTCCATGGAAAGTGTTCGAGAACCCATATGGGAACCCTGCAGATGGGCCGTACATTGCCGCATCTGGGAACCCTTGGACTTGGAAGTTAAACAGAGATGGGATAAGCCCACCAAAGGCTGCAGACAATGTGAAGTTCCCGAACCTCGTAGTCGCCATCGGTGCAAACCCCCCCAACCCACCAAACCCACCCATGGAACTGAACCCATGGTGGTGGAAATGGTTTGGTTCAGGAGGAGGAGGAGCAGTGTCAGGCCTCTGGCCAGCTGGCCGGTTCGGAATATTGACGCCTGGGATGGACTTCGACCTAGGGTCGGTGGAAGTCTTGCCACGGCCATATAGCGGGACCAGCTTCTCCTCCTCCACGAGGGCCTTGCACACAGGGCATTCTTTGGAATTGGAGTGGAGGTGGAGCCATTTGTATAGGCAGGGCCAGCAGAAGAGGTGTCCACATAGTGTCACTATAGGGTCCTGGGCCAAGTCAAAACAGATGTTGCACTCGAAGTTACCAGCAGCTTCATTGCTGTTGTTGCTGCTGCTTGAGCAAGAAGGGCTCTGGGGTGGCCTGCTCGTTGATCCCCCAAAACCACTTGCCATCTTGAAAAAGAACCGCAGAATCAAGAACCTGCAAGTCAAATTTAGTCTCAACCCCTATTCACACTATCTCCTCCAAAACCCTTCAAACTTAGTATGGCACAGGAAATAACATGAAACCAGTGAAAAAGTTGCAAGTGTGGCAGAACTAAATTCCATCAAGAACCAAACTCACATGTAAAATGCCGATAATGATCAGTGTGGCATTGATCAGAATGACTTCCAAACTTTGCGAAGCACTTTTGACAACGAAAAACAGGGAAAATTTTTTTGATAGCCAGAGTGTTCCCCAAAATTGGTGATTGAAAAAATATCCTCATGTAACCACTTAAAAGACAGTCATCCTGGAACATCGAGAATGTAGACAACCGAATTCCAATGGGGCCTAATCCCATGCATCCACATAAGATAATATTGGAATTTATAATCATAGTGCATCTTATCAGTATGGCCAGAAACTGTTTCCAAAAGCATTACTCATACGATACAAGTTTATGAGATTCGCTCTTCCATCAACTGTGCATATCAAAATCCATCTACTATGCCGTATCGTATTGAAAGTTATGCATCAATCAAGAAAAAGCCCCCCACAGAAAGACCTCCATAATCCATCATCAGATCATCGAAAATTCAATCCTTTCCTATTACAGACACCTATCCCACAAACTAGACGAAGCACCAGAAGAGCCCGTTGATTCGTTCCGAAATTCCAAACCCTAATCGCGGCTCTCAATCGAAGAAAGGAATCAAACACCAAGAACCCCCAGATCCCACAGATTCGCAGCCTCGGACGATAGGACAGGGCGTCGGGAATCGGAAAATTAATCAGTAAACGCAAATTCTCCACGCAGTAAATGGCCGGGGGGGGGGGAGGGAAAGAAGAAAAAGGCAAAAGCTTGAGGGGATTGCAATAAAGGAGAGAATCGCTCACCTTGAACTCGGAGAATACTGGTCGACCGACGGAGATCGATCGAACCGAAGCGAAATCAAAAAGAAGGGAATGCAAACAATGCCAGGAAATTGTTCCCGATTCCACAATTGACGACGATCGGTCCCCGGCTCGGCCCCTTCTTTTCTTTCTTTCTTTTTTTTTTCCTTTTCGGTGATAATTTTATTTTAATTGAATAAACTAATTTTGGTGCGGGAATCGAATCTGCGTACAGGTTCCCGTGTCATTTCCAGGTGGCGTCTACTGATTGGATATGCTTTCTTGCCTCTCACTAACCATCCGATTCTTTATAGCCAAGAGTAGCCATCGGATTATTGGTGATGCCACTGGTTAATATTCATTTTCAAGCAATATGCAATTCATTAAGCAAAATGGTGGATATATACAAGAGTTAAATAGTAGGCTCACTATAAGGAGACCAATCAAACTAAGGATATTAACATATTCCAATCGATTTGTCACCCTGACGATGACAACAGTATTCGTGGGGATGCACAAAAAAAAATCGAAAAATCAAAATTAAAACTATGAATCGAACCGATTTAAGACGAATCAATTTTCATATAATGTGATTCTTTTAAGGAAAAACGATGCAGTTAATTACTAAGTTCAAATTATTTAGTTAATCGGTTCAAGCAACAAAACTGCATTTTTTAAAATATATATTGTAAATATATTAGAGGTATTTTTAAAAATTAAAAAATAATGAGATACAACCTTTTTTTACCTTTATATAATAATATTTCCTATAATTTCATCCTAAATAGATCCATTAGTTTTAAGCTTGGATGTTTAATTTATCCTTTATTAAATTTTCCATGATTTTAATGTCTTTTTGTTGTTTTTATGTATTTTTTTTATTTCCTTATAGTTTGATATTATTTTTATTTTATTTAGATTTGATTTGCACTTAGTTTATTATTATTTATTAAGAGAATAAGCTTGAGTTAGTTAACTGAACCATAAAATTTATACTATTGAAATAATTCGGTCTAATAGATGTGTAATAATTATAGTTCAAGGAGTATAGTACCCAAACCGAACCGAACCGCTTTAACATTTTGCGGAGATTCAATTCGGCAAACCGAACCATGAGCCATCCGTAAGTATCCAAAAGATGACATAAATTCATCGCGCCTGCACTTCCGCTGTTATAATTAATAAAATTACAATTTATATACATACATACATACATATGTATATGTTATGTATGAATGGATCGACCGGCATGGTGTGTGTGTGTGCGCGCGCGCGCGGAGTCAGTTTTCCATTTATAGACAAACTTCTTCATGAGGGAATAAGGTTAGGCGTGTGGGCGACAAGATCATGAAAGCTGTGCAAAATAAGTTGCCAACTCGGCGGGAAGTCTCTCGATTATATGCTAGTGCTGCTTAGCTCATATGCTTGCGTGGTCTGGGTGAATCGATTAGATGGTAAGAGGCCAAACTCCCAACCGACAGCCGTGTGAGGCCGCTTTCATGGGAAACAGCAATGACACCCGCACCAATCTCGTACCGACCGGGGGATTTCTCGAATATGAAGGAAGAAAAAAAACTCACGGATTTGCATCAATACGAGAGAAATAAAAAAATAAAAAGACATATAGAGAATCTAATTTAGAAGAATTAAATTAAGAATCGGAAAACTTTGACTTCCAATTCTCTTTCCTGATAAGCCTTGGGTGTTGTTCTTACGAGCCGCCACCAATGGCTGTAGTTACGGCAGTTTGGCGTGCCATCAAACTGTCGGTAAAAGGACTCCGATCCAACGAGCCGCGCTCGGGAGCTTTGTGCAATCTGCAATGCCACAAAGTGGGTGGGTGAAAACGAGCCCTAATTCTCCAACAGCTTATAAATTTTGTGATTATCTTCGATCTCATATCAACTCCAATTAATTGTGGTTATTGATTTTTAGAAAAGACAAATTTCGGTTATTCCCGCTCTATCTTCCAAGAATAGAGGACGAAGGACACATACGATGTGGATGATTCTAATGACAATAAAATCATTCAATCTGACAGTCGGATTGCCCTGCGAACTTCCTTATTACGTGAATAATAATAATATTGTTGTTTTTTTCTTTTCTTTCATGCTCCTGTCAATATTTTAGCCATATAACTTTCCTATTATGTTTCAATTTCCCATTTTGCATTAGCAACAGTGAGCTCGACAGTTTGACTCCCGTCTGCACCACATACATTCAACTAAACCTTGAATGGAAACCGTATCTTTCACTGACCCATAACCGGGGATTCCCGTCGTACCATATCCCTTTGGGACATCTGGAAACCCGACTCGGGACTGTGCACCATGAAATTATGGTTCCTCGATCTCGGAGGGTTTTTTTTTTTTTTTTTTCAGGCGTTAGTCGCTATATCTTATTGCCCAACCAAGAACAGCCGTGGCCCCGTTTCCTCTTTCAGTAGTTAAATCATGGAAAGACAGGCTGCTGTAAGATTAAATTCCCAAAAATAATTGCACCCGGAAAGTGTTAAAAAAAAGAAAGAAAGGGAAAGAACGCAGTGAGTAATTAGCCCATGAGCACTTATAAATTGTCACGATCTTCCTTCCTGTTGGTGACCTCCAAGAATTGAGCTTCACCCACCCACGTCTGTTGATAACTTCCTCTCCCTTTGGTCTTCACCTTTCGTCTTCCCCTTGCAGCTCCATCAATGGCGATCTTTCCCTCCGGCATTCGCCTCCCCCTGCTCCTCCTCATCTGCATAGGTCTCTGCGATAGGACTTTCTTTAGTTTTGGTTTGTTTTTTCTTCGGGGGATCTAACGTTGGGATCCTACCGGTTAATGATAATGGTTGGTTGCTGATAATGCAGGTAATGTGGCCTCGGGAGCTGTCTTCACCCTCCAGAACAAGTGCACCTATACGGTGTGGCCCGGGACGCTGTCGGGTAATGGAGCAGCGCTCGGGGACGGAGGATTCGAGCTGCCACCGGGTGGTTCCCTCCAGCTCACCGCCCCGCCGGGCTGGTCAGGCCGGTTCTGGGGCAGGACTGATTGCTCCTTCGACCCAGCAACCGGAGCCGGGAAGTGCATGACAGGGGACTGCGGCGGGCTCAGGTGCCCAGCTGGCGGCATACCCCCAGTCACCCTGGTGGAGTTCACGCTGGCAGCCTCGCCTGCAGACAAGGACTTCTATGACGTGAGCCTCGTCGACGGCTACAACATTGGGATGGGCGTGACGACGACGGGTGGCAACGGGGACTGCCAGCACGCGGGCTGCCAGGAGGGCCTCAACGCCAGGTGCCCGCCGGAACTGAGGTTGGTGGACGCAGCCACAGGGAAGGTGGTGGCTTGCAAGAGCGCCTGCATGGCCTTCAACACCCCCGAGTTTTGCTGCACTGGCGACCATGCAACGCCGCAGACTTGCCCACCCACCCAGTACTCGGCCATCTTCAAGGCGGCCTGCCCAACTGCGTACAGCTACGCGTACGACGACGCCACCAGCACATGCACCTGCTCTGGCACCGACTACGTCATCACCTTCTGCCCCTCCAATTAGGGAATTGCTAGGATTTTAGGTATCGACATGAGGTGAGAGAATCTCAAAGACTGAGAGAGACAGAGGGAGAGATGCAATTTCGTGCTCGATTCGTAGGTTTGCTTCCATAGGTACAGTGACACCCTATTTACAGGCGTCTGAACAATCAATCCATGACCGATGATTACTTCTAATGGCTAATGAATAGATCCCCTTATTTTTAATTCCTCTTACTATAGCTTGCTAGTTATGCCAGCATGAGATTGGCGTGGGTTGAATTGCTGCACGGAATCATCGGATTCCTTGGCTTTCATGGTAGGACTTCTTGTCAGCCGTGTTCCGAATTTAGTAGACTCCAGAGGAAATCGCAGAAACGGAGCAATGTCTACATCAATGTTTGAAAGGAACCATGGAAATAGTGAGGAGGATAACAATGAACGAGGAAACACACAGAGCTCTGTTCTTTCTTTCTTTCTTTCTTTGGGGGGGTGGGGGAGGGGCCTCCATTCGCTAATAAGTAGTGGCCTTCGGCCGAAAACTTACAAACAGTTCAAAATCATCATCTCAACAAAAGCTTCTCTTCTCTATATCTTCATTTCACCTTCTCAGATTCCTCGGTACAATCTCTTCCCTTCTTTCTTCCAGTTTTTCTCTACAGGGGCGGCTTTCATCCTTAAAAAAAGCCCCCTCCGAGCTTCGAATGACACCCCCGCCCGGCTTTCTGTCTCAAATCACTTCCAGGCAGAGGCTAAATATCAAATGGGAAAACTAAGACGCTAATCCCGGGCTCCTGCCACCACTTTCTATGTCTAACAGCAACCTACTTAGACTTGCAGCCCATTTCTAAAATTAAAGAGGGGTGGGTGGATAAGATACAAAAATGGAAAGGATAAATTTCTGGTGCTACCTGTACAACACAAACATTCTTCTTAGAGCTTCGAGGGCTCGGGAGGTTTTTCCTCGGAGAGCCAATCTGCCTCTTGACAGAGAAGTTTCATCAGAGCCTGTACACTGATTCCCACCCTCACTCTCGCTGCTGAAAAGAGTTAGGTCAGAGCAGTCGAGGGAGGCTCCACACGCTCTGTTATATGACTGACATGCTGAGTGGCAGACCCGGAGCCTGTTGTCGCCGTGTTTATCACACTTCTGGATCGATATCTGGGTGATCAAAGATACAGATGCATGTTTTAGATAAAAAGAAGGTCCCATTGATTTCTTGACCAAAATAACTCATAAAGATCAATTGTGCTTAAATACGGGATATTTGCATGTCCACGCACCAATTGAGCTACAGAAGGAAGAAGATACTAGGGGATTGCATTTAATTGCCGTGGCAGGACTGGGGGTTTTTGGAGGATAAAATGTGTTTGGAAAGGGGGGAATTCTTCTTCCAGTGAGAGTTTGGCTACAGGATAAGCAATCACTACATAATAATTGGGATGCCTTCATCTATGTAACATTCATTTGTTATACATATATATATATATATGGCATCTTTTTTTCTGTTGGGTTGGTGTGTGTGTGTGTGTGTGTGTGTGTGTGGGTGGGGGGGAGGTTGGGGGGTGTTACAATGAAGGGGAGGTGGGGGTGGTGTCATCTTCCTTGCATAGATATTTTTCACATAAGTCACCATTACTAAGGGTGGACAGATGGTGGGCATTAGCAGAGCCTTCTCTCGCAGAGGTGGCCTCAACCAAGGGCACAGCCACATCCATTAACAAGCTATGGCATAGAAATATACTGGTAAGCAAAAGGATAGGGTACGTACCCAACAGGCTAGCCTCTTAGCAGCTGCATCACAGTCGTAGTGTTTGTTAAAGAGGTTGTTGATCAGCTTCCGCGCCCCGCCTGGAAACAAGCGATGATAGTTAGGCATGACAACCACCTCCTCCAGCTGCTGGAGAACACTCAGCTCGCTTGGAGCACAATGCTGCTGCCCTGCCTGGTCCACCTCAAGCACATCTTGACACACCGAAAGGCTTGACAGCAGCGACGAGCTGTTCTGGCATGTGTAACCTGCATAGTCTGAACAACGGAACTCACACTTCCCATTGTCACAGACCCCACCATGAAGGCTGCACTGCTCATCACAGACCTCTGCATGAAACAAAATGCCACCATAATACTAAGGAAAGTTATATTGATGCACAAATTTGAATTGCAACTTTATATTCTATCTTCCCTTTTCTTCAGCAAACTAGTGGAGCAATATTAATAGAAAATCTCAGATAAATTTTTCTTATGGTTCAATGTCTAACAGAATTTTGGTTGAGGACCAAATAGAAAGTGCTGCATTACCTGTTGAGCAATCAATACCAGTATATCTATCATCACATCGACAAACTCCATTATTAAGGCACCTCCCACGTCCACTACAGTTATCAGGACAGGAACCTGCAGAAGGAAAATTTGTCACTAACTTCATTTTTATTTCTTATGGGAACATGTGCGGATTGGTGGTTCATGAAAAAGGAAAACTCACGTTTACTGCAATCATGTCCATGGTGCCCAAGGAAACAGTGACACCTCCCATCAATGCAGTCACCATTAAAGCTACACGAATTGGGACACTTCCCTGCTACTGGAGCTGGACTTGTACCACAGAGCTCATGGTAAGCAGGGCAGATCAACTCACCTAGAAAAAGATAAACAGTTCATTAGATGAAAAGTTCCCGGATTAAAATTCAAGTACCTGCACATTCAAAAATAAATATTGGGTACCATTGAACCCAGGAAACTGGATAGGTCCACCTGACTCTGGACACACTTTCCAAATGCCATCCACAGCTACCTGAGCACATCGGCAGAACTTCAGTTTTAATATTTGCATGAAACTGAGATATCTATCAAATAAATGATGAAGAGAGTGATATGCAAATACAGAGACAGGAAACAGGGACATAAGAAGGCTACAGACCATACCTCTAGTGAGTTATTTACACATCTATGTTGATAGCAGCCATTTCCTTGGGTCAGAGAACCACGTACAAACCCGGTTCGCACTAAAGATGAGGCCATGCACCTACAAATATTTAAACAGAAAAATTCAACCATTTGAATCCAAGGTTTAAATGACATCCACATGGTCAGATCATCTGGTCCACCAGCATGTCCAGTTCTATCTGGGTTTTCCAGACCTCATGCAATTCCAAGCTGTCATAGCATAGATCAGGCTTCCATTGCCCATTTAAACTGGTGGAAGAGGCTGGTCATCCGGTTTTATAAAAGTGATCGAAAGATATATACCTGGAGCTACTGCCACGAACTTCACCCAACATCCTGTCAGGTGATCTTGCACCATTAGTGTCAGTACATGATCCATCAGAGTAAGCAACATAGTAGGTACAGTAATCAGCCAAAGAAGACTGTCCACCTGCCACAGCATATAATCAAACAATGCTTAAGAATACCCCTTCATGTTATAATGACTGAGGATTAAGGCATTTGCCTAAAATATCCAATTATCAGAAACCTAATTGCTATGTATAACCATCACTTATTCTACAAACATCTAATCTAACGATCTCAGCCAGTCAACTGCAACAGCAACAGGGGTTCCTAAGACATCAGCCAGTTTGTCCTATTTAAACAAAAGCACTTACTAAAAAGGAACCTCATAAATTACCTGATACCCTAGTAAAGGGTCAGACAATTGGACTGTAGTTTGAGATAAGTAGATACTCTAACTTTTGCAAGAACTCAAATCCTTGACTCTTATCAACAATATAGCTAGACAAAAGAACAAATAGGGACATAGACACCAGATATGCTAATTGCTATGAAGAGGAGCTAAGAGAAGACACCTTTGTTGGATTGTGGAAAATACTGGGCCCACTGTGGCAGGTCTCCGCTATAACTTACAATAGGGCAATAGCCCTCAGCTTCTCTATTATATGTGCAGCCTGAGAATTGGGTCGTGTTGCAGTGATAAGCCCCCTTCCATAGATCGCAACGGGATGTAACAAACTCAGTCCCTTGATTTCGGCCCCAATCAAGACGGTCTGCCATGCTATAATTAGCCTCATACCAACCACTATCCTCCAATAAGGCCAGAGTCATTTTAGAGACAACAGATCGAGTGTCAACGGAACCCGTCATGATCTCATTCATCAGGAGTCTCTTCTCCCAATGAGATCCTGTATAAAGTTGTCATCAGAAGTTTATCATAAAAGAGCAAATGTTGCTATTTTCAAGGAGCTAATTCTACTAATACAGTACAGAGGATACAGAAGCCAGAAAAGGAATTAACCTGATGTGCCACGCCCACCACCATCTTCTAGCTCCAAACCTGTAAAATTCTCTGAGAATGCCTGTGAAATCATACGTCAACTTTCACATTTCATGAAATCAGGAAGCCAATCGTATATCATTTTCACAAGACATAGGTTGCTTTAAGGTAATATAAGGTCTGCTCAACTGTATCTCACCCCATAGTGAAACCGTGAGTGCATCACAACATGAGGAAGCACAACACGAGTAACTGCACGCCCCAGTTTTTCATCCATAACCTGTTCTGTCACCTGTTACAGAGAATAACGTAGCAGCTGCATTATTTTGTGAAATAACACGGATCTTAGAAACATTGACCTGGTTGCACTCATATTTCAAGGGGAATGCAAAAGGCATTACCTGAACACGCCTTCTTTTCCTCTCATCCCTAAAATGGGCAAAGGCGTGTGGATCAAAACCAAGAACATGCATTACCTGAGACACCTCAAACATGTTTAGTTGGAGAAGCCTGCAACAACCATACTCAATCCAGTAGTTTCAAATACTCACCTCATGTATGAGGGTGGCAGAAAGCAGAGTCTCTGCTTCTGCCGTCAAATGGCGGGGCGCAACATTCACATGTCCTATACAAATAATTTATTTTCAGATGACATGGAGGATGGAAAGAAATTCTTATCTGTATAAGATCCCAATTCTAAGTTGAATAAATTTTACCAGCTATTGCACGGCCCCATTGATCTCGTTCACATGCCACTGCCCAAGCCAAAGTGTTGCCAGTGGTTGGTCTTGTTGTTACTAACAGAACTAAATCGGCATCAGCAACACCATCTAACAGAGAGAAAAAGAGAGGTCAATTTCTTAAAACTTATCCACTAGAAGAACATGGGAACACAAACATCAGTAAACATTCCATTTAGCAATACTAAGTGATCATCTAGACTACCTTCCACATATTCATGAGGAAGTTGCACACCACCATCTTGTCCGCACGCTGAATACCCACTTAACCGCAAATTGCCCTTGACAGGCTCCACTGCCAATGCCCTCCTGAACCAGTCCACAGTCTGCCCAAGAGCCTGCCCCAGGGAGTCCGATTGAATTTGATGCTCAATCTCCACATACAGAAACTTAATGCTAGATTATTTCTAGAGAATTTATTTCCCTTCTCTACTTCATTTTCCTGCTCCTTTTCTAAATTAAAAATTCCAAATAATGTAAAATTTTATGTTTTTCAACTTAAGTGGACAATTTTTTATTCAGAATTGAAAAATTAGAAGGTGTCTTAATAAAATTTATGGTGCAAAAATAAGTTCTACGTATTGTATGGTGTTAGATAGTGTTTTGACAATAGTCGGAGTATTTGTTGGTTGTCCTTTCCTGGAGGCTACGGTGTCATAGGGCTTGTCCCCTTCTACAATTTCACTGCTCCCACCAGATGATATTATTGAAATTCTCAATATACTACAAAACTAACATTGCTTGTTTAGAAGGAAGAAGAATAAATTCTACATCATAATCAAAACATGAATTGCAAAACTACATGAAGCATAATTAAATTTAGTCTGACTACCTAACATAACAAATTGCTTAGCAATTCTCTGTATGAATTCAACAACATAAAGTTATTGAATTATCAATCTAGATATCACGACACTGATAAATAACTTGATTAAGAAAACATAAATAAAATGAGAGCCACGCGGAAAGGGACATAGCAGCTTTAAAGATAAAATTATAAATTAAGAAAAAAAAACTTGGAAAACATTGTCCTCCTTGACCATGTTTTTTATTTCTCTGTGTAATTAGTGGAGAAGTTAGTAAAAAGGGGATGTTTACTTTTGAGGAACTAATTTCCACTTTCATCTTCATTTTTCTTATCCTTTTTAGAATTTAAATTTTCAATAGAAATGCGCTAGAAAGTGTCTGCAGATGTAATAATATAGGAAATTGCATGTTATATAATAAAGGGGAAGATTATATATTAAAAATAAAAAACGAATAAGATGAGTTAGATGAGAATTTACATATGGTAGAAAAAATAGTTAAAAGTTTGAAAGGTAAACAACTAACTGTTTAAAAATTGCAAAATAAAAAACAAAAAGAATTTCTCCAACTCATGAATTTTTTCTTTCAATTACATAGGAGATTCATGGACCTAGAATGAGATAGTAGAAGCGGGGAGAGGATAAAGGGGCATGGAGAATCCCATGATGAGAATCGAACCCACAACCTTTTGGTTGTTAGGCCAAGGACGATGCTACTGCACCAAACCCTCTTTCTCAAGTCATATATGAATTTGGATAGTGGATCAGAGAAGTTTCCAAGAGATTTCACAATCACATATTTTGCAATTCTCCACTTATAGAAAATTTTCCAAAACTGAAATTTTCTCTTTAACTAAACAGCCCCAAAAGTTTCTACATTGCATATAAGTTAGAAATGGAGAAGAAAATTTTATTGGAGAATTCACTACATTTTTAAGTAGGTAAAAATGCTTTTTACATTCTCTTGTCTGAAAGGTGGGAAATTTTCTGTAAGTAAACAGTCCCATATATCCTGCAACTGGTTAATAAAGGAACATAAAACAGTAAAGAGGATCATGGCCAGTTTATTCAACCTTGCGAAGGCGGTGCTGTTTGTCCTCTCCTGAGATATCTTCCCAAGTGCAATTATACCAGCAGTCACTGGAAATTGGAGGCTCCACATGAGCATTGCAAGAAGGGTTGCCAGGAAGAGAGTTTACAGGAGGCTCCCCCAGCTGATTATTGAGTGAGAGACATGAAAAAGAACGTGAAAAACATCATAATGAGGATATTTTGATAATCCAAAATTGACCACGGGGTAATATTTTCCCAAAAGACAGGGAAAATAAAGGAAACATGTCCACTCATAGTTTAGTAAACAGCCGAGTCTTTAATGATCTTTGAGAGAAGCAACTCGTTAAGTTTTAAAAAGGTAATGCTACATAAAAGATTGCTGGTTCTCCAGGGAAAAAAAAAGGAAGGGACCTAAAATACAGAGAGATAACCAACCTTCACGACGTCTCCAACATTCCGACAATCTCTGTCGGGCGAATGCCCCACAGCATCATAGTTAAGGTATATCCTAATAGGCTGCTTGGCATCCTTTTGCAGACGAGAAGAAACAGAGAGTCCCAGCAGTGCCCTTCCTTTACGGTACAGGGGTTTTGCAATGCTAGATTCCTGATAAACCTGTGGAGTTAAGTATACTGGCCTCCGCCTCTGTTCGAGTATTTGGTCATGTATACATGAATGTGAACTAATCTTTTGGTCTATCCTTTCATGTTTAGGCCATTCCTGCTGGATTTCAACATAACTTGCATTTCCCCCTTCAAGACACAGCAATACCAGAATAATCTGAAAAATGGGAAATGGCGCAAGCAAGAGATAAGTAAGTAAATCTAGGTTTTGTGGGAAAAAAATTTTAAAAAAAAAAACAGAGTAGGGATTGAAGAAGACCGAAAGAGCCCATCAGCACAATTGAGCTTAAAATTGGCAGAAGAAGAACCAAACATGTACGATTGACCTAAAAGTTTTCAAGAGCGGAACACATCTAAGCTCCAGAGTTAACCATAACTGCAGCTCTACATGCAACGAGCAGAAATGAAATTCAACAACCAAAAACCTCAAATCAGTAGAAGATGTGTTGATGGCTCAACACTAGACCAACTGACCCTTCTCAAAATAGTATCAATTCTTGCCATATTCGCCAGCGCGAACAAAAAGCCCTAAACCCAGTTGATTCAACAAATTCAGAGTGCCGATCAACAGATGAGCTAAAATCTGCACATTTGCAACTCCAATCTAGAGCTAACTTACAGCTGCAAAACCGAAACTGAAACGCCCAAATAGCAGCGATCTGGGCTAAGTGGCGACTGTAAAGTATGGCTGAAGCTTTTACCTCGAGAGCAACGACTGTGAATACGAGCTTAGCAACCAACTGTCCCACGGCACAGAAGCTCCCGTGGACCGTCACCTCCATGGAAGGTCAATAAATCAGGTGCCAGCTTCAAAATTATCGCCGATCCCATCAAATCGCCGGCGGTTCTCGGATCGACCTCATCTCAAGTTGCCCAGTAGAAAACCCACCAAGAAAATAGAGATAATACCCACAAATGAGTGAGCCCGGGAGAACAAAGAAAGGAACCCTAGCACTCTTCCCGAGGCAGTTCTCCGTTGGGAAAATGGCTCACAGCAGAGCTTCCCAGAGAGGGAGGAGGGGGCTGTGGAGGGAGAAGAAGGATTGATCTGCTCAACGGTTCGAGGAGAGGCACTTTAATGGACGACCAATTCAAGATCGAGAAGAGAACAATAAACAGAGCCCAGAGATGGAGGAATTGGAGCTAATCGCAGAGATTTGCTCAACGGAGATGGGAAAGAAAGGGAACGGAGAACAGTGACAGTTGAGGAGAAGAGAGAGAACGGAAGAGAGAAAATCAAACATATGGGTAGGGGGAGTGGGTGAGACCGAAGAGAGAGAGAGAGAGAGAGAGAATATAAATTGTTTTTTTATTATTACACTTTTTTAATTATTTTTCAGGGGTCTTTATTATATTTTTTTCTGTAAGGATTTTTATTTATTTTTATAATATTAAAAACGAAATAATGGTGAGCAAAATAATATTAATGAAAATTAAAATTTAAGATTCATCAGCCTATCGAGGATAACATCACCATAATCAACCCCTCTTCCTTATTTTTCTTGTGATACTTTCTAATGTACTAACATTATTTTTTTTTATCAGTGCAATGTATTAACATTATTAATTAATAGATTAAACACAACTTTAGTTAGCAAGACCTTTTATACTTAAAATATGTAAAATTCTCATAATTTATTTTACATATTTCTTTATTTATGAAATTTGTAAATTATCCGTATAATTATAGATATAACATTCTCATATTTTATATTATATTCAAGAAAAAATTTATTGTAATGTTAATGTTGCTTATAATTTGATAATCATAAAAAAGGGTCTTTTTTTTACACGAATAAATTGTTATTGAGAAATAATTGAACACATAATAAGTCGAGTTAAGTTGACCTATAGTGTAGTAAAACTCTTTTAAGTATGAACTATTTTTATTTACAAAATTTCAACTCGAGACATTTCTTAAGGGAGAGAGATGTTGAATCATTACAATCAATTTATATCAATTATAACTTCGTGGTTAAGAAAAAAGGCTTTAATGATAATTTTTTTAATGTTAATAGACTAAGAAAATAAATGGATAAGATCCTCTCCTTGTTAATTATTTGATGACTCATGCTCTCACAATTTTTCCCTTTGGGATAATCTAATTGTATTCCTGCATTCTCCATACCATATATGACACTGTATGGTCTAAAAAAGTTAACACCAAGTAACACTTGAAAATTGATCAAGCCACTTCCCTTCTATAACAAGTAGACGTGATAAATCTACCAATATAAATTTATTGAAATATTTTGATATATCTTTTATTTTAAGTGAAATTTTGGGTTGAAATAATTTATATTTGTAAAGTTTTTACTCATTAATAAACTGACTCATTTTGAGCTGAATTAGTCATAATTTAATGGATTATAGATACCCGTAATTTATATATATATAAATATAAAAAGAGGAGAGATCAAGGATAGTTCCTATAATTAATGTGTGATCTGTCTGTAATCCTTCCGACCTAGATCTTCTAGCTTGCATGATCCTTGAGCGAAACCGTCCGAAAGTCATCTAGAGTCTGCATGCTCACTCCAACTTTTTTCCCGTACGAATCGATTGAAACTGGACCGAACTGCTTGAATTGATGGTCTCGATATGTTGTGGAATTAGACGAATACCTAACCTACCCTCACCATAATCTAGCTAGCATTAAAAGGGAAGAAAAAAAAATCGATTGCCTGCACATATTTGTGATGCTTTTTAGTGAGGAAAAAAAATTCTAAAATTACAGTTTTGTCAAATGTAGCCGTGGATCAGGTAATGATTATGGTTGTGGGTACTATAGTTTTAAAAATCGAACTGGTCGAACCGGTTACTCACTCGGTCTGATTTTTAGATTTAATCTATTTGTAATTAAAATGTAATTAACTCCAATTGAACCTACCGATTCATGATCCGAGCGACGAACTCAATTGAACTAGTGAAAAAACTGATCGATTTAAAATTAAAAAATAAAAGTAAAAACCTATTATAATATACTTATTTTATTTTACTGAACTTACATTTACATTTTATATTGAACTTGAGATTAATATAATGGTCATACCATGAATTTCTGTTATAAATAATTGTTAACTTATGGCATTATGTCAATTTATTAGTAATATTATTTATTAAATATACGGTTCGGCCCATTGAACTCTGGGTCCAACTCGCGAATCCATGCCTTGATCGGTTCCCAGTTCGGTCTGGTTTTGAAAACTCCAACTTATACATTTGGATTAGGCAAGGAAAATAATAAATGGAGTGGGTGCAACAATTCCCCTGTCGACAAAGCAAAGCGGTAAAATAGGATCGTCGAAAAATATTTCACCCATAACTGTTATCAAGTGTCGATCGGAGTCATCGATTACGGAAAAAATATGTAAACTTGCAGGCGATCGCATATCTACGAATGAATGGTAATGGCACGTCGGTTGAATTTTCCAGGCCTACTGGACAATTTTTATCTAAGTGATATTATGTGCCGTGTAGCATTTATTAATCAATGTTGGGTCCACTAGGCACATATCTGATGCAATTGTAGCCTGGTTGGCGCAAACTAGCAACATAAAATAATTGTCTGTTGTCACTCTTTTTCCTCCTTCAATATCAATAATATATGTACGGTCAGATTCTCTCTCATTTCCAATTAATACGATACCTTATCGAGAAGTTTTTAAATGATCCCATCTCATTAGATAATATAAGAAATTTTAATTGAATTGTATGAGACGAGTAAATGGGCATTAATTACCTGACCAAACAGTCAGCATATCCATGGTTAATCATAACAATTTTACCAATAATTTCTCGCTATATATATGGTAACGAAATTAAACAGTCTAAAATTTGATATTTCTCATTGCACAAATGCATCCTAATCCCAAACTTTTTTACAGAAAATACATCCGTATCCTAAGCTTGGCACAAGCACTTGACAACCCAGCAAATCTATAAGTTATAGAGGATCGGTTGGTTTCTTTTTATCTTTTTTTTTTCCTATTTCCCTTTAATAAATCATCTATGGCAGCCACTGATCATTGAGAGAACAATAGGATTCTGTGTGCGGGATAGAATTTTATGTATAATCACCGGCCGTTCGCTCTGAAAAGATTAATCTTGTCAGATAATTATGCGATCATGATATTCATGAGAAAAAAACAAAAGAAATTGCTTGATTAGACCGTGGGCGACGAGGGGTTATGACTTAGCTCTCAAACAAGAGAGAGGCCAAGAGGTCGTAGGAACTTAGTTTTTTAGGTATGACTTCGAAGGTGCTTGCTGCAGTGGTTAAGTTAGGTCTGGCATTATGCTGACCCACAATATTACATCTAATCCAATCGCCACATTACTATTCTTTATCCTTCCCCACCCCCCGGTGGTTTGACCTTCTGCCCCCTCTCACCGTCCATTGTCATCAAGATTTTAGTCTCTCTGGACAGATCCTCACGAACCCACGAGTCCAGATAAGCCCATATGGCGCAGGCACGTACTCGGGTGATGACCCGAGCGGACCTCAAGGCTACGCATGCAGAGGAGGAGTCGGATCTACGACCCCGCATGTTATTACTGTTATATTCTCACATGGATTGCAAATCCATAATTAATTAGTTTAATAATCCATTCAAATTCAAATTGCCTGGCTTCTTAACTGTACCCATTAGGTACAGCTCATCTTAGCTGAGATAACTAATATCTATGAACAAGTTAACCGTTGAATCAAGTATCATTTTATATAATCATAAATAAATAAATAACAATGAACATGCACGGAGGCCGAACCGGCCGATTTAAATAAATTAAATCCTACGAACAATTGATAAAACTATACGCGTCGGTATTCAAATATATAACATTGCACCAATCGCTCATACATCATTTTTCAGTGGGACATGTGACCAAGATGTTGATGAGAACTCCTGCTGGTCCGTCGATCAAGAAGCGAAAAGACAGAATCGAGGCCGTCCGTCCCCTTCTCTCCGAGCACGGAAGAAAATAAAGTTCGAAGCGTAGTCGGTTGTCGAGGATGAAATGCTGGGGGGCGAGTGGCAAAACCAGATCCCGTTGACGGTGTGGGCTCGATCTCTCGAGCTGGTACGGGACCGATCGTATCTTATAAAACCGTCATTATTTACGAAAGAGATGACTAGCTCACGACCGGCAGCAGGCAACATCGATTCGAAGTTTTAAAAAATAATAATAATATAGCAGTTCGGAATATAGATCCGAATATGTCAGCACCCGAGACGTAAACTTCACTGAATAGCCATTCCCTAGCTAACTTCCTGGCTGTGAACATGTGTTGGTTGCAGTTGAACAAACCATGTTCTCAATTACGATGGTTGGACCCTAACATGCTCTCCAACAACTCGGTATGAAAATGGACAATCGAAGGGACTTCTTGGTACCAACAAGATTACCATCAATTCACGCACGCTTTCCAAACATTGTGTTGCCAAATGTGAGAAGATGATTGGTCCGAGAGAACGAGCAAAAATAGAATAAATAAACTTATTTAAAATATTCATTCTCTCATGGGAATTTTTCTGTAAATGAAAAGGAAAAATACTTTCAGCTTTATAGGAAATCCACTGCCTAAATAAATCCACCCTTCGAACTTCTAGCCATTAGGAAACTCGTGCACACAATTGTTGAGGAAAGACTTAAAAAGATAAAATCATAGTTTTAAAAATTGTACAGGGTCAGCCGGTTCGATCGGGAACCGGTATCTCACCTAATTCAATTTCTAGAATTTACCAAATTGTACTTAAATTGCAGTTAAACTCTAATTGAATTAACCTGTTTTCGGTTGGACATGTGAACCAATTGAGCTGATAAAAAAATCGGTCAACTTAAAATTTAAAAAATGTATTATAGTGTATTTATTTTATTTTATTAAATTTATATTTGTATCTTATAATGAACTTATGATTAATATAATAGTTATATTATGGATTTTATTGTAAATCGTTGTCAAATTATTGTATTATTTTAATTTATTCGTAATATTATACTATTAATATTATTTATTAAATATATTATTCGATCCATTGAACCCCTAGTCTAACCCACGAATTCATGAGAATCCATATCTTGACCGGTTCTCGATCCGATTCAATTTTAAAAATTATGGATAAAATAATAGGAAAATGTTGAATATGCACCAACCGGTTCATTTAACTTAATGGAGCGGTTCATAATTAATTAATGATATACAGTCGAGAAGGAGTATATAATTATTTTACGGTGTTTAATCAACCGTTCAACGACTGGACGGACGAAATTTCGCGAGGCAAATTTAATTTATTTTCTTTTTTTTGCTCGGAGAGGATTTCGATGGTAATTTATTAGAATACGTACGGGCGGGGGGAAACGGTCCGCACCACATGCACCACCGTCGTTTTTCGTGGATATAATATATGAAAGGACTCAAAACGACGGAGGAAAGCGAGCGTATCTAGAAGCTGAGGATAAATAAGTGGGCAACTCTCGGAGAGTACGACAGTGGAGACTCGATCACGGGCTCCGGTCGCCAACTCGCTTCACAACAAGTCTTTTGGGTCTTCGGACTTTCCGACTTGAAAAGAGGTATATCTCAAAGTAGACATATATATATATATATAGTAAAATTTGGAGATATTGGAGGTGGATGAGAGTGCAACTCGCATGGATGCATGGCCATGTCGGACCGCTCAAAGTTGACGCTGAAAAATCGCATTTTCCATGACCAAGAAAGAAGTTTTAAAAATTTTGAAAATAACTAGATATGAATGAAGTTATAGAAGAAGAGTTTAAATTCTAAATATATTGATAGTATATTAAAAGGATAATGATGCGAGGTATCTTTCTTGTACAAGACAGAATCTCAACAAGTTGGAAGAGTTCGACCATTATTGTAGTATTTGCTAAAGTATCCTCAACTTTTGTGCTCTCGACATGTGCTTTGTACTCTTTGCTTTGAGGGGACAAAAGGTAGGAAAAGAAAGGATAATTTAGTGATTTTTTTATTAAAATTTTAAATTAATAATTAAACGATCGAATTTTAGATTAAAAAAGATTTTAGTTCGACTATAAATTAGTTTTAATGTGTATTTTGACTAATTTTGGGATAATATTGGGTGCAAATTAGAAAACAAAAAAAAGAGAAAGAAAGAACAAGAAAGCCTAGAGGTTCACCTAATTAAGTTGCCAAACCCTCGATTCAGTTAGAGTTTGCTCAATCTCCAATACTATTTTTTTTTAATTATTTCATGGTGTCTTATGTGTGTGTCATATGTACATATATATATGTATATCTTTTTTTTCCCTCAATAAACCTAATTAGCTAAAATCAAGAAATCCTACTGATCGGATAATCTGATGGACCCCACGAGAAGTGTTGGACATTGGTGATTAAAGCGTGCCGAGGTTCTCGATATGGAGACGACATTTTTATGTGTAAGACAATGCCTAGGACGTAACCTCAGAAGAACAGCCATGCCGGAAGCATTCCTACTATGGAATTGACAATTTTAGCAGAATGTGACGGGACGTGCACTGAAGCTGTACACATCTCGCATTTTGGGTTGGGTTGGTGCCCCCAACTTTTTTTTCTTTTTTTTGGTGTGTATTTTCCTCTTCTAAACCAACTGAAAGATCCGTAGAGTCGGTGCGTTTTGTCTTTCGTTCATCCATAGGGAGGGTGACCTATACGTATCGGCTGGCTTTTACCCATTTCTCCCCCTTGGCAAAGCGCAGCGGCACATGCCAACTTGTTCGTAGTTTTTCATCGAGTGCAGAAGAAGTCACGAACGATCCTAATAATGCAATTACGGTCACGGTGGCTTGCCGACCGGTTCGTAACAACGGCCGGTGATGCATTAGGGGTCTCATCGCCTTCCGTCTCGTGGAGCATCGGATCCTGGGGCTTAGCATGATTGAAGGAAGTAAGGAAAGAAGCCAGGGCACACATTGACTGTACATCCTGGAGGCCTAATTACATTGCAGCCACATGAAGGGTCGGTCCCTTCAGGAGGCCTACCTTGAAAGGAATCCAACTTCCCCCCATCTCTGAAGTAATCAACCGGTTTAAGGTGATCAAGACTAACAAACTCGGGTTTGAGATAGATTTATGAGCAGAGCGCACTGTGATATGCGTGGATGAATTTAAAATCATTCTCCTCTATCGACTTGTACCTTTCATTCTTGATATATAAAACAGATAGATCGGTAGCTATATTAGAATTTAATAGACCAAAGTGTTGTGGGTCAGAGTTTGCTGAGGATAAGATGTCGGATATTTTTGCATGGTGGGACTCCGGCTGCTGCTTTTCTCGCGGAAGAGAGAGGAGGCATCTGAAGCCGAGCGTTCGTTCACCTAATCCCCTCATGAATCACCTTCTCTATCCCACCTGAATTTGACCCCGAAATAATGTAAAATTGAATCGACTCGAACCACTCCAATTTTTGGCCAAAAAGAAAGAACAAAATCTCCATCAGTTTCTTGCTCGATAGAGAGGGATCGAGGGGTTGAAGAACGCGGGATGATCTTCTTCTTTTCCCGATATTGTCCGCCATGGAAGTCGCGTGTTACTAAGAACCCGTTCTCGACTTCATCTTACCTCTCTCGTCGCAGCAGAAAAGGAACGTTACCGTGCTGCATCTCCATCGCTGTCGCGATCCAATCGACGAGACCCAGCAAATGGGGTTGATTACACCGCCTGTCGACTACTGGTAGTTTTCAACTGAAGTTCTTGCCATTCGTGGTTTATATTGAATTATGTGATTTATTTTCCGGTTATAAAAAGGAGGTGTGCTCATGGTCGAAAATGGTGGTGCTGTCTCATGGATATGGCCCGTGAGGCCCGACATTGGACCCAGCCCATCATGACGGTTGCAGAACAATGCATGTACAGTGCAATGGATAATTAGCAATCATGTTAGGTGGGTCAACTCTCTCTCTCTCATCCATCTCGGGCCCAATGGTTAGGTTCTGACCTTCCACCATCTTGAAATTCATTTGTCATCTGCAATGCCATGTTAGATCGAGCTAATCATCATTGCAATGGAGTGATGTGTGTATGACCAGAAGAATAAATAGAAAACAGGGGAAATTTATGGGAGAGAAGGTATTGACAGCAACTACACAAATTTAAAGCTCTCGAACGCACTCAAAATCACTGCTGTCTCCCATTAAATAGCACAACCAACCAATGACTGCCTATACACTGCAAGCTGGACATCAGCAGAGAGAGAGAGAGAGAGAGAGAGAGAGAGAGAGAGAGAGAGAGAGTGGATACTAACAAAGATAAATGAGAGTAATCTCTACCGTATTCACATACTCAGTTTCCATATAAGCAAATATGACGCGGGGACATCTCCTTTAGTATCTTGTCAACAGTTTTCACACATATCTACATCACCAAGCTACCGGAAAGTGAGAAGCTCTATAACTCTGAAACAAACTAAACCTCTAGGTAGGGAACTGGGTCTGAGATTAAGATGACGGCCCACGCAGATACATTCAGAGATAAGTCGTCACTGCTGGAAAGGGTACCTCTGGGGTCAGCACCGTCGGTCATTGGGAGAAACGATCATTTGTCTCGAGGTGACCTGCAGGAGGCTCTCATTCTCTTCGCAGCCTGAACAAATCCAACTACAACCTGCAGCTCGTCCATTTGCTTCACAAGTACATGTGCGATGTGTGAGTGCATACTTGCTAGTCATGCACAACATAAAGAACAAATTCTGCGCTTTTTCAGCAGACTATGGGATAGCAACTGAAACAGTTGAACAGGTACCTGTGACATGAAATGCCTTTGCACAATGTCGATTAGCTCTTCTTTTGATGGATTTGGCGTAGCATCAACCTAAAAGATATAGCAAAGTACCATTAAAAATGTTTGACAATGCATACCGGAAATGTACCATGACAGGTATTTTAAGCTCTTCAGCAGTGCCAAAAAAGAAAGACTCACAAGATTAAAATGTTGCAAGTATCTCTTTAGAGCAGCAATCTCCAGTTTACTCAGGTCAACCTTCTACATGGCAGAAAACTTTTGAGAAAATATGCCTCTCTCATATTTCAAACAAAAATGACCAACAAAGTGAAAAGTAAAAGGGGAGCAATGTCAGCCGTACATTGGATCTGTGAGGCGTGCAAATAGATCCCTTGGACTGTGAATCACAAGAAAAGGACTGGCTCATAGTCCTGTGCGATGAACTAGGCGATCTGTGGATCCAATGCCTTGACCTGTTTGAATGTTGAGTATCATCTGAACATAAGAGGAACAACAAAGGTGTCAGTGCAAGATAAGGATGTCATTAGTACGCAAGATCCAATCCTAAAGGGTGAAAATGGAAGGACTGGGTTATAGCAAAGGCAAAAAAATGGACAGTACAAACAAATATCAAGCCACTCCATCCAGTGAATGCACAACTAAAAAGAAAAGTAAACATGCACTCATACATGAGAATTTTAATTCATTCACCGCAAATTAAGTCAAAAGACATCATCTGCATTGAACACCAGGCGTTTTGTCTAGTGCCCCAGAAGTTCTAGTTCCATATATCTCGAGGAAGCCTTGATTCTAAAGATCATTTACTTAGCTCTCATGACGGAACATGAAACATGGAGATGCCTTAGTGCATAGACTGACCCATATCAGACACATTTCCATGCCCAATCTCCAAATCAAGGTCATCATCTCCCTCATTCCCGATGGGAGCTTCGATCACACTAAGGGCATTCCTCTGCAATTTCACTTCTATTCCATTTGTTAGGACCTACCATCACACAGAATGAAAACCAAAAATAAATGTTGGGCGAAAAAGAGAAGTTGAGGCAAATCATTGCAGTCAAGTAATATAACTACATGCCCAAACTAGCGACATAAAGACTGGAGCATAGGACAAGGTACAGATCGGACTACTGTGCTGTGCAACGGGACATCGACAATTTCGCTGTCCATAAATGTTAAAATGGCAGACAAATAAACAATAAAAAAATTGACGGAATTTTGTCATTAATTATAACCATTATCTTCAAGTAGAAGATTAAGCCCGCGGGCGACTGAAAAGCGATAGATGTACGGTTCTTTCCCCTGGTCTACTGTATCAAGCTTGTCAGAAAAAATCTACCAGCAGGGGATCGAAACACACAGCAAGCGGATAATCTAGGAGGGAAAGAGGATTTTGTCCACGTACCCAAAGAAGCAATTACTTGTAAAGCCTAAAATACGTTTTTTGATAACTATTCTAAAATGCTTACTAAAAATCCTAAATTGGCTGCCGAAAAATGGGCAAAACCGAAAGTTAGACATGATAATAATTATTAGATAGATTGTTATCTATTAATTAGAAATAAAGACTATATACATATATATAAGATTTTATCAATCAATTAACTATATTTCAGATCTATAATAATATCGTAATCACCTATTTATTTTTAAAATTTTGAGAGGATCTATTCCCAATTTTAGCTGATCACTGAATGTTTGTTTATGTTGTTCTTCGCTAATGAATTATTCACTCGGTGATTCGGTCACAATACCACTCCGTATATCCAACATCTCCACTATCTCTCCTTGTATTTTGCATATTACTTCAATACTATAAGTAAAAATCAACACTGCAACTGAAAAGGAGAACGACGATGCTGATGGTTGTGTCGAAGTCGAGAGGCAGAACCCCGAGGTTCTTTTAGATACTTTTTCTGTCCTTTGTCAGGAAAATCAAAATATCGTTAAAAGAAAACAAGGATAAAAGATAACAAAAATAAGACCGACAAAAACAAGGAAAGAGAAAAGTGTGAATCCCAACAATCATTTCTGTTCATATGATTCAGAAGTTGTCCCTCGCACGATACAAGATTGTTCCTTTTTTTTTTCTTCTTTTTGAAGTGATAATTAACACAAAATTATTTCTAAATTTACAAAAAAGAAAGGAGCAATATATACTGCGGAATTTACCAGCCAATGCCAGCCTCCGAGGCCGATTGCCTTCTTCACTACGCCCTGGAGACCAACGAGCACCGATTTGGTGCGATTGTTCCCAGTGACTAACACCTTGGTGTGGCGCGGCAGCACAGAAAGCTCCTCCTCGCTGCTCTCGCCGCCGCTGTGGTGGTTCGAGAGCCCGCCATTGGCTGAGCTCTCCATTGCTTCAATCATTGTTCTGACCAAATCCAGATCACCGAGTCAGAGGCTCGAATGGAGGATCTCTGGAAGCTATGAACGGCAACCCGAAGAGATATCGCGCATTGCCAAGTTCGAATTCGAGGATTTCGCAGTTCAATGAGGGGGGAATCGGGGATAGGCTCGGGGCTTGCTTAGAGAGAGAAAGCACAGTCAATGAGAGAGAGAGAGTGACTGGCGTGGTTTCGATGGCATGCATGCCATGAATCCCTAGGGCAGGGGAATTACCAATGAATATTCGCCACGTGGATTTCGTCACGGTTATCCGCACGAAAATGATCGGTCCCTGGAGTGTTGACCGGCGGTTGACCGGTGCCAGGAGTCACCGCCAGTGTCAGTGGAATGACATTACTACCCTCCACTCTGTCTCTGTACAAATCTGCCAATCGCGTGTTTTGTAATGGATTTTACATCACAAATGATAGCATTTGATTATAAATTTAGTCACAAAATGAGACTTCATGGACAAAAAATCTAAAGAAATGCCCGGGTACAATAAATTTTATAATAGTCTATTTTTTTAATCATACTTTCAAATTTTATAAATAAGATTATATTCTTTTACAAACCCGAAAAGTCTTACGTGTAACTTATAACCAAGAGATTATGTGATGTTAATGTCTTGAGAGCAAGGATTCCGCGTCGGTGTCTCGGTGAATGTCTTATTATCATCCATCCGCTGGGAGCCCGGGGGGAGCAGTGCGCGTGATTTTTTTGATTAATCACCCCAGAGGGGCAGCATGGTAATTCGATACTGCGGGCGACGGGGCGAGCTAACAAACCAGGAAAGACGAGAGCGGGAAAGTGACGTATGAACCGACGGCAGAGCGGAAGAAGGGAGCAATTATTATCCATGTGGGGCGGGGGATGGGGCCCACGTAAATGTTGTTAGCTGCCGTCGGTGCTGTCTTGTCCTCCACTCCACTGCTGGCACTACTACTGGATTCCACTCTCGAACCCCATTTAATTACTTAAATTACCTGTTATTTAGTATTTTCACCCCGACAATTTTCCCGCCAAATGAGAAGCCAGTGAGTGAGCAGGCAGAGGGGCTCAGTTGCGTGAGCATGATTTAGACGTCCCCTGTTTTTTTCTTCCTTTTTTTTTTCTTTTAAATCTTGGAATTCAATCCCACATCTATTCCCATTACATTTTCTTCATCTCCCCCCACAACCAACTGTTAGTGCGTTGTAGTACTGTGGTACGTTTCCACGGGCTCTGAGCCTCCCTGTTTTGCCATCCTCCTCGTCGTCGCTGCATTTTACTGTCTCAAGCACTGGATGGTCAAATTTGTATGCATCCCATTTCATGTTTCACCCAACTGAGAAGGCTCTCGGACATCGGGCGATCAGTTGAGTTGATATGCTCAAACGAAAGTCGTGCGGGCTCGCTGTCGACTGTCCCGATCGGAGCAATGCGACCCGGTTTGGCTGGTTCAGACATGCCAGGGAGAAATTCTAGTTACAGTGGCTCATAATGGAAGAGGGGTGATGTCCACGTAAGTGTAATGGTGCTAGAAATTATGTGAGACTATACCTGCCATTCCGCCAGGGCTGCCCAAAAAGCCAATTTCTTAATTCCCTCGATTGATTGAGTCAGATGTTTGGTTGGAGTTGGCTGGAATTAACAAGCGCTCTGCAGATACAGTCACGATGTGCGTAATGAGAATATTAGAGATTAAAGCAGCCAGCATGAGTATAAAATGGATCGTCTGAAAGTGCAAACATAAGAAGTACAATTCGTTTCGAGAAATAAAATAGAGATGCACACTAGACAATGCATTTAGTCGTATTCAAATTCGAACAATACAGGAACTGATAATGAACTTCCTATCCCTGCCTGGCCCCTTCTTTAATCAGACTGACTGACAAGCTACACATTATTACACAAAGCACACCATAATATATCACACGCACACATACATAAACAATACATGTTCTTAGTGTCCCTGAATGAATTAAACATATTCATTCCATGATGTATTCGTCACTAATTCATAATCTTCAGGAGGCCTATATGAAGATCATCTGCTCTGCCCTACCTGTCAAGATGACCAGCTGCCCCTAGAAGAACACCACATGGAGAACACCTGTGTCTGCCTGATCAGATTAGGAACTGGAACGGATTGAAGCACAGGTACTTGTTCTGGTGTCTCTTAACCCTCCCATTACCCTTCTGGCTCCCCTCGGAGTTCGATGATGATGGACTGGCTTCATGGAGATTTGGAGAGGGATTCTCCTGACTGCACTCCCCTTTCTTTTCTTTGCCTTTAGCTGAACTGGTAGAAGGAAGATCAGTTCTGTGGGCCCCTTGGACAAGCAAGCTCCTCGGTTGATTGATGATCAATGCTCCTGTTGGGCAGTAAAATAATGCCAATATGAGAGACTCGCTTATGGAGCAGATCATGTATTTACAAAGGACTAAAGGAAGGCTTCTTGCAACTTAAGTTGTAATATTGAAGAAAAACATAAAAATTCTTGCCAGCTTTCCCAAACCAATGAGCCCTCCTTCTCTCCTTACCAGAGGAGTTCAAAAGGAAATGAATGTCAAAGTATAAGCATGAATTTGTAATCATCATCCATCAAGACTAGCTTATGCACTACCAAACAGCTTGAAATATTGTATTCATGGTACCTGAAGCAGCTATTCTTGTCATGTCCCTATCTGGTCCATCAGAAGCAGTGGTGTTGGGAGAAAAATTAATGCCCCTACTCTCAGGGTTACAATCTTTTCTAGGCTCCGAGTCTTGCAAAAGGTCTAAGGAGTCAAAACATTCATCTGATGACATTGTCAGACAACTTGAGTTGTCTGAACTAGACGATGGAGACCCTGGAGTTCCAAGGTCCCTTAGCTCCAAGTAATCACCCCCTGAGATAAAATCATTCTCTGGAAGATTTTCTGCAGCAGGATCAGTTGGAGCAGGACCAGTTGGAGGGGCCTCTGGTAGGCCCTTCTCAGATTGTTCATGTTCCTACGGAGCAAAAGAAAAATATTACCAAATGTTATCACAATGATAATCAGTTCCCAAAAAAGAAACAAGACAGTGCAGCAGGATCTACATCTTATTCAAGCTAATTTTATAACTCAAAGAACGGAAATAGAAGAATTAGAGGTAATTGAACTTTGAAAGTTAACAGAGGACCCAACAAATGGAAGGATTGAAATGATAAAACTAGCATCGATGCAAATTTAGTGACAATCTTATAAGTTTGATGTTTTTGCAGCAGATAAGAGATCGAGTATATGCAATCAAAAGTTCAGATGCTCAGACTTGGGCACCTCTGAGGTTACATCACATAAACCAAAATATCAACCACCACATAAAAGGGAGCCATTATCGACAGCTAAGACTTGTCAAGAAAGAAGATCCATAGACCTGGTGATTGCTGGTGGATCCTTTCTCAAAACGACTGTCGTTATTAATCAAGACCGAGGGGATTGGATGATGACTCTTTTCAACTGCAGAGTCAGCATTACCGTATTTCAACCCTATATATTCGTTGGTTGGGGCTTCAACAGACCGAAAGACCCTGCAGAGCAAACTGGTTTCATTCACATTGACATCATGAATACTCTGACCTAATTTTTTGGGAGTTATCTTAAACTCCTGCATCACCCAATCGGTTTTCTCCCAAGAATGAGGAGTTTGCTCTTCAAAGAACTCCAACGTTGTCCTCCAGCCATTGATAGCATCGCCCGAGAAAACATGACAAGGCTTCCCTTTGGGTTTCCAAACACCACCTACTATTGCCACTCTCTCCCCTGAGGGAATATAGTACCAAATTTTATCTGCATGCAGAAATGAACCCAGAAAATAGAGAATCATCACTGCAAAGCATAAAAGTTCAAATTCAATAGACTTTAATTTGGAAAAACTGAATATACCAGGTAAGTTTTCCGGCCTGTGGCGGTATGGATTTACTCCTTTGATCACATTTCTGGGAAAAGGGAATCCACATTGCAAGTCGTACAGATGCATTATGAGCTCATCATTAGCACAGTTATAGTCAAGGTCTGCTAGAGGGGCAGCTGCTGGAGGACACATGGTGTTCTAAGGAAGGGCTTCAACCTGGCGAGTGAGAATAGGGAAAATTAATCTAAGGAAGAAACTGAACAAATGCAAGCCATAGATATGCAGACAGCCTTTTCCACGTGCACCTTGTTTTAACTTGTGATCCAGGACCCAATTCATGGTCCAGAGAAATTGCATCAGGGCGGCTCAGCTAAGGAGCAGATTACATGCCATATTATCAGTTTATGAAGCATATTTAGTGAAGTGGCCAATTGAAAAGGGAACACACGAGCTCAAATTGTCAGAAGATGAAGATCCAAGAAAAGACCAAACAATACTAAAGATAACGCTGACAACCCCTGAACTATCCAATTCTATCATCGGTGCTAATCTCATAGCTTGTGAGCTTGGTCAGGAGCAGAATAAAGCAGAAATCTACAGTTTAACTGACTGAACTTTTCGAATATGGACAGACCAAAGATTACAGAACTCCAAAGTAGAAACTCCATCTCGAACCAGTTGTACTAACTCTGCTGTCCAGTGAAATCAAACAAGAATTTCCACCTCAAATGACTGGACAACAGCTCTGCAAATGAATGCACAAAACACAATTCGAGAAAAATAACATTGATCTTTGACCAGTTGACCCCAATTTCCAGATTTCAAGGAGATATATCATCGGCCCAAAACTAATTGCATGTGAGAGTGGCCAAGAACAGAGTAAAGTAGAGATCTTTAGTTTAATCAACTATAACTTGCGACATGGGATGAACCAAAGATTGCGAGAGCTCCAAATATAGAAATCCCATGTTGAAACGATCTCAAATGAAAATGAAAGAGCAAAACTCGAGCTGGGCAATCCTAGGGAAATCGAATCTCCGCAAACAAATGGAAAAACGAAATCACTTTTCAGGGGCAATCGGATTGAAATCTGGCCCAATCGACCCAATCCACTGGATCCCAAGGAAGCAAATAACAGTGAGGTCCTCTCCGACCAGAGCACATTTTCTCCAACACCAACAGACTCCAATCCAACCCGATGAATGGACTCGAACTGGTAAAAGCTACACCGCGAGAAAAGAATCTAAGAATGGTTCACGATGAACTGGAGGAGTCTGAGAAGTGTACCTCAGATGGAGAGGACGGGGAGGAGGAGCAAGTGAAGAGCCAGTCCCGACCTCATTTACGTAGCGGCTAATAAAGAGAGGGGGAGATACATATATATAGGCTCTATCTGATTGACGCGACCATGGTTAGGGTTTAACCCCGCACGCAGTTTGTAGCGGCAGTGCCAGTAAGGCGGAGGAAACCTGACAATACTACATGAGAACGGTGAACGCAGCGAGGATCATTCCTAAAATTTCTGTAATTTGTCATAATTATAATTAATTAATTCTTATTTGCTTTAATTTAATCAGTAGTGATCGTTAATAAGATAGGATTATCGGAAATTTTGCGTGCTGATCCCTGGCTTGATCCCGATTCCGTTCACATGCCATGTGGGGAGCTCTCAGTGGCTGGCTCGCGTGTATTATGGTGAAGTCGTGGGGCCCAGCTCTACGCTAGTGTTTGGAAAATTTGACTGGTGCCATCGGATAAGGTGGAGAGAGAGAGAGGGAGAGAGAGTGAGAGAGCTGCTGTCTGTCTGGTCCAGTCCGTGGAGCGAGCTGTGAGGGAGGGCAGTGACGGATACACGTGGCGAGCTGAGGTACGATGTTTCCGTCACAGCAAGTTATCGTATCATTGCCCTCTTTGACTTTTTCCATAAAAGCTCAAGGAGCTTCCCGTTTCCTTTATTTTTTTTTTGGTGATTGCAAACTTTTCGTAGTAATGAGATTCCTTTTTTATTCCTTTATTTTCATTTATTTCTATCTTTTTAAATATGCAAATATGTTTTTTTAATGCAAAATTAATACTCACAAAGAATGCACTCTTAGCCTCATTCCCATATTGCTCGAATGTTACTAGGTCAAGATTGGCAACTTACATGTCTGACCAAATCGGGAGATAAAACGAGAATATTTGAACTTCGGTTATGGTAATTTCTGAAATCGATCTCCCTGCCGGGGAAAATGACGGGACAAAAAGAGAGCTACCGCAAGGTCGAATGGGGCACTCGAACCGTGGTTGGCAATTGCCCCGCCCGCAATTAGCAGATTTAAAATAAATAAATAGTTAAATTAATTAATATGGACCTTCCCAGGGAGTCCACCACCGTTTTGCGTCACTAGCTTACGTCATGCATTTGACCGCCCTTCCATCCAGCGTGGCTGCTCGGGTTGATGTCGAAGCAACGCGGTCTCTGGAATCGACTTCTCTGCTGAAAGAGAAAAGCCCGGTTCAGTATGATGGCCAACCGCTCCGGCTATGGGCCCCACCGGTCCATCCCCATCCCCCGGTTCAATTTATCCGGATTGGGCAGGGCACGCAAGTCAATGCAATGGTAGGGCGCCGGGTAGGAGCAATTATTCGGTACGTGCAGGTCGACGACGATAGTGTAACTCTCTCCAATTGTTTGACATTACAAAGAGAGTTTTCTGTGTTTTTTGGTGATTTTCCACTTCGGCGGTGCATTTTTTGCTTTGCGCACTGTCCAGCTTCGACAGTCATCCGTCTTCCCTCCAGTTCCAAGCTCTTCCCATGGAGCCGCCGCCGCCGCCGGCACCGAAACCCCAGCCTCTCTCCGCTCCATTGCAGAGTCCCCGTGACAGCGACTTCCTTCTCCACCTTGAGGCGTACCTTGCCCGACGGGACGGCGTCGACAAGCTCCTCAAGATCTCCCGGTACGCCTCCAAGGTCATCCTCTCCTCCTCCGCCCTCCGCCCCAACGAGCCCCTACACAGCCGTCTCAAGAGCTTCGAGTCCAGTGTCGGCCTGAGCCGGAAGGCGTTTCGGCTCGGAAAGTTCGTCCAGGACGTGAACTCCCTCAGGGCCTCTAACTTCGGCTCCAGGCAGGACGCCGCTCTCGCGGTCCTCGCCTACGGAGGCGAAGGGCTCTACTATTTCGTCGAGCAGTTCGTGTGGCTGGCGAAATCGGGGCTGATCGACAAGGGCTTGCTTCCTAAGCTGCAGAAGATCAGCGCGTGGGCGGAGTTTGTTGGATACATCGGCAGCATCACCTTGAAAATTAGGGATTTGAGGGGGATCAGGGTGGACGAGGCGTGCTTGGAGTCATCGATCGAGATCGCCATATCCAGGGGGAACGCGCACAAGGAGGAAGACGAGAGGCTGAATAAGTTGAGGGAGAAGAAGCTGATGAAGAGGCTGTCGATCCTTCAGGATTTGGCCGACGGTTTGATGGCGTTGGCCGACATTCGGGAAGGGAAAGGGAGATTCTCAGGGCCACTACTGGTGTCCTGCGCCGGCCTCTTATCGGCCCTCATCAGTACTCACAAGAACTGGGTTTCCTGCTAGAAATCGGGAGGACGGTTTCTCGAGAAGGATCTTATTGGATTCCATTTCGAAGGTGGTACTTAAATCATTCAGATAACAAGATCTTGCCAGCAATAAAAATATGTTCTTTTCATACACAAAACAGAGCACTATCAGTTCCCTCTTACCGTACCTGGGGATGTGAAACAGATGTTACTGGTTCGATGTTCGTGGTGAAGTCCGTTTAGCTGGATGCTCTCTTTCTCGAGGAACTATTGGGTCAAAGAATTTTGCACAATGATCATTCATTAGTTCGGCAAGATTTCGTGATCTGCAAATCGGGGCTAATCATTCCTACTGTTCTTCATTTCACAATTTCATTTTCATTGTTCTGTCCTAGGGACAGTGGTGGATTAGCGGTTGAATCCTGCCTGAACGAATCCGTTAACGACTAGCGTAATCCTGCCTTGCCTTAATGTGCATGGTCGAAAGAGCCGTGTTGGACTATAATTTCTGGGGGCAAGAGGGCATGTCTTCGCTGAAGAAAGGCGTGTTTCTCATAACTCGATCAAGAATCGAGTAACCCCTTAAATTTGTAGTGGGAAAAATTTTGCCTTTTTTTTTTGTATAATGTAAATCAATTCGGATTTAGGGGAAAAGCAAGATGCATGCGAGTAACTGGACGACTCTCAAGAGGCCCTTTTTCAACTCGGAATCTGCAGCCTGTGCCTCCACGGAGGGCTACGGAGGAAGGTACCTCACGAACCGCAAGATCCCTGCCGCTGCCGCTGCCGATGCTGACGCTGAGTCCTACTCTGATCTGATCCCCACAGGTGGGCCCCACATTCCACCGAAGCTAACAATAGCGATTCAGCAGCTCAACTCGAGGGTCGTTCTCATTGAATCTAATGTGCACGCGTCAATGCCGGAAAGAATCTTAATCTTTAAATGTATCATGTAATACGTATCCTCGACAGTAAGAGCAAGTATCCGACAGATCGTACTGGTACGGCGTATCACTGGCCTGGCGGTGTATTGCTTGGTCCGTAAGGTCAGGTTTGCACGGCAGTGAAGGCGCCGGCCAGGAGAAATACCGTGCATGAAAGACCCCTTATCAATGAGAACTGAATCCAAACTCTTTTACAGGTCAAGAACAATGCACCGAACATCTCCTACTCAAAGGGTGAGGCCCGGGATGTCGTTGAGGAGCTGGTGAAGCCAGGAACAACTCAGATAGCTGCTACTGACACTACTATTTTGATGCCCCATGATTTGCTTCTAACTGCTTGGGTCTTGGTCTGTAGAAATTATCCCAGAACCGAGAACTTTCTTGCCCATAACCTAGCGCATTGGGCAAGAATCATCTAATTCTATTGGGTCTATTGCTATACGCCTTGATTCCATCGCATGCTCTTCAAAGGAATGAGGACATTGAATACACCCAAGTAGAGGCGCCTTTTGTATACTGCATATCTTAGTTGAATGAAAAGCACGACACTGATATTTTTGGCTAGTACCATAACGTTACAAACTAAGAACAAATGTTTGCCCTGAAAAAAATTCTATCATCCTTACTGCACAGAGTCGCATGTAGCAATAATCTCAACCTCCCCAAACTTCCAACAGCTACAGATGTTTTCACAACCACAGAAGAGTCTACCCAGCAGCTTGGAACTTTCAGAACTTGATTTGTTTAATATGCTGAGAAGGAAAAAACATATTTACGAAGAGGGGGAAACACCATCCTCAAGGTATGGTGAATCACCTCACCTTTCCTTCAGCGATCCATTGTTGGACCTTTTCAACTCCCAGGGCGGAAGACAGCCTCTCAACGGAGAGCGGAGGAAGAGGGATGAGGTTGACAACTGTTTCTGACGCATAGAGATGGAAGAAAGGCAGCTTAAGGTGCTTGTCAGCCTCCTCTTCTCACTCTCGTACGGCTGGCAGTTTGGATCGTGCTGAACAGCATTTATCTTTAGGGCTTCTGGAAGTATGCAATTGCAGATTGAACCTGCCAGGAGCAAATAAAAGACGAGCATCAGACTCATGATAGAATACTTCTAGTGGAAGATAATGAACTCTACACTTAAAATTCGCACCAAAGAAAGATTGTCATTAGGATTTGGCTATGGGATTAAACATACAACGGAGATTCTAGCAGTATCCCCATCTTGATTAACCTGAAAGAAATATATTGCTAGTACCTTAAATTTGCACCATGAATATGTTGAAAATTATGCAAAATCTCCAAAGACTTGGGAACGTGGAAGGTGATTAGTTACCTATTCTTGCAAGACGATTCACCCATTTGGGAATTGGTTTTCCAGTGAGCTGATAAGAGATGTCCTGGCAGAAGTGATTGCAATTCTTGGAGATCAAGTGGTATGTGTCTCCATTGTAGCTCGCTGCTTGGTGCTCCATGAACTGCCTCACCTGGATTGGGTCTAAGCTTGTGGTCCCAATGAATATCGATTTCCTAAACTTGAATCCTGGGCATTGCCGAGGTTCGACCTCAAAAACTCCGCTGCTCGCATAGTCATGAGCTCCAAATGCATATTCTACACCATGAACTGCATCACAAGTGGAGATTATTAGATTCAGTGGTACATTTTATCTGAAACAAATAAAAGGAACGGAATCCTCCTAGAGTTTTCTCCTTTTGCTAAAGGAGATGCATCAACAATTTTGAAAGCAGATTGAACTGGCAGATTCAGCTGCTTGAACCAGCGAGGCTAAGTTATCTATTCCATAACAATGTTACAAGGTCAAAATGTGGAGAACTCAGACAGTTAAACCACAGGTTAAATGGTAGTTCTAGATTTTAACTGTAAGCAAACAAAGCAATGATGTAAACATTAAACTTACGGATGAACATTGTACTCCACAAGAAAGTGATTATAATGTGACTATACATGGAGCTGAATCCTGTAAGTGAGCTTTGCCGGCTACTAACATGGAATACAGATTTAACTTTTAACATATTTATCTTGATATTAATGATGACCACTTGGATTTCACCATATGATTTTATGACACTGCTCCTTATCAACATCTTACAGTTCGACATATTTTAAATAAGTCTTGCCTTGTATCTTTTTCAAGAACACTTCTTTGTATGGTTCACAAGTCCCAAAAAAATGCCAGCCTAACAAGTGAAAGTATAATGAAGAGACAGAAGACAAATATTAAAAAAAAAAATATTGGAGACTAATTTATCATCATAGATTGTTTACCTTCAACACCAGAGTGAAAAATTCCAAGGCCTGCCCAGTAAACATATCCATTCATCGGTGTCAGATCATATACGTTTAGATATACTGGCGTGTTGCCTGGACCAAATTTAACTGACTTGGACTTCGGAAGGAAACAGAAACGGGTGGCTGATTTGTCCCTTAGTCGCGGAGGCACAACAGACTTCCATCCTTTCTTTGATGCCAGTTTCATTATTTCTTTACAGAGTGAGACAGGAAACTTTGTCAGGGCCTGCTTTTGACCTGTACACACTGGAAGCGAATTGAGTGGAAGAATTAGGACTTCTACACTGGATAGACATTAATCAGATGACATGAAAACAGAATGTGAGCTTAAATGAAGAGAGCCCAGCGAAAAAGGTAGCTCCACCACTTCCTTATCATTTACAGGGTGAATTAATTAGATCTAAGAAGTAAGAAAGGAGAGATTTGAAGAGTAGACTATGGATGAAAAGGGTAAATACCATATTGTTGTAGCATCAAATGGGATGAGACAAAAGCAGCTACAACATTTTCCAGCATTTAATTCCCATCAATAAGAACCAGGCAGACAGACAGACAGAGAAACTAAATAAACGAGAAGAAAGGATAGCTAGTGGATACACATTAGCAAGCAAATTACATAGCTCGAGCTTGTGTTCCCAACTTTCGGTACAAAACAGTGAAACTTTTTAACTTTGTCCCATGAAATTCTTTCCTACACAAACTTTGGATATTGCCTTCTCTTCAGGACAGAGGTCAATACAACTATTGCAGAGCAAGAAATACCACATAAATCTATGTCTCCTTGCAGCAACTCTATGGATCATTCTCATATCAATTAGCAGCCAAGCCAAGTCATTCTTGTTTCACGCCATATCAAAAAATTTAAGTTGAGAACTCAAACAGTCTATCAACTATATACCAAGGAAGTGGCCAATTTTCTCATAAATAGGCAGATGATAAATTGAAAATTTTCTAGCAGAAAGTTGAGAGAAAATTACGATCTCTTCAGAGACTAAGGAGCTGAGGGCCTCTCTCTCTGTTTTGATCAAAAGGCTCATGGCTTAAAGCCAACTTTTGTTATCCAACATAGACATTGCAGGACCATTTGATGATGAGTATCTCGTTGTAAACTTAGAAAAGTAAAAGAACAATGATGAGTGCTGTGCATGTCTTCTATTTCACGGGATGCAAGGAAAGAATATGCAGACTTGTCAACTTATAGCATTTAAGAACTGCATCAAAAGTGTTGACTTCGCCTTTGAATAATAATTAGGCCATGGTAGTAAGATAGAACCTGAAATGGCCAATTAAAGAAAACTTTTTAAAAGCTTCTCAAATACCAACAAGGGCTGAGGAACAAATAATTGACAATGACACTTTCAGCCCAAAAATGATTGTGCACTGGCGATCATTACAGGTTCAAAAACCACCAGTAGTTGATCGTATATCGGTCATGACGTTCATTACCTTCATGAGTATCTTAAAGTTGAAATAGGAAACAACAAAACACTTTCCAAACAGCACTACAAGGAGCATAGATATAGAAAGACGAGCTAGTCTTTAGCAGAATTGGATGTTAAATGGAGCGGAGCCATATCGCAAATACCATAATATCTCATTTTTTCAGAATAGTTACCAGATACGGAGGCAAAAAGATCTAATAAATTCCCCCAAAATTTTCCTGAATTGAAGGGGAGAACATAACTCGTCGCATTCCACGGAGAAACGGAAGTGGTGGAAACTAAAGAAAGAAGCAATCTTATCAAAGACAGCAAGGATCGACTTAGATCTAGACTCTGGAAGCAGAGATCACTAACTTCAGAATGCACAAAGTAACAGAGACCAAGTGTTCCAAACTACATTTCGGGGCAACAGATCAGGCGAGCGAGAGGACAAATTCATAAGGAGCACAGAACCACGACTGTAATGATCTCGAACCCCCGGCGCCACTTCAAATTCAGTTGCAAGTTGCTCAACTCGACTACAGGGAGGAACTTCAGGGGGTCGATAATTTGCTTACAGATTCAGAGGAAGCCATGAGAGCCCAGCACGAAAGATTCCGCAGAGAGCACTACTCCAGGGCAGACTCCGCGCCCGTTGGGTTCTGAACAAAGAAACCCAGCCCACCTCGTCTTTCTGACGAAAAAGGACAAAACAGAAATGAAAATGGGGGAAATTGCGAAATTTCGGCCTCTCACAGTCACGGAGAGAGATCTCTTTTCTTTATCTTCCTCAAGAAACTCTCTCTCTCTATCTGCAATTATATAGGGGTCCATTCCTACCAAAAGAAAAAATTATGCAGGGGTCCAAGAAAGGACAAGAAAGAGAAGGAACAAAGAAATATAAAGACTTGGGCTTTCCAGATTTCTTAAATACCGTTAAAGGTAAGAAATTTTAAGATGAGATCAAATTTAAGCAAGACAGTAACCCATAATCACTGACGAAAAGGAGAAACTTTCACCAAAGAGGCAAGGACGGATCACATGCGGATCCTTGTGTTTATGATTGGTCAACAAATTTGTCCTTCAAAGAATTTTGCCGCGGAGGTAAGCCAATTGGTGTCCAATCGTCTTGCAAATTGGGCCCCAAGTCATTGAATCATAAATTCAAAAGAAAATACGGTAAGAATTCATGAAACTAAAATCAAATTCTAGCAGCCCCAAGAAAAACCCAGCAGAATAACATATCCAAGCGCATGTCTGTCAGCATGGGTACTGCCTTCGGCCATGCAGAAAATGCGTGGTGACCGTCGGGATTAACAATTTCACAGTAGAATAAGAATGATTCAAGGAGTAAAGGGAGCGGAAAAATATTAACAGATTACGAGAAATAGCTCTGGCATAGATCAGTCCAATGCCAACAGGCAAAAAGGTCAAGAAGTGACTAATTTGGCCATAAATTCTATTGAATAGCTTAAAGAAGGCCCTTTTTCTTTTGGATAAATGAAGTGACAAAATTCCCATATTAAAAACGGGGCGCGCTAACAAGGTAGAAAAATAATTGCAGAGTCACAGTCTGAAACAGGGCTTGGGAAGAAGCAAAGCAAGCCGAACAGGGAGTTTCATAATTGTGATCCATCTGAAGATGGGGGCACCACATGGCATTTTCCGTTTCACCCATAGACGATAGCACGTTAAAATTGGAAGTAGATGCAGACTCCTGAAGCCCGCGTTCGAAGGGGTCATGTGGAGGGCTCGGCTAGACAGTGAACTCGGATCGTTTGCGTGTCGAGAAACGTCTTAGCTTTTCCGTTCCGTCCAGCAACGGGAAAAGCATACAGGGCTGGTGGGGACAGAGAAACTGAAATGAAGATGCAACAGAGCCCATCAGGAGGCCACGCAAAGATCGGTCCGGCCCGGCCCGGGCATGGCACGGGAAAACCGTACATGGGCCAGGATTTTCCCGCCCATTGAGAGCGCGAAACACGAAAAACATTTCTAAAATAAAAAAATTATAAGAAAATAGGAGAATTTTGGTTAATTGTGTCAAAATAATTATATTTTAGTATTATATTAAAATTAACAGATTAATTGGACAGTTCTAGCATGTAAAAGCTGGATCGTAAGTCCAAAATTGTTGAATTTCTTTAAAAATAATTATTTGCTTAGTTTGGGTCGGACCGAACGGCCCAAGACATGAAACAACCGTGTTTGGACTAAGTTTTTCGGGCTAACCGAGAAGTTAGGCAGCAGCAGCACGCCCCGAAAATGCATTAGGCCCCCCAAATCGCCAGGCCCTACCTATCAGAGAAGTTAGTCCGATTACAAGAGAAGAAGCTCTTCAGCTCAGGGCCCGTCTTCATGTGAAGGAAGGAAGGAAGGAAGGAAGGAAGGAAGGTATGAGTATGCTTTTTCCAATGCCTTCAGCCTTTGAAGTCGAATTTTGGATTCAAATCATGAAGTGTCCCCTCCTGCAATTCCAGAGTGAAAAGAAGATTCTTATGATTGAACTTAAGGCTTCGTTTCTTGTAGAAGCAGACTCAATTCTGTCACTTCTTTTTTTCCCCCCCTTTTTTGACTGCCCGTTGTCCTTTCGAATGAAGAAGGCTGTCACCCATATGCTCTCCCGCAGGACTGTTGATTCAATCACCAGGAGAGTTTCACCTCAATACCATTTCCCGGGAAATTACTGCCGACCAACTTCTCCGGCGCGCACGATGCCGGGCATCCTTCCTTCGGATTGATTGCGAGATGCAATCAGACGAGTAAGGAGCTGGCTGGGGGCGTACTTGAATCGTATAAACGATGATGGAGAGTCGATTGCGGAGAGCACGGAACATTAGCGTTGACAACTGCACGCTTGGTTTTTCTTTTGGGTAAGAAACGGCTGCCAAAGACACGACGACAGTCCTTGGTCAGGACCAGGTCCGGCCCAGCCCAGATCGCAGGAAGGAGCCGAATTCTCACTTCTGCCCCCAAAATCAATAATGCTCTGTGATTTAAGGTCATCGCAGCAAGGAAGTCGTCTGTATTTGGAAGGGGAAATCAACAACAATGTAGCTGATCGAGCCGCCCCACCACGATGCCGTCTGCCAGCTACTATCATGATAGGACACGTAGACACCCTTCTTTGGATCCCACCTCATCCCTTATCTAATAAGGGGAGCTACATCTACGAGTCTGGTGTGGAAGGAAGCGAAACTGAGTCTGAAGGGAATGCCGGAAGTCATCCGCTCCCCCACCTCCATGTTCTCAATTAAGTTGGCTGAGGCTGCTGCGTCGGTATGGGGGCGCAGGCGTAGCAGCCCCTCATGTGGTGACAGTACGAGGGCCGGACCCAGTGTGACGTGCTATGGAGTCGAGTTTCCATCCGTGGAATAGCGACGTGAATACCTTCACACACACGGCTAGACCCACCGAGGCCCGTGCGAACGCGCAAGTTGGGAGTCGACGAACATGTGGGCGTCTCACTTTGCACCGGATGCAGTGCTTTTGCGACGGTAACATTTCTGACCCATGGAAATAACTTCAGACGGTGACAGGAGGAGGGGACCGGCACATTGCCGTTCACCTCAGCTGTCCAGCCGTATGTCACCACCATCATCATATCACCATTAGTAGAGCAACCCGAAGAAGATCATTTTCGAGCAGAGCAAAGTCGTCTCACCACCGTCCTCCATGACTTTGCGAAGACCTGAAGCAATGAATCTTTAGAAAGCGAGCACAAAAAGTTCCGGAATCGAGAGACAAATCTCTCATTCCTTAATCTAAAGAATGATAAAAGCTGCACTTGGTTTTTCGCTCAGGGCTTCAACAAATACATACAGATTTAACAAAGGAAGCTGTCCGACAAATTTATGAACTCTAATAGACTACTAAACAAAATCGAGATGTCTCCATGGACGCCTCCCTGGCTTGTAATTGGGCGAGAGGGTAGAGCTTGAATCCTCTTCCCACAATGTAACTGCTAAACTAACAATCTACACCAGTGCACATATCGTAGACAAACAGATCCTCACCCGTTATCGAAAAGCCCAGCAACTATATAAGTCTCTAGCTAAAGAAAGGATGGTCTCTGGTGGGCTCTCCCTCCGAACTCTGACTCCCTCCTGATCCGCTGAATGAGGTGCCAGGAGCAGTTCTGAAACCACCTCCTAGTGATGGGAAGAGGGCCGAGATCCCGCTCGTGGTTGCCCTGCTGGAACCCACACTCAGACCAAGAAGATCGAGTGTCATGGGCTTGGTGCCAAACAGTGAAGACTGGTCCATCATGAGACCTGACATGCTGGTGCTCTCCTGAGATGCCAAGCCAACACTGAACCCATGACTACAGGTGGAGGCTGCAGTGTCATTACTAGAGGACATTGCTAGCCCGACACCATGTAGCAGGGTGGAGTTTGAGGCAGCTGCCCCGATCTGGGCGGCTTTCTGGAGAAGCGCTGTGGCGGACATGGCAGGCTGAGGAGAGGGGCTATAGAGGTGAGAGTTCTGCTCTGGCCTCGAGAAGATTGGTGATGCAGTGCCTGATAGGAACAGTGAGAGCGAAGGCAGTGAGCCTCCTTGTTCAGAGACTGCTTGGGAGACCATGTTAGGGATCAAAGAAGGTAATTCCTGGGCCATCGTTGGTGGTGGCAGCAGCTGGGTTGAACCCACATATATATTGCCAAAGTCTCCATCGCTGCCGCCAGTCATGGTAGCTCCAGCAGCAGTATCAGTGACTGCTGGGTGTGGTGCCACAGCTGGTGCTGATGGTAAAAGTTCGGTGGCATTCTCGGGCAAATCTATGAAGACCAAACAAGGCAATGCTAAAGTAAAAGCAACTCCTCAAGGGGGGACCTCTAGGAAAGGGAAATCGAGCAAGATCCCAAAAACGAGAGGGAGAAAAAGAAACAGCAAAAAGGAGACTATCTTTTCAAATCAAGCCTTTTCAAGTCCTTGCTGGAAGGAACTAATGCCACCATAGCTTGAACCGTCATAACTTTTCTACAAAGTGTAGATGTCCGACTGAATATGAAAAAGCATCAACAATTTCGTCCTTTAACCCCGGACCCCCTCCATTTCTTGCTTTCCCACCACCGAGAGATCAGCAACCATACCGGACATAATTGAGAAAACTATTAAAATCATTTTACAGGTCTTCATTTATAGAAAACAACAATTTCATTTTAGTTTCATAATCTCAGCATTTCACTATCCTGTATGCTCTCCTTAAACTTAGCTAAAAGATTTGTAAGCCAGCCACCCGCAGAGATCTACCATCAAGTTAACTAAACTATGCAAGTGTGCATTAGGTAACAACTAACTACAGAATCCAAAGAGAAAGATGGCCTCGAGCATTGACGTTGCCCTTACCTAGGACCATAATCATTAAAGCTCATCATATCCTTTATTCCCCTCCACTGTTTTATTATGTAAAAACTATTAAACTACTAGATCCAAAAACCAATTTCTCTACCTCTTTGTCAACGCCAACCACTCCTATGTCCATGAGAGCGACAAGAAGACCAGACAAGGTTAAGTATATTTAGAACACCAGTCCATGGATCTAAACCAGCCTTGAATCGACTAAATGTTCTTTAAAAAAAAATTGATGAATTGACCTATTGCAAACACAGACACAACTGTAAGTCTTGAAGGTATTGTCTATCATTTTACCTGAACTTTGAATGGACAGAACCGGGGAGACCACGGCCGTGGATGGAGTGAGTGGTGGAGATGGCGTTGAAGCCACATCGCTGGAGGCTTTTGCTGTAATAGGGTTCCCCGCAGATGGCTGCACCAAATTCTGAGCCCTCGAGCTCTCCTCTGCAAGGGCATCACAAAACGCTCGATGGGTAATGAAGCTGTCCCTCCTGTTTCAGCAGCAAAAGAAATACCAGATCATCATCCAAGTCAGTAAAAGAGATTGACAGAGTGGAGAAATTCTACACGCATAGCATGAGATCCCATAGCATTACACATGTTATTGAACTGCAGAGAATGAAATGGCCAATCCAGCAACTTCACTCGTAAAGGCTGACAAAATGCTTATAACATGAGATATGAGAATGCGCAAATAGCTAAAAAATCAGATAGTAATTTCCGGGCGGCCGATTAGCAAGGTTGACACAAGAAGCAGCAGGTAAATGCAAGTGGAAACGGACCTTGAGAACAGGGTCCCGCAGTCGCACTTATACTCCTTGGTGCCGCAGGTCTTCATGTGAGCTTTCCAGTCGGACTGGACTGCGTACTTCTTCGAGCACCGCTCGCACTTCCACTTCTTCTCGCCGTGCTTCCGGTAAAAGTGCTTCTTTATCCCAGTGAGGTCCCCGAGAGCACGAGCTGGGCTATGGTGGATGCACGAGGGCTCGGGGCAGACGTAAACTCTCTTCCTCACCGGATCTTTCCCGCCAGTCCTCTGTTTCAGCTTCCATGGCAGGTTGTGGCCCCTCCGGTGCAGCTGAAGGTTCTGTTCACGCTGGAACCCCTTGTTGCAAATCTCGCATACGAACCGGTTCGTAGCCAGCAGAGTTTTTGGCGACAACGAGATCACCTCGGCGTCGGGATCTGAGGAGTTACAGAAAAGGGTGTGGATCAGGTTAAAAAAACAGCCAACACACAGAAAAGGAGGGGGGAAGATATTCCTCTTCGTGTCGGAGAAGTTCCATTTTCATCATCTCTCTCTGTTCTCCGACTTCGTTTTGCGGGAAAATGGACAATAGAACAGAATAAAAAAAAGGCCCTCGTGTTGTCAGCAACAGCTTTTCGCGACGAAAGACGAATACGGAAGGGAAAATGGTGTCATCCTCGCCGGTCGAATACGGAAAATTTCAGAGTAGGCAGGGAGTTTATGTCAAGTAGAAAGCCATCCGGGAGAGCAACTTTCGCCCGACGAAGAGGAGAGGATGATGGAGCTTCGACGGAGTTATTTTCGTACTTTCCCCGATTTATAACCTGGCATTCCGGGGAGGTTGCGCTTCTTCTTGGCCGGCAGCTCTGACTGAGCGGAGGCGGAGGCGGAGGCGGTGGCGACCTCCGCTGAAGCTGAGGAGACCGCAAAGGACGACGAGTTCTCCATTTCCGGAACCAAACTCGACCCTGATTCCTACCGCGAGCCAGAAAACTCAGATGATTTAGCGGGAAATCGACGGACGGTCTGAAAAGTGATGAACAAAAGATTGAGGCCACGGCGAGCACGAGGAAGTGAGACAGTGCTGGGATTCAGCCGGTGGAGGTCACCCAAGACGGCGGCTCCATTGCTCTGACACCCGTAGAGAGCGACCAGAACACGATTACTGAGGATAGAGACAACGGAGGAGGAAGCAGCAGCAAGTGGAGGAGAGATTTAAATACAGTCAGTAGGAGTACTTATTATCCTTTTTTTTTCCTAAAAAAGCAGAGATTAAATAACACAAGTAATATTTATTATTGAAAATAAAATTTGAAAAAAAGCACAGGAATTTTTGTTGTCGGTGGTTTTTAGCCATTTTACTAGTTGACTTACAGTGGCGCCGGATAATCTTTTGATAATCTAACAACATATAATTACTCAAAGTTTAAATTTAAAACTTGTTGAGGGTCATTATTTGAAAATTAATTTATAATTTTAAACTATATGATATATTATTTAGTTAATTAATTAATTATTAAACGTTATTAATATAAAAAAATTGTTGATTGAATGGTAAACGGTACTTCCCTCCAGGAAGAGGTAATTATTATTCTAAGCAATCACACTCAAACTTTGGCTTCCTTGCAGGTAGGTTAAGGTGGCTGGTAGCACACCTACCTGAGCTGGCCGCCTTCCAGGGCCAGCAGTCAATCCTATCAGATAGCTATCCACCCGAAACTCACATGACCGTAACTGAAGGACCTGTCCGCATGCTGATCAATGACAGAGCGGCAGCTAACCGTGGTTGGGGTGGGGAGTTTGGAGAGGTTAACTTCTTGTCAGATGGAAGCCGGATCGGCCAAAGCCTTCATCAACAGCGAAGCCTGTGCGGGATATCCCACTGTCCACGTGGCTAAAAGTGCGAGCCGACGAGATCTGTCGGGCAGAAGTCGGACTAGGCGGTGCTTTGTCTTCTTCCTCCTGTCCGTGTCACGGTCCCGGTCCCCGCCCTGTATATTTTATCTTCCCTACTTTCCTTCTTTTTTTCTAATTCTTGGCTTTTTTTTTTGCAATATAGATTGATTGATTTGAATATTTTTAAATAATAAAAAACACGATTTTTTTTCTATATTTTCATATGTTATCATATCTCATCGTTAATCATCATCTATGTCATTTATCCATCCGTCCCTTTTTAAGTGTCAAAACATCTATTCGATCCACAATTATTGAACTCGACCTCCCTGTGCGTTTACGCACGGCTGGAAATTCCCAGTCATTGATGCAGGGGGAGGAGGACTCTTGCAGCAGCCAGGACGCGTCGGAGATCGACCCTACCATTCCGAGGGCCGCCATCACTTCCCATCTGGCGATTTTCAAATTGGTTAGGTTATTTCCATTCAAATTAATTAATATTTAGAAATTATTAAAATATAGTTGATTTAATTCAACTTATATTAGTTTATTTAGAGATATAATTCTTATAATATTAATTTTTTATTTATAAAGGATCTCAAATTTAACATATTATTTAAAAAAAAAAGATATCGAATTATCTTAACAAATCTACATTGGTATAGGTGGATTGATACCACAATGTGATTCGCTACTATTATGTAATGTAATTATCTAATAAAAATTTTAAAATATATATTAAGTTTATTAATCGATGAAAAATTAAGAAAATATTAAGTATGCCATAAAAAATTTTAATGACCCATAAGAAATGCGACTATTTGATAAAAAAATAAAAATGTGTTGACATGATGCTATCGTCATATGAACTAGGTGACGGATAAAAGGTGAATTGCATATGTACTCCATAATGAATTAATCATTTATAAATATAGGTTGCCTATAATGAGAGTTTCTGTTTCTTGATTTGTTATTTGCTAATCTCTAATCACCATCCACTGTCCCCATTATCCGTTGGCTGCACCGACATATGCGGAAAGCCGCCCACGGGAGGATTATCTTCTCAATAGGACAACCGTGGCCTCATCTCCTACAGCCTATTTTATATAACGGTGGATTGATAACACGATAATACTTTTTTTGTTTGATAATTACCTTTTTCGGATACCGTTGAGATTTTTTTAAAATGATTTATTAGATATCTTTAATTTATAATGGTAACAAAATAAAACAAATTGCATTTTTGCCACTTGCAACGCCAGCTGGCTGCTGCTGCTGCTGCTTGCTAGGGGGAAGAAAGGAAGAAGGCAAGCTACAGTGCAGGAGACGGAGACGGAAGTGCGGATGACCAGATAAGGACGGCCGAGGCGATAAGGCCGAGGCGTTTTTCCTCGTGGGGCGGCTTCCGTCGGGATCACCTACCCGATCTCTGTCCGTAGCCACTTAGGGCGGCTTCTGTGGACTGGTTTTTTCATCTCATTGAGCTGGTTTTAAGTCAGTGAAAAATCGTATGTTACCACATCAATTTTGTAGATGAATTTTCTGGATCTGGTTTAAAAAATAATTGGAACATTATCGCGTATAATTAATCAGGAATTGGAATTGAATCCGGCCAATTATGCAATCATTAAGGAAAAAACTTTTCTAAATTTCATAATTAAAAATTAATAATGTGACTAGCGAATATACCTATAACAATGCATGATTATGACCAGCAAAATAAGCAATTAAATGTAATTACGGAATTCCGGTCGGTTTCGAGGGCCAGCCGGTTTATCTGGATCGGGGCCCAACTCTCTCGGGTGGATTTCCTTTACCTAGAAAACATGTAAATTTTATACACGGTCCAAAAAAAACTAAAATTTTTTGCCGGTATTTTCGGGTTCCGTTTTTTCCTTTCGCTCTTTTGGATTTGGTTTCCCGTTCAGGGCACGGTGTCCCCTGATAATCACGAAAGTGCCTCCTCCTGGGGAGCCAGACGGGGGCGGCGCAGGGGCAGTTCGGTCAAACGATCGCCAGCCGCCTCCAGGAACAGTAACAGCCACTTTTTTAATAATATTTAGTAATATAACAACCAACTCACCATTAATTATTAAATACCGACACAGAAAACTTTTAAATTTTAAATATTATTATATATTTCTCCCATCTCTCATACACTTTCCTTCGTGCGTCATTTTCCCAAATCAACTCTGTTGCATTACCTCAATTAAAAAAATAGTAATAGGAGATTCAATTCAATAAACGAAATACAATAAAATAATATAATATTTTTTAATATAAATTTAATAAAATTCATCGCTTCACATCCAATTTAATTAATCATATATTTACTTGTCGGTTGTTTACCCTCATTTTCTTCCCCGAGGGATCGAGAGCCTACACGCCATTTTGTGGGCTGCACTGGACGACAGCTGGGATCCATGCAGGGGGGGAGGTTGTGGCTGCTGGCTTTCGTCGCCGTATGGACACATACCATTGACCTGTGAGAGCCCAACTGGACTCCATAGTCCACATATGACACACACACACACACACACATATATATATATATAATATCGGATTTGGACAATTGACTTTGGGCCGTGCCGTTTTTTGGTAGTATCAAATTCAACCGGCGTTAGATTTTCACATGTTTGAAAGTAACTCAAGAAATGCTTGTGGCCTTGAAAAGCCGGCTGAATTAGGTTTGGCCTTTTTGGTTTTCTTTTCTGTTTTTAAAATATTAGTTATATGTTATTCTGAAATTTAATAAATTATAATTAATTATAATTTAAATTTAAAATGGAGTTATAATGGTATACCTATAAGGACAATGAAAAAATTCAATTCACTGCATTGCACGACAAAGGTAGTCCAGATCATGAGTGTGACACTCCATCTTGTGACGTGTCGTTTTGCCATTGGGCTCAAAGAGAAACGATGTCGTTTGATTCGCAAACTTTCTCCCGCCGGCGCCATTCTCCAATGGAATCAGTTCAGAATGGAAGCCGGAGAGGAGGAAGTTAGCCGCCCGGAGCCGGTGTTTAAACTAGTGTTTCTGGTGGTCAGAGAGGTCGCCGGAAAATCATTGAGGAGGACACGTCGCTGCCTCGATGGATTCTGCCCTTGCAAGCGCTTCTGCTATAACGGACCAGAGGCAGAGGATAGAGCAGTACAGGCACATCCTAGCTTCGGTTCTCACTTCGAACGATATTGTGCAAGCCAAGAAGTTTATCGATCACAGTAACTCTCCCTCTCTCTCTCTCTCTCTACTGTCTCTTCTTCATTTGTCTCAATTGATTACAGGCAGACTGAGCGGCTATGTTTCTCTTATTGACTTGCAGTGCTGTCGGATATTGTTCCATTGGTAGTTTCGCGGCAGTTGCTGCATAGTTTCGCGCAGGAGCTGGGAACATTGAACCCGGAGATCCAGAAGGAGATCGCTCATTATGCGTTGGCTCAAATACAGCCCAGGGTTGTGTCGTTCCAAGAGCAGGTTTGTTCCAGTCAGTGTTCGAGCAGTATGGACGTAATTTAACGAACAAAAAGCGTTTGAATTGAGCTTTTACCGGTTAATTGGTCTAATGCTCTGCTCATGATTGTTTTGTCCAATATTCTCTTGAATCGAGTTTGTTGAGTTTCATTTTCACTGAATTTCTTGTGAAATCAGTATAACGTTCCATCCCATCTGAATTTCAGGTGTCATTTATTTGAGAGAAACTTGCCGAATTGTATTAGTCTGAGCAGCAGTGATCGAAAGCTGCCCAAATGCTTAGTGGCATTGACCTAGATTCAGGAATGAGGTAGCAGAATGTGTCATATTATTGACACTGTGGTACCTGATGATTTTTCATTCAGAGGTGTGGATATCAGCTTTTCACCTGTTGCTAATTTATTCTCTGTTGAATCTCCGTGGGATCAGGATGATTGCTGATACATTCAGATTGTCAAAATGTGTGCAAATAGCCTGCCTTTATCTTGAGGTAAGCTTTTCTCGCAAATAATACTTCACTGGCAAACTCTTTTGGCTGTTAAAAGTATTCTGATATTGAGCTTGAACTTGGATTTGATGCTTAAGGTATTCTTTGAACACACTGTTTTATTTAAAAGTAGCTTGGCTTTCCCGTTGAGGCGCATATATATAAATCTTCGCCATCAGACTTTAAAAGAATACTAAGATCATGTTTTTATTAGGAGAGCTAAATGCGTCATCTCCATCTATTTATTGGCACTTCGATACAGTTGAAGTTGGTCTTGCTTGTGCCACGTATACGAAAATTGCAATCTACTTTTTGCTTGCTGCTTGCAGGATGATGATGCTTTTAATGCAGAAGCTTTCATCAACAAAGCCTCATTCTTGGTTAGCAACAGCCAGCATGAGCTTCTTACCTTGCAATACAAGGTTCATCATCATTTCGTATGGAATAAGAATGCTCAATATTACCTTTTGGAATTGATTTTTAACCTGGTAACTTATTCTCAGGTTTGCTATGCAAGAATTTTAGATTTAAAGCGGAAGTTCCTTGAGGCAGCTTTACGTTATTGTGATATTTCTCAGATAGAAAAGTAGCAAATAGTAGATGAGTATGTGTATCTATCCTGCTGTATGCTGTTTGATAAGTTCTGCAGTATTTATGACCATGTAGAATGTGGAGCTTCTAGAATTTTGCATTTGACAGATTTCTGTTGCATATATTATTTATAGTTAACATACTGAGGTCTAATTTCAGAGTCTTTGCTCCTGGAGCTTCTTTTAACAAGTTGATGTCTAGAATCAGTGATCTATAGATGTATTGATTTTTAGAAGATTGCTGTGGGGTCATGAGAAGTTTAAGTGGCTGGCTGAGATAAGTCTTGAATTATTAAGTATCAGTACTGCATGGATTAGACTAAATCCAAAAATCAAAGTAGCACCATCATTATTGAGGTAAAATATCTCATTGATTAAGCTGAAGATTAGAAAGGCTAGGTTTATGCCGTCTTCCTTTGATGAGAAGGAATTGGAAGGTTTGGGGTAAAGCATCTTATTGCTAACGGCCATATGAGATCTCATGTTGGTGTTAACCATTCGGGTGATTAGTAGCTCATGGAAAGCAATCCTCTAATTAGACCTGTGCTTTACCGTTTTGATGAGATAAAGTTGTTATAGTGAGCAAAAACTCGATATTAAAGACTTCAAATGTTTATGGCAGAGAAATTGATGAGGAAGCGCTCGAGCAGGCTTTATCTGCTGCTGTGATCTGTACAGTTTTGGCAACTGCTGGTCCACAGCGGTCACATGTTCTTGCTACTCTAGAAAGTAATTCTTGCCAATGAATTGAATACCTTTTTTGGAGTCTGATTAGCGTTTCTTAGCCTTTATGGCCACAATTGTTACTGAAAGCATGAGATCAAAGTGTATTTTGACCTGTTGTACGATCAACTTGAGATAAAACAACTCTTGCTTGTGGAAACTTTTTCGAAGCATACTTGTTTCTACCTAGTACAACGGTTGATTTTTTATCAAAGCAATTTACACCTGTAATGCACCTTATATCTTCATTCGGCCTTTTTATTTTTCAGGATGAACAATGCTCAAAGTTGAAAATATACCTGATATTGCAAAAGGTACTTCTTCGATCAACCCACCCTGTCAATTGTGTATATTCATGCTTTATTTGTTCCATGCATGAAGAACTCCGTCCAATGTTTACTGCATCAATTAATATGTCTTTCTGAGTAAATAATATTTGCTTGTAATTTACTAGGTTTATCTAGAGATAATTCTCAGAAAACCTGAAATTGATGCATTTGCTGAGGACTTAAAGCTCATCGGGTAATTCTCTGGATAACTTGTGCTCTGTATATCTTCTACGGAGATTATTGGTATATCTTCTACCAGAAAGCACTTTTACCAGACAACTTCACTGTTTTGGATCGTGCTATGATTGAGCATAATCTTCTGAGTGGAAGTACACTCTACAAAAACACAAGGTGTGGATAGTCTCTTTTCTGCTCCCCGTTTTCAAAGAGTGGCTTCATCAACGTAAGATTACCTGCTATTTTCATTGCACTCTTGTGCAGCTTTGAAGAACTGGAGACTTTGTTGGACATTCCTCCGCATAAGGCGAGTTCCTTCACACTCTAGGAGGTAATCTTTCATGCTAGATACTCTTCTATTTATTCATACAACGTTTGTACTCTAAGGATGAGTTGACCTACATAACAGGTATTTATAATTCTTCTGCATTTTATTATTTCACCACTTTGTTCTTCCTACCCGCAACAATGCTGTGGATTTAATCAAGTTAAAACTAGCCATTTTACTCTGTACTTCCATAAGTTACTTGTACGGCAATTCCTGGTTTATGCAGTCAAATTTTGAATCAAAATGCCACGTTCTCTGTCTTTCTCTCGAAAGGATCAATTGATCAGGTAAATGGCATCTATTTCTATGTCGCAAGGGAGTTTCCCAGAAAATGGCACATTGAGAAAAAAAAAAAAGGTCCCTCATGCCGGAGCTGTGATACATTTTGAGGATGACTCAGAGGAGTTGGAACAATGGGATCAGCAGGTCACTCTCACGCATTACTCTTTGCTCCAATTCAAACTTCAGTACTTAATTTTTTTCGGGGGCAAATTCCATCATGAGGGTCCACTTTTGTAACGCCAAAAGTGATTCCCAATTCTATGTACGTTTGAAGACTGCTATTTGAAACAACTTGAAATGGTTCAAAGCAGGTTCCCCTCGGTGGAGTTCAGCTTCTTTTCTAGCTCCTGTGAATTCTGTTGGATTTTGAGAAGCCACGTTCATGTTATTATCACTGATGGTTGCAGATTGTAGGAGAGTCTGCCAGGCCATGAACGTTGTTCTTGATAGCATGGCCAAGAAAGGCTTTTTGGTTCCTGTATGACACAGCTGCCATGTTGTTCTCTGTGTTACGTCACAAACGGCTCAATCTGTTTCTGTTTATGTATCTTCCTCCTGTTAGATTGGTACCTAAGATTCGTTTTCCTCTGCTCTTGCACATCAGTGTCCTCGTTTTTTCCAAGCCGAGTAAATTTACATCAAGTGCCCAGGCAGAATGAGAGTGGATGATGGAATCAGATACGTTTATCAGAATGGATTGCTACAAGAAACAGAAACCCCTGAGTACGCAGTCATGCTTTCCTTGTCAGAATCGATGTATTGCATTGAAAGCATGAACAAGCCACCGAGAAGCCTATCAGTCTGGTGATGCTGTGCATCTTGGGGAGTGTAGGAAGCGCTTGCAGTTGCTTCTCATGAACTGGATGGATGATCGACTTGTTGAACATTGAATGCTAGTGGGTAAAGAAATAACACAATCTACCAAGGTTGATGCGAGCTGGTTGGACAATCCAAAGTGCTCGAAGTTTATTCCTTGTTACTCAGCATCGAAGTAAAGTGACCCTTGTCCAGACGCCATGAACTATATACTAAACGATCTATAGGAAGGTGTGAACAAAATATGATGGCTCGAGGAGGAGCAGTTCCGAACAATGGCAGCAAGAATTAACTGCTGTCATCCACGACTTGGCTGTTTACAAACATGCTCTCTCTTCTCTTGGGAAACCCTGCAGATTCTAGGGCAGGACCTCTGTACTTGAGCTCTGAAGTCATCCTAAAGTTGGGATCGTCAGAAGGCCTTGAGCTGTGATCTGCGGAACCTGGTCTGAAGGCACTCGTGGCTCCTGAGGGATACCGTGTAGGAGAACCATATCGTCGGGGCTGTCTGAGGCCATTATTCCAATCACCACTTCTTGAAGAAGAATCTAACATGGACCTCTCGCCGGAGCTAGGCACCAGTGGAGCACCTGTAGTAGCAGAAGTAGAACTAAAGGGATCATCGGGACCCCAGGATGTAAGTGCTTCCTTCTTCTTTGCGAAAAAATGCCAGGCTACAAACAGGAAAAGAATGAAGAACAGCACAGGGCTGGTCCATAGCATTGTGTTGGATTCACCTTTATAGATTGGAAGATTTGAGCGATATATTCCCACAAATCTACTCCCAAGACTGAGGGCAACCACCTTTTCACGATCAGTAGCTATTAAAGGGATCGGATTCCTCTTCTCAACAGCTAACTCTGTTGCCTGATAACTCAAGAACGGTGACCTTATTTCGTCCAAACCAGCAGAGAAGAGAAGTCGTGGTATACCGACTCTAACATAATGCTGAGTAGAGACATTGTAAATGAAAACCTTCTCCTGGTTAACAACAAGCAGGTAGCCCTTGATGGCCTGAATAGCAAGAGGTTCTTCCATGTCGACCTTCCTTTTGTATCTCACCCGGCATTTGAAGTTCACAATGTCCCCCAGCAGTGACACATGAATCAACTCACCCTCTGAGGTGAATCCGTATGCCTTAGACCTCTCCGTGGCGTCAAAGACATAATTCCTTGCAAGTGAGTGATTTAGTCCTTCACACTCGGATTCCCTCATTTTCATGCTTCTCAAGTCCAATGACCCAGCACCAGTCTCAGTCAAGAACATAAGTCTCTGCTTCAGGAATGCAAGCGGCCTACTCCCTGGCTTGAGAGAACCATGACTTGCCCCATTTTCTTTGAAAACTCTAATCCTCCCACTAATATCGGTGGATAAGATGTACCTAGTTCTTCCGACATGGTGCACTTCAAGTATTGTAATCATGGAGCCATCCTCTGTGCTTCCAAATGTACTGATATTTTCCATATAAAGTGAACTCCACTCTTCTCCATTTGATCCCTCCCAAACCTTGTGTACAGAGATCACACCGTTCTGGTGTCCGGTAACCACAAAACTCTCATTTTTGTGGACCGACATGTAAGAAACCATTGCAGTAATTGGAGAAACCATCATCGTATTGAACTCAACAAGAGCATCCCCGTTTCTCAGGAACACATACACCCTCCCTCTCTCATCCCCGACAGCAACATACTTACTGAGTCCCTCATAGTCTCGAAATGGCAGCACACTAATACAAGTAGCCTCGAAATCCAATTTCACAGCAGAAGCAAAATGGAACTTCTCGGACCAGAACAGACTGTACCTAGTAACAGATACCCCTCTCTCTCTCTCCCCATCAGATTTAATGTTGAAAACCTCCCCATTCTCTTCCGTCTCTTCTCTGACCAAATCCATGTCACTGTGACCTCTTCCACCTACTTCCACACCCTCATTTAGAGCAACACCTAGATTCGAGCTCTCCATGAGGCGGTCATCTCCACTGCCTCTCAATCTCACATCACTAGCTTCGGCAAGTCGCAACTCCAACCTAGAGACTACCTCAGTGAGATTTCTCACTAGATCTTCGAGCGTCTGCAACAGAACCTGCTGCCTACCGTCCACATCCGTGGACTCACCCGCAGGTCTATCAAGAGGGAGCTGACCGTGCTCGTCCTCGACCGGAACAGGATCGCAGCTAACGAGTATTCTAAAAACCGGTGCAGGAACGGAAACCAAAAGAGAGAAAATTAGGAGAAACTTGCCTCGACTGTAACCTTCCATCGAAGAAGAAGAGAAAGAGCAGCAGCAGCAGCTCGGTGGTCGCCGACTCAGTTGGCTGCCATTGAAGAGCTTGCTTCGAGTCACAGATCGGTCGAGGGAAGATCCGCAGGATTACGACTGGGAGTATGAGAATTCAGCTCGATCTGGTGAGCTTCGGGGAGAAGAAGGAAATCGCTGGAGCTGAGCTAGCTGAGAGGGTTTTCCAACGGAAGCTCTTTTGACTCGAGTCTCTTGAGGCTGGCTGAGCTTTAGGGCAAGGATTCGATAATTCCGGGGAAAAAGCGTACGTCGGGGAAGGAAACTCTGTGTTCGCCCAAGTGAACAGAGGAATCTGGTGTGGCCAGTCCTACGGATTGGACAAAAGCGGTCGCGACACGTGGAAGTAGGAATTATAAAATCATATGCACCGGGCTCATGGTGGGCCCGGGAGAGGGCTGATACAGGAACATCGAAAATTTTCATTTTGTTTATGTTTTGGTTACTCATCTTGATGATTATTGCATTGCACTCCTCCTAGACACATGATATGAGCAGATTGCCAGTAATATGAATTTTCTCTTTTATCCAAAAAAAAAGAAAGAAAACCGCATAAATCCATGCAGGTGTATCATAAAACTCCTGAACATATCTTATACAACATTTATATCACGTTATAACTATAAAAAAAGAAGTTGACAAATGTCATATTTTTATTTATTTAAAAAAGAAGAATATATTAATAAACTCTAAAAAAAATTAATGAAAATAAGTTTATACTATATGATATAACTATTATATAGAATACATGATATAACTATTATATAAAATACATCATTCCTAGATCTAAGAGAAGATTCAGTGCAGTGAAGTGGGGTTCGCACTGGACCTGAAATTGTTGATAAGGAAGTTGGAGATTCCTTCGCATTACTGGGATCTTCCAGTTTCCTTTACTTCCTTTTTCCTGATCTACGAAGCTCACAACAGTACTAACAAGGAAAAGGATACCCATGGTCTCTCATATATTTGAGGAACAATGATGTAAGTAGCTCTCTAGGCTCGGCAGCTCCCGACTTTAAGAACAGAGTAAGTTTGAAAGCGGAATCTGCATAAATGGAATCATGCTTCAACCATCTTATTACGGCAATTGTCCACAATTCCTCCATACAGAGCATGGCATAAGAGCACACGGGGTGTCCACCTCAACAATAATGGAGTAAATAATGTTGTTGCTCTTTGAAACAGTCGAAATCTAAGTGCACTGATGCAAATAGAGAAACAGAAATGGGCTTTCTGTAACAAAGCCCCGAAAACAGTACTTCAGTTGGATCACTTATGGCTCATCCATGAAGAAACAGTCTGAAGTCTGATACCATGCATTTCAAGAGATTGCAGGATGACGGAGATCACATCTCGAAGTTCCAGGTTGTCTCAGCAGTTAGCTTTGGGATCTTTGACTCATCATTCAAATTCATGGAAGCAGAGAACTGATTGAAAGAAACACAGAAGAAGGAACGGAGTAAGTGAACTATGTAGCCTCAGCTTGCCTCAAAGAAATCCTCCTCAGGTTTTTAGCTAAGATTGATTAAGTTATAATAACCTTAAACAGACACATTCAAAATCTACTAGAAATACAGGCTGCAGAGCTATGCCATGCTAAATCAAGAGCACGATACATCAGTCAAGCTAATTGTGCCATCCAGCAGAGGGAACTGGAAACCAGATCCTACCTTGCCATTACGGTTTTTTATTCTTCCTGATTTTGAAACACGAAAATACAAGGAAGAGATGTATCTGTTGCATTCTAGAACATGTTCTCTAATTCCATGTATACTGTAATCATAGGGAAGAAAAAAAAGGAGTGCAGGAGGAATTGAGTGAGACAGCAGCAAGCAGCATCATATAAGGGAATCAAAAGACACCGGGGGAAGGTGAAATTTGAAAAATAAGTGACACTGCTGGACTGAGAGACAGATGAAAAACAACACTGAAGCTGATTTTAATAAGCCCTGAAGTATTAATTTCAATGAAAATTTGGACCATTACACACATTAAACCAAAAGGATTAAAGAAGCTATTGTCCCCTTGAGAGAGAAAAAAAAGATGAAATAAATATTTATAGGTGGCAAGCTGTGTGATAAGATGGCATGATATTATGGCACGTCGTAGCACATTAATTCCCTTTCTTTCTGTAAACATAACTTAATTACTAATTTCATTGTGCTGAGATGCCTCCAGTAAAAATCAACCAATTTCACAAACAAAGACTAGATAGAAGATGATACTTTACAAGGACAGTCACCATATATGACATTCAACTTTTTGAGTGCGCAACATTTAGTATCCAAAAGAGCAATAACATGATACAGGCTCAAGTTAGCTTAGCTACATCTTTCCTATTTGCAAGACTCAAACTCTGACACAAATAGGAGGTTCATGGGACAATAAGAGGAAAATGAAGACTTTGTTTCCAATTTTTGTCAGTCAACTAACTCCTAACCTAGTCAGCTCAGTGAATAAATCGATCTAACATCAAGTGTGGGAAGTTTCTACACAAGAATCTAGAGGAATGTAGCTATTCCATGTTCAAACTGATCTACCAAGTAATCACTCCCATATAGAAGAAATAATAAACCAAGCAAAGAAAACTCAATAGAATTATGAAATGTTACTTTGGCATGGCCGCTTAATGTTGAATTTAATGACCACTCGAGGCCCAAAACCCTGCTTGACGTCTGATATGTAGCCTTAAGTACATCACCCCTGTATACTTTATGAGACACCATGAGGTCCCATGAGTTCTTGGACAAGTCATAAGAAGGCTCGAATGTGGTTAGACCTCCATGGACATAACTGTACTTCAGCTTGCAATTCCCAGGGCCCACTGCATAATTGGCTGAGAACTTGTTGCAGGGATCAAATGTGAGAGTTCCCTCCATGATAGTCCGATTGTCACCTTTGTTGTGGATGTAGGTAAGACTCAATGGTTTCTCTGCGACTTTGGCAGTGTTCATGAACTGGAACCGAAAATCCTGCAGGATCCAAATCCAAGACACCAAGTTCAATTGGTTAAGGAGTGTTCAAGTTCAAACATCCAGTCCTGGTAATAACTCATTGCTTAGGACCAGGGAAGCTGCTAGAGTTCAATCAGAGCAAGGTAGCATCTGAGGCAGAGATGAAACCAAACTTTTTGTGAATTTATCTGAACAGAATATCAAATTCTGAAACATGAAAAGGACCACGTTTCTCCTGGATCCTTTGCAAATAAGAGGGCAATCGATTTAGTTCATGGCAATAATATGGCTTCAACTTCTCATGAATTTGACACTATCAGTCCTCATTTCAAAGGAAATGACTCGTAAACTGAAAGATAATCAGTGCATCACTTAGATTGAGTTTGACAATAATTTACATATGGATAGATCAAGACAACCCCAAACCAAAACGATACGACCTGATCTTGAAACACAAAACAAGATGGGAAAACCCAGAACTTGACACTACAAACGAGTCTTGGGATCCAATGATCCAAAACAAACGAGTCTTAAATAACATTAAGAAAAGCAGACGGAATCCATTCGAGTGCCTTCACTATTCCCAATAGGATGAGGTATCTAGGAGCGAATCTATCAAAACACTTCTCCTTCTTGAACCTCCATTATTACCCAAACCTCTATGAAGGATATGCTTAGGTAGTTAAGCATAACAGAGAGTGGAAAGTAAAAAATCTTAAAGGGCCAGCATCTGTAAATATACCTTTTTGGGGACGTCGTAATCGATGATGAAGGAGCCCGGCTTCTCGACGGAGAGGGTCAAGCCATTGAGGCTGGGGCCGTTGACCAGGGTGGCCTCGGTGATGGAGGCCCGGAGCTTGAAGTCGCCGACGGGGACGCCGAGGGAGGCGGCGCCAGAGCGGCTGTTGTCCGTTGCTGTCTTTCCCTTAAGAGAAGCCTTCATTGCTCACTCCCTCTCTCTCTCTCTCTCTCTCTCTCTACGCCGCTGAGGAGTCGGTGTTGAAAACAAGGGGAAGAAGCGTGGAGACGGGAGAGAGAAAGAACAGTGCCTCCGTAGAGGTAGAACCGTAGAATAGTTGGTGAAGCCGTGCGGGGTTGCTGTTACTGGTTACTTGTAGGATCGTTGAATTGTAGCCGTACTTTTCCGGTCTGGTCTTACTTCAGCCGGTACTGAGCGAACCGGATCGGTTCGAATGAATTTTTGCCCTTTCCTGGACTCTGTTCTCTCTCTTCAATGCGCGGAAATAAAAAAGAAAATGCAAAGCCCGCGCGCCCGCCAAATCAAAATTGGCGGGAGAATTCACCTCACAATCTTCCCACTCTCTCTATTTCTGTGCCCTAGAACTCTGTCTCTCTTCATCTCTCTCTCTCACAGGTCAACTTTGCGGTGCTAGATCTGTCACTCTGCCATTTCAGGTGAGCCTCGATCTCTCTGTGCATGTTTTCTTCCCCAATGCAGCCTGAAATAGTTCCCGAGGTTAAGCGGTTCTGTAAGTCGGGTATGATGCTGCTGGTAAAAGATACCTGATGCTGTATTGGAGGAACTGCTTTCTTCTTCAACTTAACGATCAATTAGGTTTGACTAATTTGGTAGATTACTAAGACAAACTTAAGCAGTTGCTCTAGCTGTTTTCTCTCGCTTGAATTTGGTGGTGATGATTTAGGAGGAGCTGCATAAATATTGGGATTTTTTGTTTATTAACACAGCAATGCTCCATGAAACCTGCTACTCCTTTCTCTAGTTGGTAGGTCCCAGTTGCTTCTGCTGGAATTACAGATTCTGCATAGCAGGCTTGGTTTGGATGCTTAGTTTCTGAATAGCTAGTAGGACTAGACATGACAGCGCTGGGAGGATGAACTTTGTTTGCACGAGTCCAGGAAATTGCATTTGGAGTTTTGGTCCTGCAGATTCCTTTGCTCGCTTCTTCTGATGTGGCACTAGACAATTGTTCATATGTTGAGAGTTCTTTCTCTTTTCATAGAAATGCACCCTGCACTTCTTTTGATGCATAGTCACTCAAGGCTTCAAGTTACGATTTGCTTGGTGCTGGATGCTTTACATTCATATTAGAACACTTTGATATGGAACATGTCTGAGTTGGTTTAGTTATTTTGTTGGTAGAAGGGTTTAGGGAGCAGTGTCCGTGGTTATTGAAGCAGTCGCAACAAGATAAAGATCTCTGTCTGCTACAAGAAAAATGCAATTAAGGAGTTACGATCATATGCATTTCATTCAGGCAGTTAGGGATGGTGAGGTGGCAAAACTTGTGAATGTATCCCATGGAAGACCGGCACTTGTGTTCAAGAAATTCAATGATATATATGGATTTCAAGATACCAGAAGAATAGATCCACCTTCAAGACTTTGTTTGAGAAAAAGGTTTGACACCTCACACTTTGATCCCAGCAAAGTCAAAGTTGAATTCCCAAACCATCCAGTTAGGACTGACCAACAATCTCCTGACTGCAATTCCTCTGGTGATACTGGCGAACAAGATGGTGATTTGGACGAGTTCACCTTTGGAAATGTGACACTGAAACAGATCCAGGAGAGTTGCAGAATGAAGAAAAGAAAGCGGTCCACTTGTGTTACTGTCAATGCAAAAAATTGTGCTGGCTCTGATGAGAAAGAGAGTTGTTTGAGCTCTCAGCTTGAGAATGATGATAATGACCTTGATCAGCCCCTTATTAAGTGGAAGAGAAAACTTAAGAAGAATGTCAAAGGTGGAAAAAAGAAGAGTGGGAGGAATCATGTCACTGCTTCATCTCAAAATGCCATAGTAGTTGTAAAATCTGAGCAGACTTGGTTTGAGCATTCTTTTCTACAATCTAATTGGGATTTACCCATGCCTCTCGCTATCAAAGTTGAGGTTCCTGATTACTACCTTACAGGTCATGAGATGACAGTATGCATGCCCGATGGTTCCCTAATCACTGATAGTGAACAGGTGGCATCTTATTTTTTATGTGCAAGAGAAGAGATCCAACATGCTGATGAAGGCCTTTCACATATTGAGGTTTCTTCACCTGAATCACCTGTTAAGGAACTAGAGGATGTTCAGTTGAATTCCAATTCTGACAAAGCAGATTCCACTGAAGATACCTTGGAAATAAGAAACTGCACTAAAGATCCTCAATCAACACCAAGTGAAGAAGAGTACATCATGAATGACGGTTTTCATTTAGATGCAGATGATAGGTCCTCGCTATCAGATGGAGAAGCTATTCCAATCCATCACAGTATCCCACAACACATCGAACTAGCTGATGCCAAATTGTCTTTAAATTTTGAAACAAGCTCTACAAGTCACCCTACAAATGACTCTACCTTAAATTGCCATGAAAATCCAAGTTTGAGTTGCAGTGTCTCTTCTCTTTCTTCTGCTGATGATTCATCAGCATATAAGGAAAAATTGTCTCATGTGCCTGCCCATTTTGATGTTGAAGAGACCTACTTTCAGAAAATCCCTTCCTATGATGCTGTTCCAGAGCAAATCTCATCAGAGAGGATTGAGAATAATGGAAGTCCTGATTCACAGCATGTTTCTCGAAGGCTACTCTCAACAAGAAAGGTGCATTATATATCGGGGTTGTTTACGTTATAATTTATCTCGTTGGGCCTCATTCTTGACAACAATTTCCATTATTTTCAGGTCATATCACCTACTTCTCAGGAATGGCTTTGCAAGGCTATGAGGTCCCATGAATTGTCTGATGAAGGTTTTCATAGTAAGTCCACATCAATAGATTCATCTGTATCCTTTTGAATCTCTACTTCTGTTTGCCTTGCTATCGGCTCCCATTCCTCTTGTTAAGCTGGCTATCGTAATTCCCATGAATTCTCCACAAGTTCTAACACAAGCTACAATTTTCCTGTTGTCAATGAGGTTATTGAATTTTAAAGTTCAAATTCTTAAATAATGTTCTCATATGAAAATCCTACATTGATGTCAATTACGATCTTTCAATTTCCTGATCAATTTCTCCATTCCTCTCATCAAGCTGGCCATCTTAATTCCCATGAATTCTGCATAAGTTCTGATACACAGAAGTTACAATTTTCCTATTGTAAATGAGGTTATTCAATTTCATGCTCAAAATTCTTGGATAACTTTCATTTATAAAAATCCTACATTGATGTCAATTCTAGTGCTTCAATTTCCTAATCATGTGATCTCGCATGATTTTACTTTTCTGGTGTTCCAAGAGATTCATCCCTTTTTCAGCATTCACATCTTTAGGTTATTCATAAGGTTCTATTTCAGAATGCAGGGAGAAGTTGTACTCTAGGAAACAGAGAAATGAAAAGATTCCACTTGTTGAAAGGAAGGATCAGTTCAGGGTCGGTGACTTAACTGGAAAGCTTAAGAAACAAAGGAATGGTAGAACTGGATCCCCTACCAAAGGCATTCAAAAGATGCGCCAACTTTCTGGTGCTGCTGCATCGCAGATCAGTGTGGAGTGCAACTCCGTGCGAAGTTCTTCAGAGAGTGCAATTGCATTCTCTCAACGCCAGATGCAAGATATTGAAAATCTGGTGGTGAAACTTATGACCGAGTTGAAGTCCGTGAAGGAAATTGCAGAGGAAGCATCTCACTCTGGAGCCTATCTATCCACGCAGTCAAAATATGATGCTGATGAGGTATATATCACAATTCAATCAGATTGACAGTGCACTATGCACCACTAAGCACTAGAATCATGTATTGCTTGCCAATGTTGCTTCATCTATTTTTATGGCTTCAAAAGACTAGGCTATTGCTCGAAAGAGTTGCCAACTCCACTCGATAGTTGGTACACTTCCTAATATAAAGTTTTGAACATGGTAAACATGTTTGCTGTCTCTGACATAAGTCTTATTGGTATGAACTAAACGTTTTACAAGAGCAATTCCTGTAGATAAGTAATGTAAATATACCACTCAAAAAGCTATATAAAACATCCATTTTGTGTTTCTCCTTTGCATAGAAATAGTTTAGGCGAGCTTGAATATTAAACCTTCTTTCCTCTTATTTCTTGGCAGGTAAGGGTGCGCATTGAGAGTGCAACCAGAGCTGAAGAGACTGCAAAGAGGTGGCTTTCTATGATGGCACGGGACTGCAGCCGCTTTTGCAAAATCATGGTTTGTGCAGATCCTCTAGAAAACTTTCTTTCTAAGAGACATCCTGGCATTTCCTAATAAGCATTCTAATCAAACTGCAGAGATTGACGGAGGACAGTCGACCTGTTAATGAAACTGCTGCCCCTAAGGAACGAAAGATCTCTTTTGCTGATGAAGCTGGAAGAAAGCTGTGCAATGTCAAGTACATCTAGTAAGACATGTCCTATCAAATTGGGATCCAAGTATAAGAAACTGGAAGAACCGGCTTGGCTGTTAGTGGCATTTCCTTGCTGTACATTCTGCTTATTTGCTATTCCTGCTTGATTGATTTCAAAGATAACCCAGATAGGTTTCCCCAAATAGGGCAAACACAAGGTACAACTAATGTGACAACCAGACTGGTTTCACGGTTGATATGTATCCAAATCTGTCTTGTTGTATCAGTTTCTATTCTTGAGTCAAACTTCTGTCATGCCAAGAAGTTTCTTCATTCACTTTGCAGTAGTTACAAATGCACAAGACGTGGTTCAATCGCCATATGCTCACATTTCCCACAATTATATCATATGGTTCCTCTTGCTTATATTTATAAACATAATTATTTCTAATAGATAACAGTATCCAATTGATTATAAATTTAGTGACATATTAGATGATACGTGCAGTAGCTTGCTCAAATAACATGTTAAACTGCCTTATATTCTCAAATTCTCATTTCATTTTTTGCTTATGGGTTATTCTCAGTCGAATGATTTGTAATTTGTCCTTTAATCTGTTTTCTATCTCAAAAAATGAGAAATTCTCATTCATAAAATCGTTCACCCATGACACTAGCGAGTTGCTTGCAACCAAGGAAGACCTTCATCCCCGAGAAGGGCAACTCTCAGCTTCTCCATTAATCCCATCAAGCAACAGAGAGACCATAACTCTGTTGGGTTGTGGCAACAGATGTTCGCCAACATGTCCTACCTTTCGTCGGGTTCTAGCAGCGACTTCTCGGCTCTTCATTCTCTTCGTATACCACCCCCCTTTCCTACAAAGTTCATGTGCGTGAGCCGATTGCTGCACGTTGAAACATATATGGGCCGGTTTGGGTCCATAAAGGCCGATCACGGTAATCTGTCGACGGGCATTGTCTACTGAGCCCAACCGTAAGTCCAGCTCTCTCACTCTCTCTCTCTCTCTCATCCATCTGAACGGCGCTGGTGAAAACCCTAGTTCAGAAAAAATCTTCTTATTTAAGGACCATCATTGCTCTCCACAGCCCGTCTCCTATGGTTTGAAATTTCCTCTCCGATCGAGTGCTCCTTCATCTCTCTGTTCCTCTGCTGAACTGATTGATTCATTGCCTTTCTAGGGCATGGATCGTTTAACAGTGGGTATTGCCGATTTTCGGCGATGAGGTCCAATTATTACTTTTGTTTTGCTTTCTCCATTTGTGATTGCGGTAATGGTCAGATGCAACCGTTTACCCGCTCCTCTGGGGGAGAAATCCAATGCCGGTGGGGATAAAACGGTGAGCATAGAGGGAATTTAGGTGGGCTTACCAGCTCAATGCATTGCTCTTTGCTGTTGCTTTGGTGTCAAATGGACCTTCCGACAATTTCTCCATTAATGTTGATCGGACTCTTTAGTTTTTTTTTTCAACAATTAACCTTTTATACTACAGTTTGTTTAGTTCTTTTGCGCATTTTCTGATGGAGAAAATAGGTTTGGCAGATGATGAACATTATCTTATTCTACACTCTGATTTATCAGTGGTGACTACAAACTCCGCTTATTATCTGATGCCGTGAAATTTTCCTCTATTAAGAGGCAGTTTTGTGTCCTGAAAAATGTTGTCGATCGGGTTTGATTTCCATAAATCATTTTTCTTTTTGCATCGAAGATGCACCCGGTGATGAAAAAAAGCAGACGGGCGGACAGAATCCAATGCCGTGTTGATTGTCTGTTATTCCACTCAAGTGGATTGTTATCTGAGTCTCTGGTGCCTCTAGAAATCTCTTTAAGCTCCCGTTTGGTATGAGGGAATTGATTTTGGAAATGCTCATTGGATCTCCTCTGCGTTTCCTCTTACCGTATGGGAATTTCGTTTTCTACTTTGTTTTTGTTGTTTGCTGCTGTTCTTCTTGTCTTGGAACTTTGGCTTTGCTGTGATGAAGTTGCTAATTTATGTCTGGACGTATGATTTGTCTCTGATCTGATATGCACCTTCTGAGCATGGCAGTGGAATGAGATGCCCATCAGTAGTGAGTCATTCTTCTTGATTTTGGAAAACTTTCCCATATCTTTCTCTTTCCTTAGAATCCCAGAAAACATTGAGGTTGTTTGCTGTTTCGATGTGAGGTAGGCTAGAGAAAACTTGTGTTTCTTTTCTGGAAAGAAAGAAAGATGGAACCTTTAAGTTGTTTTTCATCTTGGTCTAAGGTGCTCAATAAACTGAAATGTTGTTATTTGGAGCTAAATAAGTACACTAATGGTCCATTGTAGTTACTGCAAGGAGACTAATTTCTCTCTTATCGGATGGCCTATTGGATTGTATAGGCTTTCTCAAGTTGTCTCGCTGATGCAATGGCTGAAACCAGGAGTGTGACTTGAGCCAGAGGGCATGGAGGATTATTCAGTCCCATGACCACGTTCCAACTGCCAGATCAACTTTTTTCTGATGGGGTGGCATTGTGAAACACTTGATCCGACAGATGGTAGCCTACGGGATCGTAGAAACCTATAGAAGAACCTAGGATCCTGTCTTTATACTCCCGCTTATGTATTCATACTTGAAGGGAAATGAAAACATGAGCTACATATCAAGCACACCCCAACCTGAAGGTGAAGCTCGAACAGCCTTGGCAGCCATCCGTTGTGCCAAAGCACGCAAATTCTGAACATCTACTTCTAAAAGGAGATACCCCAGGACATTATTTAGTCGATCATCTGTGGAGATTCACCTCCGACTGCAGCGGGTAGGAGTATGACCCAGGAGGCTACAACCTTTCTTTGTTCCTCCTGAAATATTGTTTGCAATCCACGAAACCAAGACTATGTGGCCCATGATTTAGCGAGGTGGGCAAGTACCTCTCATGTTGAAGGGCCTATCCTCCATGCTTACTCCTCGCTGTTCATGAGAGACTGGGAGATGGAACAGACTTTAAGACACATTTCACTTTGCATTCTTAATGGATTATCATTGAGTTGTCATTCAAGCAAAAGAGACTTTCACGCTCTCGAGCATGTATGGTAGATTATGATTCTTTAAATCCTGGATAAATCATTTGTGTGATCTAAGAAAATATCCAAGACAGCACTTCTCAAATCCTTTTATTTACTTATGTCTCATTCACCCTTTTTCCTCATCTTCATCGAGGTCTATAGTGGCCGAAAAATATATGTAGTTTAAGTCTCGGCTCTGAGTCTGGTCTTGGTGTATTAGTTAGTACATTTCAAATTTGAATTAGACGTGGACATTGAAAATTTGAATTTTTGGATATTACCTGCTCGACATCAAAAATTGATGCAGCAGGTGCAAGCCCAAGGTTTAACTGAAGGGGATAAGCATAAGCCCAAATTGTCATATTTGGGCCTCTTGTGGCCCAAATCGTAGTTACTTCGTGGCCCGGCCCACTTAATCGCCATATTTCAATTTTTGGGCGTTTCGCCCTATTTTTCATTTCTCCGTAGGAAAGCCGCGATGAAATATATTTATGGCGGGAGAATTGGCGCCACATTCCCAACAAGCTCGCCTGCAATGGCGGGCACGTCTATTTCCCTATATAAACCCGTCAGACCTCTCATTCTTCAAAACTCGAACGACCGCTCCTCCAAATACTTGCAGCTCCGTCCCCTTCCTCTCGCTAGGAGTCGAATCATGGCCCAACCAGAGGCGCAGAACCACAGCCCCGAGAACTATGAACCGGCGCCTAAGGTCCCCAAGCTCCATCAGAATGGTACTGCCGGTCTCATTGAGAAGGAGTCCGCCCCGTTCTTCAGGGTGGTCAGGCTCTCCGAGAAGGCTATCTTACCCTCCCGAGCCTCCCCGCTTTCTGCCGGTTACGATCTGTCAAGGTGCGTTGTCCTCGATTCTGGAGACCCTTTGTCTTGTTTCTTCATGCCTTGTGATTCTGACTGGGGATTTTCTTTTTCCTCTTTTGTTGATTTATGTCAGTGCTAGTGAAGCCAAAGTGCCGGCGAGGGGAAAAGCTCTAATCAATACTGATTTGAGCATTGCAGTACCTCCGGGGACTTATGCACGTATAGGTAATTCTGCTTGTTCAATATGTGTTTGTTCACGTATTCATGCACTTGCATACGGTCGTGTGTGTACTGACGTCCCTTTTGGGCGGTGAATAGTTTAGGACTTGGGTGTCCTATTGGGGTTTAAGGTCTTTTGTTTCTTGACGTCCATATGTTTGATTAAATGCATGTGTCAGGTTTTATGATTATCCACATCAAATACTTTAAACTGAATGTGTTGTGTTTTGTGCAACTGAAAAGACTTCCTGGCATTTTGCAGCTCCAAGGTCCGGCCTTGCATGGAAGCACTCCATTGATGTGGGAGCGGGAGTTATCGATGCTGACTACCGTGGCCCTGTCAGAGTTATCCTGTTCAACCACTCTGATGTCGACTTTGAGGTGAAGGCTGGTGATAGGATCTCTCAGCTGATCATAGAGAAGATCATTACCCCAGATGTTGTTGAGGTCGAGTCCTTGGACTCGACTCAGAGGGGTGAAGGTGGGTTCGGCTCGACTGGTGTGTGAAGTCATGATGGATTCTGTTATCTATTGCTTTTGGGCTGTCGGATTAGGATGATAGTACATGGAGTTCTTGAATGCTCAATGATGTGATTGAGTAATTTTCTTGAACAAGCAGCGGTGGATGGCTTTTGTTCCTAGGAACTCCTTGTCTAGTGCATATATGGATATCATTACCACGAGTTTGTTGATCCTCTCTCTGCTTCTACCGATTGCTGGATTCCAATATTCTTCTCTTATGGGCATTGGAACATAATGTGCTGGAGCCGAAAGGATGCCAGTTTAGATTTTAGAAGTTCATGATATGAATATGTCGTTTCTTGACGAACGGAAGGGTCAATGCTTCCACTGCAGCAGGAAAACCAACTGTAGCCCCTCTGTCAATTTTACATACATTAATATTAAGGCTTCCTCTTGGCTATTAACAAATTGATATTCATCTGAAAAGATTTTTACTTCATTTTGATATGAGAAGGCTGGCTCCTAGTGAAAGTACTTATCTGACATCGTTAAGCGTGAAATAATAATCTGAATCATGTCCCTGTGACTGTTTTGATTTTTAGCAATGGACCTTTCATTCAGTGCTCTGACCATCTTTCTCTGCTATGTCTCGAGACCTGAAGCCGTTAGCACTTCATCAGATTGTAAATGCTAAATTGCATAAACGGGGAACTGTGATTCAATGGTGAAAAACACGGATGAAGGCAGGAAAATGCTGAACGTGTAATCTGTTTGTCTCAACATATAAAGCACACAAGCTCCAAAAAGACAATTGAGAATCTCATACTAGACATTTTCTAGGCTTGCCCTCTGTCCTAAAGGGGAACGGCAAATTGGACAGGAGCGGCTTCTCGACAACCAAGGATCGATGCACTGGCTATGGAAGATGTGCCGGCAGATGGGGAATGTCCTGCATACGCTTCCAATCTTGAAGGCGTCCAAGCATATAGCGCAGCTCTGTGAAGCCTCCCAGCCTCTGTAGCCGAACCATGGGAGGTGCTGCTGTAACTCCTCAAAGGACATGCCTGAAGGCCCATCTGGCGATCCTGGGGCTCGGCTGCTCGAGTCCTCTTCCTCACTGACAAAGTCGATGATCAGGTATGAGACCAAGACATATATGATCACAATCACTACAAGGGAAATGAAATGGTTTGACGGATGATCGGGGATCAGGGGCGTCAGTAGCTCTGCAGAAGACATTATCTTCAGTTTCCCATGGCCCCGGGACATAATCTAACTAAGGGGGTCGGGTTTCGATGAGAACAGAGAGTCTAAAAGTTGCACTGATTTAGAGAAAGATGGGTCTGTGAAGTGGTGCCTCGGCCTCTTAGCAGGAGGGGGATTGAATTTGCTTCCTCGATCACGTGGAGTTTACCTTAAGGAGGGATTTTGCCATTGACTATGCAATGGGCTCTTGATGGAAATGCAAGCAGGAGATATTGTCAATGCAGGGGAGCCGTCTCTTTCCTTCCCACGCACATTTGCTCCATGTGAGGAGCCTCTGAGTGGAAGTTTAATACAATGTTAAGACAGATCTCTTCTCCGGTCTGAAAATGGAGATTTCTCGTACACAATTAGGATTTAGGAGGGACAGATTTGAAGAAACGGAGATTTGTCTTGCAAGGGAAGAGAAGCAAGATGATCGGATGGATAGCCACTTGACTTGGTGGAGTTGGGCACATGGTCCACGTCTCCTCTTCTCTCCACCACCCCACCACACCCCCCAACTCCCTACAAGGCCTAGTTTCCCCCAATTCTTTCTGCTTTATTTACTCTACGCCCGTTTTGCTAATCATAATAGAATACAAAAATGACGAGATCCCATTTGGCTGACTGCTGAGCTTTTGGTGCTGTTTTGACTGCTGGACCTGTTTGACCGACCACATGAAATTCCAGGCACTATCTTGAATAAGGAATTAATCCGAGGACTGAATTTCCAACCGCTGCTCCTGCGGACTTGAACCCATATAGAGATCCCTTTCGGCCCACAAGGTCTCGGCCCACTATTTTAAGCCCACGAGGCTTGGCCGGGCCCATTACTTCGCGTGGTGGCAACGCCACCTAATAAAGTAATGCTGCAGAAATATCCAATGCCACGACAAACACGCCGAGATTCCTGCCACTTGGTTATCTCACCGTCCACCTCAACACCCTAGGCTTGCTCTCCACCCTTGGATTGTCCATAGACGCGTATATAAAACTCCATGTTCTGTGTCTTCTCTTCTCACGCTTGCCGTCTTTCTCCCTCTGTCAATCTCTCCTTCCGCGTCCCTTCGTCGTTTCTCCGTGAATCTTCCGGGCTGTTTCGGCTCCAGATTCTTATAAAACGTCATCGCGATCTATCTATCGAATATGGTTTTGCCTCGGTGGGCTGAAGCCGCGCGTTCAGCTTCCTGTGCTGCCTTGCATGAATATGCGAAGGAGCAAGCTTCTCGGATCCACTCAGCTCGCTCGGCATCAGCAGGAATGAACTCGTTGTTGGAGGATTTGGTAATTTCTGGCTTCAGTCTTATTGATGGGTTTCTTTCCAGATACCCTTCTGGTGGTTCAGAAGCTGGGATCGTTCCGTTCGTATTTTCATGGTTCTGCAGTAGGCCTCCTCTGGGGCAGCTTCTTTCAGGTTAGTACGTTTTGAAACGAATGATCTCCTTCTCCTGGTGATTTCTCTATCTTAAGCAGAATGATAATTGATTGACTTCCCGCGGCAAACCGCTTGGCTTCGTGCAATCATATTTCTGTCAAGGACAAAAACAGCTGATAATACATGTTGAATCCTTTGATTTCTGTTGTGATAAACCTTTATCAGCAGAGTTGCCTTTGGAGAAGTGAGAGGGCTGTGATGAAGCTTTGCTGGTATCGATGAACTGCTGTGCAAGTATAGTTTTGGTTCCTTATTGAGGGAGAATCAGGTAGCTTCTGATGAGAGTGAATTGTGAGCTGGGTAAAGAAAAGGGTGTTGTCTTCGGCCTTTGCCATGTCGGGTGCGCTTGCATGGCAGGTCAAAAGAACCTAATAAAGTTTTTCTTTTGTGCTTTTGGGGGAAGATGGTACGGGGTTTTTTTTGCCCGGCACTTCCCCCCTTGTGTGGTGTCGCTTGCTTTCTCTCTTGCCCCCTCCACTCTCCATTTCTCTCTCGATCTTTTTTTTCGTCTCTACCCCTCCATGCCCACTACTCCGACGCTGCACAAGTGGAATAACGGCCGAAATTTGAACCAACGGTGTCAGAGCTATGAGGATAGCGAGCAAATTATCAAATTTTTTGCCGTGGAAAGTTTGGAATGGCACAAACGAATCAGAACGCTGGATCATTCGACTGAAAGGTACTGCATTCCTCCTCAGTATTTAAAGTTATATTTCTACTTGGAATCTCAAGTTTCCAGGCATTTAGTCTGTGGGTGCAACTTTCTTGCTTCATGTCGCCGTTGTCAAAGTCAACTCTTGATTTGGAGTAGCCTATGGCATTCCATGGTATCCCTTTATCGAGTTTTTTGGTATTATTAGTACATTATTGGAAATACATTGTTCCTAGGGAAAACTATTGGTCCAGACATTGCTTCTGGTCAAGATCGTTGCCGTTTTATTCTTTAATATCTAAAAAACAAAGTAGCAAACTACCGTCAATTGGCAATTTAATCATCTGTATGGATTAGTAAAATTACATGTTGTAAATCAATAAAAAACTTAAGTTGAATTCCTAACACGGAGGCTCTTCCATCTCTCGATGCGAACTTATCTTACCCTTCCACTAATCAAATACTGGGTTATTTTTCTTTGATGATTATCTACTGTTATGGTTGCATGTTATCGGAACCATGAGTTGCCAGACGTTTGTTGGGCTTCCTGGCCTCCTACCAGTTGTAGTGTTCATCCCGATGTGAATTTTACATTGTTTATTCAATTGTGTAAAGAGCTATTGTCCCCTGCTGTTGGATATATTCAGCATGTATGGACACCGGGATGTGTATATTCTCATGTAAAGATCTGCTACTCAAGAGGAGATGCTTCTCACAGTGATATCCTCCTGCTGCCTGTGCGTCTCATGGCATATGTTTGCTGCCTTTCCAATAAGGTGCATATTCAAACCAATATATTTCAGAGACTACAACCGATATATTTTAGAGTTAAACAATTATACTTGGATGGTCTAGTTACAAATAACAAACTTGTAGGCTGACCCATGATATTAATATTTTGCAGGTGGATACCGTCAAAATCATGGGCCAGGAAATCTTCTAGGAAATTTCCTGATTTTTTAAGTATCAAGAAAATGCTCTGCTACTTCCCTTAGTTTCGCAGTGTGTATGACTTCCTCATCAACGACTTTAAAAATTCATGGGATCTGCTACTATATATTTCACCTAATGCTCCCCCTATCACCATAAGATTCAGCATAATTTTGGCATTTTATGTGTTGGTAACGAGGATTGGAGGGTTGCGTTGCTGGGTTGGTTTCAAAAGGGAATATCACTGATGCGTTCTGTTTGGTCGGTACCTTGCTAGCTTGCATGGATCGCTCGTGAATCAGCTGCAGTTGAGCATGAGAATGTGTTCCAAATTCAGCGCCAAACTAGACTTTCATAATATATTTTCTGCTTGGTGGGACTCTTCTTGCTGCAGCTCCAGAAACTGCAGTTATTATGCCGACCTTATCTCAGAAGAGGCACCAGCACTCTGCCCACCCGGTTGCATCGCCTGGACCTATCTATGCCTTGTGTGCAGCAGATGGGTATCAGTAGATTAAAGGTTTTGAGAGCGCTTTAGGATAATCATCAAAGATGATGGGAAAAGGGTTTTTTTGTGAGATTGCTCTCTGAACTTATCATAGTGACATGAAAGCTTTCCTTCTAGACCTATGTTGTGAAGCATTCTTAAAATTGTCTGATAAGTTTCTTCAAAAATTTTCCTTTTGGGGATCTATTTTGAAGGATTTCGAAATAAAACCAATCCATTGGCTAAGGTTGCATGTGTAAATTACGTGTCAAGCTATCCCATCTTTTTGACTTGGAAATCTCAAAATGATGACCCCATTATATATATAATCTGTATCTTGGTTTGCATATAATTGGTGGGCACCGGATGACATGGGCCTGTAGACCGGTTTGCGGGTAATATGGATCCATAGCTCAAAGATGGAAGAGCACCCTGACCAGCAATTGGTTTTGGGAGGTGGGTGGTTCGATTCCACCTGGGTCCACTAGCCTTGATCTTGTCTCAGACACTCTGAACTATTCCCCTGCTGCTGCTTTGAGACCATATGTGTGGATGGGAAATTTGGATTAGGTTCGTGAGCGTGTAGCATCACATCCATGTATTTTTATTTTTAATTGTAGTTTCGTCGCTGTGGTTGCTCTGCAGGTTACTGGTTTCTGACCACATTTCCACCTGATCGCATATTCAACTACTGTAATAGGAACCACAGGCTTCTAGATTGGGCTGTGTAAACGTTGTCAGACAGCCTTCATCAGGTAATTGGCACACACCCAAACCCACACATACACAGATGGCTGTACTGATTGCTTTGACTGATAGCCTCAGAGTAAAATGACCGTCTTTCCCACTATTTGCAGATGGGAAGTATGATGCAAACAGAAGAGTGGTGAAAGCCGTCGTGAGCATCCTGCGAACCCGAAATCTTGCAGACTGCCTAGGCATTTGCTGCCGCCAAGTGTAGCCAAGTCGTGTCCAGGTACTTGGAGGTCCTGTACTGGTCCTCCTGCAATCGGAACAAGCTCCTCGCTAAATATCATAAACCGGCTCCTTCCACTCTAACAGGCAAAGGAGATGAAAAGGCTATCAAGGTAGACTGGGCTTCCATCAGAATAACTTCCTCATCTGATTGCCAGAGAGTTCCCTCTCCAATCCCCATGATCTAATTAAGTGGTTGCCTCCAAATAGTCCTGGATATTCAGCTGCGGGAGATGGAAGGGTCCATATCCATAACCTTCATCTCTCTGTTTGGGGTTCCGCATCACAGTCCGATCTCGCCTCATACTAGTTTAACATATGGTTCATCATGTCGGATCATCCATGCAAGACGGTACAATGTGCTCGTGCCAGACCGCGTCCACTCTGGTGTTCTCAGCCTTTTGTGGGTCGCGTCAACATGAAAATCTGATGTATTCATCAGTTTCATGCCCTCCTTGATCCGGGATGGCCTAAGAATCTTCCTTGGAAGAGAGGGTCAGGTCAGCCGATGGTTCCGCTGCTTTTTGATGCCATCAACCGACCATCTTATCTCCACCACAAACATGTCCATTATTTCTACCCACAACTCACACGGGCTCATGTCTCCATCAAGTGACTCGACAGTGTTCATGGAAGTATCTGCCGATTCGATTCCACCGTTACGGAGACAATTTGATGAACGATGTTTAATATGCACAAGGCTTGAGAGTCATAAACCTGGACAATCATTCGCGTATAACAAGTTCGGAAGTGGTCTGAAAGTTCCTCGCTCGGTGAAATTCTAGTTCTCATGCTGTGGATGTAGGCTTCAAGAACCATGGATGAAGTGGTGTAACCCTAACAGTTTACTGCCCAATTTCTCGCAAAAAGAAAAATGAAATCAATTTGCCTTTTCCCCCTTTTTGGATAAAAAGGATAAAATATTAAAAGACAAAATATTTTATTGCCGAGGGAGAATGACGTCCACACGTCGAGAACAATTGGGTCAACAATCCACTGTCCACGAGTCTATCCACGGAACGCCACTGTGCGCATGTGTCCGCCCTTGAAGTAAACGATCACCTGCTACCTCCAACAAGTTCTAGCTGTTGCACGACTGTCTGACTGCGGACCACAGTACCATAGGGTGAGCCGCGTTGCAGATGATAACGACAGATAGTCAGCCTGGCCTGGACCGCTGGGCTTCCAAGGCGTACCACTGTGCCCCCCAAACGTCGCCGACCGAAAGTCGCGTGACCAAAAAACTTAGGGGCTGTTTGGCCGGATGTACTGCTGCTATAGACTTTTAGTTCGAGTGTTCCAAGTGCTCAAGGGTCCGATTAAACGGAAACTGCTTCCCTTTGGTGCTCTCTGATTAATCACTATATGGCCACGCAATAATGAGTTGTGTGATTAACTCAAACTGAGTCTTACTCGCACATCGCATTTTGTAACAGAAAAGAGACACCGATGGACACTTGTTTCACCAATTGAATTTAATTGACGTAGGCAGAAGAGCAATTGCTGCATCAACACTAGGCATGGGATATGCTAAGAGTTCACTTATTCCCGAGATTTATGCAGAACAGTGATCTTGAGGCTTTGCTTAAAGGCGCTTCAGATGAGCTGTACTTGGAAAAATGGTGGTTAAAGAGGTCATCAGTGCTCTGCAGAAGTCTGTGGATCAAAGTCAAGGACAGTGCCAAACAGGGCATAAAGCAAAAGACTCGGTCTTGGAGGCTATTAAGCCATGCGGCCACTCCCTTATCTCATTTTTCTGGCCCTCTGAGCAGTCTCCTCTCCCCCTTTTCGACCCCATTTCCTCCGTCTTTTACATCTTTTTTGTTTATTTTCCTTAGAGGATAGAGAGAGATTAGAAGACTGTTCAAGTTAAGCTTGAGTAGAGAAGCAAAGCAATTCGCGAGAAGGGATATAGACAGTTATTACTGGTATCAGCTGGTTTGGCTTTAGCTGCAGAAAGAGATTTTTTTTTTTCCCTCTGGAGTTTGCTCCTTTTCTTTTGGTATTGGTCGGACAAGGAAAGATTGGAGCTTGGGGTCGGATTGGTTCATAGAACAAAGGTGCTGCAGTTATTGAATCTCTTATTGATTATTGGGGCTGTTGAGTTGAGTATATGGGGAAGAAGAAGCCTCCGAAGACAAGGGAACTCTCTGTGGCAATCGCAGAGGCAACTTTGTCTTCAGCAGCAGCAGCAGCAGCAGAAACAACTGAAGCTGAAACCAAACAGCAGCAACAGCAGCATACCCCAAGAAAAAGAGGCAGACCCAGGAAGACTATTGCCGTAGAGAAAACAGAGCCAAAACATGAGGAAGAATTGAAAGCATCAGAGGCTGAGGAGGACAAGACTGATCCAAAGAGATCCAAACCCAGTGGGGAAGTGGGAGAGGCCGTGGAGGAGAAAGAAGATAACCAATCACAAGAGAAGGGTCCACCCATCACAAGAAGCAGAGCTCGGAGGAAGAGCTACAAGCCCCGCAAGAGCAGCTGATTTTCAATCCCCGTTTATGCTTTTTTTTTTTAACGTTTGGGTTTTTTTTCCCTGAAAGTGTTGGAATCAATTGGATTATGATGGACAGATAATGATGAGGGCGATGGTGGGTGCTGGTCTCAGATATTTTCTGCTCATTATTGTCGTCCCCGTTCACATGACTTCCATGTATCAGCTGAGAGACAGATGCAAACTCGTCTTCTTCTGTGCAGGAACCATAGAAGGAATGGAGCTTTAGGTGGAAAGGAGGACACAGCTTGAGCCTTCAAGGCCTGTTGGGTTGTCTCTTTCTCTACAGTTTTAATTGGAAATCGACCGTGGTTCCTATCATGCTCTTCATTCGATGGTATGAGATCGAGTTTTCATCGACAAAGGTTGATCTTCTGGTGAAGATCGAAGAGAGATTAATTCAAAGAAAAAAGAAAAAGATCAGTTCTTGAGGCATGGAAGAGTATTCAAGTTCTGTTCTGAGAGGTGGAAAGTAGCTCCACTCGTTTCTTTTTCTTGGCTCTATTTTCCTTAGTTTTGCTCCGATACAATTTTCGCGGAGATTTCTCGTGCTCCTTTTCAAAGTGGAAGTCTTACGAACAAGAACTAAATTTATGGTTTACCGGTCCCCAGATCAAGATCGAGGAAACTGCTGCATCAAGTTTGCCTCTGGCTATGATTTTCTCGAGCCTCATGGATAATATTGAATGACTCTCAGCATTAATAGTGAGTGAACCATAAGAATAAGGTCAAAAAGGAGCGAAAGCTTCCCCTCCCCTCAACTGATCTCCATTGTGCAATAATGCATGGGTTCCAGTCGCACTCACAAAGCCACACCAATGGGGGCCAAACAAGAACTTAAAAATCTTTTTTTTTTTTATTTCCACCGTACCCATAAAATTTATTCGGATAAACATTTCACCCACCCATAAATCGATTTAACTTGAACTCGGGTCAATCCTCAATCCACTTTTATTTCTAAATTTGAGATGTTGGACCCGAGTAGCACTATGATTTGAAAAACTATTTATTGTTAAGCTTGTAATCATTGTGTGCAGCCCACCTGGGTGGGTTTTTTAAATTGGATTTTAATTTTCTCTTTCCATTTACACTACTTAATATTAAATTAGTCGACAATCTTGACCGGTAATTGGACTGTGATTTTAAGTAATAATTTCTCTTCATTCATTCGTAGGTATTTATATTTTCAAATTTCTTCCCGAGAGAAGAGTAATGAATCGATTCGTATTACGGCTAATGTCTCTTCATATTTGTTACTCAACCGCTGACTGACAAGAGAGAAGGGAATGTGTTACGAGACGTGAAGTAATATGGTCTTGGCACGCCAGCTCCAGTGTTTTAGCGCTGTGGTATATAGCGAGGAGACGCGAGTGAGAGTCGAATTAGCCCTGCCGCCTTTCCTGGCCGATCTCTGAAGAGCATGGGCCACGGGCGCGGGGCGTGCCAGAGACCGTGCCAGCGGCTCTCGGGGGATTCACCTGCGCTTGTTTTTATAGACCATGCAACGGATAGTTTTTGCTGCGGACTGCTGAAGCTGATCGGTGCTTTTATAGACCATATGGCGGGCGTCGCCTCCATGCACCCGTTTCATTATCTCCGACTCGGACAAAGCTAGAGGGTGAAACAGACAGGAAGAGACAATCCACAAACTGATGGCGACGAGCATTTTCCGTTTCTATGACGTTGACAAATGAGGAAATGCCAAGTCCTTAATGTTCAGTGGCATTACAGCCTGTTATATCACTGATGAACCGGGTGGACAAGCCTTACAAAATTCATGGCATACAAGCAATGAAGACCCAAGTTTGAATTGGAAGAATTGTTCAGTAAATGCGGTGCGGAGAGGATTTTCAGCACCAAGCCCATCGTAACAGTTGACCTGTCTCTGTTCTCTGACACTATGTTCATGTTTGGCAGGCAAGATTATAACAAATGCAAGGAAGATGCATTCAAGAAGAGGATTTCTTTAATGACAGAGAGAACTTCTCGGATCTCGACTCCGCGGAGAGAAGCTGAAGGACGAGGTAGCAAAGGAACACTAGCTCAATCAGTGGAACAATTTTGTAAGGTAAAATTCAGACAGTAAAAAGAAGACACATCGGGCTTTTGCATCTCCTGAATTCGGGATATATAAGTAAAAGCGTAAAAAACGGCACTCGAATTATGAATTACAACTTCGAAGCTAGTATCAGTGGAACCTGCTCTCTGTGTGAACAGACCTCAGCTTCTGCCCTTTCATCAGTGCCTTGAAAACATCTAATCCGTCTCATGAGTCCCCTCCCGAGGAAGTCTTGCCTGACCGGAAAATTGACAGCGGAGCTGCCCATATAGAGACCAGCAGGGTTGAATTGGAATCTACAACATCCGTCATAGAGAAGCCCATGGTCATTGGAGTTCCTGTGGCTGATCAGTCATCAGAAGGATTCAGCAAAGGATTTGCGTTCGGACCACCCTTCTCCTGAGAAGCATACATTGTTTGTTCACTTGATGCTGCAGGTTCTAAATATCATTCAGAACAAGGTGATTCGATTATGTTAAGTTGGAAGTGTTGAGTCCTTCCGGTGGCTCCTTCGGGCATGTGATCTTGAGATAGAGTGGACAGGTTCTGGACGCGGTCTTCCAGGGACTTGAATGGACGTAGGGCGGCCCCAGGGAAACTGCAAGAAAGCCGAGACCGGGCGGTAGAGCCCAAAACGGCCCTCCGCGATGGATGACTATGGAAGATGTGGGTGATAGATGACTTACCTGATCTCCACCATGGAAGGATATTCATAGGCCTTACCTGGCAATAGGGCTAACGTGGCCGGACTGGCTCATCATGTGTCACCCGTGTGGGCCAAATTGTACATCCGAATCGAGGCTAGTCGGGAGTTTTACAAAGAAGTCGGCTCTCTAATCGCTTCGGGTTGGGACTATTGTTGGAACGAGTTGGGTCGAATGAGTTGGACGGTGGCAAGTAGGGTAGGATCAAGTCGGATAGTTCATATTTAGTCCATATCGGGAAGCAAATACAGGAATGAAGAAAGATGCCAACAGGGAAAGGGCAAATCAAAGAATTATAGCTTCCAGAACTGCACTGCTAGCGATCGGACCATATCAAGGTCCACAGTTTTCGAACCAAAGGACATTGCTCTAGTTGAAAGGGATCAGGCGGCTCGCTCACTCACCAGCAGGCTGAGAGAGGATGCGCCACCATGATGTAGGAACCACCAGAAAATCCAATCTTCTTTTTGGTTTCAATCAGAGGTATATGGCTCTGGTCTCCGAAAACTCTGGAAAACTAGGGTTAAAAGATTTGGCTGGCTCTTCATAAATCTTTGTGGACTGTAATTCATCTTGTAAAAGACGAACCACCGGATTCTTTTCTCCACCAAAACTTGGATCCCGCCTACTGAAAACAACGTGTTTTGTTTTGATCATCGCTATGATGAATTGCAGACTTTGATGGATCGGTGGAGGCTCGTATTCCTCGTGCATATGAAACTGCTGTTATCCAAGGGATGATGAGTGACAACTCATGTTTCTCGTCTGCAAGTTGCAGTTCCACAAGGTCCAGGTGCCTGTCAACTCATGAGAACATCAGATCTGGAGATGATCCTTCTTCGATTTTCAGGGGAAAAGGGTAGAGTCTCTGGATCCAGTCCTCTTATAAGAGATTTGTCTGCGTGTGCACCAGCCAGGTTTCGGACCTACGCCTTCACTTCCCCGACATATACTACAGACAGAGTGAAGACCATATGCCTCATGAACTTGAACGCAGATGCTCCCCCTTCACCGCTGGAACAGTATTGTGTCAGGCCTACGTCGCGCCCCGTCATCGTCAGTCATCATCAGTTCTCTAGTGCAAAAATTTTCGAAAAGCGCATGAGTGCAATTTACATTGTATGATGCCTTGTGATATTGCGATAAGTCTGATCACCTGTTACTAATGGGATCAGCCTCCTCAAGATCAAGCACAGAATAGTTGCCGGAGAAGCAGAACTTCTGCAGGGTCCATGATATCAGAGACGAGATTTGCCCCGAAAACAGAAAATTAAGTTGCTAATTTCAAAGTAAAAGAAGATTCTCCAGGAACAATCAATCAGGTGATTCTGCTGATTTATAGCTTGAAACTTGGATACTGTGTAACATCTGAAGAGGGAAAAAGATTAAACATATCATTCACAATTAAAAGATTTAAAATGTGGGGTTTATGAGGACGACGACGACTAGTGCTAGAACTTGCTTTCTATCGTGCAGCAAAAAGGGCAGCAGAATGAGGGGTGCATAAATTCAGGTTTTACTCCTGACACTACCTCCTCTTTACAGAGTCCCGAAATTTGCACTCTGAGGATTGTTACCATCTTCGCAACTGAGCTTCTTGCTCGAATAATTTCCCCGCATCAGATTTTCTCAATGCCCACCCACTCTCTCGGCATCCGTGATTGTAATTGGCTCAGGAAATATCTCGCTTGATAACCTCTTGCGGGAAGAAGAGAAGTCATTCCCACCGCTACTCTGAGATCCCATTCTCCCCGACTGTCTGAATCCACCATTGAAATGCCCCGGCATGGGAGCGCTCTCCGACAAACTGTGCCGCCAGCTCCCAAAAATGGTGGCGCTCCATGACCTCCTCGAGGAATTATTTCTTAGCCTCGAGGACGACCCGGAACTGTTTTCTTCCCTCACAACTTTCAGGGGGCTCTCAAGAGCTCCGAGGATGTATTTCATTGGTGGGCGTTTCGCAGGCCTTGGGTTGAGACATGACCGAGCCACGATTGCCATGGCCCATACTTCTTCCAGAAGGTCCTCATCCACAATCAGTGATGGGTCTAAGATCTTTGTCACCAGCTCCTTATCAGATGCACTGATGTACGGGAGGGTTTGCTCCAGCCACTCCCTTGATGTGGCATCATCTGATTGGCTGATTCCAATCTTGCCCGTCACAAGTTCGAGCAAGACCTTTCCAAAGCATAACACATCGTAGGCACAAGTAGCTGTCGATGGTCCTGCTTCCATGGAACAAAACACAAACCAAAATCAGAGAAAACCCTCTCTATTTTGAAGAGTCCCTTTTCTAGTTTTTCCATTTTCCTTTATTGAAGTCAATACGGGAAGAGGAATAAATATTATTAAGCAAGCCTCGGGATAACATACCATTAGGTCCTGGTTCCATTGTCCTGCATCACACAGAGGAAAAAAGCATTAGGAGTACAGACAGAGGCAACAGGCGGACAAGAAGTCCTTCTAAGCATAGACGGTTAATCGAATTGACAAATTCTTTCACTTTTGAAGTTTAAGAAATCATCAAATGGTAATTGACACTGTCTCATTGTAAAAGGATCTGAGGTTTTGAAGTTAGTTTTCCACAATCAGCATTATTAGCAGAAAGGGACTACCCTGAGCAAATTTACATCCCATCAGAACAGAAATTGTAATTGAAAGGAGAGCTATAATGGAAAGAGAACACAACAACCCCAGATAATATGCAGTAATTGTTTCCTCAAAGTATCAATGATCCACTCATTTTTTACATTTTTCTTTCTCCTGATTAATTCCTCTTGTACCACGCCTTTAGTTCTTGTCCAGGTGTCTGAGACAACAGTAAAGTCATGCATAAGACTTACTGAGGTTTCCGCAACAGCCTCGTGATGACTCCATGATGCAGGTCCCCCTCCTGGGCATGAACCTCACTCAAGCTCCCGAGTCGAACTTCAAATTTATCATCAAGAAGGATGCTGCTTGCTTGGACATCCCTACATTCATGGATCCACAACTTACTTTATTGACCTTTAACAGTAATGCAAAACCTCAAAAGAAAAACCACAAGTCAGAACATTCATATGACCGAAATGGGGATGCAGCTTTCTCAATCTTAAAAACTCAAGCAGCCTACAAATCATTATGCATCATCATCACCCCTAAATAACAAACGAAATCCAAGGATTGCAGAGAGAGAATACCTATGAACAAGAGGAGGGGAGCACTCATGATGCAAGTATGAAAGCCCTTCTGCAGCTCCTATTGCGATCTTCAAGCGAGTTATCCAATCAAGTGACCGATAACTCTCATCCTCCAAATCAGTAGCTCTGTAGAAGGAACTTGCCAAGTCCCCATTGGGCATATACCTGTAGACCAAGAATTTCTCCTTTTCCCTTTCCAAGCAGTGCCCCAGTAGTGGAACCAATCTTGTGTGTGATGTTCTCCCAAAAAACGCCAGCTCAACTGCATATGATTCCCTCTCACTTGAGGGTGGGCCGGGGCTAGAACCTGTTATCCTTTTGATCACAACAGGGGTCCGACCATTCAAGAGCCCAAGGTAGAGGTCTCCAGAATGACCATTTTTTATGAGGTTTGACTCATTAAAATCACAAGTCGCATGAACCATTTGATCGTAGGAGAAAGATTCCCCAGATCCTGATAAGTTTAATGGCTCCTTAGGGATTTTTGAGCTATCTCCCTCAGGAACAGGGCCAACATTAGCGCTCCTCCCTCTTTGCCCTGACCGTCCTCTTCTGAACCTTCTAAGAAGAAATGCAACTAGTAGCAGCAACACGATAAAAGTGAGCCCACTACCTATCCCGATCAAAATGTAAACCCAATGTCTCCTCTTACTTGCATCTTCCTGCAATGGTGGATCAGTTGGCTGTGGAACTCCAAAGCCAACGAATGACAAGCCTCGTTGGGAATAGAATTCTTGGCAATCCAATAAGCTCCTCTGCTCCGGAATAATCTGAAGGCAATTCTTCTCAAGACTGACATTATTGCTTCCAACATTACTGATCACCCTGCCCTGAAAGTAATTGCCTGACAAGTCCAAGGTACCAAAGAACTCGAGCAAGGACAAGTTCAGAGTCCTGTAGAACATATTGTTTGAGAAGTTGAAGACTGCATCAGCTGTGATGTTTGCATTCCCCCTTGGGCCAATTCTAGGGAACTCGCCTGTGAAATTATTTCCAGACACATCAAAGAATTTTGTCCGTGTAAAACCCGAAAGTAAAATTTCTGGAAATTTACCCCCTAAGCCATTATTACTAATCCTCATTTCTTGCAAACTCATCAAACCACCAATTTCCCATGGCAAAGAGCCAGCAATTGCGTTCTTACTGAGATCAAGAATAATTAACTGAGATAGATTACCCAGCCAAGCCGGGACTGAACCGGTAAGGCTATTATCAGAAAGATTCAACACTTGAAGCCCAGAAATTGAACCAAAACTTGGAGGTACTGGACCTGTTATGAAGTTTGAGGAAAGATCAAGTCTTGTGAGATTCGCCAGCAAGGAGAACTCGTCAGGTATGGGCCCAGTCAAGAAATTCCTGGCAAGATTGAGAACCGTCAACTCTCTCAATTGCCCTAAATTAGAAGCAATATTCCCGGTGAGACTATTATCAGATAGATGCAAAAATCTAAGCCTACTCAAACTCCCGAGCGATCCCGGGATAGCCCCAGTCACGGAACAGGACCGGAGGTCCAGGATTTGAAGAGAACTGACCCTGGACCCAAGCCAGTTGGGTATCGGCCCAGGTAGGAGGAACCCAGAGGCATTGAATGAAGACAGAAGGGTCAAATTAGCGAGGGCGTCGACTGCAAACTGTTGGTTTCTCCGGCCGAGGCGGGTCCGCTTGAAGCCAGAGATGTTTATTCCAGTGACTCGCCCGTCCTCGCACGTTATACCGGTCCAGTTCGTGCAGGGATCACCCTTTATCGGCCAGTCACGAGACTGGAGGCCCAGGGAGGACCGAAGATCCAGCAATGCGGAACGTTCAGCACTTGAAAGAAGCCGTCCTTGCTGCGCCGCAGCATATCGCATGAAGAACAAGAGCAAGAACAAGAATGCTGAAGTGCCCACAGCAAGAAAACTTCCTCGTCTTCCTCTCCTTCCTTGCATGGTTTGTGGGTTCAACTGTTCACCTTCTTAGACATTTCATGACACATTCCCATACCCATAGAAACAAGATAGGGTATTCCGGTGTCTCGAACTCAGTAATTTCCCTTGCTACCAAAAATGTCGAGAAAACAATACAAAGACTCCTCCTCTGATCAAGAAAACTCGTGTCTTTAATAACTTGCAGTATCTCGAGAGAGAAATATGAACAACCATAAGAACTCACTGCACTGCTAAAACCCTCGCAAACCAAAAGCTCCAAACAATCAAGGCCCCAGCTCTGATTCTGCTGCAACAGCCGTGTTCCCCTCTGTAAACCGCCGACCCTTTTCACACTGAAAGAATTCAATGAACCGAAACCAAAACGAAGACCAACTTGAGATAAGATTTACAACGCATGCCGAGGAATATCGATACGTACAATGAATGGGAATTTCAACAACTCACAGGTATCGGTGGGAGGAGAATCAAGAGAGCGGTAATTTGACTGGTTTCCTATGTAAGAAGGATATGATTTTCAAGGAATGGGCTAACAGAGGAGGGGAGTAGGGTGACGGTGGTGGTGGAGGTGATGATATTAATGGGAGGCTGATGGGAGGAGAGGAGGGATATTAATGCCCCCTACTCGCCACAGACAAATAATCAAATACGAGGGAGAGGGAGGAAACTGGAAGGAAAGAGGGAGACTTTTTTAATTGCTCGCTGGTTTCTTACCGGTTCTCATTCTCTTGAAATTCACCATCGCATCAAACACTTCCGTCCAAAAACCACCCACCTTAATTTTGATCTGTTTTTCCGAAGAAAAAACATATTTTTTTCCTGATACTATCTTATATTTCGGATTATTAAATTACATTGGACAGACAACCTCAGTCCTTGTTCGTAAAAAAAAAAAAAAAAAAGCAATTTCAGAATAGTGGGCTTCCCTGCATCCTTCCATCTGCTGAAGAGGATCTCACCTGCGGATCCCCGAATCTTGTTGCAGAGCGTACGGACCTTGTACAGTGTCCCGATATAAACTAGAACCCTCTTTTCTTCAGCCATGGGGCTGGCCCCACTGTTAAGGGCGTGATTAAATCACTGGCACTACATATGCGAAAAATTCTAAATTCATATTTACTGAAGTGACTAAAATGGTCGGACGGGAATTTGGTGATTAATTTAAAAATATTATTTGGTGTAAACTAAAAGAGCGGTTAAATGACAATCTCCATGTCTGCGTTTTGATTCTGATTTTGATTCTTCCTCCTTTTGCTTGAGAAGTGGGAACGGGTTATGTGTCCACGTATGTATACGGTGTATGTATTTGCCTGCCGTAATTGGGCTGCCGACCAGTCGCAGAGGAGGCCCTCTCCAGATAGAGGGTCGTCGCCCACTTTTATTGGTCAACTGCTCTACTGGAGATATTTTAGAAGGAAAAAAAAAACTACTCCTTCAGTTATGGTTAGTAAAATTTAAATTGTATGAATAAATTTTATAATTAAAAAATTTTCTATTATTTAATAGATGCCTAATTCACAAGACAAAAATTTGTTCAAACTTTTTTTTCTAATTATAAATATTTATTTTGAATATTTATTACCAATAAGACTCTTTATATATACAATAAACTCAATTTTTACAAAATTAATTACATCTTTTTCATCACTATTAAGTCCGAAAATTTTACACCTAGTTTTTATCGATAAAGTTTTCGTGACAACCATGGTAAACTCAATTTTTTTTACGAAATTAATTATTTCTTTTCCTTCACTATTTATATGGATAAGATTTCGGGTAACCTTCATCCCCTCCCATCATAATCGACAAAAGCTGGATGAAGAATGGAGGAGAAAAGAAAGAAAAAAAAAAAGGCAGTCTCAATAATTGAGATTGGACTTCGAGGGCACTGGTGGCACTGTGGTGGCGTCTACGTGCTAGAAAATATTTCTCCTTTTTTAAGTGTCATATTGCATAATGATCAGAAAATGACAAGAATGGACAAAAGCGACACGCAGCTTTGAAGTTGACCGAGGGCAAAGGGGGAAGACGGAGAGGAGTGTCGCTGTCCCGCGGGGGACTCGGTTTGTCCGGGACTAGCCGCTCCCGTGTCCACAAACGCCCATGAGCCAGCCACTCACTTTGATCTTCCGTGCCTTTTCGGACCACACGGCGCGTGCACCTCACGAGGAAATAGCATCTACAGTCCCCCACGAAGGTGCCCGGATCCCGACCGGTGAAAGCGCGATGCTTCTGGTGGGAGAAATCGAGGGAATTCACTCGCTAGTTTGAACCGACCGGGTCTCTCCTTGGTGCGCCTGAGGTCTACCCTGCATGTAGCAGCATGCAAGACTCGAATGAGACCGTACAACTCTCTTCTTGAGAATTCCTGGGGGCGGAGAGGAGCGCAGACGAAGGCCTCGGATTCCTCTAACTGATCCTCCGTCACTTTCCACTCCGATGCTGATATTTTAGTGCAGCATGTAAATCACAAACAGTTTTCTCATTGGGAGAGTGATCATATTTTACATGGGTTTCGGTCTCTTGTTGGTCGTTCTTTACTGCTTGGTCATGCAGTTGGATTCCTCCATCCCAAAATTCTATTGCCCATGAACTTTGGTTGTCAATTCGTGGGTATAAATTTGTATTTTTTTTTAGGTATAATTAAAAAAATGAATGAATATATATTTTTTATTGATTAAAAGAAAAAGAAGAGAGAGAGAAAGAGAGAGAGAGAGCCCCGGATTCCAAACGGAAGCTCAGCCTCGGGCCTAAGGCCACAGTTAGGTGCCGTGAAATGCCAGTCCCATGAGAAAAATGACTGGGCAGGGCCCCTCTGACTCGGTCTTCGCCGGTGTGAATCGTGCAAATTTCCCATAATCGGACACACGGTAGTTGGACACGACACCATGCCGATTCGTTCTTTACTTGTTTGTACGTTTGCTCGATCGGACACGTGATGTCAAATCACATGCGTCCGCCAATCCCATCGTGCCTTCGAGGGAAAAAAAAAAATGGTAGCTTCCGGATGGACTCATAGTCGTGCACGGCGTCCGCGTTCAGGTTCGTTCGTGGAAATTGTGCGGACTGGACTGGTCCATCGGTATTCGTAGGGCTGGATTGGGGGCTTATGTCGACGAGATCGAATCGAGGGCGGGCACTGTCTTTTCAAATAAATTTTAGAGGTTAAATTTGAGCGATTTGAATTGTCTTCGGTACGGTCGGGTCGGGCTGGCGCGATAGGTTAATATTGTCCCCTTTCTCCTTCGCTTTCCCATTTTCCACTCTGGCCGTGGAAGATCGCAATAGGAAAGAGACTTGTCGGTCAATCCCAGAGAACAACGACAAAGGTATCGCTCTCTCTCGCCAGTCTCATGGTCACGGCGGCTAATCATACTTTTCCAAGGAAACATTATCACAGGACCCATTACACGGCTCTTTGCATCCGTCAAAATATCGGTTATAGGCTTAGAAGTTTGTTGGAGAATGTTCAGCTGGTGTAAGATAGTTTTGCTTCTAAGCAAGCATTCAACTTCCATGCAGCATGCGAAATCGGACATAAATTTTGCTGAGAAAAGAATATCCTAAGCATGAGAGTGACATCAAGCTTGGGTCAAACCAAATTAAGTTGCTGATCTTGCTGATACGATCTAACTCAAAAGTCCTCACAAATACCACAGCTCAGACTCGTTTCGCGTTGCTCAACCTGCTGTCGAGGCCCATCAGACAATATGGGTTAGGCTTCAATACTTTTGAAACCTACCGGTCATGTGCGGTCCCAGATTCCCATTTTGCTGTTTATGGGCCGCCTGCAGCTGTTGTTTTGACCTCTCGTGTCAATGTTAGCAAACCAGAATGATAAAAAGAATTTTGTTCTCACAAACCCTCTTAATAATGCTACCAAAAATTACGAATTACAGGAATCATACAAATAAGCAGTAGTCACCAAAAAAAAAAAAAACAGCTCGGGAATCAATACAACTTATCCAAGCCCAACTGGTGAACATAGTTGAGCGGGCTGAAGAAAATGCCAGCTTTTCTTTTCCCAATAATGTCCGGAGCATTGATACATTCTCCGTGTCCATCACATACACGTCGCCGACAGTCACTGAGAGAACTGCACCAGCCTCTGTGGAACAGAGGAATAAGAAGCGGGCAAGAATGGAAAATCCTTATCTGAAGGACCTCTGAATTTCCTCCAAGGTTCTTCCCTTTGTCTCAGGCACCCATATGGAAGCAAAAGCCACGGTGAAAGCACTCACCAACATGTAGATTGTGAATGTACCTGTTTTAAAGTTGCAGGCGTTAGATAGGATCAATATGGATCTTTAGTCATCAATGTGGACTGCTACAAGGTCCCATCACAATGAACATGGGACCTATAGCCAACAAAAGAGAGACCGGGCAATAAACAAACTTTTTTGAGAAACTTTTCCAAAGAAGAGAGTCATGGAAAGAAAGAAACCTCCGCTGCTCCAGTTTAAAAGCAAGTTTGCAGTCATTGTGACGACCCATGAGAAGAGCCAGTTGGAGAGAGTTGCGATGCTTCCAGCAAGGCCCTTTATGTTAACTGGAAGGATCTGCAATTAGCAAATGTGAAGAACTTGTGATTGTTATCCATCCCTTTCATTACTAGCTTCAGGGAGGGATCAAATAGACATTAGATGAGAAAATTAGCGTACCTCAGACATTATAATCCATGGAATGGGTCCCACTCCAAGAGAGAAACCAATAACCATAGCCTGAAACAAATAGGTGTAGAAAATGGAAATTGAGTGCACATGTATTTTATGTTCAACAGCATGAACATGAAGATACCATTTACATACCACAACTCCAACTACACAGAGAATGCTTAGAACGGTGTAGAAGGTAGAAGTAGTATCCGAGATTGAGTCCTAAGTAAACAATTATCAGCCAAAAGCTCGATGAGTAAGATGATAACAAAAATCAGAGCTTTCTTTATGGTCCTACAGCTTGTGGAGACACGATCCATATCTCAAAAACATGAAAAGATGAGGACTAACAATTATCAGTAAGCGCTCAAACAATCTGCTTTCACTTTTTTAACAAAAAACAGCAGCTTGTCTTTCACACAAGACAGAAGGAATTCAGAGGCGCTTTGCTCACCAGAGAAAACAGAAATCTAGACTTGGCATCATGTCATACTACCTTTATGAAAAATGACACTGCAACTATGAGAAGGCTGGCAGTCATCACAACAGATGAAACCTGCAATATGAAGAGTGACTAATATTGCCTGTTGAAAAGAATAAACTAGCTACTATTAAACGTTGAATTGCTCATCATTAAACTCACAATGAGTAGAACTCTCCGGCCTGTTTTGTCCATCAACCAAGTAGCTATTGCTGTTGCAACGACCTAAAGATGGGACAATTGTCATGAAAAAAAATTACCAACAATCTTCATTTTTATTTGTCCTTTTCAAGTAAAATTGTAGGAAAGTTTTCTAGAATCAAGAGCATTATACCTGAACAGCACCAAGACCAAATGTTGCAGCATTGCTTGATTTAACCCCTAAAATTAAGATTACGTAAAAGCACATATAGTGCATATAAGTACTAGGTATATTTTGTCACCCTAAAAACTCTGCTGGAAAAAATGAATAATAGGATTCTGCATTATTTTTAAGATTCAACTCTACAGATTCTTGGGAACAAAGAAATAGACTGAGCCCTGAACATGGTTCCTCATGCCATGGAACTTATCTTGTTTCTTCATGTAAGAAAAACGATTTGCACTTAGTGCCAGTTATTTTTGCACACAAGTATAAACTGGAAAAGACAACCTTTGCTTACCAGCAGTTTCAAATATGGCACTAGAATAAAAGAGTACACCATTAATTCCACAAAGTTGTTGCAGAATAAGTAATCCAATTCCAACCTGCACAAAGATATAAAATATCCGTAGTCGTAGAAAGGTGTGGCTAGTTTTATCTCCTATTAAAATTTCAGGCCAAAATGGGTTTTACTGAAAAGAGAGTTTCTAGGAAATAATTATTACCATTAGAGGAAACCAGTATCTTCTTTGTTTGAGTTCTGCGAACCTGATGGTATTTCTTCTGCTGCTTGAGGCTACAGCTCTCTGCATAGAATTGAACAAATTGCAGACAATTAGAATAAATCAAGTTCAAACAAGACAAGACACAGACATTAATGCTACTGCATTTGAATGATGCATGTTCTCGAATGGTACCTTGATTTCATTCACTTCAAGGGAAATGTCAGTATCAAACCCTCGGAGGACTTGCAGAGAGGTCTCAAACTCTTCTGTCATGCCCATCTTTGCCTAAATTCGTGAAAGAAATCTGACATCAAGGAAACTGAAATAAAAATCAAACAAATTAGTAGAATGACCTGCTAAAATAAACCATTACCAGCCACCGAGGAGATTCTGGAATGAAAAACAGACCAGGGATCAGTATTGTACACGGCAATATACCTGCAAGTAAAGGGAGATATCAAAGATTTCATCTTTCACAAGTATCTGTTTCAACAGTTTAATTTCATTTATTAGCTTCTTAACAGAGATAAAAAGTAAGGGAAAAACTTTCAAAGAGGAGAAATGCAGCAAGGACCAAATCAATTTACTGTAACAAAGTAAAAGCTCAAATTTTCAAGCCTAAGCCTTCTATTTAACCATGATGGAGTTAGTTTTTTAACATTAACCTTCTCATTAGATACAAGAAATCAGCATGAGACTTCTTGGATCCGATAAATTCCTAGGTCTGCTTGAAAAGTAACCTATGTTTCATGTCTAGTCTCTCTAGTTACCCATAACCATTGAACTAAGGTTTGGAGCATTCTTTCTAGCAAGGATCATCAAGGAATTGAAAGATGAATTAAGCATATATAAAGCGGCAGCCACAGAGGAAGAGGATGGGAGGGAAGGAGTGGGAAGGGGAGAGTATTACCTAAAACAGCTAGTATTCTCCATTCCACAAAAAGTCCGAGAAGATAAGCTAACATTATCCCAATCGTGACTGAGAGCTGAAGAACAAGAAAACTTTACCAGTTGCATTAGGGGCAATTTCCATGCAACAAAAACACTGCTCAGATGATAACTGAGGTATGAAGCATTAAGAGCCAACTCAAGTGAGATGGTGCAGCTGAAAGAACCCTACCTGATTCACTGAGCCCAGACCTCCTCTCAGATTTTGAGGTGCTATCTCAGCTATATATACAGGAACCTGCCAATACGCAAAAGCAACAAGTTGATGCCCTCATCATACTTAGAAGCTGAATTGATTGGGCTGCCAGAATAAACTACAGCTTACTGTATATGAAATTATGCCAACACCAAATCCTTCCAATAGTCTTCCCATGTAAAGAAAAGAAGAGTCCTAGCAGAAGCCAATTTTACCGTGTCAAATGTACAAGCTGCCAGAGTGCATATTAAGGAGTAAGACCCATATATCACAGGGAAGACTCACCTTTGCGAAGGAAATGGCAAGCCATCCAATAATATTTGGAATGGCTGCTATCATGAGTGACTGCAATTGATGCAGGACGAATTAGAGAACTGTTCTACCCAATCAAAATGCCCAACCAAAATCGTAAAGAGCAAGCTGTGTCAGTTCAAAAATTATGGATCAATCAATTATCTACATTACAACCTACCCCTTTTCGACCGATGTACTCTGCAATTTGACCACTGGCAATTGCCCCGACCATAGCTCCGACATTCGATAAAGAGCCAAATAAAGAGAACTGACCCAAGAATCTGATTAGTATACTCACCGCACTAAAGCTAAAATTGTGGAAAGCATTAAATCAGGGCAATAGTACTAGAGCCACTCACCTCAGAGACAGTGAGTCCAAGGTCCTCAACAATTGCACTTTCTGTTGGGGAGGAATAACCTGACTGTTGAGGTAATAAAATAAACTTAGACACTGTATAAAAACTCCAATCAATTACATTTTATACTCGTGTATGCTCTGAGCATACCAGACGTTCAACAATGAAACTAAGCAACTCTATTGCAGTTAACTTGTTCTGCTCTGATTTATGAGGGCAACCAAAGTGACCTGAATGTAGCAGAATCCTATTCAATTCCAGAGGGCAAATTTAAATCTTGGAGGCCGCATATCTTTTATGGTAAGCTTATGTTGAAGTTTGAACTGATCATTCAGTCAATAATAAAGTCAAGCACCTTTCTAACGGTGCAATCGGTTGGTTCTGCAATGATGAAAAGCAAGCAGATTGAATTGACAGCGGCTCCAATAAATGAAATGAAGTCTACCTTCTCTGTTTTGAACTAAACTAAGCAAAGCAATGGGCAAGAGTAGATTTTGCAAGTCACCCATTTGACATTATTGCTGACTTCGAGCAAAATCATTGCTCAACAATCAAAGCAGCAACTTAGACGCATCACAAGCAAAGCAACCGGGATTTCCTAGACAGATGATAGAAGCAATCAGGTGGAAGACAGTGAGTACCGTGAAACCAAACTGAATAGGACCCAGAGCCACGATCAGAACACAGGCCAAGACCGATATGGAGCTCTCCCGAATGACCTGAGAAGAGCCCATCATGCTCGACTGCCTAGAGCCCATGCGGTACCAACTTCCCGTGTGCAGGAAGGGCTTCCTGAGATCCCTTCCCTCTTCGCTGTCTTCCCTGAAACTCATCCTTCAATTAGGTTCCACTTGGTCCAAGTATCAGAGCTCTCGACAATAAAGATACTCGACGAAATGCCGGTGACGGGGCAGAGAGACGCGTGGACAATGTGATTATGAAATTACGTTGGGCGAGTGAGGGCGGAGGAGAGGGGGCAGAGACAGGAGCGTGGACCGGGAGGAAGGAAGGTTTGGTCGGTCTATCTTTTTACCGCTGCGGGAAGTGACGGGTAATGGTAAGCACAGGGATTCCGTCCATGAAAATCAAAATTTATTATCTGTATTTTCCCCAAAAAAAAACTCGAGGAAGAGAATTTCTTGTAAGTTAACTCTATCCAAAACTAAGATGTCCTACTTAATTCTCCCTTTATCATATATGGTCAGGCTTTTTTGGAACCTGTCCAGATCAATATTAAGTAGAAATTTAATTAATTATGAAATATTTAAATGATATTTCTTACTTAAAACAAAAAATAGAGATAAGAAATTAGCCACTTATTTGACCGGTATGGCAATCAACTAATAAACTGATGGTGTGCGAATTTAATTTTTAGTAATGGAAACACGATCTGGAATAACAGGTTTATACATGAGATAACACACTTGGCAAGGTAAGATTTTAAAAAAAACAAATAAAAAGGAAAAAGAAATTCCAGTGGAAAAAAATACGAAAAACAGAATGAGATTTATTGACTGATTGATTGGTGCCAGCTGGACGGGTGTGGTTGGTTGAGCGGGACCCACATATTTGGTTTTTGTTTTCCCCCACCTTAGGGTAGATATCGAGACGCCTATCAGATCTGATCGAATGAGGTCCTGGGTGGGATTTTTTTTTCTTTTTTTTTCTTTTTAAATCGACGGTACTAATAACGGGGAAGGAATACATCGCACGTGGGAAAATTTGTCATGTCTCTCCCTCACAGCTGGTGGTAGGGCCCATTCATCTCTGCAGCATCGATCACGAACTCGTGGACCTACCAAAATCGAGCATGCGACATATTGCATGCTCAAAAATATCACGTATACTATGAATCTAGCATATTTGTTCCGCCTCCGTACTAATCTTACACGATTAAGAGCTGTTTCCGTTTCCGGTAATAAAAGATGATCGGTTTTACCGACTTCCCCATACTCTAGGCAGCAGTGGTTTCCCTCATACAACATAGCTAACAGAGAATTCGTGAATGTAACATCGTTCAGGATATGGCACCCGACATCCGTTTTAATTCTAAGTCGGATTCAATCGACGGGATTCTTAATCGTGGTTGGGTGTCTCTTCGTGTTACTTCAGCCCGTCCAATCTGACAGTCTTGTGGGTGGTGGGCCCCTTGTTTCCTTCCATCATGAGAGACCGAATGGTCACGCGGCAAAAAACGTAGGATGAGAAAAGGCTTAGGGTTAGCACAATATAACCCGATAGAAATCACGTGCTGATTTGGAAGCTTTCGCTATAATGGAGTAATGTACACCTGCCTACCACGGTCCCAGCGTCGCGACGAAAGCCACAAGCCGAAACCAAAGGGCCCTCGGGTTTGATTATGGCCTGTTCCATAGACCAACCGACCCGCTTCTTATTCTCGGATAGGCGAGGTAAGTAGGAGCTTTGGGAGTTTTCGACCAGCTGTACGACACTGTGGGCAGGGGGGGCTCGAACCACAGCTTATCGGGCTGCACTGACCCGGCCACTTAACTGTTTTGGGTTGCCAGCTCTAGGTCAGGAGAGCATGGGAAAGCCGATTGTATTTTGCAACTTAATGGACTGACTCACTGCATGTTCATGGGCTTGGGGTGTATTCTAATTCATCAGATTTTTGGGCCTCGTGCCCAGTAGAAATTATAACATATATATGTGTGTATAGATACATGATGTTATAGAAGCAAGCAACACAACTTTAGTATCTTTATTTGATGTACATTAGGCATTTTCACTGTCAAGGCAGCCTTCGAAATATAGTAAGACTCACCTTTGCTTCAGCTGGTCCTCGAAGACTACTCCGCAGCTCCTGAAACGGAATTTATTTTTTTAAAAAAAATAAATAATAATAATAAAGGAGCATGGGTGATCACATATGGTAATTAAGCTAATCATATTATAACCTTGTTCACTGACTTCCCTTTAAAGAGTTATTAAATTAATGATACATATGTGGTCAATCCATGACCACGTACATATTACACGTGGCTGGTCTACTGTGTGCATGTATATGTACATTAATATCTATACGTACGAAGGGAGAAGCTCGAGGAAAGGAGAGTTCATATGGTGCATTTTCGCATGAGATTTGGACCAGTACATCTAAATCTCACGTTGGAATGTAGCATTTCACTGAATCGCATCCTCCCATAAATGTCATCTGATCAGTTCAATGCATTGTAATATGTATGCATGTATATATATATATATGTACTGTATATATATGTGTACTTGTATCTATGTGCATGAGAGAGAGAAACCATATACATACATATATGTGTGTGTGTGCGAATATAATAAATTAGGTGATATACATGTAGATCAGAGCATGCTGCATGTGCATAGGAGATCTACACTTCATGTGGTCTGTCTGCACTGAAATCGCATATACCCACATGATAAATTAATATTAAGAACTGTTTGATTCTCAAACGGTACCCTTCATTTAGGAGTTTGATGAAAACCAAAATAAATAGAAGGTTTACCTTTTATGCTACCATTGATCGATACCGGCTCCTCGGTATTTTGGGAAAGGGACTCGGCCAGACTCGATCCTGAGGACATCGCTCACGAGGATCTCGTAGTGCCTCTTCACTTCCTCGACTGATTTCCCGGCTGCCTGGGCGACCTTCTGCCAGCGGTCCGGGGCGTCCTTGTCATGCAGAGCCAGTGCCTCCTCGAACTGCTTGTTCTGCCTCGCCGTCCAGGATGAGCCGGGGGAAGAGTTGCTCGACGCCATTTCACGGGCTAGCTTACCGTGTGACAGAGATAACCTGAAGGCGCGAGAAGGTAATGTGAGTGCACTTCGTAAGAACTCAATTGGAACCCTGAAAGGAGACCTGAAAGAGCAATTTAGATGGCTGAAAAGGGGTAACTAAGGAAGCTCTGCGCTGCCTCAGTCGAGAGAGAAGAGACCTCGAGTGAGACAAGGGATTGAGTGTACGTGAAAGAGACATATCCATGGCGGCTTCCCTGTCCCTTATATAGTACGGAAGCATAGAAAATGGTGTTCTCTCTCTCTCTCTCCTTCCTTTTTCTTCGTTCCCCCCCCCTGTCTCTCTCTCTCTCATCTCAGACCGACATGAAGATTTCTCGATCTATTAACTGAATTACGCTCTTTCTTGCTCTCACCACCGTCTTGATGTGCTCCTAGCAAGTTTCCAAACCTTTTTGATTATACGCAAAATCTTTTCATATGGAGCATAATTTGTCAGTTTCATTAGATCTGCTGATGATTATTATCCCTTTTTATCTTTCCCCCAGATGGGAAGGAATGGGTGGGAGGGAATTGCTCATCCAAGTTGGAGAATACTAAATCACTGTAATGAAAGGTCAAAACCTTGGGGACGACGCTTCAGAAAATGAGAAGCTCCATAATTGATTAAAGATTTTTCTGGACAGCATTCCATCTCTTCTTCGGACCCCGTGATTCGATAAGATCACCCTGTAGAGCATTTTGGCTGGACAGTTGCACTGCATTGCGTGCCAAACCGGATCAATCTGGCACCGCGATATCTGAAAGTAGTAAGAAATTCGTGCTCCACTTCCAAAGCTAGGTAGGCTCCTCGTTCACGAACCGAATCGAGTTCATGTGTGCACCACACAGATTAACACGTGTGAGTTGAGGAGCAGAATCGATGGAGCTCGATAGCATATGTATAACACTAGATCCGTCGTCAGAGCAAATTGAGATGGGAATATATGGTTCACGACGATTAAGAATCGTTCGGAGTAAAATAATTTGGAATTGTACCGGTAATATACCTATGCTACATGTTGACGCTCGTGGAGCGGCATCCAGATTAAATTAAATTAACACAGCATAAGTAAAGTTAGAAATTCGTCTATATCCCAAGATCCGTGAACATAAAAGTTGAGAGGATTAATCTGAAAGATTAGCTCAAGTTGATACAATTTATAAATAATTTATTAGATTAAATAGTTGAATTTTTCTTTAATTAAGCCTCGCCTGTATATTTAGAAATTAACTAATCAATGAACCATTATAGATATCGGGACTGAGTTGGTTTCATTATATATGTTGATATCGAGCAAAAACGTTTGTCCACTAGATATGCAACTTTGTGAGGTACCATTCCTCCTCCTTTGCGGTCGCCAATCAGAGGAAAGATGGTGACGGTCGTCGGTCTCAATGCCGGAAGAAGTCTTGAGCGCAACAGTGGTACGGTAAGAAGATGGCCACAGACCTGCTGGAAATATCTTACGCGGAAGAACACGGAGAGCTCGTGTCTAGAGGCCAACATCCGATGAGTGTATTGAATTAATTGGAAAGTAGTAGTCCAATGATGCCTTAGGATTCGCCCTTTTCTCCCACGCGACCCCCTAAATCCATCCCTGATTGAACGTCGCTGTACAAATACGCAAAGAGCCCTAACGTCTGCATTTCTCACACTGAGATTCAAAGGCGAGAGCACGACGCGTGGACGAGAGAGCACGCGGGAGAGTTTCAGAGTTTTCCTGACGCTCCGACGCGGACGGCAGGGATAGTCAGAGGGAAGGACAGCTTACGGGGCTAGCCAAAATGTCCTCATGCCAAATTTTCCAAAGCTGAGAAGACTGGCTGACACTAAATAAATGCCACTGGAGCACATATCCTTTTCGGCGCTGAATAATCAGAGAGTGTGGAAAAAGTCTTTGAGGCCTCCGAAGAAAAGTATTTGAGCACTACTAGACACTAAATTATAATTTTTAAAATTGCATTAGGTCAAAAATTAGTATAGAAATGGATTTATATGTTGGATTAAAATTTAATAAATTAAATCGTATATTTAATAATATAATATTATTAATAAATTTACATAATATCTTAATTTAAATTTGATTTATAATAAAAATTATTAATATAATTATTATATTTAATACAAGTTTAATATAAATTTAAATTTAATAAAATAAAATAAAATAGATATATTATAATATATTTTTATTTTTTAATTTTAAGTCAACCGATTTTTTCACCGGTTCAATTAAGTTCATCGATCGAACCAGGAACCAGTCAGTTCAATTGGAATTGACCTCGTATGCAATTGAGATTTTTATTAGAACCGGACCGGTGAGGGACCGGTTCATGATTGAACTAGTCAAACCGATCAACTTGATCCAATTTTTAAAACTATGCACTAAATATCGCCTGAACGCATTGACCAAGTCAAACATTGACCGTTGAATGACTCAACGGACGAAACGTCAACACCATCGTACATCGTGTTACTTGACAACATACCAATAAAAATTGACTGATAAAAAAATAAAATTCAGTATAGTAATATTATTTTTAATCTAATAATTAAGATATTGTATATTCGATTCTTATCGTTGGATCTCCTATGACCCTTTATTCCTTCCTCATTCCTGATATTCCATTCTAAACTTACAAGACGCTTACGTAATCGAAAAAATAAAAAATAAAGATTGACAAATAAGATGTCGAGATATCGGTGATTCTTGTAATTGCCATTGTCTACCCTACCTCTATATCAATTGATATGATTAGTTTCTCTTTGGACCACTTAAAATTTGTTTGAACATATGCATTTTTTTTCCTTGGCTTAAATATCATTTTAAGGTCGGGAAGGATTAAAAAATTGAAATACAATGCAACCAACGTGCCTCTTTTATACTTTTTTTTTCTTTTTGGTAAAATTATAATAAAAATTTATACATAAGTAAGTCATAAAAATTTTAAAATATTATATTTAGTAACATATATTGGTTACTTATATAATATTAAGTTCTAGTTGTCTCTCTCAATAGCATCCGTGCTAATATAACAGTTATCTATTAAAGTGAAATTTTTAGCAGATAGTTCGTGTTCACACGATGGATATATGATGTTGTGATGTGATAACTTGACAAAATTTGATGAGGAGACACATTTTTGCTTATGTTGCACCAATTGGATGATGGATGATGTGATGGATATGCCAAGTAAATATTAACAAATGACGATTTGCACGTGTCATTGTCATTTTATATTTAATGACAGCTGACGGTTTAAAATTAACAATATAGTGTATTTGAGCATTTATGACTGAATAAGACGTTTTAAAAATTTTAAGTCACACTTACAAAAATTGACAATTTTATAAAATTTTAGTATATATATATATTTTTTTTCTTTTTTGAAATAGAAAGGGAAAAGATATATGCTGTTGTTGCTGAACCCGAAACTAAGGAATTATAAGTCTAATTCTTATCAGTAAGACTTATGTACATCTTTATTTTCATCTTTAAATTTACTATCAATATGTGAGAAAATCTAGTGAATTACCTGAAAGCGTTCATCATTGGCATTGAGTCTAGAGTCCTCCGTGTACAAAAATATTAGTTCGATGTACGAACAAATCTCTTATGTCGCGGAATTTTTCATCCTTCTCTTTTTTTACTAGTTTTTCGAAATAAAACCTTGGGGCTCAGTACTGACCACCAAGATTTGAGAGGGATAATACATAATTTCGGGCAAACTTATTCGAAGGAGACGGAGAAGTTACTTATGGTCAAGTCAACCACAACAAGATACATGGGCTCGCATCATCGTGGACCAAGTACTCAAACGCACTGGTAGAAAGGGAGTTTAGCATTCAAAATTCGTTCAAAAATGACATAATGATTTTTAGAAAAAATTTGTCGTTTTCTTAGTGTATTTAAAACCTCCAAAACATGTAAATGTATCTCTCTCCGCCATGCACTCATCTGTCCAAACACTGGCATGACCCGAAGGAGCAGCGCAGGAAAGAACTGTGGTTGGGTCAGTGTTGATACGGATTAAAAATTTTATGTTATACTCAAAAGTAAGAAAATGATATTTAAAAGTTGAAAGAATAATAATTATATATAAATCTTTTATTTAAATTAATAGGTAATTATTTTGTTTGATTCCCGTGGAATCAAGGCAAAACATTTCGGTAAGGCAGAGATATCCGGATTGATCGGGCCGTACCGACCCGGCCCGAATTCTTCAGTTGGGCATGAATTGACAGGTCTACGCACAAAGAAAGGACAGTGACGGGTCATCACTTCAAGGTCATTATTGGCGTAGACTAATCAAAAAGCCATGCGAGATGGGAAATTCGTATGTACTGGAAACTGAACAGTGACCAAGTATCGACCACGCGAGCATGATCTACAACAGGATGAAAAATGAAAACGACACCCTCTATATACATATATATGTATATATGTATAGAAAGAGAATAATTGGAATTTTTTCGCAACTAATATTAGATTTCAGGAAAATTATATGATTCGTTATGATTTAAAATGTTCATTTTATTAAAAGAATTTTTAATAATTTTTTTATTAAAATTAATGTAATGAGCTTTATTTCAAAATAATAGCATTTTTTTTTAATCTTTTATCTTTGGAGGTTCCTCTCATGGCAGATAGTCGCGGCAAGAAGATTCCCTAAGCTTAGCGCCCGAGCGCAAGAATGCAAGCTTGGCGATGGAAGGCACATCGTGGCCGTTACTATATACCTCTAACGGCTCTGTGCCGAACGGCTTTCATAATTTGCTGAAAGTAACCTCTCTGTACTACTCTCCTCCTCTTCTTCCTCTTCACCATCCCCTCTTCACCCTCGAGCACAATTAAGAAATGGGATCCTCAGCCAGATGCGACACTCGCAGAGGCACCGAAGCCTCTCTGGTTCTTATGATTTGAATTCATGGTATGATATAAATAATCTCCTCCTGTCTTGCGTTACTAGCTTCCATGTCAAGAACAGCACATACGTATGTAGTGAGTTGCTCGTTATCACGATATTGGAGAAGACAACAAACAGACTTACTGTAGCTTTGCAGCAAACATATAGTTGTGCTACGCACATATCGGGATCCGGACTTTTGCCACAATTAACTGGACAAAGAACAAAACGTGATCTTCAAAGTTCTAGTTTCCCGAAAATTAGCTATGCGGATGCCTGCAAGTGTTCAGGTTTGAAAGCTTCTTACCATATGGTAGTTAAAAGCTCGTACTCTTTTGTTCACTAGAACTACTTGCATCGGAATTGTGTGCATCACCGACTTCCATGGCCGAGAGCAAGTTTGAAGACATGGAACGCTCGCCCTATTTTGACATCAAGGTACAGATATTTGGCGTTCGATGTTCCACTACAAGCAGAGTTGATTGAATACAGGGCTGCTTTAACTATTGATTTGCTGCAGGTGCATCGTCTGATGTGCTTAGAGCTCAGGAGATTGATCAATCGCATCGTTTCGATGTTTGCGACTATAGAATCGGCCCGACCGGGGGGCTCATCTGCAGTACAAGCTCTCTGCTTGCTGCACGGTGCTGTAGACCGAGCCAATATGCTTATTCAGCACTGCTCAGAGTCTAGCAAGCTCTATTTGGTATGCATCTGTATACTCTGTTTTGCACGTTGAGATTCCATGTTTACTGTGCTTAACCGGAATGTTTCTCTCTAGGCGCTTATGGGGGAGAGGATGCTGTCCAAATGCAAAAAACTGAGGGACAAATTCGCACTGTGCTTGAGTCGGATTCAGACCATGGTTCCTCTAGTGCTGGCTGCAGAGGTCCGTAAATTTACAGTTCGTCACAGTTTGGATAGGTTGTGTGAATCGGCTGGATGAGGCATGGGAACCATCGGGTTTCCATTTGATGCTGAAAATTATTCCAAGTCCAATGTTGGCTCAACTCCTCTCGAATGGGTCGTGTATGTCTGGTTGAGGGAACTGTTGTATCCAGACCAAAATGATCATTCATTTTCCATAGAAAAGTATTTATACTGATAATGATATCACCGTCTGCAGATATCGAAAATTCTGGACGAGCTCAGGGCTGTCAACTTTTTCATTGAGTCGACTGAACGTGATGCCGGTCAGGCAGTACTAGGGCTACTTCGGAGAGGCACAACTGCCGCAGATTCGAGAGGGAGTTTGGAATTCTCGATGCTCTTTACTGCCTGCGGAGCATTGAGTATTTCATCTCCTCTGGCGCTCCTGATAGAGAAGAGATCCATCAAGAAGCTTCTCCTCAAGCTCCAGCGGAAAGAGTCAGTGAACACGAAGATTTTGTCTTACCTCCTGTATCTTCTAAGGAAGTACGGGAAGTCGGTTCTGAAAGCACTGGAATCGGAGAGCCCAAGGGAGGAGAGCAGACGCGAAGAATCTGCTAGTTTTGTCTCTCTCGGCTCTTCAGACACGAAGAGCCTTCTGGACTCATTAGAAATCCAGACCAATGATTCAATCAGTCAGCTGTTGCGTCCGCTGGATGATAAAGACTTAATTGAGTGCTATCATTCAACAGGTAGCTACAACACCGAATTGGCCTTTCTGACAAAGCTTCCACTGCTTCCATGGAGGTTGCAGTGTGAGGTGGTGGAGGATGTGAAAGAAAGGCTGAGAGGCAGCGAGAATGCATCCAGAGTGATGCTATCTGGAAGCCAGATCGAGTCACTGGTTCAGTTTCTAAGGGAGGCAGGGGACTCAAGTGACGTGAAGGCCCGGGGAGACGGACTTGAGGTTCTTCTGGCAGTTTCGAACATGAACAGGTAATTGCTCTAAAATGCCCAGCTCGGAACTTTCAGTCCAACACCTGGTCTTAAAACTGTAGAGCGTGTCCCAGAACTCCTAGCTTCGTTGTTTTCCTCAAAGGGATGAAACTCGCTGGATTTACACTAATGATTTCCTAAACTTCCCTTTTCCTGCTTTCCTTTGATTTTAAAGAAGACGTAAATGGGAACTGTTCTCAGTTTTCCGCTATCACAGACGTTGAAACAGATAGTTTTTCGTTTCTCTAGCGGTGCAACGTCAGATACCCTAGGAGATGTGGCTCACACAATCACGGAATTTTTCCGTGATCCCGCGATGACCTCGAAGTCTCTCGAACTCCTCGACATTGTGTCTCGCCGTCAGCACTTCAAGTCAGTGCATATGGTATCAGGATTTCTTCCTTTCATCCTCACGGCCCTTGAGAGTCGAGTCCGGGAGCACGAGGCGCTATCCCTGAGAATACTGCAGAATCTATCATCCTGCTGCGGAATCAAGCCCCACCTTCTTTACCTGGATGTCCTCCCGAGGTTAGTCTGTTTTCTGACAGACCCTGAACTCAGACAGCATAGTATCGAAATCATCAGAAGCTTGTGCAACACCCAAGAGGGAAGAGCAGCAGCTCAATCCATCTTGAATGATAGTACTACAGCTGTGGGGAGCAGCAGCATCCAGATGGAGACCGCTGAAGAATTGTGCCGAATATTAGCACAGGAGACGGATGATGGCAGCGTTTCAGGGACTTCGGATTCCAATCCAGGGTCAAGGAAAAAGCGGTTCTCTCTCAAGTTATTTACAAGGCTGAGAAGGAAAGTGCTGGTTCTGTTGAAGCCGCCCTCTCGGCTATCAGCGAAACTTAGATGAATAGATGATGCTCTCTTCCACAGGGGAGAAGAGGAGAACTAAGATAACCGTTAGTGATCTACACAGCTCGAGCTGTAACTATGCACTGGTTTTTATGATTGAATGTTGCAGTTCTCTTCCTTTCATTCTCTAGATGAAGTGCGAACCCGAGGAACAAATATAATTCACCTGGACACCCGAGTATGTTCGAGAAATAATAACAAACCTTGTCTGCACTTATTCGGATCGAGAAGGTACAGGAGATGTTTGAGGACGGAAGTTGTCGGTCACAATCCCGACACTCGCATTAATAGTCTAGCTAGCACATTTTTTTCAAGCCGACCTCAGCCCCTCGAACCTAGTAGTACTCTCCCCTGATGAATTCATTCAATCGCGTCACTTCGCTGCTCTGCTGCTCCACAATTGCCCGAACTACATCCACCATGGAGATCATGCCGACTATCTTCCCGTCTATAACTGGAACATGCCTGATCTGATTATCTGCAAGGAAACTCAGATAATGATCCACGTTCTGGGCTTAGCAGAAACACTTTTTTAGGCCTAGCTAGGGGTTTGCCAGCATTTTTACCAGCCATTAACTGCATCGCTTGGAGTATGTTCGTATCAGAAGAAACTGTTATCAACTCCTTCTGTTGAGATCAGAAAATCATAGCCGCAAAATCCAGGTCAGTGGGTGCAAGACGCTGCCAGCTATCTGTTACTTCCCTAATGAACAGTCTTGACTCGAAAAGCAAAATGTTTACCTCATCGGTCATGACCTCCCCGACTTTCGTGTGCTCCCATGACCTCCCCGGAGCAATCATCTTCCTCAAATAGTCTGCATTGGAAATTGATTTCTTATTAATCTGTCTTCGCTAATTTACAGGTCATTTACTTCCTGGTAGGATAATGTTCGGCACAAATAACCTCTTTCCGTGATGATTCCGGCAATCAACTGCTGCTCCCCTGGCTTTAGCACCACCAGTGACCCGACATTATTTTGAGCCATCTGCACAATTCTTTCAATCGGTAAGTCTTCGATGAACTCAAGTTGTGATGAAACAAATCTGAAACGTCATCCTCACATTCTTGACCGCATCTTGGACAGTGTCATTAGTTCGGCACCAGAGCCAAGACCCGGTCTTCTCTTCTCCTTTTGTCATCAGAACTTCGGAGACTGTCATGTTCTCGAGCCCTCTGTGAGGCACTTCGGACGAGGAGGATGTAAACCCGATTCTCGAAAATACATTTATCCCTCTCGGGATAGTACCCGTCGCACTGTTCCTGCATCGTAGTATAGTTCCTATCCCGGTTATCACCTGGCAGGATTGTACTGCCCGTGCTAGTCCTCGCATTTAGCTTTCTCAGCAAGTATGTCTGCATACATTCCATAACCAATAGTGTCTAGCAAGGTGCAGGTACATGATGATCCTTTGTAATTTTCTGGCAACTCGAATAAGGACACATGTTTTCGTATTTTGAACCGATGAAATATGCAGATGTCAGACTTGGAGGAAACCCGATTTACCTGTAGTGGATGCGAAAGGTTCTGAGCGCCGCCTTGAGCTGGCTTTGATCTTTCAATCACGAAAATGGTTATTCGATTCAGCAATTACAAACTGACTAAAACTATCAAAGTTCTCTTATAGAAGTAGACAGGCCCGTGGTTTCAGGTTTCTGTGACTTGATCATATGGAGTTTGCATCAAGTTCTTTACTTTGATTATACACTAGTCAAGTGAAATTATGCACATACGAAGGAACTGCTCGCCTGTGAATCTGCGGTTGCTTCTTCGTGCAGGCAGGGGACCTGTGTGAATGGGCCTAGAGAATTTAGGCCCCGCCATGGTAAAAGCCCAACATGCGGTCTTGGTGGGTCTCAGATAAATAGCTAACACGAGAACCGTCGGGAAATACGGATTACAAGATCCATTCTCACTGCGTGAAATTCCATATCTTTGTCGAACTTAAAAGGGTCGATGAAGTTCTATCTCCCGTCAGATGTTTGTACACAGTTTGTCGATAATCCTCGAATTTCTTGTGAAATTTTTCTTCCCGTGTGAGTCCTACGTCTTATCACTGCTGCGTCGCTGGAGCCGGTGCCGGGGTTGAAATCGGAGGAGTGTGTCCTCCAGGACGGTTCTGCAAATCCCCCGCCAGTTTTCTCGTCATCCTCCGTTTCTTCATCTCGTCTGTGCCTGCAGAGCCTGGCCACAGAGTAATTAACATGAACGGTAGTAGTAAACGACAATGGCAAGAGTTAACTATGTCTAGCGGTGATAACCCCGAGCACGACATTGGTGACATGACGGATAAGTCTAATTTCATGAAGCGAGATGATATAGATAAAATAATCCTTTGGAGCTGCATTCTTGGCTGCTGCAGCAAGCATTTCCGGTCCTAGAAACATTGGCATACATTGCAAATCGAGTTCACGATGCTTGTCAAACCTGGAGGTTGTGTTCGAGTTGCGGTGAGCAGAGCCGAGCAGGGCAGCCCCTGGACTCCATCCCGCTTTGAATCGTCGGGGCTCTCTTCTACAGCCGATAGCAGGCTGGAGTTATTGCTTCTTGAAACGACTCTCGGGCTTATGCATGAGCCTGCAAATAGCAGGTTGGAATGCCCAGGTTATTTCACAAAAGAGCAACCGGAAGAAGGCCCGAAAAAGAACAATCCGATGTATGATCGATCGCTCTTATCCTTGTGACTCGAATATTTGGAGCACTTGGAAAAGTAAACGAGCGAAGAGGAGACAATAGTTAGGAATGCCCAGAAGAAGAAGATAACCAGAAAAGCTCTCCCACCCATTTGTTGGGCCAAGTAGAAGCCTGCAGTTTAGAGCATTTTATAGACGGGCTCTGGGTGTTGACTTTCTACAGCACGGTTAGTTAGTTGGCCATGTTTGAGTTTGAGGAACACACTCGACGGCGACAATCTGTCAGAAGTTACGGGGTTTGACTTTCGGGGAAAGTGTCTATTACTCGAGCAAAGTTGAGCTTTGAGCAAGGCGAAGGAAGGTTGTGTAATCCCTGAAGTTGTCAGGAGACCTGTCAATTGAAGTTGCTTAAATGTTGTTCTCAGCTTGCAGTTGGGCCTGAACCATCAAACTTCACCGGGTCCACCTTGCGTTTATACACGGATGAGAACAGGGCTCAACGACCGCCCAGGAGAATGTTTTGAGACTCTAGAATTGGTGTAGACCATTTCGTGAAGGTTGAACTTAGACGGGAAATCCGAGTCTGTGGGCGTCCATTCGTAATGAAAGCCGGAACATTCTCGCCTCTCGGCCAAAGAAATCGCAGCATGGCCAGCCCGATTGGCACCTTCTGTAATGCATCGGAACGGTGACGGTACGAGAATCAGAATGCCAAGTGAGGAAATATAATCGAAACTCATCTAGCACACATACCCAACGGAAAATGCAGGTGGTACGAGAGCAGCGGACTTGCCGTACACATACTCAGAAGACGAAGGCAGAATGGATTGATAGGGGAAGCAATAGACAGAGTCGGGGACGCATTATAAACCCGTCCATTTGGTAAGACAACTATGAAGAGTTCAACTTTATCAGGGAAATATTCTACCGAGCGGTTACATCAACTTGTTCCTCACGAAATAAGGGACGTAAAAAGCTGAAGTTAAGGCATGAGAGTTCAAAGTTGCAATTGTTCACTGTACAAATGGCTTGATCGTCCAAGATTCAATCCTTCCTGGATCCACTACTGCTTGCAGCTTTCTTCCCGGTGTACTTCTGTCAAAAGTATACAACATTTCTCATCTTCAGTTCATGAAAATTGAAAAGTGATAAAATGAGGAGCATATCCAAAATGGTGCAAAAGACAGTTGCTAGAGGGACAATGGAAGCAGTCAGGAAGAACTTTACCTGTTTTCCTAGATCGAACGGAATGTACTTGTACTTGATCATGTGCATAATTTGGCGCTTCATTGTGAGAATGAAAAGCACAATCCAGTAGATGAGCAGAATCGGCCAGAAAACAGGCACATCAAATATTGAGAAGAAGGTCATAAGAAAAGCTATGCAGAAAGCCTTAGTGATCACATACCTGTAAGCAACACAAGAAGGTTTTATAGCACTAGAGAGCTACTGACTAGACAAAACCCAACATCATTTAGTGAATACAGAGAACATGCATTATTCAGCCACAGAAAAGCAACTTAGCAAGCCAGAAAATGTTCGTTTATAAAACTGACAGCATCAGAAATATGTTGAAATGGGAACAAGTGAGGTATGCGACCATTATCTTGAAGTTCCACATACTAGATACAGAAAGAAAGAAGAACAGGACTAGGTCTTCAGTGCAAGTATACGAGACAGATAACATACATCACTTTGACTTATCATGAGTTAAGCAGGAACATTCAAGACTTTCCAAATCATTTAGGAGCAGGTAAAAGGTGGTGGCACGAAAGAAGCCCAGAATTAACACCAATACATTTATATACAGTACCTTCTAGATAAGCAATGCTCAGTTGAAAAACAGATATTATAGAAGCGAAATTATTTGCCACTGAAATAGACAGCAGTTTATTAGACTAAGCAGGCAATAGATGACAAAATTACCAAAACTTGAATTCAGGAAGTCGGCGGATGAAGGGCTTGAACTCATCTGAACCTTTTGTCGGCAATGAAGCCCCATCCAAAGCCTCGAGCTCAGGATCAATCTTTGGTGAAAGAAACCCAATCAACAAGTTCAAGATGTAGATTCCTAGCCCATAGGACACAATGTAAAACCCTTGGACAAAGTAAACCCGCAACACATAAACCATCGCTACGGCAAGAGTTCCAAGCCACCTTTCCACCATGTGAGGGGTCGACCTGTCCAAATAGTACTGAAATAGCCTCGAGAAGTCATTCCTCCATTTTGCTATTGGCGCCATAGCTGTGGCACCTTCTCCCCCAACTCCTTCCATGAAAAACTAGCACAAGTCTTTTTCTCCTGTACAGGACAAGACCGATCAGAAACTTGCTGAAATTTGAAAACGTGAGAACAAAAGGATAATTCTCACATATTCCTTTTATATTAGGAGACAGGAGAAGGAACAATTAGCTCATCGCTCAATATGCATGATACAAGAATATGTTAGCATCAGTCTCTCTTCATCGTGTTTTCAGCAGGCAAAGCTTCACATAAAACAAGTGATAAGGAGAAATCTTCACAGGAAACATGCTTAATTACATATAAATTGCTCGTAAGCATGACCTTTTCATCAGAATCTTTGATCGATAGAGCAGCTCAATCACGAAAGTTCGCAAAATCAAAGACAAAATGGATCATCACCGATAAAGCTCAGAAACTAGCCTCTCAAGGACAAAATCACCAGTGCTCCGACGACATATTGCAAAAAAGAAAAGAAACTAAAACCAATTACCTTACAGAACGACAATCAGAGATTGCACCGATCAATTGAGTGCTGATCAACAGGAAGAGCCTGTGATTACGAATCGAATTGATCGGCCGACTGGTCTTTCCTTTTCTTCTCTATCTTTGCTCTGTAATTTCGTGTCCCTGTCTCTTCAATTCTGTTTCTCGGCTACGCCAAAACGCGCATGGTGCACGCCGTTTAGTGAACAAGACGAAGTTCATCGTTAAGGCCATATACGTGCCCTACCTTATCACGGCCGTGGCCGGGCCGGGCCGGGCCGGTCAGGGGCATTATCGTCAAAATGCAGACTAAGATGCCGTTTCCATTATGATTTAAGCCTTTTCGGTCTCCGGGCCTTATCATGGGCCACGGGGACGACGAATGGGCCTCATTGAGCCCCTTTTCCTGCCACTTTAGATCTTGTCGGCCGGTCCTATGGACCTGATCCGGCCCAATATGAGGCCCAACACGGAGTACATTTGTGTAAGAATAAGATAACCTGCGAATTTCCCGTTTCACCCTCCCAAGTTCTTAGGATATTCTGCCCTACCACCGCCGGATTGCGTCTTCTTCCTCTTCCTCCTCCCTTTTTCTCCTCTTTGGGTGGCATACTTGCATTCAGTTGTCCGAATACAGAGCTGACTGCGAGGGTGAGAATTTCACAGGCTTCATCCAATTGAACTGATTCACCAATCGATTGACGGCGCAGGAGGAAGATGGGGACCTTGGGGAGAGCAATTTACAGCGTTGGGTTCTGGATTCGGGAAACTGGCCAGGCGCTCGATCGGCTGGGGTGCCGCCTCCAGGGGAATTACCACTTCCAAGAGCAATGTGAGCTTCGTTCTCTCTGTAGTCGATCCCTCAATTTCGGCGTCATTTTCTTAAAATGATATCGGATTAATGGTGTATCTCTCCTGCAATCAGGTTTTCTCCGCTGAAATTTATGTGTTGCTTTTCATTGCCCAGTGCCTTGTAAGGAATAGACTTTCGCAAATCATATCTTCCGTAAAACTTTATTTTGTGAAATGGCGTAAATGTTTTTGTGTCACTGAAGAGAGTCATCTGGTGCATGATTAACCTGTTAGATTAGCTGGCTGATGTGGTGATGAAATTTGCTGCTGCCATTTTGGAGCTTCCTGGATGATTTCAGCTTGTTCTTGTAAGGCTAAGCTCTGGAAAGTTAACTGGTAAAGCATTAAAGTAATAGATATTTCTCTTAGACCTGTTTCTGAATTCTGATTAGGCTAAGTTCCATTGAAAATCTACAATTTGGGGATATATATCTGTTCTGATAGTCCATTGCTGAGAAGCTGAGCTAACCATTCACAATACATTTCATGGTACATGATATCCATTTCAGTAATGGCTAATTTGGTCTGGTTACTTTAAGTTCACTCAACATATTCATTCCTCTCCTGTAAAATTTGTGATCACTTGGCCATTTGTTCTTACTGAGTCTTCCACACCTCAGGGACTGAATCGTAAAGTATATTTGCCATTTTTCTGGAAAGCTTGGCTTTTGGTACCATTTTGATTTTGACAGGAGCTAATGTTAAATCAGTCTGGCTCCTTATGTTCTTCTGACTTTAGTGGAGTAATATAAGTTAATTGTTCTTCTAGTATCAAGGCATCGAACACTCATGCATATATCTGATAAAGCTCCGGTCGTGGATAAGGATGCATTCATAGCCCCAAGTGCTTCTATCATTGGTGATGTTCAAGTGGGACGTGGATCATCTATCTGGTATGGCTGTGTACTGAGAGGTAAGGCATTCTGTGTACAAAGCTCATCACTAGCTCAGATTTGGGCAGTTGTAATCTTGGTCCCTTGTCAATGTGAACGAAAATGCTCCTTCTTCTACTCTCTTTCTGATGTCTCTGGTTCAAACTTTTAACTCTAATTTGCTTCTTCATTGAATCAGTTGTTCAATTTTTCTTACTTTGATGCTTAGGTGACGTCAACAGCATCAGTGTTGGATCTGGAACCAACATACAGGATAACTCCCTCGTGCACGTGGCAAAGTCCAATCTCAGTGGGAAAGTATTGCCAACTATTATTGGGGACAATGTCACTATTGGTGAGCTTCCAATTTGCTGTCATTTCTATTTCTTTGAACCTTATCAAGTAGGTTTATGTAAAATTCGCTTAATGCAGGTCATAGTGCCATCTTGCATGGATGTACTGTTGAGGATGAGGCTTTTGTTGGTATGGGAGCTACGCTTCTTGATGGTGTTGTCATTGAGAAACATGCAATGGTTGCTGCTGGAGCACTTGTAAGGCAGAGCACAAAGATTCCTGCTGGCGAGGTATGTTCTTCAATTGCTCCTTTGTTCCTCTTGCTAATGGTCAAGGAAGGTAGAAGTGAAAATGGAAAAAATGGAAGTACTTGCGGCACCTGGCTCAAAACTGACTGAAGTATCTGCATAGCTTACTACTGTCTACAATAACTAGGACTGCTCCCTCTTCTTCTTTTGCTTATTATTGGAGTTTCTATGTAATCTTTAGTTTTTCCTTTTTCAAATTAGGTAGACTAGAGAAGCTTTTTTTTAATTAAAGATATTTAGTTCTTTATTTTTATTTAATTATGCCTATATATATTTTGGTTCAGTAAATTGGAAAATGTTTTTATTGTTTTCATAGGTGTGGGGAGGCAACCCTGCCAAGTTCTTGAGGAAACTCACAGAGGATGAGATAGCATTTATTTCCCAGTCGGCCTCAAACTACAACAATCTCGCCCAGGTCCATGCTGCTGAGAACGCAAAACCATTTGATGAGATTGAATTCGAAAAGGTTCTCCGCAAGAAATATGCTAAAAGGGATGAAGAGTACGACTCAATGCTGGGAGTTGTACGTGAAACTCCTCCAGAACTTATCCTCCCAGACAATGTCAAGGCCCCACAACCGCAAAAATGAGATCCCCAGTAAGTCCAACCCCCCACTTTTCTCATTTTTTGCAATCCGGATCAAGGGATCTGATGCCCAGGGATATTTGTTGTCATGTGGGAAGAGGCATTTTGCCTAGACAAGATATCATTTTGTCTCCCAATAATCACCAGAAAAAGTGTCCGGGACTGTGGTTCTGGTTCATTTTCCTTTCATACATGCTCTTAGTCTGGACTCTTGAGACACCATTATCTCGTCCCCTGAAGCTGCATGTATGTTGATATTAATCTCTCTCCTATTCCTATTTCCTAGACTCGCGCTTGGTACTACCAACTGAATCTGCACAATGCTCTTTACTCACCTGTGAGACACTCCACTCAGTGATGGGATGACGAGTTAAGTATACTCGTGATTTGCATTTCATTTAGAGTTGAATTCCTGTATTTTGGGCTCCTTTACTCGTATCTCAAGCTTCAACTAGGTAAAAACAAATCTGATCCAATTCATCGAGACAAAAACACACAAGTCAAATAGCATTGTAATTTAAAATATAATTATAATATTACATGATGGAAGGTAGTATCAGAACACATCAGTAGATGAACCAGGACCTGACATGAACGTTGGACCGGGCATGGCTTGGAGTGAGCCAATTATGATGAGTTCCTACCTTTTCCCCACATTTTTGCTGAACTAGAAGTTAGTTGTGAGCTAGTTACCCTATATTAGGCCCTCTGTCATATTTGTAGGCTTCTCCACCGGCATGGTGCTAGAAGTAGATTGATGATTTTGTTGAGGGTGTAAGCGGGACTGAATGGTATGTGGAGCCGGTTATGCGCTCTCGGTCCATATTCATTACGAGTTTTGTGTATCAACCCTGACCCATTCATTTTCTATTCACCTATGCGGAATATAATCTCACAGGCTCTAGATGCATATCTTGGATCCTACATCCAGAAAACTCAACGGTAGACTACAACCAAGCAGTCTCTTCGTCCATGAAAAGCTTGCATGAACCTGGAGAGTCATGCCTGCATACAGGGAAACTCAACCAGCTGTTCAAAGAAGCAAAGCAGTCAATTGCCTCCACGAAAGTTCTCACCTAACGGATCCAAGTACAACAAACAGAGCCGAAGAGAGATAGAGAGAATAAGTCATTCTAGAACATCTACAGCATGCTCGATTTCAAAGAACGGCCACGTGGTTTACACAGCTTAAGCTATCAATGCCGGTGTGCCCTCGTGATTAAGAGGGACCAACTCAACAGCCCATCAGGTGGAGCATGATAGCATTCTGTGCATGCATCCGATTCTCAGCCTGTGGGAAGACAATGGAGTTTGGAGCTTCGATAACACCATCGGTCACCTCAACCCCTCTTTCTGCAGGCAAACAGTGCATGAAGTAAGCCTTCGGGCCTGCTAGCTTCATGACAGCTTCATCTACCTGCATAGGACAACATAAAGGCGGTAAGACAATTGAAGATAGGAAATATACATATCAACGCTTGTATTTTGTTAGGAAGAGATCCTAAATCTCAAGTTCTCTTCACATGAAATGCCACTATTATGGTGATACAGTCAATATCCAATGTAACTACACCATCATTTTCCACTTTCTCAAATAATTTGATATTGGTAAGCACTTCACGAACTCCAGGCATGCTGCCTCTTAGTTTGAATACTGTTTCCATTTGAATCAATGTAGAAGAGGCACATATATATTTAAAATGAAGAGGTCTGACTAGTAAAGATCCCCCCATGTTCATCCCTCGCCTACCAATCATGTGATGGCATTGACATGGATATAAAATGTTATCAGGTACCTGAAATCCTTGGAACACTTGACGGCGATAAGCAGCCTCTTCCTTCTGACCCATGCTTGCCCAAACATCAGAGTACACAATATCAGCTCCTCTAACAGCCTCTTTAGCATCGTTAGTTATCTCAATCTTGCTTACTCCAGCCTGTCTAGCCTTCTCAACAGTTTTTTCATCAGGCTCAAATCCTTTAGGACAGGCACAGATAAAATGGAAAGGGATGACAGCTGCAAGCAACAGCCAGGAACACACGATGTTGTTCCCATCTCCAACATACACTACCTGAATGTTGCGTCATAATTAGATAGACCAGGGAGAACTTGTATCAGACTAACGGGATAGAGCAATTGGTAAAATCATTTTACTCGGATGAAAACAGCTCTACCTTTGTCCCTTCAAGCTGACCAATATGTTCAATTATGGTGAGGGCATCAGCCATAATTTGGCAAGGATGGTTATAGTCTGTCAGTCCATTAACAACGGGTACACTTGAATACTTAGCCAGATCAAGGATGTCCTGCAGAACAGGAGATAAATAACACATCCGGCATTATCAGAAGAGAAGGCCATGGAATTCAGTTCAGAAATACAAGGACATAGTTGTTTGACATTAAGAAAGGAAATAGATTTCACATTAAGTTTTGGTGTTTGACAAAGTCAAACGGTATTTACCAAAATGTTTAGTAACTTCCATGTAAGGGGGAAAAAACACTCACCAGCTTACCTGATGAGCAAACACGCGCGCCATAATGATGTCATTATAGCGGGACAAAACACGGGCAACATCACGGGTTTCCTCCCGCTTTCCCATCTGAATATCATCTGGTCCTAAGTATATAGCATGGCCTCCCAGCAAGAAGAAGCCAGTTTCAAAAGAAACCCGAGTTCGCATTGATGGTTTAGCAAAAATCATAGCCATTGTCTTCCCCTCAAATGGTTGGAATGACCTATCCCCTGACTTGATTATCGACTTGACCTCTGCTGCCCGGTTCAATATCTTCATGATTGTTTCTTTGTCAAAATCATTTATGTGCAGAAAATCCTTCAGGTCGGATTTTGCTGTGAAATGAAATAAACAGAAGTAATGAGTTCACCAGATGATCACTCATTTGTTCACTGAAAACGGGAAAAAAATCTGCCTTTTTTATACTACGATTTCTAGCATGAACAACAGTAGTATGGAAAGAAGCCAAATAATGATAGTCAGCGTTCAGATAATGACTGACAGAAAGGAGAATTCGATAATTCACAGGCCATTAAGCGCTACCAGAGTTTAGCAAACCTGAAGCAGGCAACATTATATAAACACTGCTTAATGCATTTTCAATCTCTTTATAGTCCGACCGATTCGTTTCCAAGCACCCGGAGAGGAAAATCCTAAATCGATTTATAAATGATAGAAAGAAGAAGAGGACCGCATAAGAGTACAGAAGAAAAATGAGGAGACGAAGCTGACCTTTCGCCAGGACTGACGACGGGGCAGGGTTGGAAGAGGAAATTTGGCAGAAGATCAGCCGACTTCGAGAGGTAGAAATCGGGAAGCCGACAGGACGAGAGGAGTGCCGGGGAGTCGCGCCAGACAAAGGGGAAGCGGAGGAGGAGAGAGAAGTCTTGGCGGAAGAAGGCGCACGGGGACAGCAAATCGCCGCCATAGCCGAAACCTTCTGGACGCGACAGGCAGCTGCTTGCTCCGGTGAGTTTCAAGTAAAAGTGGAAAGCAGAGCCAGACCGGAGACCTCAGCCCAGGCTGAGAATTCGGGTTAAATTTTGCGGTTATTTATGGACCGGTTCAGTTCGATAAATCATCTAAATCCTGATCAATCAATATCCGGTTCGGTTTGAGACATAAGTTCTATTCGCATGTGCTTTTACCTCAAAATGTCCGAATCATCCAATCATCCATTTAATTAAAATAAATATAATTTAATTAATCTAACGCAATTACCAATTCATTCTGTCATCATTTCAAAGACTGGTTCAGTTCATTAATCACAATAGACCGAATCGATCACATCAAGTAACCAAGGGATGTTTCCTTGACAAAAGGAAGCAAGATTAGAGAGCCCGGTTCGAACAACGCGGTTATTTTTACTATGTATTGGTTCCGCGATCTGGTTCGGTTCTTTTAAAATCCCTAGAAATTTAGGTGAATGTCCTTTTACTAAAATGCCCCTCAGGTAGCAGCAGGATTGGGATTGGCTATACTAATCCGTGTCGCTAGGAGGCTAATCCCTCTTGTCTCATTTCCTGCCTCCACGGCATCGCAACCATTTACAGCCCCCGTCGGGATCGTAGACCGTGGTCTCCCCCCAAGACGATCATACAATGGGTGAAATACACGATGTCACGTCCGGTCGATATCTCCCCGTAACGGACCAGATGAACATTTTTTTAGTGAAATCTCGATATCCCACTTCCTCGTTTGACTCCGGCTCCATGCCCGCCGGAATCCTCCTTCCCCTGTCAATCCATTCTTACTTTACTCTGATGTGTTCCTTCCTCGCCTTCGCCTCCTCCGCCCCTCGGAAGATCTGTCGTTTGTCGGCCTCTGCTGCCTCGGGCAACGGGAACCTTAGATTAGCTCCCCTCGAGTCGAGAGGGTGGGGTCAAGTCAACCCCTCCATGCAGTCAGCGGCTGAAAACGTGACACGCGCCGAGATCCCCACCGCGCCTTTCGGTCCCGTCGACCCCGCCGGGATTCACGGCGCTATCCGATAGTTGATTGCCGGGGGCCTCCGCCACTTTTACGTTTTATTAAACCTCAACAGGGAATTCGACAATGCCACATTCCGTTTTCTCTGGCAGTGTCCACGGCCTCATAATCTACGGCTACTTAATGATTTTTCTTTTTTTCAGAAAAAGAATTCTTGATTACCGTGTGGTGTGATTAATGATATGTGATACCACATAATTCGACTGATGTGATGTACCATTGCAGTCAAACACGCTGTCCACATAAACAGCACCACAGATGTATGGCTCACCTGCCATACCTTGTTGAGACCCATAGATTCTTTTCCAACATAAGTGGTTCTGGGATTTCGGGCTCAGATAATTGATTCCTCTTAAGCGTAACATAAAACCCACGCCACTGCAAAGCACCGACGGCTAATTCGTCCCGCACTGGCGTGCCTCGGTCCTCTCTCCGACTGCAAGAGCTGATCGCTGATCGAAGAAGATGAACCACAGACCTTGGTTTAATCTTTTCTTGCTCGTCTTTCTGATGGTACTCACCCGGCAGTGGGGAACGGTACCGTTAGCCCAAGGAGCGGGTGGGGGGGACGGGTTCATTACGATCAGCGGGGTGCATTTCATGCTGAGCGGGAGCCCGTTCTACGCGAACGGGTTCAATGCCTACTGGTTGATGCTCTTCGCTTCCGACCCTTCTCAGAGATCCAAGGTCTCGTCCGCATTTCAGGAAGCGACCTCCCACGGCCTCACCATCGCCCGAGCTTGGGCCTTCAGCGATGGCGGTTACTCCCCGCTCCAGTACTCCCCTGGCTCCTACAATGAGCAGATGTTTCAGGTAACTTATGTGACGACTGATGGTATTCCGGTGGAAGAAATTGTTGTCTTACAGACCATTTGATTTCAACGAAATCCAAAGAACACGATTCTATCAGTTTATACGTCCGCATTAGCGGTGACAGCAGCAGACGAATATTTTTCTGACCGACAGATCTTGGCTCGGGATTTCTCCTGAAATGGTTGTCCTTTGTTTTTTTCCTTTCTGGCTTGTGGGAAGGGATTGGATTTTGTGGTAGCCGAAGCAAGAAAGTATGGAATAAAGCTGGTGCTGAGTCTGGTGGACAACTACGAATCGCTGGGTGGGAAGAAGCAGTACGTGGACTGGGCCAGGAGCCAGGGGCAGTCCATTTCGTCTGAGGACGATTTCTTCACCAACCCTTTGGTCAGGACTTTCTACAAGAATCATATCAAGGTAAATTCATCAGTGTCCGATCTCACGTATTTCCGACGATCAATGTCTAGTGAAGCCAATGCTGAGACCCACTGAACTTTCTGGTTCGTGTCTCTCCTGATGACAGACTGTGCTTACGAGGAGGAACACGGTGACTGGGATCTTGTACAAGGACGATCCTACCATTATGGCTTGGGAGCTGATGAACGAGGTCAGATGCCCTTCAGACAAATCTGGAAGAACCGTCCAGGCAAGCGGCTTCACGCTTCCATGATCACCTAACTGAACCGAACAAAACCATCACGAGATCCATAAAGTACTATCCTCATTCTGCATTTTGTTTCCGATAAACTGCAGGCCTGGATCACGGAGATGGCAAGTTACGTGAAGTCAATCGATGGGAACCACTTGCTGGAGGCTGGGCTGGAGGGCTTTTATGGGCCATCATCAGCTCAGAAGCAGCAAAACAACCCGTACTTCCTCGTGGGGACTGATTTCATCCAAAACAACCAGATCCCGGGCATCGATTTTGCCACAGTCCACTCATACCCTGACCAATGGTAAGTGCTAAAACGCTAGCTTACCTTTCCTATCGCTACTTTTGATCATAGTAAACTCCTTGCTCATTCTGTTATACCACGATTTCCTCCTATGAAAGACTACTAGGATCCTCTCTGTTGCCTGTTTTTCATGACAACAGCCGGGCGGTAATAGCATGGTTAGCATGTTGATTGCTGTGGATATTGTTCCAGATCCGTAACACTTGTCTATGGTTAATTCGAGATGATTGCTATAGATTTTTCATGTGAAGTTAGGAGTACTTCGGCAATTCAACCTTGAAACGCTCTTGCAGGCTAAATTCATCGGACTACGAGAGCCAGCTTTCGTTCCTGAATGAGTGGGTGACCACCCACATCCGAGACGCGCAGGAAATCCTCCGGAAGCCTGTCCTCTTTGCAGAGTTCGGGAAGTCATCGAGGCAATCCGGATACAGTCCTTCCCAGAGGGACCTATTCTTCAAGTCGGTCTACTCGGCGATCTATTCCTCGGCCAGCGGGGGCGGGGCTGCAGCAGGGAGCATGTTCTGGCAGCTCCTAACTGAGGGGATGGACTCGTACAGGGATGGGTACGAAGTTATCCTGAGCGAGAGTCCCTCGACGGCGGACCTGATCGTTGCGCAGTCAAAGAAGCTTAGAAGGTTAACGAAGATGTACGCAAGGCTGAGAAACGTCGAGATTTGGAGGAAAGCTAGTAATGAAAAAGGGAGGAGAGATGCAGGAAATCGGAACTGAGCAGTGAGCGGTGAGCAGAGATCAGTGATCTTTGACAATGGGCAGCACTCAGCAGATCATCATACTAGGATTCCTGGAGAACAAACATAATGCCTCTCAGTGAACATGTTTTCCCAACTTCACCAATCCCCTTTTACTCATTTCATTAGGGAGCCATCATGCAGTCGAATCGCAATAGGTCTCAGAGTCTTGACTACTCATCTCGATGATATCTCAGGGTATGGGTATATGTATGAGACCTGCTAGTCGCATGTTTCGATTGGGAATTAGTCGTGGTCTCCCTTATAATTCAAAGAAATTAGTTAAGGCAGATTATTATTCGGGTCCACCATTTTCTTCTGGCTTTATCTTTCCGAGCTGGAACCCGATTAATCCTTTCTGATCAAGGAAACAGCCACGTACAGGTTCTCCGTCTCTTTCCTCTTCGAGTACCAGTCCTCCACGAGTTCCACGTACCTCCTGAAGAGCTGGTCCATGATGTGTCCTCCGAAGTGACACTCGACTATCGACTCAACTGCCGCCCTCATCATCCTCCCGACTCGCTCTCCACGGGATGCACCGCTCACGTCCTGGAGGCCACAGTTCCACTCGCACTTGAAAGTCTCCAAGCGATCGATCAGGAACGAGCCCTCCCTCTGTATCTCGGACACGAGCTCGTCGATGCTGGGAGCGTAGTAGGGCGCGTTGAAGGAATCCACCTTGTCTTGTTCAGTCAGACCCTGAAATCATTAGAGTCAACTGCCAACTATAACGAAACATATACATATATATATATATATATACACACACATTCCCCTTCCTTGGATGCAATTTAATAAGTTTTTTAAAATAAAAAAATACATCATGTAATGTACGGTAATTTAATGAGCAAATTTATAGTCTCACAGGGGATAAATCAGGTGGAAGCAAAAGAAACAGTAAAAAAAAGAGTTTTATACATAATTTTTAACATTAGACTGAATTAACTAATTCGATATGAACTAATTATTTATCTTGTCTTATGTTTAAAATTAACTAAATTATATTATACCTTGCTGGTGACTTAATTACCTTACTGATTCCTGAGTAGGTTTCCGGTTTGTAAAATTAATAGGGTAGGTCCAATCCTAAAATTTAGTGACCAGTGTCTTCAGGTGATGGAGTCCAGCCACTATGAAAAGGACGGGGTTACCAGAACCCACTAGAGTCTCGCCTCTCGATGTGGTCTTGGGCATTTATCTCTTGCTTCCACGACCACCCCGACTTCAACATCAAGACCTCACTGGCTCGAGAACCCACGTCGCGTAAAATAATCGTACGCAGAATCTACATCTGCAGGTTTGACGATGTTTGATGCCATTACCTCGTCGACGAGGATCATCAGAGCCTGCGAGAGGAGATCCCAGAGAACGGCACTGTCGGTGGTGGGATCCGGCGAGCTCCTCCCCAGGAGGGACAGCACCATTCCTCCTCCGGCGACCACTTCCTCCGACCTCGACTCCAAGAACAGCCTCATGTCCTTCCTGAACTGCTCCGAGTAGGCCTCCCACACCTCTCTCGGGCTGTTCTTCGATATGTAAACCTTCCCTTTGTTCATCCTCGGAACGTCCTTGCTCTCCAGACCAGTTGGAGCCTGCTTATATGACCATGGTATTAACAACCAAGAGAGATGAAATGTGGAATCAATCCCATGGCTAATGTTAAAAACACGTTGAGACAGATCAACTAACCTGAGAGAGCCAGTGAAGACTGGAGGATGAGTGCACAAAGTGCAGGCTTCGGCTCGGGAACAGCCTCTCGTAGAACGAACCCGGCACGCCCGAAATAAAGCAAGGCCTGAAATCCGCACCCTTCCAGGCCCTGAGCTTTTGGTAGAACTCCGGGAGCGAACTGAATACGTTGTTGAAGTCGTTGCACGGGAGATCGTTGAGGGACACCCTCAGCTCGGGCGACTGACGGCCTAGATCGCGGCATTTGTCGTACACAACCTTGATGATCTCGGAAATGACTGATAGGGTGTTAGGCCCCGACGAGCACCCGAGATCCGTGATCCCCAGACTCTCGGGGACGTTCACATGAAGGATCTTGAGGATGGCTTCTTCGACCATTGGCTTTGTCGTGGATATGATCATCATCTGCATAAAGGTGGGATCAGATGAAACAAGTGCGCATTATATTATCTCTACTCGAAATTGCGAAAGACCAAGAGCCACTGCCTTTGCAATCTCAGGAATGCAAGCACGCCCTTTTATTTTGAATTTTGAAGGTCAGTTGAATCATACACATGGCGGGTGCAAAATTTCCCTTATCCATGACAGACGGCCCCGACACAATGCTGTACGAACATATATATATATATAGTACTTTCTTTTCCGACAAGTAATTCTCTCTCGTGAAATTTTCTAGTAGTCTAACCATAAGGGTATCTGCGAAGTGTGCTTCTCGCTGGATAAGCCGATCGTGAGCTTTCGTAGACCCTAAAAGTGCGAGAAGAAGGTAGAACGAATACCTGATGAGTGCTGTTCATAGCGTAGCTAGTCTCTCCAACACCTTTGTTCATGTGAAGTATCTCCATTACTTCCATATTCCTCCCTCTCTTCCTTGCGCTTCTCCTTCTAATTAAGGTTTCCTTTGAGCTTTCTACCAGTAGTGTATATGTTTCAGTGAACCGGAGACGGTGGATGTGGGGGAATTTATAGAGCACGGAAGACAACTGTGGATTCTGAAACTCGCGATAGACGTTCAGGACTACAGTGGTCCACCCACACGAAAAGCCAAGCTGGGAAGTGGGGGGCACGCCCGGCCGGTACCTGAATAAGATTTGGAGCGTCATGAACCACGAAAAATAAGACGGACCGGACCATGCAAATGAGGGCTGGAAATCAAAAGGCCTATGATACGTTCGACCGTGTACGTACGTAGTCCTCAGCCGGGGCGGCCCATATCACTTGTGAACACAGCGTTTAATTAATAATGACCGATGATCAGATTGCCACGACAAATCATCGATGGATGTGCTGACATCAATGCGTAGCGATGGCAAAGGAGGCTTGCTCGTCTCCTTGCTGTCAGCTGATTCCGATCCAGCTGTCGATACCCGGTGCTGTCGAAACTGATCTCTTTGAATGGCTTCATTGAACCGGGTTGGCTGGGAACAAGATCTGTGGGAGATCCATCCGTATTTACTAAAAGTTTTTTTGTCCGATGTACGGATGAATTTCTCCGCTGAGGCATGACAACCTTAATTGAAACGTGTGTCGTTGGAAGCTGAGGTTCTTACGTCGGTACAGTTGAAAATGACTCCTCGTGCTCTCTGCACGTACTATAACTGGTGTATGTCTGTCAGCTGGATCTGTCAAGGGAAGATAACCTTAAGCGCTTGTGTGGTGTGGATCGAGGTTCTGCGCAGTGTAAGCTGACTTCCTTTTGAGCCCTGCCGAGTTGACGATGATTCAATAAGTATATATTTCAGTTGAATAAGTATATATTTCAGTTGAGTAAATTTTTTTAAAAATAATTTTTTTTATTTATAATCTTATTATTTAAGATAAATAAATATATAAATTAAATTATCATAATTATCCACTTGCGGTGCCAGATGATCCACATGGTTTTGTTATCATTTCATTGAATAAAAAATTTAAGTTCATATCTCGTAATTAAATAAAGTTCATGACTCATCTATGTATCGGATTTCTAAATATTAAATAGTACATAATGGTAAAATTAGATGCCTACAGGGCGTGGAAGATCATTTCCACGTTTTACACGAGGACAGACGCATGATTGCTCCCTTTCGTATTGAAACCAAAGACTTCAATTGTCCGAGGAACAGTGAGGCACACTGCACGTCACGCCAGGATTGACGACGTGCTACCTAAGAAATTGATTAGAATGTCCCACATCCCAAGTACTTGTGGTCGGGTGAATTAAGGCAGTGTTTGGATTGATGTATTCAGGCCAATTCACACGGAATCGAATGGATTTACGGCTTGCTTTACATCGTTTGGATGACAAGCCGGGCCGTAATTGCCTTTTTCCGGGCAAAAAAAAAATTACCGGACCGACCCATATTGACCTTTAATTACTTCGTCGGCCGGATACGTGGAATTCTTCGATTACAAAAGTAAGGCCCGCGCCTTACAAATTAGGGTCCCCTATTTGACCTTCTCTTCCGCGGGTGTCCACCGTTCTCATCCGCTACTCAACCGCCCTTCTGCCGTCTAGAAGTTTCGTGTCAATCTGTGGTAATGTAAACGATGGGCGTATTCTATCGCTCCTTCTCGATCTTTTTTCCATCCTTCACGGGAGCTTACTCTTTCTTTTCTTTTCTTTTCTTTTTTGTAATTTTCACTAAATATTATTGACATATATGTATTTATTTGAGGGTGATGGGTCGGATGGCCCAGAACCGGCCTGAACCCACTTAACCCGACTTGTAATTGCTCTAGTTGGATTTAGGGGCTGTTACGGGCCACGTCAGAAATATAGTCTCATTGAATCGTAATTTAAAAATACTATAAGTCAACTATTGGATTTTGTTGGATTTATTTAAAATTTTTAAAAATATATTTATTTAAAATAATTTAAAAAAATGAATGGCTCATGAATCAAATAAGTTTGAACGGCGAACCGGTCAATTTATTTATGCATGAATTATGACTCGTAACTGGATCAATCTATTAAGTAAATAAACTGAACCGTAACTAAGCTAAATAATTTTAGACCTATTTTAAATTTACTCGAACCGTCCATTTTAACATCACTAGTTGTGATGATAATTTTACATTTATTTCCTTGTCACGTCAAGTATTATAATAATATATTTTATTTTAATAAATTAAAAACACTCCCAAAATACAATAATTTTAAATTACAATCTCTTTGCCAGTAAAAGAGACAACTTCTCCTCCAATAAACATATCAGATCAAATACAATTCATTAGCCGGTAAGACGATTTTTTTAATTATTATTATTTAGCTAAAACAAAATAAATAAATAATATTAGTTAGTTGGAACTTGGGACCATTCAATTTCTTTATTTTTTATGTACAGTTTTAATTTTTGTAAATGAAGAGAGAGTGACATTTATAAGAAGGGATTTATACATTAATACATGGATTAAAGTCAAATGTGAATTAATATTTTATTAATTAAAAAAATTGTTTGATAATTACCGTAGTCAAGGTGGGCGGTTGGGAGTCGTAAGAACCAACAAGTCAAATAAAAAGAAAGGGGATTAATTGACGGCTGTCGCGTCCACCTACTTTAGCCGACCGATGGAGTGAGTCACGGCGAGCCACTAATGGCCAGTCTCGCTTCCGGTGAGACGTGAGAGGTTGAAAAGTGATGGAAATGCCCCTAACTGATCGAATCGCCTTTCTTCACACAGTCCGTCCGGTTGGATAGTATGGTTTCACTTGGTTGGCAAATCACGTTCTATCCTAGCGAGTCGGACCGTGGGACACCTCCCGGTCCGGTGGCTCTACTTTCCTCCTCTCCGACTAGGTTTCACCCTTGACTAGACCGTCGCGCCTCGGCAAGTAGCAAATTGACAAGCACGACCCTGTTCAGCCGACATGACATGGCTACGACGGACCTGGTCTTTATAAATGTCCCGCACCACGTAAAACAAAATAAGCCTATCCTAAATATTAAAAAAAAATGTCCCCTGACCCGGTTAAGATCCCTTTCTTTTTCTTTTAAGCACCCGCTGATTTAACCCTCGGAGGGTTCATCACGCGGACTGTACTTGTTTTGCAGGTTTACCCACGATATTTAGGACTTGGTGGAACCATGGATCATCACACCTTTCAAGTGGGTAAGTTTACCTCCGGGACTGATGCCGCATCAAACAAAAAAGGAAGGCTCTGTGGGAGAAAGAAGAATGGGAACTCGACAAAGTCAGCGAAAGTTCTACCATGCGCTGACTGTTTGAGAATCGGGGGCTTTTTCCACACCCACCCTCCATCCGATTTTTTGGGCGTGCGTAACGTTTTCCTCGATCTAAGTGTGCTCCTTTCTGTTTGGTCGCAGTTGAATCACGTGTCCACCTATCGGCCGTGGCTTTGCTTTTCGGAATTGTCCCTTCAGAAAAGGCGTGGGCACAACATAGCCCATGGGAGAGGAGCGATAGACCCCCTCAAGAAGTGCCGACTTGCTCATATCCCTCGTGCAAGGCCGATGATCCAACAATACTGTCCCTCTGGTAGATTCATGGTTTTGGCTCGATCATTACTGACATAAAAAGGACCGATGTAGGTGTGATAGTCTAACACATCATCGGAAGATTAAATCTGACTAGGAGACCCGGGTTGAGGATGACATCGGCAATTGATCCACTCGTCTGGCTCAAATAAATCAGGGCGATCGATCTCTTTTTGGGGTGGTTGCGGGTGGGGATGGGTTTTTGGGGCGGACGGCGGAACATATAATTAATTAATTGACAGCCGCAGGAGGAGGACTTTTGGGCGGTTGGGCCACAATTTTGGGCCCGGATGGGCTCATCCGGCCCACGCACTGATTAAGAGACGGGGTGGTATATACATGGTAAAAATGGGTCCGGCATGGAAAAACCGTGCTTGGGCTGGGATTTTTGGACCAACTAAGATATTAGGCCGTTCCTGCCTGGCCAGCCCGACCTCAAAATTTTCTTGTCGGCACAAAGCACAAGAATTATATTTATAATAAAAACAAAAATTATGAAAAAATTGAAATATAAAAATTATTATATTTTAATATTTTCTTAAAATTAACACAATATTTAGATTATTTATTAATTATGACCCTTAAAAGTCCGCTCTGATGCCCAAAATTATTTTATAAAGAGTTCTAAAAATATTTTTTGCTCGATTTGGGCCGGGCTGGGACTTTCGGTCGGCCCGGTACGAGTTGCCAGATGTACGAGGGTGGAGGTGTGCCTCCAAGCTCGGGAGGCACATTTTGACAACGCAAACCATTGGTTGCCCTTTGAGAATACAGCTTAATTGGAGGAGGGGGCAAAATGAAATTACAACTCCGTCCCTCCCTCCCTCTAAGCTCCACCACACCATCAGCCATCCTCCACCTCCCGATCGTGCCAAAAAATTTTCGGTTATCCCATTATATCAATCGGAAAAATAAGTGGATATATAAGTTAATTAGAATAATTTTACCCATAATAATATAAGTTTATTTAATTTATCCCCTTGTATTTAAATTTGAAAATTTAGAAGAAGATATATGAAATTCGTATGATTTGTGAATAACAGGTTTCACATTTTCTTCTTAATGGTCACAATTACTCCGGGCGCACTATGCGTTCCTGTAGCGGTAGGAACGCTGGCGGCCCAATCGCATGGCCGGCCGCCCTCACGATGCGCCTGGACCACGGAAAATCTCTCATCGGCTACCGATCTTTAGATCCTCTGCTTCTCCTCCCTCCCTCCCTCCCTCCACTCGTCTCCATGCTCTGCTTTCTCGACTTCCGAGTCTGCGTGACTGACCTTAACAGTCTGAGCTCGAGTGGACGCATCCGAGTTGATCACTTCTTTGAAGTTGACCCGTGTTACCGAGCTAGGGTTGAGCCTGTTTCCTTCTTCCATTCGGGCTCTGAGCGTCTCCTTGCCTCAGGAATCCTCGCTGCGTCGCTGCTCGGGGTGAGCCGATCGCCGTTGGATGGACCAGGTTCTGGAGGAAAAGGACGCCGCTGATTGGGTTTACAGAGGCGAAGGAGCTGCTAACATAGTGGTCGCCTACAATGGATCGTCTCCTGCGCTTGTAAGCAATCCTTTCCCCAAAATCAAAACCATCATGTGAATGTTGGTGCCGCTGCTTCTTGTTAATTAGTAGAGACCCGGAGGAAAGCACAGGGCTTGAATTTCAAGTATCTGTCTTCTGTTTCATCTATATGGGCTCAATACAGCTTAGAATGTGAGCTCTCATTTCGCATTCATGATTGCCTTACATGCATGCCATCGTGAGTAGGTTAATACATGCAAGACTGGATTGTGAATAAGAACTTGGAATGGGTAATCTTGGATCTGATTGAAAATTTGAAACCGAAACCAGTTACTCGGAGTGATTCTTAATGGTCGCTTTTCCGTTTACCGTGTTATCCTTTTCTTCAAGAGATTCTCTGACTTCATGCACCTAATCTTATGATTCGAGTCCTCTTCAATGTTTTGGTTTTCAAGTCTTAGATCCGGCCATGTGCAGGAATCCATCCATTTAACAGTAAAATAGGACGGAAGATATGAAGAGCGGAAGCTGTTGATTGCATCTTTCTTTTTGACTAATTTCTTTTACTTTTGAACGAATGATCTTTTGGAAAATTTTTTGGTCCTTTTCCAATCCTTGATTTGGCATGGTGACAGTAGCCACCCTTGAAAAGTTGGGAATATTTCCAATTACTTTCAGGGGATATATACCCTATAAATCAGAAAAATAGTGAGGAATCAGATACTTCCAAATCATATTTGCCTAAATAGTTTATTTAGCCAACTTTAGCTCTAGACGTGACTATCTCAAATTCCTCCTCTCGTGGCTTTCGAGAAATTCGACCTTATTATGCCTCTCCGCCCACTGATGATGTGGCCTCCGAGTGGACCTACTATACTTTTAGAATTTCCTTGTTGCAAACTGTGACTACTAAATTACGTCTCTTTGCCCATAATGGAGGGGCCTCCTAGTGAAAATTGATCGTGTCATGTTTTTCTTCTATTGTTTCTTGCAGATTGGTAAGGTTCTGCGGATACAGAAAATTCCACAGAATGGATCATATGGGATAAATGGTTCTTCAGTTTTTTCTGCACATGAACTGCTGCTGTGGGAAGATTACAAAGACCTTATATTATCACCGAATAGAGAAATTGCAGCACAGCTTTATCTGGAACGTGTGATGAGCCCACTATTGGGCTCAAAACATGTTGATGCTGGGGTATGTCCTGGCGCAAAGTCTTTGATTTGGTGGTTTAAATGTTTTTTTTTCCTGTGCATTTATTTCTAAGAAATCAATGATATAGAAGTGTGAAAAATGAGCTTTTAATTTGTGTGTAGGTTATTGGTATAGTCAAGTGCGTAGTTATTGGATATGGGATGTATATTTTTGGTATAGTCAAGTGTATCAGGGATCTCATGGTTAAGTATTCACGAGTGATTTATGATTATGCTCATGCTTTTGTATATCTTCTTGCCTTTATATATGATATTATGCATCATCTTGATGCACAATTAATGAAATTACTGTATTGAATACTAAAAAAACTTGTGTATAATCATTATTACATCCTAACCTTCTAGTTATTACTACAACCACTTGGTATGGTATGGTATGAATAAAATGTGTCTTAGTATTTTCCTTTTTTATTTTCCATTTTTGGCTTGTCCTTTTCTCTATATCAGGTGGAAAGTATAGTTATATTCTCCTGAGAGCAAATAATAGTTCATCAGACGTTAAGATGATATAACTAACTATTAGGTCATCTATTCTGCTTTTATCGTATGTGTGGTTTATTAGTGATTGTTAAGGAAAACTTGATGGGTTTCATTTCCATTTGGCAGATCCAAGTCCTTGTGTCCAAGGAATTTCTAGAGGCAGTTGAGAAGAATGTAACTAGTAAACGTCCTGCTTGGAGAATTAGTGCTGCCAGGATTGATACACACTGCAAACGTGTGCTTCTGATATCTGACCATTCACGTTTTCCCTATGGTGAGTTGTGAAGTTCAACAGCTTTTCTGACTGGTCTCTTGTTGCTTTATATAATCTAGATCATGTGCTAGAATTTAGGCCAATTTATCTTACTTTGGTCTTTGAACATATATGATTAGTATCTTCCACTGGATTGACAATAGCATGCTACTAAGTTTACTGACGGAGTACAGCCTAGTTGGCAGTAGAAGTCCTTTCAAGTAAAGTAACTGCAAGAATTTGTTCTGCTCTGAGTGTCAAATTGAGTATTTTATGTTGAGTACAGAAAATGATTGAGGCTGAACGATTGCTTTCTTCTTGTAACTAGCACATGTGTGCGGTACATTTGGCCTATTAACATATACTGTCTCACTTGGACTTTTGAGTTGCCTGGACAAAATGGTAGCTCTCTAATGCCAAAAGTAAGCTAATTTTGAAGTGATGGATTGGAATCCCCTAAATAAAAGATCTGATAATTTGTTGGATGCCCTTTGAAATGTAGTTGGTTATTTCACCTCTTCAGTTTCAGGTGTCATGAAAGATGATCCATGCATATCTATCGAAATAAAGGTGATTTTTGGTCCTTCCAAATTGTTATTGTTTTCTTTTTGGCTCCCATGTTCATTCATATATCACAGGAATCTTCTATCCAGTTATTATTAGTCTTATTTTACTCTTTGTCCTCTGTTTTTTAAAAAAGTAGCCCAAGTGTGGATTCCTTCCAACGTCAAAGTATATAGCAAAGCGCAATGCCATAAAGAGGACCGTAACTCGGTTTAAAATGCACCAAGCACTGAAGTTCCATGACAAGGAGGTAATATGATCCTATCTGTGGCTCAAGCAAACAGAATGATTTTCTCATCTTAATTTCTTTTACCTCAAATTTAATAATGCCTCTGTTATATTAAGGCTTCTGACCTGGTTACAGATATCAAAAATAAGTGAATATAATCCTTTAGATCTATTCTCTGGGTCGAAGGACAGAATGCACAAGGCCTTGAGGGCTCTCTATGATACCCCTCAGAATAATTTCCGTGTGTTCTTGGACGGGTCCCTCATCTTGGGGGGCTTGGGTGGCACAGCTGATAACACTACTAAAGTGATTGGGGAAAAACTTGAGGATGTACTCAAGTCTATCATTCAGGCGGATGATGGCCTCCGTACAAGAAGTTTCTTTGAGCTTATTATAGAGACAATTCGTAAATCTGGAGTATTGGATCGCCTCCTCAATGTCCAGAAGCTCGACAATTATGATGTCGAAGGAGCAATTCATGCATACTATAACATTGTGTCACAACCGTGCATAGCTTGTAAAGAATTGGGGGAAGATGGTCTATTACATAAACGGAACTCCTTGCATTCTCTTTCCTTGGATGAGAGTTTGAAGATTGTGAAGGACTTCCTGGTATCTGCCACTATGAAGGACTGTAGCTTGATGATCTGCTTTAGACCAAGAGCGGCCGTAACTGATTCTTCATACAACAGTGTCCAACTTGAATCAACTGGCCAAGTTTTCGACTATAAGGTAATCAAACTTCCCGTTTGCATGACCGCAGCAATTATCTTGTGGATATATCACTCAGATGCTTGTCTTGTTAGTGGTCTGCATCTTTCCAATCTTGTGATTATAGATTAGTGGAATATTTTGCTAGCTAGTAGCTTCTTTATGATTGAGCTATAAATTTTGTGCTGGCTTTGTATAGAAGTAATTTTCTCATATCAAGCTGCTCTCAGGCATTTTTCATCGACCTGGACTTGAAACCTTTGGAGAAAATGGAGCACTACTACAAGTTAGATCAGAAGATTGTGAGATGCTACACCCAAATAGCAAAGGATGGTTGTTTAGCTAAAAGAGATGGGTCCGCCGAACCATACAAGAGAACAAACTGATACAGGTGAGTGCCATTCAGGATACAGCGAGCTATCCTTTGATTTGCCGGTCAATGTACCTACGGTGTTGTAACATTAGAAGAATTCTCCCCGTTGGGATCTTCTCGTAGGATGAACGGTTGTGAATTCTTCCACCAATATATGTTCCATGCATTGTTACGTTTCTCATGCGTGCTCCCTAGATTAGAGAGATAACATTGGCGGTTGACAGAGCCAAGGTGACGTATTTATCGACCATCCAATTCCCAATTTATCCCTATCCCACGTGGCCAATAAATTTTATCCAGCTGGAACTTTCAATGGGTGTACTCTTGTCTGTAGGATTGTCGGATTGGAGCTTGGTCACAGGCTAGTTAGTTGAGTGTGGACTTTTCGCTGCACTTTAGTGATTGGACTGATGGAGCAACTGCACAAGTCCGATTCTAATTGCCCGGCTCGTCGAGTCAATTGTCTTTGGAAGCAGCCTTCATGACCAAGAGTTTGGATCAGTGACGGTCAACAGAGGCTCTGCTGCTCCTGGTTAGGTTGCGTTGGAACCACTGACAATACCAAATTGAACAATCTCAAGTTCTCTGAGATTTGATGGCTTACGGCTCGATCTCCAGCTTGAGGAAGCGAGTCTTTCGGTTAAAAGAGGGGGATAGGGTTTACTTCCACCGGGCAAGACAACATGGTATCTTAATCTGCTCAGCTTGAGGACCGGTGTGTGTCTCGGCCTGTCAGTTTAATGTACGGGTCGGCCAATCGATCAATCGAACTCAATAGGCGTGCGGACAGCTTAGCTTCAAAGCTACGAGCAATCCTTCGAGTCGCTGTGTCACTGGCAGGGGTTTGAGATGGCATTCGCTGTTTTACCACTGACATGAGTTTCTCAGAGGCACAAGTCGGTCACTATGGAAGAATAACATGACAATAAATGTCCACCGGAAGTCGGGTAGATTCCATAAATAAACTTCTGGCAGCAAGGGCATTTACTATTGGTAACCTACTCATTCTGCGACTCACATTTGCTTTGTTCAACCAATCCAATTCCCTCTCGCCATTGCCCAAAGGAGGTGGTGATAAGTAGCAAGGATATTCCCCCGAACAAGAAGAAAAAAGCATCCTAGGCACTTCATAGGAAAACTCAATATCCTAGGAAGGACATCTTTATATATACATCTGCATCGCCCTGTTCCTGTTCCTGTTCCATCCAACCTTCAGAGCAATGTCTATCATCTCAAAGGTTTTGATTCTCTCAGAACACAGTTAATGAAGACGATTCTTTCCTGTTCTTTAACCTGTTTGATGGGTGTCATTAATGAATCTGTCTCTGTTCTTGGATCCCCTGTTTCCTCTGACAACATTTCAGTACCCACCCCTTTCTTCAGAGATGCACAGAGCTTGGAACTTTTAAGACTCTCCCTTTTTGTTTTCCTCTCACCCTCTTGTTTTTTATTTTATTTTTACTTGGGCTCTGACTCTTTCTGACACAAAAAGATTCATTTCTTCTGTCTGCAGAAGACAATAGTGTCAGTGGAACTGCTGTGCTCGAAGTGCAGGAGGAAGGTGATGAAGCAGGTGGCCACCATAGAAGGTATCACCTCCATCGTCCTCGACCCTTCCAAGAGCACTGTAACCGTCATCGGGGAAGCTGACCCTGTCGACATCATCAAGAAGGTCCGTCAGTTCCGAAGGTCTGCCACAATCATCAGCATCGGGCCTTCCAAGGACGACACCAAGAAAGATTCCTCCACCTGCACCGCCTATCCTCAAATGCCAAGCACCTGTCAAAGGTGTGATGTCTGGTACATTGCTCGTGATGGTTATAATTTCTGCTCTATCATGTAAATGGCACAACGGATCGCCCGGGGTACTATGGCTCTGGAAAAACCGGCTGTAAAGTTTCCCGAACTCCCGTCAGTTGTCTCTTATGGTCATTCGTTCTTTCGAAAGAGTTCAAGTTCCCCACCACTGTCAAGTACAAATTCCTCGTGTTATGCTACGTGATTCTTCTATATTCGTTTATAAACTCTTATAAAAGATATTATTCCAGTTTCAAGAGATGCTGAAGGCTAATGTCCAAGCAAATCGAGTATGGATATATTAACCTGTGATTGAACATCAGGAGCACTTTTCTCCTTCAATTTTTGTATAGCTGAAGCTGAGGTTGTTTTCATCTGCACAACATTTTTATAAGCATTTTAACGACCATTTTAAGTGGAGTACATGACTGTATGAGGATGGGAAAGTGAGAACAGATCACCGTGAGAATAGTTTAGGAATACAGAAGAGCAGGAGAAGGTTTTAGAGTGGCATTGAGAGACGAAATCCTCGTGAACAACACATGGAATGGAAAAGCAACTCAAGAAATACTTGACGAAGTCGTCGATGAGTTCAAGAGAGAATGGAATGAAGACCCCGCTTCGACACCAGCATCCTGATGTTTTGCTTCACCAGCAAAACTTCTGATTCACAAACAAATGGCAACTTATTAGCAACCTGAAGAGAAATCAGTTTTTCTCTTGAAGTGTACTGAGATTGAGTTGATTACCTGAAACTTGCTTGAAGATTGCCTGCTGCTGTGCACTAGGATTTCTTCATCTTTTGTTATGGCCTCAAACAAGGCCTACAAGGAAGAGTTTTAGGAGCCCGCTTTCGTGCTAGAATAAAGTCTGAAAACTGGCAATTTATCGAACTTGATTCGCTTACCCTTTTCATGGCGATTAGCTCTGTTTCCAGTGCATCTATTCGCTGAATGGAAGCATTCAACAATTGTTCCTTATGACGGGGCATCCCAAGCTCCTTCTTGTCTAGAATTTCGACCTTCTCTTCAAGTTTGTTCAGCCTTTCTGAGACAGTCGGTGAAGGCGTCGGCAGAGAGCTCGGGTCCCTTAAATCAATACAAGAGTCGAGAATATTGCAGGAGGAATTGGGAAGCTTCTTGATGAACTGCAGTGCTATCAAATGGAACAAGGCTAGGAGAGCTGAAGAAAGTGCAACTAGCATGGTCCCAACACGAATGCTGATACCGTCTCGGAGTTGGTGAAGACTAGCCACGTGAGAAGATCCTGGATAAATATCATTGGAAAAGCTCAGCTTCTCAAAGTACCGTACGTGAAAATCGGACAGACCATTAACAAATGCTCTAAAACTATAAGCCTGCAGATGAGCTGGCAGAGGTTACCGAGACCGGGAACCAGAACCCAATCAATGTGAAATGAGTTATACGAAAATGGTTTGGCATGTTCTGCAGAAAACATGATCTCAAACCCGATAGTTATGAACAAGAAAATAGTGAAAGCCGAAGGTAACTATAACTCACTATTGGAATCATGCATGCTTCGGAGGGACACCGGTTTCTCTGAAACCTCATCCACAACCTTGTCCACCATTGGAACGTATTCACCAGAGACGAGTAAATCTTCGCTGCAACTGCCTTTTCTTGCTGTAATTTCCTGGTCATAACAGATCAAACTGAGAGTTATAAACTGTGCCTATCGTCCTTGTTCATGATCTATGCAAGAAATTCATGTTTCGTGTTTCTTCTCCTGTTTAGCCGGAAAAAGACTCTCAATTTGCCGGTACATACTTCCTTGCATGGAGTCGGATTTTGAATCACATGACTGTTTTCTGCTCTGGGAGAGGTGGCATGGACTGCTTCTGACCCTGGTTGGGCTTTAGATGCTTCACTGCATTCCATCTGATTCAACAAGGCATAGGTATTTTAAATTAAGAAAGTCATGAAACCGCCCTAATTCTTCACAAGTTCCTCAGTTTCGTAGGGCGGAAAGTGAAACATGAATGGGGATGTAAAAATGGAAAATTTCAGCGGTTGCATCAAAAGACCTTCTCCCCAGATGCCGAAGAAGTTTCTATCTGATTGCAGCCCTCTGCTCTCATGTTGTGGAGTATCTGCACAAAGATGCTGAAAAGCAATTACATCGAATATTTTGCTATATGGGGGAAAGGAAAATTGTACCCAAACAAACAAGACATGTTTGATGGGAACCTTTAGGATGTTCGGGTCTTTCCACGGACCCTTATCAGATCTCATACAGCCTCCTCGACCTGCACAGGAGCAGTTACCACCTAGAAACTCCGGTAACTCACTGCAAGCATCAACTTTTTCCCACTACAGATTATTCACCGCTTTAATGTACTAAAGAACTCATGAACGATCATCATAACAATGAATAATTCAGGTCAGTTCATGCCTCGCCTCAACTGCCTCAAGGAGAGCGTCCCGATACTTGTCCCCAAGAACCTAAAAGTGGATGGTTTCATTCAGTCTAACTAATACAGCCGACCGAACGATAATCAGAAGATCAGTCATATTCTCACATGAATCTTAGATATCGTTGTTGGGTCCAGGAAACCCTTCACAGTATTCCAGAGCAGCCTGAAACCGGGGCCGGCATTGATGATGAACATCCTAAAGAGAGTCTGAATTGATCCATATATAGATTAAAGGTTCAAACTTAAGCCAAAAAGGGCATGGAACTAGAAGAGTGAGAGTGCGTACTTCGGGATAGTAATTGCCATCAATCTTTTGTAGCTCTATGATGAGATCCCGAGCAGGTTTCGTGAGATTTTTGAGACCCTATATATTTTGAAAACAGACAACAATCAATATATTTGAAATGCCAACAATCGGGAAGACATACAATAGTATGGATTAAGCAACACACCACCCCTTTAACATCCAAAATTGTTGTGCTTGAATCTATGTATCTCCCTGCAGCAATCGAGCAAGCAGGGAATTTAATGGACAAAGTCTTCTCGAACTCCTGAACATGGTATTTCACATAACGGTCAATGGTGGTCACTTTCATGAGCTTATCGGGATCGATTTTCCCAAGCCTCTCGATATAAATTGGCCTCCCTCCCTTGTCCACTCCATGGTAGCCATGTGGGCAGTACTGCAGGATTTCTTCGATCTCCGGGAACTGAAAATCCTGGAAAAGAGACAAGTTTCTTCAGGAGCTTCTGCACACTCGAATGAATGAGAACCGAGAATCAGAGTCGTGCAGATTGCTGAATATAAGCAAGCACCTGCAATATTGTGTCGGTGCCAAATTCCTTTCTCCACCGGATCATATTTGCCCACATGACCTTCGCCTTCTCAACATCGAATTTCCTCGCTTTCAAAAATCTGAGGAGAAAACGAAAATGCTTCAGAAGGAGGTAGCCGCTTGATTATACCATGTCGACCGATGCATATTCATACGCACGGATGCTCGTAGTAAAGTGCTCTGCTCTAGTAACGTGTGTTACTCTGGTCTAACAGAGAAAGAACCGAACATCACCTCAACAACGTATGGTAATCATCGTATCGTGAAGGCAAAAGGTCATCGGGGACAAGCGATTTCCTAAATTCACCCACTGCCCGTTCCTCCTCGGTGTCCCGAACATCTTCAATAGGAAAATAACCGGTAGGCCGACTTTCGCTTTTCCTCTGCCTCCTCTTTGTGAAAGATCGCCTCAATCTGTTAGAGGCACTAATAGCCTTCCTCTTGAAATTCCCAATCCGCTTCTCTCTCTCGCTCTCTTCTGGAAGTTCCAGTTCTGCCCTCCTTTCTCCTGTTTCATCCTGAACTGAGGGCCCATCGAAGCCTGCAACACATCGAGAGAGTCCAGCAATCTAGCTAATCATGTCGAAAAGGAACCAACAACCATGGAACTTTGAGTACTACGAAATGACACAGAAATATGTATAGAAGGTCGGCGACAGTGGACTCGACTCACGCGGCCTCGCGAACCGATCAAGCGGACCGGACATGACGGGCGATAATCTTCGATTGCTCAGACCCGCACCGGAATGTCCTGAACTCTAATAATCTCTGCTTCCTAAACCGTCAGAATCAAACAGAGCTGGCAGAACTGGATACAGTTACACCATTCGAATAACCAAACGGGCGACCGAGCGAGCCGAAGGTTTGGAGACTTGGTCGGAGGGAGGATCGGGCTGGCTGACGAAAATAAATCCCTCGTTCCCTTGGATTCGTGGAGCTGTGTCCCAGACGAGGAATCTTAGCTAATCATCAGTCCACGTTCATCGATGATGGTCGAAGCAGAGCCAAGAGGCACTGGTGGACACAGGGTTTCGGATTAGGTTCTGTGGAGATTTTCGGCGGGACCCATGTCCTGGCTGTTGGCCACGTGGCAATCAACCCCCACCCGGGTGTTTCCGTGCCTGGCGGGGAAGGATGGCCAGAGACTTCCCTCCTGCCGCCGTCACGTGGATTTCCTTCTTATTTTTTAAAAATAATTTTAGTGTTTTATTTATTACCTTTTCAGTGGACGAGGCGTCTTCACCTCTGCTGCAAGTGCCTGCGATCACATTCTTGACAGTGACAATATATTGTAAACTGATGATGGTGTATATTAAATTAATTTTAAATTTTTTAAAAATTAATATTTGAGATTTAATTGATAAATTTTAAATTATTTAATATATTATTTAATAAATTAATTAATTATTATAATATTGAATATTATTGATAATAAAAAAAAAGTAGTTGGGACCACATCCTGAGCGGCCGCAACACGTCTCAGTGTGAATCCACATAGTTCTCTGGGCATATTCCGTAAGCTTCATTCATTCATCAGTTGGCTCGTTCGGCCATAATAGTGAGGTTGAAGTCACTCGCTTGGCCACGGCTTCGGTAAAAGCGGAACCCATCAAAGCTAGTAGAAGCTTTACACCATTTTCCCCAAAAAAAAAATATATATATATATATATAAGCATAAATTTCATGGTTGATTTGAATATAAAAGAAGTTTTAACGGAAAATATTTTAAAATAAGTAAAACTAGTTATACACTCTATAATTACACATTTAATGAATTTAAATTGCACTTAAAATATTTTTAATAATATTTTCTCCAATATTCTTTATATATATATATATATATATAACGGAATTACCACTCCTATTTCCATTCTACTTCAACCTAACAATCATCTCATTAGAGTATGCGATCATCCCATAATTTCGTGGTTCCGAGTGATGGATACAAGATAAATAATCCGTTTAATACTTTTTTATTCTAAATTCTGGACGAAACCGAACGGGTCATTTTCATGGGTGACGGTCACACCCCCGACAAGTAACCTAATTCCTCCAATCTTTGAACAAGTTAATGGAGACGGGAAGCTTCCAAGAAGTAGAGAGCCACATATAGATTGACTTAAACGTGGCCAAAGTACTGACGTGAAATCACTATTTATCTTTTTTTATTACATAATAAATAAAATAAAAAATTTAAAAAATTATAAAATAAAAATTAAATATATAATCTCTTAATTATTAAATAAAAATAGTAGTATTATACTAAATTTTATTTTTCAAGTTGTCATACTTTAGGTTATATTATGTATTACATATTACGGGACGGAGAATTTTTTTTTCCGGCCAACCGCAGGCTTCAGATTTCCCTGGCATGGAAAAGAGCCATCAATCAGCACGTGAGAATTTAGATCCATGATTTTTCCACGTTCAATTTGCCAAGTTCCACCACATGACCCAAATGAATATCGTGACACGACACCACCCCCCCACTGGTAAACCTGCACTACGCCGACGGAACTCGGATGCTGTGAACTCTCAGTTAGCTAAGAGGTCTCGAATCCGACCGCCCTGGAGTTTTGAACAGAGGGTGAAATATGAGTTCCATCTTATTGGAAAATTTTAACCCACAAAAAAAAGAAAAACCCGATAAGACCGATGGCTCCCGCACTTAGTTTATTAGGGTTTGGCTGTTTGTTTATTATTGCTGTTGCCGTATTGGAGGGATCTACAGGGAGCGGTGAATCTGAGGACGACGAGTTTGGCATCTGCTATGAACGAACTTGCAATGAACTTGCCGCCCTTTTACCCTTAGAAAAAAAACGCTTAACAATCCCTATATGTTATTTAGATTATTTTACTCTCTATTTTTTAATCTAATCTATCGTTTCAAGAATTTTATCCATGGTAGATTAGTCGTGTTTGAGTTCAAATACATTAATAGATCAATTTTAATAGATAATTATTAAATTTTGAATAACGTACAATTCATTTTTACTTTTTTTTCTTCACCATTGAAAATCAATACATTATGAATTTTATTTACATACATTTTATCGTTACTTCACATTTCTTGCACTTACCTTCGCATTCTTCTCAATTCTCACCTCGAGCTGGTCTATAAATTAAGCCCTGAATTCAATCAATGACCGCGTCACCTTCTGCTCTCCTCTTTCCTCTTGATATCTTATTCTCTCTTCCAGAAACTCCGGTGGTTTTTCCTCTTGAGCCTCTCTTTCTTCTGCTTCCGCCTGGGCTTTCATCCGTTTCGCTGATTCCCTTCAAATTCTAGTCCTCAGAAGAAACCCTCCCTGATGCTCGAGGTTCGGCGCTCACTGTGCTTCGATCATGTTGCCTGTCCTCAGTGAGATCCTCCGCTCCGGTTATGCTATCAGCTCCTCCCTCCGACGCAGGACCCACCTCGTTCAGTCTTTCTCCGTCTTGTTCCTCCACTGGTTCTATGTTTTCTCGTAAACAATTTGCCCCCCGCCTCAACTATTCTTAGACCTATATTAACATATATATATATGTATGTATCTTAGATCATTAGCGTCTTTTAGATCTCTCCTTACAGCCTGGATCTTGCGTCTTATCGATTAACTAGTAGAAAAAGGTGGAACAGTACTGTAGCCGCTCTCATCGCTATCTTACCGTGTATATTAATCTTTATACGGGATTGCATAGCACCAGTCACTCATCGGGGTCCTCCGAAGTGGACTTGACGCTCGACATGGACCACAGGAAGAGGAAGAGGATGGAGTCGAACCGGGAATCCGCCAGGAGATCGCGTCTGCGGAAGCAAAAGCATTTAGACGACCTGAGCTCACGGGCCGCCCACCTCAGGAGCGTAAACAACCAGATCCTCGAGGGGATCAACGTCTCAACCGGTCACTTCCTCAAGATCGAGGCCGAGAACTCGGTCCTCAGGGCTCAGGCCACGGAGCTGAGCCACAGGCTCGAGTCCCTCAACGAGATCCTCGGATACATTTGTTGCAGCACCACCGACGGTGGGGTTCCCAACTCGGAGGAGGGGTTCGAGACGGGTTTCGACGGCGGCGTGCCCATTAACGTTGACCCGTTCAGCCTGGCTTACGTGAGCCAGCCACCCGATTGCAGCTGCACCAGCTGAAGCTTTGTTTCAGTGTTGATAAAAACGAGATGAAAATGAAATTACCATTAAAAAAATTAAAAAAAAGGGTAAAAAAGGCTTAGTGCTTACGTACTACATGCCGCAGTGGTGTGATTTTGGAGGTTTATGGTTCAGTGTGCACTGATCATAAAATATGGAACCTTAATGTCTGCATTGTTATCATGATAATTATTAGAGTGTTGTCGATGATGCGGCTGATGTTGTCTTTTTATTTGTCCACGAGCAAGAAACCCTGACTGGCTATTGCGAAGAGAGACAGATGAATTGTCGTAGGACAGCTCATGGATTAATGGTGTGATTAACTTAATTGGAGGCTAACCCTTATTCACATGAGGTTTAGATTATACAACCATCCAAGAGTTAAAAGACCGGTAAATTATATCGCTTTTAATACTATTACATACCGTACAATATGAGACCTCGAGAATTTTCATCCTCACACCTAATATATTATATATTATTAATTTACTAGCTAATTTACTCTGTCAAGATTTTTTTTTTAATTGAATGGGTTTAATTCTCAAAAGGAATTGAAAGTCACTCATAATTTGGAGAAAAGTGAACCGATTGCTTTTCCCTCATTTTCAAACCCTCTGTTTCCCCATTTTCACTTGTATTATTCCACCATGTGTCATGTACGAACCAGCACGAGAGAAATTGATTCGGTGCGTGGAATTAGGTTGGCCATGGGCGTGAGGGCCACCAAAATAGAAAGAAGAATTTCCGTAAATGAAGTGAATCTAATCTGTTTCTGATGTGCTCGGTGGAAAAATTGCACTGGGAACAAGACAGGGCAAAATTGATTACTTGTTGCTATTAGAAGAAGAAGATGTCGAGAGAGCAGCCACCGGCACGGGCCATTCAATGAAAAGACCTTTTGCATACCCATTTTCAGGAATATAGTATAATAATATTATTTATAATAATAAATATAATGTGATGTGATTGTAATGGTTTATGTGTTTTTTTTTGTATTTTTTAATAATCTGCTGGCTGGCAATGGCATACACCCAGAGCCCACTTCAAGGTGGATCCACTTGCTTTCGCATCATGAGCTCTTTAGTGGGAAAGTGAGAAGAGGCAAGCAACAATCAGGCTTCTGGGGTAAAGTGGGCTTAGACACAGGACTCGTGTGTCCAGCCCCAGAGGGGGACGGGCATCCATTTGATGCCATAGTAAGGAATCTGCATCCACAAGCAAATCAAGACCAAATCAGACTGTATGCACAAAAGCAATCCCTTTGATCCTGTCCATGAAGTTTCGTCTTTCAAGTCACACATCAGGCAAAATTGGACCGAGAAGCTTGCTTAGCTAGATGTAAGAAGTGGAGCAGGAAATGAATTACTAGAAAATGACATGAAATGGAAACACGAAATTGGCAGGTGATGAAACAACAGAGAGGAACTTTGTCAGAATCAGCAGCAAGGACTGAAAAGTTCAGAGTTCACTCAAGCTCAACAAGTGGCCCTTCTTCTATATAGCAGTTATTTCATCCATCGGAAAGCGATTACCAGGAGAAAAAAGGCCTCAAACGGATGCCCTTAGATGCAAAATGATCTAATAAGCAATATGATTACCAAATCCTGCTCCTGACATTTTTCATTTTACGATGTTGAGATCCGTGCCCACAAGTTTGTCTGGACAAAAGGGACCTACCTGTTACAGGGAAGTTAAGAAAAAAAAAACTTCCAGGTCATCTCGAAAACTATGTGCATTAAAAGTAAATCAGGTTACCGAAAATTTGGGATTCAACCGAGCCTGGGCGGGTCGACTGAGTGACCAGACTGCGAAGTCAAAGTTCAAACGCAAGCCCAGTCTAAGCCTCCGGATAAATACTCAAGACTGAGCAAATATGTTAAACCCCACCTTAATAGACCTCAATGTCGACTTACATGACCGGGGACGGAGATAAGCTAGGGGCATTCTCCTCCACTGAGGGTTGGGTGTTCCATCGAAGGCCTTGAGGCCAATTTAGAACATTATTCGAGTTGCTCACGACGGCCACACTAAATTGGACAAACATGAAGTATCTGACTCCTAGTTGGATCATCAGGAGACATCGGGATACCGATGGCGCTCACTAATCAGGACGAAAATCTGTACACTGACAGAAACAGGAGATGGAAAAAGGAGCACCTTTTTCGAACTTCCGTCGAGCAACAAACTCAGCGGCCGCAGAGGCACAGCATAGCTGAGACCGCCCCGAGGGATGGAGATAGAAGAGGCGGACGCCTCAAGGCTAGGGAGAAGCAGCCTCGTCGGAGTATGCAGGAGCAGTGGAGAGGGGTACTTCAACAAACGGGATGGAATCACAGAAGATGGAGGAGAAGCGTTTAACTTTTTGAAAATATATTTTCTACCCCCAAATTATAGTATAATTACTTGTCGCACCCAGAAGTTTACAGCAATCGCCGCCGGCAAATCAAGCTCAAATTGCTCCGTCAATTTTACCTGTATTTCAAGCGCCGTCGGATGGCCTTCGATCTCTTCTTGGATTACATTTCCCCGTCTTTGTACGAATTGATATTATCTCGACATTCTGAACTTCCCGGACCGGATAACATCGGAGTAGGCGGCAAGGGCGCCGCCCAAAAACACCCTCAGAATCTCCTTGTGCTTTCTAGGTTGCCTCAAGGACTATATATAGGTCAACGCAATTACTTTCTTCTTCTTTTTTCCCCCCTCAAACGTCGCTCGATGACATCCAAGCAGGCTTATCGACGTTTAGCTGTCAACCAACTGCATGTCGTGTTCATGTTAGATTCGTGGAATAGTTGTTATAGAAATCGAAGCCAGATTCACTACTACACCAGAAAGGATCATGCTACAATGCTGTTGATGGTCCCGTGTACTGCAAGTCAATAACGTGAAAGCTCCAGTTGACCGATCAAGAATGGAATCTGACGGACCTAAAATAAAGGATATTCCGCCATGCCTGGTTCCCGATCGAACCGGGCACTCTGTTTTTCCAGATGGAGAGAGTCGTCAACTTGCACTATTATGGTCGCCGGAAAAAATTCATTTCATGTTGGTAACGTTAGGTGAAGACCATTAATGAGCAGAATACGGGAAGTGACCTAAACTCCAACTGGCTCATTCATCTTCCTGAACGATGGACATCATCGGTTGAGCGGCATAACTGTCATCCATACATGGTGCTACGTAGCAGGTCACCGTCACAGATCACGGATCAACCCCTACTGAAATTGTTAGTACAAGGTGATATGTTGATCCCGACTCTTCCTATAACGCGTACGCATTTACATCCTCTTTCCCATGTACCGTGCTTTATCATTGGGACAGAGAGTAGAGTTTTGGGTCATTTGTGGCATGACCCAGTCCACAAAATCTGTCCTCCGGCTCCTCCTCTTCGTAGCCAGCGCCCAAGAGAGAGTAATCCATTTCCTCCCTCGATCTTTCTAATGATTCAGCCTTCATCTCTCAATGCTCTGAAACTCCCCTTGCAGGGTGCCTGTTTTGGCTACTAAGGGAAGAAAGTCCTGAAATGGAGGGCCACTTGCCGAATCCGGTGCTCTGGGGCGTGGTTCTGTGGTCCACAGCCTTCCTGCTGACCCGAAAGTGTCTGCCCTGTTTCTCGTTTGACTTCTGCAACAGAGTTGTCTCCACGGTCCATGCGGTTGTTGCAGTGAGCTTGGCTTCGATGTCTGTGGAAGATTGGAGGTCTCCGATCTCTCCTCTGGCTACGAAGCCGTCTCCACAACAGGTATTTGACATCTTTGCTTCGGGAACTACAAGCCGCTTCCTTGGAACAGTCGGCTGTTAATTTCGAGCAAATAGGAGTTGATGATTGCTGCCTCCTCCTGAAATGTAAAACAGAAGCATTCTCCAGTTCCTGGATATTGTTTTGCCGGGAAAAATTTTTCATGGAATTGTTTTCCTTTTTCAAGAGCCATTGAACAACTCAGAGATCTTGCATAGTTTTCCCGGAGAACAAGTAGACAAAGAGCTACCCGCAATATACCTTGGACTCTTCTTCTTACATTAAGTGTAATGGCGTCCTGCGTGCAGGAGATAACTCTAGCAGTGAGCCTCGCCTATCTGATCTACGATCTGTTCTGCTGCCTATTCGACAAGCGGATCAGCGTGGACAATACAGTTCACCATCTGGTAAGCATCATCGGGATTGGAGCAGGCCTCCTCTACGGGAAGGTAACAGACACATCACTGTTAGCTAACTGTCAGCTTGTCGATTCAATTCAACTGTCTGAATGGTCAAAAGCCATTCTTGCTGTCTGTTTCTCGAGAAACAGATGGGAGTTGAATCCTGAAATAGCATCCTGCGCAGAATGAGAACTTGGAAACTGGCGTGAGAGAAGAAAACAGGGGAAAGTTTATTGGAAAACTTCCTTTTTCTTTTAGGAAAACAGTTTTGGTTACGTCCATGATTCTGCTCCTGATATGTAATTGATAAGTCAAAGCTGAGCTATATAGAGCCGTGGAAGTGCGATCCAGTCCATGCCCATGAAATTAGATGGCCTTTTGGAGCACTAGACCAAGCGAAGTTCTGGTCTATTAAGAGAATAGAAAACACAAAATTGGTAGCTTAACTCGGGCTTTGTTTTTTTATGTCTAGTGTGGATCGGAGCTGGTGGCAGCACTCTGGATAACCGAGATCTCAAGTCCATTCCTGCACTTGCGAGAGCTTCTCAAGGAGCTCGGCTACAGGGACACCGACCTCAATCTAGCAGCCGATGTAAGTTGCCCCTGTTCCAATCCGGTCCAATTCCATCCCCAGTAAGTGGAAAATCCTCCTCACATCGGTTTGTTCAAGTGAAACAGGTGGCCTTTGCAGTAACATTCTCATTCGCAAGGATGGCGGGCGGCCCATACTTAGCCTACAAGACTCTCTGCGCAGATAATCCCCTCATCATCAAGGTCTGGTTCTCTCTCCCACATGCATCTACTGATTGTAATATAGGGTCGAGTTCGAAACCTGGAATTGTTCTAGAACGCGAAGTGATGATTAGTGCTGACCTGAATTCAGATTAGAATCCCCACCAACCTCTGCCTTCAGTTTTCATTCTCTCTCACCTCTCAGGTGATGGCCATGGGGCTGCAGCTGGTCAGCGCCTTCTGGTTCTACAAGATTGTCAGAATGGTGAAGTATAAACTCTCCAAGAGATCATCTTCCTTCAACGCAAAGCTTGCCTGAGATTCCCTCCGTGATGCATCCAAACATCGATTTTTTCAAAGAAAAATGCTAGAAAAAGCTGTAAATCTTCGTTGCCATTAAATGACCAAATAGAAAATATTCTCATTTACAACTGCAACACTTGGAAAATTGATTGTTTGATTCTATAATTGGAAGATAACATCATAAAACCTCCTAAGACTTTGTCGTTGTATTATCGCATTCTCACTGATACATGCTTGGAAAGTAGAGCAATTTCAGCACTCATTTTCCCAGCATTACTTACGAGATCAAAGTGCACCACAGACAAACAACAATCAGAAGACCTTCCATCAGAACTTTCGAGTGCAGGCATCCGAATGTGAAACTAGAGACTGATTCTCTCTGGCACAAGCCGATTTCTATTGCCATAAGGTTTCATTGAGAAATCATCATCATCATAACTGAAAACAAGCAAAGGCGGGTATCCTCATTGAATTCTCCAAGCTCATTGCCCGCAAGGAAACCAACCCATTGGACCTGAACATCTTCAGGCAACTGAGATTTCATATTCTGAACGTACCATAGGCAAGTAGAAGCCACTTTCTAATCCTTCCCGAAATCAGCACTGTAATGAGCACTTGACTCAAGCTTCTTTGCTTCATTCAGTTTTCTAACAGCCTACAATATCATCACAGAACCCACATGAATATATAATGTCCCAAATGGGCCACAGGATTTAAAATGATAAATGATCTCACAACTTTTTGGTGAATAACTCAGCCATGTTAATTGCATAAAAGAACATTACCTTCATGAAATCTTCCTGAATGATGTAATCACGCTCTGCACGGATTGCAAACATCCCAGCCTCCGTACAGATATTACGAAGATCAGCTCCATTAAAGCCCTGAAGTAGTTTGGAAAAGAGAGTGTGAGGAATCAGCATAGTAATTTATCAAAATACTCATCTCACACTACAGTACCTCAGCGAGCTTTACAACAGCTTCATAGTCAATGTCTCCATGCTTTGCAATCCCAGCAGAATGAATCTTAAGGATCTCCATCCTTGACTGCTCATTTGGCAATGGAATCTCTATTTTTCTGTCCAGCCGACCAGGACGAAGAAGTGCAGGGTCAAGAACATCTGGTCTATTAGTGGCCATTATCATTTTCACCTAGAAGTAAAAATTTCAAAAACACCATCAGTAGCAAAATATGACAAAAGATCTGCCTCAGAGTGGAGATAAAAGGTCAGATTTCATGGTTTGCCAGGTAGAAGAACAAACAAACAAAAAGAGGAGCATTGACTTTTGGCTGTGACATTCATAACCAACAATACAGAAAAAATTACTAGTCACAAAAATTGAGGCTTCAACGTGAATTAGTCTCAGGGCTATTATCTAGGCATTTAACTCTGTTACCAAAGGCTGTCTGGAGAGATATTAGGATAGCTAGCACAAATCCAAAAGATATTATCACAAAGCTAGTGGCAATACTATAGTCAAAAGGCTTTTAAAGACAATCTCTGAGTTTCAGAGACAAAAATCTACCTTGCCAAGCTGATCAAATCCATCAAGCTGATTGAGCAACTCCATCAATGTTCTTTGGATTTCACGATCAGCACTTGTTCCCTCGCTAAAACGGCGACCACCAATAGCATCAATCTCATCCATAAAGATGATGCAAGGCTGGACAGAGAAGATACAAGTCAAGACTGCTAAGATGAAGTAATATGAAATAATGGAGAAATTTTCTGAAAGAAACATACTTGGTGATCACGAGCATATCCAAACATTTCACGGATCAACCGTGCACTTTCGCCAATGTACTTGTCAATAATGGCACTAGAAACAACCTACCATTTGTGATACAAGTTTTATGAGAAGAAACAGCTGAAAAACACATCACTTAATCACCAGAAGATATCAAGAAATGATTTCTAACCTTCAAAAAATTTGCATCAATGCTGCTGGCAATTGCTCTTGCCAACAAGGTCTTGCCAGTACCAGGAGGCCCATATAGAAGAACACCCTGAGAAAGATGGGAGTGATGAATATAATGAGCTAAATTCTTTACCTTGACAGTACCAAGGGTTAGGCAATGCTGGGGTAATGTGAAGCATGCATTTATTCATTTTAAGGATCAATCTCACCCCCTTAGAGTCAGCACCACTATAGCACATCAGCAACTGAAATGGGCCTCCAGACAAGTATCATCCATTTTAAAATTGACTAGTCATTTTGCAACATTATCCTCATAATTCAAGTGCAAAAGCCTCCTTTCACCAAATGAAAAGAGAAGAGACAACATGACATTTGCCAAGAGAGATTAACTAGTGGTAGGCAAGGTCTATTCATTTTTGAAAGAGATATGTCTCCTTAACATTCAGCAGAATTATTTCGGATGGAATCCCTCTCCCTCAATCAATATTCTACAATACAAGTGCTATTTATCCATTAAAAAGAAAGAAAAAGAAAAGAGAAGAGACAAGCTATCACCTTTGGGGGCTTAATCCCAACCCTGAGAAAGAGCTCTGGATTCATGAGAGGTAGCTCAATGGATTCTCTTAATTCTCTGATTTGGTCAGACAATCCACCAACAGCAGAGTAGCCGACATTTCCAGGATCCTCATGCAACATGTTATAAACAACTGGATCAACCTACCAACCAAGACGCATGACATAAAGGAAAATCCACAAGTCAGATATCTGTTATAAGAGTATAAAAGCCAAAGAGCCAACAACATAAGCAACAAACCGATAAGCTAGATATACGTAAGCTCCATGTGCAGAAAATATATAATAATCAACAGAACAACAGAGAGAAGTGTGTACTTCACGAGGAAGAGCTCGCATTATAGTGAGGGTTGTCATGTCAAGAACTACTCTTGTTCCAGCAACCAATTTTTCTTTATCCACTTTGCTTCGGCAACCAACAACATACCTGGGGCCACTGCTTGCCTTTACAATCACTGGATAAGAAAGATGTAAACAGTAATTTTGAGTTGAAGTGGAGTTTCTTCTCATATTACACATGACAGAGGAATAAGGAGGCCTTGCTGCATAAACAACGTTCCAGTCTACCAGTAAAACTTATACACTGAAAAAATAGTCTTCTGAAATTAGAGGGAAAAAAGGATATTATACATGCATAGTTAAAATAATTATAAGTTTCAGTCTATGAATGAAACTGTTTTTGAAACAGTGAAAAAGAAAAGATATAGTCAGCATAATCAGTATAACTATTAGTTATAGTTCAGCCAAGGTTCTGCCTCATATCCAAGGTCCAAATGACTTCCAGCACTTGTAAATTAATAAAAAGAACCACAAGATTCACAAACAGCAGTAGATAAATTCCATGCGAGAATAACACGAAAAACACTTGAAAAGGGGGCAATGGAAAGAATCATATGCAAGCTTAATGCTGCAAAAAGATTACTAACAGCATTCGTTGTCAAGAGGCCTGAGAACTTCTCCGATGATTTGACCAACACTTTGGAGGGATTTCAGATCATCTTCTGTCTTATTGAACTCTTTTTTAGCACCTCGCAGGTTCTCCCTGACTGCATATCGACAACGCCAACCAAGTCTCAAGAAAATTACCATAAAAAGAAACAAATAGAGTAGTGCTAGTCCAAAGGCACAGGGAACTACCAATTACTGGCCCTTTATAGATTGCACAGTTAAACTGACCAAAAATAAGTACCAGAGAGCAAATTCATTCCCAAGCAAAAATTTCAGAAACCTGAGAAAATACGGCCTTAAATGCACATTCAACTAGCACAATCGAAATGCGATTCGTGCAAGAGTTCAAATCATGAGCTGACGAACAAGAAAAGGCAACATCTGCCAGGATACCGAACGCAACAGTCCACACAAACGTTCACCCAGTTAAGAACCCTAGCGTCCCACCATCCGCTACGTATCCGTCAGACACACACTTCCATATGAAAGAAAAAAATTGGGAATTTCAAAAAGATAAAGTGGTTTAGGGTTCCGCAGGCAAGGAACAATTACCAGATCGAACCCCGGACTCCAGGTCCTTGTGCTGCAGGAGCTTCTTCCGGTACTCGCTGACGGCATTACGGCGTCGGACGGCGTCTTCTCCGTCACTCATGGCGGCAATTTTCCGGCTGGAAGATGGAGCAGATCAAGGGATTTCGGGTTCAGATGTTGGCTTGCTGGACAAGTACCTAAGACGATGCTCTCCCTACCCCGGACTCTGATATCTGCATGCTCCGCTAAGAGAGAAATGGTGGAGCACGTAATGACCAAATTGACCTCACAGAGGAGGTGAATTTCGGTCAACCTGCGCCTGTCAAGATGAAATAGTCCTAAGTCTTTCACCGTTTTACAGTTTGGCCTACAATTTTCATTTTTCTCTAATGGTCAGAAAGAATTTCAATTTTCTCTTATTTTTCTAAATTTTATTTTAGTTCCTTCCCTAAGTTTCATTTTATCTATTTTAAAAAAAATTAATTTTATGCCTGAAATTTTGGTTAGCCGAAAACCAGAGGAATGAACAGATAAGAACAATTAAATCAATTGTCGGGACATTTACGGAAGATTCTTGTATATATCACAGTACTAGTGTTCTTAATGGGAAATTAACAGAATTTGAGTGCGCTTTTATGATGTCTGACAGATTGTGTTTGTATTTCGTTTGTTTGAGGTTGATCAGTAGCTTAGAGGTTTCCTTCTTGCCAGCACAACGTATCTCCAGGCGGCGAGGGCAAACAGCATCTGCACACGACACAACCATGGGACATGCTTCCTCTTAACTTCTCATTGATTTCATCAATCTCTTCGAAACCTCTGAGATAGTTCCTGATCCTGCCGGGCAATGATCTCTAATTCTCAGTGACTATGTTCTGCTACCATCCGACAGCACCGAAGCCTCCAATCAGTCAAAGGGGCTCGAGATTTTCGAAAAAGTTTCCTATGATATCCTCTTTAAATCAGCAGCTGCGCATAAGGAGTCATGGAAGTGAAGCCCGATCAAAGAGGTAGCCGTCCTCGGGTCCCCTGCAATGGTGGTTGATGATCTAATCGAGCAGGGGGGAAGAAAACTGATAGAATGGGAAGAGACTGAATGATCCTCCTCCTGACACTTCCACCACCAAAAACACCTCCCCAGCCAAAGCTGAACCGGGACCCGTGGTTAGCAGCGCACGTGGTCAAATGGAACGAGAGCTGATGCTGTGATACAAAAGAGCTATTGATTCTACTAGGTTGTTCTCCAGTGGAGTGAGACGAGAAAGAACTAGAAGCTCTTAGTCTGAGCAGCAAAGAAGGGATCCCACTGTTACTCATAAGCAAGCTTAGCGTGGCAGAATCAACCTCTCATCCCTCACCAAATCCTCTGTTTTTTTTTTTCCCCAATTTTTTGCCTGACTAGGATTGCAGACAGTATGCCGACTTTTGAGTAGTGACACCCTCCATCAAATGAGAGACGTTGGACCTGAGAAAATGTGTCTGGCATCACTTAACTGCAACACAGAACAACTTCTCCGGTCTTCCCCACTGTAAGCATTGAGTGTTTGCATTCATTACTGCTCCTTGTTCTGCAACAATACCTCAGATTTGAAAACTTTCCCTGAAGTCCACCGGTTAGACACACGAGCGGTTTCCCCAAAGTTAGATCGAAGTTTACAATTGCAGAAGCATGAACTAGTAGTAGTGGACAACAAGCATATAATGGCATAGAAACATTCCGTCGGTAAGGTAATATTCACATATTTCCCTGTTCCCAGGCCATGAAGGAGCTCCAGCTTGAGTTACGTAGCTAATAATAAAAAAGTCTTCACCACTCAAATGGCAATAAAAGCTCTCTCTCTATCTTGCTGTCTGTCTCTCATTTAGGACTCAGGAGAGTCAAACTCGACGTAAGGTGTAACTTATTCATTTGAAAGAGAATCTGAAGGCGACTCCAGTCAAGAGCAATGTTGTGCAAATATGCCTCATTGGTTTGTGGGGCCTGACAAACAGTAAGAGTGAACTGTGCCATTAACTGGAGTCCCTCTAAATATCTTCTTGCCAGAGGAAGATAATAATAGAATAAGAATGACAGCAATACAGCCCAAGTGTAGCAGATAAGAAGCAAAAGAACCTGAGGTTTGTTGAACCTAAGTCTAACTCGTTTGGCTTGGTGTGGATAATCTTGATGGGGAAAACTTGGATTAGAATTGATAGTTTTGCCCCGGCAAATTGCACCACCATCGACCTCCATTCTATAGGTTATAGGTTCAATCTCAATAACGAGATTTTCGTGTTCCTTTGTTCCATGTTAATCCCACCATTTCCAGACATGCGATGAATATATATATATATATATATCCATACATATGTAAGGGAGCATTTTGGAGCACCGAAAAAAACATTTGGTGCCAAATTCGAATAGATTACAAGATCGAACCTCAGGGTGAAAAGCATTTCCATCGTCGGGATCATCGTGCACCGGGCGCATGACAGGAGCATCGTTTTTTGGGGGTTACGTGGCCCATGGCCTAGCGGGAATCCAATTCTGGAAATGATAGGTCAACGGTCAACCAATCACGAAGAGAATACGCACTACCTCTTTCTCTAGCGGAGTCGAACGGAGGAAGGAAGCCATGGCCAGCTCTTCTCCTCCTTCACGCAAGGTACCTCCCTATCTCCCTTCCTCAAGTCACTTTCACTAGCTCTGGTACGGAATAGCGCCAGCGTTTCGTGCAGATTGATCCCATACGTCTCTCTCTGTCTCTCGTGTCCGTTCTTAGGCTGAATGATTTAGTTTAATCAGTCAATCAGTAGCTGATTCTTTTCTCTCATCTCCCGGCTGACGCTGGACTGATTGCGTAGGCTCTAAGCAAGATTGCATGCAACAGGCTGCAAAAGGAGCTCGTCGAGTGGCAGATGAACCCTCCCTCGGGGTTCAAGCACAAAGTCACCGATAATCTCCAAAGGTTTTACTGCCCTGATACGAGCCCATCTACTGATCGGGGCTTAGTTCTGCTCGATCGAGAGATTGACTCTCTCCATTTTTGTGTTGACAGGTGGGTGATTGAAGTCAACGGAGCCCCGGGGACTCTGTACGCTAACGAGACCTTCCAGCTTCAGGTGGATTTCCCCGAGCACTACCCTATGGAGGCGCCGCAGGTGGCTGTCCTGCTAATTGTCGGTTATTGACTGTTTGGAGTTGCATCCTGCCTTTTGCTGTTTTTAATTCCGTTTTGAGAATCCGTTTATGAGTCACTTAACGGCAACCTTGTGGCCTTTTGGTCGAGCAGGTGATTTTCATTCCACCAGCTCCATTGCATCCTCATATCTACAGCAACGGGCACATCTGTTTAGGTAAACACAACAGCTTTGTTTCTACCATTGGGATTTAACTTCTTATAGTTGAATAAATGCTGTTTTGTGCATGAGCTGATCTCAAAAATCACAAAGCTATTCATTTGGAGAGAGAAAGTAAACGGTTTAAATGCTTATGATATGGATCATTATGTTTTATAAAATTGATTCTTCTTACCAGAGTGGCGATGGGTATGGTTGTCCTTTGAGTTTCAATCTGGGTATATCTTGTTCAGTCTCTTGCACATTCAAATATATGGAGGAAATCACCATCAGACTAATTTCTTTAAGGTTTCAAATCAAATGCATAAGGTTCTTGCAGTTTCTTAATTCATCCTACTATGCTCAATCAAATGCAATAATCTGGCTGTTACTGTGTGGGCAGATGTTCTGTAGAATCTTGGTGCTTGTTTTTGTGAGCATCCTTTACCCTCACCCAATTGCTTTTGTCCACGCTAGAAGAATTGAGCACTCAGTTCATTCAAAACTTCTTGAAAAGCATAAAATATGGCCTTGTCCTCTCGTCCCCACCCTCCCTCTCCCTTCTGCTGTATGTGCACATGTCTCTCACAGGTGTACTGATCCTTGTGCACAAAAACAAAACCACATAATTTATCCTTAATCTCTCTATAGAAGAGACTTAAGGTAATATCTGTCATCTTCCTTATAGCATTTTGTGGTTGGTATAATCTGGTCCCCCTCCTTTTCTGGCTAAGTGATGTGTTTAATGACCATTCTCTGCTACTCAAGTAGGTCCTCCTTATGGATTAGTTGAGCACAGAAAATTTTTTATTTATGAAGTAGTTAATATTAACATAATAGAAGTGGATCAATTATGTAGCCAGATTCTAAAGAAAAATCTCTTTTGATGGTTCAAGACCATATGTACTGATAGATAGCTTCCATTCTAAAAATTCTGGGTCGTGGAACTTTATGGGGTATTACATATAAGCTAATTTCCTAGAGCAATACCCATGGGGTTTGGATAACCTAGGGTGCAGTTACGCGAGACTGCAAGTGAAAGATCGTTTTGCATCTTGCAGCCAATCTCTGTAACTCTATGCACGGTATTCTAAAAGTGTTTGTTTTCATAAATCCTTCCTTGATCTATTATAGATCAGTGTATATTTCATTGAGGAGAACATAGTCTAGATAGGATAACAACTCATATAAGTTGGACCGTCATATCAGTTCTGACAAATTCCATGAATATCTCTGAAGGGTTGCACCAGAGTTCCTAGAATTACTTCCTGATGAAAAAGAAAAGATCAAATACAGTTGGATAGCTTTTCCCATGTCAACAAAATTCGAATGAGCATCGTCCTAGAGGCACTTAATATTGTAACATGTCCTTTATTGTGCGTTGTCAATCTCATGTGCCAAAAGTATGAGCATATCCAGTTTTAGAGGCCTCTTCTGCTCTGAAGGGATGAATCTCAAAGAGCAACCCCGTTTAAGAAACAAAGGGCCTAAACGAAGTTTTTCTTGTCATTTATATTGCTCTGTTATTACATGCTGAATTTAGACTCCTATATAGATCTAAATCTAAGCTTTTTTTTTCCTTTTTTTGTATGGCTGCAGATATTCTATACGATTCGTGGTCCCCAGCAATGACTGTCAGCTCTATCTGTATTAGCATCCTCTCTATGTTATCAAGCTCGATTGTGAAGGTCCTCTCTTAACGTTTTCACGTAGAGCTGAACTTGAAACTCGAAACCAGTAGGAGAGCATTGTTGCTGAGCCCCTTCTTACACTTACTTTTTTCTCTGCAGCAAGGCCCTGCAGACAATGATCACTACGTGGAAAACTGCAGAAATGGCCAGTCTCCAAAGGAGACGAGATGGTGGTTCCATGACGACAAGGTATAACAGAGTCTATTTGGCCTCAGGGATTTATATCTTCAACTTCAATCCACGGAAATGGGAGTATGCGCATAGACAGCGGGTTGAAATGTTCATTTTGAAAAGAAAGTGGATTTGTTTCACCATATGGGGAATTGGACTCGGGGAAGTAGTGCTAAAGAAGACTGAACTATGCATTCTCATTAGGTTTTGGATTGTCGGGCCGGTAACTCAGGTGGCAGCTTCTGCCTCATGGTACATTCGTCAGCCTTGTTGCAGTGTTGTTTGACTGTTACATTCCTCCCACCTGCCTAGTATATGCTCATTTCCTTTATGGAAGGAACATCGAGACATTTGTTGTCACTAGCAGTGATAAAATCCTCCGCAGTGCCGGTAGTTTGATCACAGTTATTGATCGTTTTACTCGTAGCAAACAAGAAGGGGGTCTCTTGATCGTGGAAGTTGGAACATATGCATTACCGATAAAAACAATCAATAGACGGGAAAGACGATGAAATCGGATGGGTAGAGCGGTAAAATCAGCTTAAGCGCAGGAGGTTACAGATTACAATGCGTGGAGGCTGCAAAAAACAGGGCACCCGGCCGAGGATGTCTCTCCGTAGAATCCCACTGGTCCGTCGGTCGGAAAAATCACGGGCTCGGCCAATCTCACAGACGCACGACACTACACGTACCCATGCAGGACCCGCGGCAGTCAGATCTCGGGCCCCACCCGATCGATCGAAACCCGACTCGTGTCCACATGGCACCGTGAAGAGAGAGAGAGAGAGAGAGAGACAGAGACAGAGAGATTCCTGTCAAGCGCGAACGATTGGCCTAATCATCATCTAAATTAATCATAGGCAAAAGAATAATCCATTTTGCCTCCTTCCCTCCTTGCCTTTTATCCATGATATAATAACGCTATGTACTAGAATATTCCTAGTCTCGATATTCCGACAGCATGGCATCACCGTGAGACCGGGTGGGGATGATAGCCGGGCCTCTGCTCAAATATCCGCTGCCCGGTAGCCAGTATGTGCTTCGGGTCATACCGCATCTTGTTCTGGCGGAACCTCTCCCACTTGGTGCCGAAGTGGCTGGCCCACCCCACCTCTGACGTGTAGTGAGGCAGGTACTGCTTGACCTCGATGCCTTCTTCAGCGCAGAACCGGAGGATCCGACGGTTCTGATCGGTCAGATGGCCCAGGCTCTGGGCCTCGTCACCGTTGTCCAGGGCCGACCTCAGCAGTGCCACCAAGTAGAAGACATCCTCGTCCGGCGTCACCGCGGAGGTCCTATCATCCCATCTGCACCCAAAAATGTGACAAAAGGAAAATTAGGCCATGGATTCTCAATATTTAGCGAATATAATAATATTACTGTACTAAACCCTCGATTTCTTCCGGTGGGGGCAACCACACATGTAAGCAGAGATACACAACAACAAAAAAAAAAAAACCAATGGAGGATGCTCTGTCAAGTAAAGGTATAGAGCATCATGGAGATGGACCACCGAGTGACTGTTCTCTACGAAGAAAAAAGAGTAAACCATGCTTGCACGTGTTTTGGCATATTGAGGTTGACGATCCCATGAGGTGTGGCCTACGGAACCGTTTAGTCGGGATTTCATGGCTCAGGCCGGATCCCCGAGGCCCACGCCCTCGTGCCAGACGACACAGTCGGGTACCACACCCAGTCGATACGACAAGTAACACTGATTCTTAACGACCTAACAGTGAAACTGACCTTCCATCCATTTCAATCGTCGGCTCATATCATGTCTTCTTTTTCTTTTCCCTCGCCCCCTGCTGGTGCACGGGAGGAGGAGGGAGAAGAAGACGACATGCAGGCATTCTCATCATCGGGTCCCACGGGGAAAGATCTTCTGACACAAAAGGATCTTCCCCCCGCACTCGATCGTATCATATTTGATGTTCCCCCTAATGGTTCTGTTGCTTTTGTCGTGCTCCGTGTCCTCTCTCTGCCAAAGACAGCTCGAGGCCCCTCGTCCTCCCTCACATCACAATCCTATGTCGCCTTATTCTATGTCCCAACAGTAACTTAAGAGAAAGAAGGCAAAGATTTAACCGATGCTCACTTGTCTTTGTTCATCGGGTAGATGAGGATGGGCCCGCTGGTCTTGTTCCCGAGGATGCCCTTGAAGACGCCTCTGTCGAAGTCGGCGATCCTCGACCCGGGCACGAACAGGTTCAGCCACGGGTGGGGCACCTCCCAGAGGTTCTTCGACCGCAGCTTCAGCTCAGCCCTGTGGACTCGGTCCAGGAAGTCCACGTAGAGCAGGTCGGTCGAGAACACCGAGTTCGGTATGAAATTCAAGCCCTTCATAAAAGCCTCAACTTCCTGCGCCATGTTTAATCAATTAATCAACCAAACTCATTTAACGTTGAATTCACTGATTAACCCCAAGACCACATGGATGTGATAAGATTAGCAATAGGATAATGGAACACATGAAAGTACAAAGAAAGCAAAAAAGGCTGCTGCCAAGCTGCCGCTTTTGTCAGGATAACTTCAATTTAAGCCCAACCTTTTTCTTTATTATTATCATTGTTAATATTTTAAATTCTGGGTTAATTACCCTACGGACAGCTTAGATCGATCTAGCATCGATTCAAGTTAAATAATGTTAAGCCCATAAATAAATTATAGAGGGCGTGATCATGGTCGGAATCAGATTGGGGCACGACAGATACATTAGATCTCCCATGTTTTGTAGTGAATGTTTTGTTCAATATTTTATGGTAAGGCAAATTTACATATATATATATATACATATACCCCAAAAGCTTATCCAAATCAACCCGTAACACACATTTACAATATCATTTGTTTTATACAATTATTAAGAATACGATAAAGAGGATTTTTCTTCCACCTCAGGAATAAATCTATACCAAGGAGAGGTGAATTTCATCTAAAATTTTCGTTTCTTGGGTTGAGAATAATTGCACATGTGAACGTGACATTCCTATTTCAGGTTGAAGGGGGTTTCCAAAAATAATTAATTAAAAATACAAACGCAATTTATAATTGATTAAGTGGCGTTTAAATTAAGTAGACAAGCGGCTGGCCGCCTACGAGGACCCATGTTCAAAGGTGACGTCCAAGGATTAAATTAGTTAAGTCGCCACCGAACACAAAAGTTACTTATGTTAGGTCTAATTTGATGACAATTTTATATGTCGACGCCGCAAGGCTAGCCTGATCAAAAACCCGATTCTATGATATGGGGAATACTTACGCAGCACCGAGTCGGTCAAGTACCTGGTCGATGGAATCGGCGTCCGATTCGCCGTAGTTCTTGGTGACCTCCAAGCAATACAGGACGCCACCGTTGGTGCCGAGGGAGGAGATCTTGACGGGGTTGCCGGGGGAGAAGAAGGATGACCTCCAATTGTTGACGAGTCCGTCGTCCACGATGACGAACCCCTCCACGTAGTCGAATTTCCGGTCGCGAAGTGATATCAACTTCTCTTGGTCCGCCGTGAAGGCCGAGAAATCGGAGTACAGCACCCGAATCCACCTCACCTGCACAAACGAGATGAGTGTAACGTTAACACACCGTGAGTCGTGAAGCTCGCGACGTATACACACATAACACCCCCGAAACCTGAAACCCGACTGACTGTGGTCAACCCAGCTCCGAGCCGTGCTGGTTCATCAAGGATTAAATGGAGAGAGACTCTCCCGATCGAGTCATATCGAACATCTCTTCTATGGGGAAAACAAGGTGCATAAAAAGTTTGTCCCAAGAAAAGGGAAGAAAAGGACGAAGGTTAAAGTGGCAAACTAAAGGGGACATGCGCATCAACAACGCAGGCCAGCTTTGACGCAGCCGTTTGAATGAGACAGAAAGAGCTCGAATGGACCCCTCTCTTTCGTCTCTCCTTCCTTGTGCATCATTTATGGTACATGGATCACACGAGCTCCAGTTCCCGACGGAGGTCGAAACTGCGATGATTATTTTTGAGTGGGGACGGGGTAGGAAGGGGAGGGGAGGGGAGTGAAGGTGTACCCGTTGCGGAGCCGGATCAAGGGCGATCCGAGCCCGAGTTATGATTCCGAACTGGCCCAGACCGCCGAGCACGGCGTGGAACAGCTCCGGGTTTTGCCCCTCCGAGCACGTCGATATTTCACCATTTCCTGTTTATGGAATAGATGGATGAACACGTAATCAACGCGACCAAAATCAACCGTGGAGAAACCAGAAAGGAACAACCGGACGGCGATCAAGAATTATCATTACAGCCCAATATTGTCAAGGGAGTAATATTGTTTTATTTAAAAATTTTTAAATGATCCAAAATTAATTAATAATATACCGTCGTGGCGTTTGTGTCTTTAGCTTAGCCTCCTAATCCTAGCAACCTCATACATGATAGGCGAGCCCATGTGGGAATATACCTTATTCATAGTAATTAAACTTTTATTAATTATAAAAGAAAAACCAATATTACCAACGTCAAGGGTATTTTCCTAATTTATAAAAGTCTAAAAAAAAGGGAAAATAGATAGACAGATATATATATATATATATATGTGTGTGTGTGTGTGTGTGTGTACCAGTGACGACGTCAAGCTCGAAGACGTTACGGATCTGCGGTCCGTGATGGAACGCCTGTCCGCTGATGCCGGCGTTCGACAGCGTCCCTCCCACCGTCAGGTATAGATAATCCGTCCACGACCTCGGCGCCATCCCGTACTCCAAGGTCCTCCTCAGCACATCGATCCACAGCTCCCCTCCCCACGCGTCCACGTACCCCTCCTCCGCCGCCACCCTGCCCCCGCCACCGCCTCCCCCGGAGGTCATCTTCACCACGACTCCCCCAGCAGCGCGGGCCTGTCCGTTGATCGAGTGCCCGTGGCCCCTGGCAGAGACCGCGAACCCCCCGGACTGGGCCGCCCTGACGGCCCGTGCCACGTCCTCGGCCGTGGAAGGGTGGAACACGGCCAGCGGCGCGGCCTCGGCCGGTGCCAGCATCCCAAAGTCGAGCGAGGCGGCCTCGAGGTCGTGCCGGTCCCTGCTGACGCGGCCGCCGCCGAACCCGAGCATCAGGAACTCGTCGGGCTCCACGTTAAGTCCTACTGTAACTATGAGCCTACATATCGCGAACGTAATTAGAAGCTTCGTCGCCATGGTATCTTGCACACAAGAAGAACGACGACTTCAACTAATTGCTACGACCGCAAAATTGACAAGAGCAGACTCTGTCCGCGGAGACAATGAAACAGGGGAGGATAGCGGTACGAATCGGGAAATGTCGAATGGTATCGTATGATAAGAACCGACACTACAGCTGATCTCGATCTAGTTAGAGAGGTTAAGAACAACGAAGAGAGGGACGAGTATTTATGGAGAAGGAGAAGCCAAAGGTAGGCGGTGAAGGTGAAGGGTGAAGAGAGGTGAGAGCTAACGTGAGCCTTCTGTGGGGATCTAAAAGATTTCGTGGGGAACAGCAACACAGACACAGATTCTCTCCTTTCCTTAGCGTTGCAATAATAATTTACTAAATCTTAAATTAGTATTTTAAATTTTAAAATTAAAATTAAAATTATCAATAAATTTTTTTTAGTGATTTCAACACGACCATAAATTATTCTTGAGATATATTTGGACAGATATATAAATATTACGTGGTGTAAAATCTAAAAAAAATTCTCTATTTTCACTTTGCTTTAAATCTTTACCTTTTATTATTTAATTTTTGGGTTTTAAAATATAGAAACGCATTTGACCCAAGTTAATAAAAAAAATACATATTTTATATAATAATTATACAATATAGGGAGAATATTATTTTTCTTTTTTATCTAATAATTTTTTTTTGCATTCTTTCATTATTTTGAAGTCTATTAATTTTTTATTAAATAATTATACCACATCATATAATTATTACATACTATACCTCAACCGGTATCCCAGCGTACGGCGCCACCCCCAGTCTATCGCGCCCCTTCCAAGTCCACCTGTCTGGCGGTCTCTTCATTTCTTAACAGTGTGCGTGCCGCATTGTCCACTGAAAGAGAACAACGTTTGATTATGAATTTTTTTATTCAGAAATGGTAAATTCGAGAACCGACCCCATCTTTGATGAGAATATTTTTTTCATTTTTATTTTTTTGGGTTTAATGACACTACGAGGAAGGTGATTACCGCATGACAATCGCGACGCTGTCAAACCCGAAGGGAATGGACACTCTTTCCAACGAATCAAGCATCTATCTCGTGTCGAGGATATCTGCCGCAGGTATTCTATTTACCGGACAGACGAGACGCGAATGAGGCTAGAGAGAGAGAGAGAGAGAGAGAGCTCATAGGGTCAATGGGGGCATGTGGATTTCACGTGGGAGATGCTGGACCGCCACTGGCATGTCTCACGAGCACGGCGAGCCCGCTGCATGCTCAACGTACTTTCTTCTTCCCCACCCCCCTATCCGTCGAGCAGACAGCAGCACAATCACAGTTCAGGATTCTTTCGTTCCGATGACTGACTGACCCGAGAAAAAGCTAGCCTGTGGATAGTTGATTGTCGAGGAAATACTGCCGTTCAACAACTGAACCGGATCGGCCGCCTCTACCGATATCCCCCCGCCTTCCCCTTCGTCGAAGGCGACTCTCCAGCTGGGCAATGTGTTGTCTAACTTCATTTGATTAGGTTTAAATTGAAAAAGGGGTTGTAATTGTAGGTTTAAAAAGTTATCATTTTTATCTGCCACAACAGCAACTGAACAATAAAAAGTGCCCTAATCTTAAAATTAAGAATAATAACCACATGTCAATTTGGGCCGACATGAAGAATTCATTGCCACGCCAGCACGGCCCACCATCTTAGATTGCCTGAAAAACACAACATGAGTATGAATATTTTGTGCTTCTGGTGAACCGGTCCAGCTGGAATATAACAGAACAATCGCCTTTAAAAGATATTTTCGAATAATTTTACGTCTCAAGATAACTTTTTATGTGATATAATGGACGGATTAATCTAAATTTTATATTAATACAAATAAAATATTAAAATAGTAATCAATATTCTAATTTTTTAATTTTTTTATTATAAATATTATTTTTACACTTTTCAAAAAGATATAACATAATATTTCATACGGTCCACATGTCTAATTGAAGGGAGGGTAAAACCGGGAGTGCGACCCGGACCGGGGAGGTGTCGGATAGGGAAGGTCTGTGTGGGGACGAGAGAGAGAGAGAGAGAGAGGTTCACGTGGGTCGCAGCAGGGGGGACGACGTCCCAGAGCTGCTGCTGTCTCCGCGAGCGCGTGTGCCTGTCCGTCTATCTGTCAGTCTCTGTTCACTTCAGCGTCCGTCTAATCTGTCTACCTCAGTTTAATGAAGATTCTCTGCCTCCACCTCCTCTTATCTCTCTGCCGTTAGCCAGCCACCCTTCGGCTCCCCCGACTAGACGACGATCGGGAACTCATAAATGCCGCCGTATGGCACGCAGGTGTACCGACGCACTGCACAGTTAGTCGATGTAATCTCTGCCATTCGTTGTTTCCAAACTGTTAAATTTCGACACTAATTCCCTCTCACTATTTTGTTATCGACAGTAATTTCTCAACAGCAAATTAAATTTATATAATAATACATAAAATATTCACGATACAAAATCGTAAATATAGTGACAAAAATTAACATAAATGGAAAATCAATTGAAGTCGAGGCCTGTGGCAGTAACAGTGTCCTTAAAACAAATTTGATCCTTCCTAAGTGTGCTGAGGTGGCTTGGTCGATTGTCTCTCAGGATACAACGACGATATGAGTCGATGACAGCACTAGACCTTTAGCTTAAAGACAAACCAATAAATGACAGAACACAAATACATAAAACTATGCTCAAAAATCTGAGAATGAGAGCTTGATATGTTTGTTGAGCAATCTGCTCAATATATAGGAAGAAGATAGGGTTAATGGCTTAGTATACCAATAAGCACAATAACCTTTAATTATTGGATTAAGAATATGTTATTATTAATCTATCTATTAATGGTTAATTCATCATTAATTTGAACATTAATAATGAATTCAACGAATCATTCATAAATAACCCTTAATTGTTTTATTATTACGACCGGATTCGAAGAATAATTCATAAATAGCATTTAATTGTCTGATTAAGAGTATGTTATATTAATCTATTTATTAAGAATTCATTCATTGTTAATCCGAACATTAAGAATGTCATCCTTAATCTGAACATTAAGAATGTGTCTTACCATTAATCGACCATTAATGACTGATTCATAATTAAGAATGATTCAACGAATTTGAGTATTATGAATGATTGTAGGAATTTGAGTATTAAAAATGATTTAATGAATTCGAACATTAAAAATATTTCAATCACAAAATCATTGTATGAGAACAATTTTTCATTCATAGATAAATAAATTTTTTTAATTAAAATATTTAACTTAAATTTAAATTTTAAAAATTTTAAATTTAATTATCACCGATAAATAATTCCCGATCACCTACCTCTCGTTTCACCTCTCTATCACACTCCCTTTTGGTACGTGGGAGTCCTATACAGCCATAAATATAAATATATATATATACACATATATTAGTCGGCAAATTAGCAATTTCTAGATGCGTGTTGTCCTCTCTCTGCAAAGTGATGCTGACGGTGTTAACTGATATTATCAATCACGCATCGTGTCTTATTGTCCGGATGCGTCCAGACTTGATGCCAGCTTCTTATATATATATATATTATTTATATATGTAATAGAGCCTTATTTTGAATCTCATTATATAGAAATAAAAAAATTTTAAGTTAAGTGAATTTTGAGACGGGGCTAATTTTAATCGTCAAACTTTTGAATAGTCGCTGACGCAAATAAGAGTTGGCTGTTTGCTGGGTCGTCAATTATGAACACCAACATAAAACTAATGGGGGAGATCTCACCTTAGATTACATGGGGGATTTTCTATTTCTTTAAAAAAATTATCATCATCATCGTCATATGACTGAACAATAATATAACGATTATCTACTTATGCCATGTGTTAATTATTTGATCATATTTTATTATTATTATTATTATTATTATTATTTTGCGGATGAATTGGAATATAATCATATAAATTGGTCGCTATAGCTAGCAGAGACCCATGGAAGGGATGACCTCAGCCAAAGAAATATATTTTGTTAAACGTTGCCATGCTCAGCTTAATCCCCATGCAGTTTTCTGTCTGACATTAATTATCCCTATGCGTCTAATTCTTAATTAACTTATGACCACGATACGCGGGAGAATATCACAAACCTTAAGAATTCGAATAATAATTTCCCACCAACATGGACTTTCCGGATAATTCTACCCTCTCATAATACCGACTCTGTTCGAATATTAGCTAATAAATTATTTAAAAAAAATTTGAACATCATAATATGTATGTGTGTGTGTAGAGTAAGACAACAAAGACAGGAGCTCAGTTGCTTTCCGTTCATAAATTGGATATGCACTGATGCTACTGACATTTAAGAATCCGAGACACAGGACATAAGACTACGATTCAGCGACACGAGGAGAGAGAGAGAGAGAGAGAGAGGAATGCGTACAGTAATACATTGGGCCACCTCGGGCCAAACGATTCAATTCTTTTTTTTCATAAGCGGCCGATATTCGGTTAAACTTTATTCAACTTACTGATTTGAATCGCCTCGAGTCGACCCATTTAAGGGGTTAAGAGTTTCCCGCCGCAGGTGGGACTGGAACTCGAGTCCTCCCATTGGGATGGTGAGTGCCGAACCACTCGACCATGTCAACAGTTGGTCAAATGATTCAATTCGATACATATATTTATGTATGTATATATATACCCTACCACTCTTGTTGTCGATGTGAAAATAATAATAATAATAATAATAAACACATTAGTTAATCGAGTGTTTCACATCTATCACGTTCACATTGTCAATAAAGTCATCGTGTCATTGTCGGGTATCACGCATACACATGTATACATATATACATATATATATGTATGTGCACAACTTATCATTGTTGACTGGAGACCGATGCCTTAGGCAGTTCGATTTTCGCCGGTATGACTCGTCGTTCTCCGTCCTTCATCCCACTTTCCGATGCTCTTTTCATGCGCATGAATCAGTCTCGTAATCCATTGTGGGCGTGGTAGAGTTGTTCGGTACTCATCATCCCAATGGGAGGACTCGAGTTCGAGTCTCACCTGCGGCGGGGAGCTCTTAACCCCTTAAATGGGCCGACCCGGGTCAATCCGGATTAGTCAGCTATGCAAAGTCCAACTGCATACTTACGGTTTATACAAAAAAAAGAATTAGTCTCGTAACCTATATACATACATACATACATATATATATTTTCCTTTCTTCCATTCCCCACTTATCACGTTTGACGTTCAGACCTTATAAATAGAGAGAATTTATATTGAGACAACTTTACAATTTGAGTGGGCCGATCCGACTCAATTATGAATCGGTCAAAGGCCCAACTCACTTGTAGATGCCATACAAGTCGGACTAAATATATACATGTATGTGTGTATGTATGTATGTATCCCCATCTTCCCGGCCCAATAAGTTGAACGGTCATCTTCTCCCTCCTCGTGTATATAGAATTTCAAATTCTCACGGAGCGATGATAAGTTAAATTTATGCCGACCGGCTATATCAACAACTTGGGGCTGGGAGGGTTAAATATCTTATAAGTATAGTCGATTTTATTTATTTATTTATCTATCTATCTTATTTTATATCATTCAATCTTTAAATTCTAATTTTCTTTTTATCTTAATGGTTCCGGGTTTGAATTTAAGTCGGATTCAACCACTGAGTGGCATAAAACAATTTCCCCGACCACTCACTACCGACTGAGTTTCAAAGGACCCTTTCCTGATTCAAAAGCCTCATTACGTACGTGCAATTTATTATGTTAAAAGGGCCATCCCACTTTCAATGTCCGTCTCGTCGATCCCAAAGGTCAGTAGCCATCTCACCTTTCACACTCCCATTTTATTATGCATTCACACTTTTTTTTTTCCTTTCTATCAATTCGGTCTATTACGAGGCCTTGTAATTTGAATGCATCTGATTTTCGGTAATTATCCGGTATTTAAAAACTTATTGAATTATGATCAATATACATTCGAACCGCGTCCCACTACGTAAATGGTGCATTTCTTTTGCCAAAAGCGCGAAACGTTACATATCGGAGGCCCTATATAAATATGTGTGTATGTATGTATGTATATATATATATATATCTCTCCCTCTGTTTCGAGGAAACGGTGGGTATAGTCACATGTTTCTTTATTCTACGCGCATGCAACAGTAGCCATATTGCACCACCCATTTTTATAAAAATTAACACTTTATATATATATACTCCATATATTTACTCCATTCTCTACATTTGAATCTCATATATTTCAAAATATTTTTTTAATCATATGTATTTGAATTCGTAACATACTTAAGTTATGATTCTAACAGTTTATTGACATGATATTTAATGATGCTACGTAGCCCGACACTTGAGCAGAATCTCCCCCGTATCAGCCAAATTTTGGTATGTTAGCATGCCATATCAGCAACTTATTGTCATAATAATGGCCATGTCAGCGCACCGTCAGGATTATGGCTCGAGCGCGTTACGAAACAACAAATATAAGATCGAAATATAAATTTTCAAAGGCCGAAGTGTAAAAAAAAAAGTAAAATTAAACATATAAGATTTTTTTTCCAATAATTATCCGTATGCGTAGTAGCTCGCACGTAAGCGCTTTTCAATTATTCCACAACTATGCATGAAGGGAAAAGGAATGAATAACTAAATTCGCATTGCTGCTCCTCTGGCTCTCGTGAAGTACTTACTACCCCTACTCACCTCGCCTGCATCATTTGGTTCAAATACATATAATCAGGCCAACCGTGTAATATTATGAATAAAGAAAATTGGCAGATGATGCAATTTTTTATTAGCCAGCAAATCTGGAGTTTGATACTGAACTTGAATCCAAGACGGAGTAGTTAGTCGGTACCCGTGTATGGGCCAGCAAGTGGGGTGGGGATGCGTGCATTCACCTTGTGATTGGCGGTGGATCACATCACGACGCACAGGCACGCACATACATACAGGAACTCTTTTTTGTGTGCCCCTCTCTAGATATTGGACCACACGGGATTTTATTAACTACTGGCTAGCTAATACTTTGGAACCGATATATATGTTTATAACTAAGCCCAACATGATATGATTAGTTTTTTATTTTTTTATTTAATTTTTCGATACCGATCGATGGATGATGTCTCGCATAAGATTCCATCGTGCTGATGAGCACACAAATTCGGGTGTCCCTTCAGTGGGGTTCAATGGCTCTCTAGGTGCGCGATAGGACCATCCCACTAGTTTTATGATCATTTTCCAGCAAGTGGGGGGAAGCTTCTAATTAATGCATACTCGATTAAATTAGAGATCATTGTCAAATTGGTAATTGTATATAAGCAGCCTCGATTATTGGCACAATCATGACAAAAACTTCGATTTGTATATATACAACACAGAAACCCTAGGCTAGATAGAATCGGTATGCAGGACGGTGGGAAATTTCGCCCGTAAGAATTGATCTAGAAAGGCTCCCAATTTCTTAATGGAAGCCAGCCAACTTATAATTTGACATTTTCTGTGCTCTCCAATATTATAAAATTGCATCGTCCTTTTTCATATGATGGAGATTTATAAGTACGGAGAAGAATGGGAATTAAAAATTATATAAAACTTTATTAATAAAAAATTAAATTAAACTTTTTAAAATAGAACGAAAACGACACTATTTCACCAAATTTTTTGATATATTCATTGCTATAAGTGGCATTAATTTTTTCTTGCCTTTTTTTTAATATGGATTCCCACTTAACCCAATGTGTAAAGTTTGTCAACTTCATGACATTTAACCTTTTGTGCAAAAGCAAGATAATATTCCACCAGATCCCTTTAATTGTTTAATGATTAATAATTATAGAATTCCACCCTAGTCCTTCGTCGTATGCGCAATCGATTCCGCTCTGTCTCAACCGTCTCGACGTGCATGCCATGGACCTACTACTGCCTACCCAGACCCAAGCTTTGCAGGCATGGCTTATTTTGGAGCACTGATCTAATCAGCGCAAGAGGCCAGCTTGTCACGCAGAAGCCAGTCTGTGCCGACGGACAGCGCCATCAAGGTGACTGACTGCTCACGACATCTTTCTATCGGGCCCATTGAATCAGTCATAAAAATCAAAGGTGATCGAGGCATGAGGGACCCAACGAACGAAAGTTCCAGCACCTCGCCGGCCCTCTGCTTTTCGGCAATTATGAGAAGCGACGAAACCCTACTTCCCAGGTCGAGACCGAATCCGACTGTACCGGACCCGCTTTCTCGGCCTCCACCGCCTCTTACCGTGTGGCGTTGTGTGCGGAGTGACCAGAGACCGTGATCTGCCTGCCTCCCTTATTGAAGGGTGCGCGGGACCAATTATTAATTGCCTAATTGGATTAGCAAGATTAGATTCTTCACCTTTTCAATATAACATCCTGTTGTATATTATTACTAAATGTACAATAAAGCTTACTTGATGCGCCTAATTATTTAATTAATTAACATTAAAGTGTAATTAGTAGCTAGTTCTGACTTACTTTCCCGATAAGACCATAGCTTTAAAAATTGGAACAAGCCCGCCAATTCGACTGGAAACCGGCCTCTCACCCGATCTAATTTTCAGAATTAACCCAATTACATTTTAAATACAGTTAACTCTAATTGAATCGATCGATTTCCCGATGGAAAATCATATCAAGTTAAAATTTTTAAAAATAAAATATATTATAATAAATTTATTTTATTTTACTATATTTATATTTTATACTAAACTCGATATTAATATAATCATTATATTATTTTTTTTATTATGAACCACTATTAAATTGTAATATTATGTTAATTTATTGATAATATTATAATATTAATATTATTTATTAAGTATACTATCCAAACTTTAAATTCACATCTTAACCAATTTGTAATAGATCGAATGGATAAGACTGCCACGTCAGTTATCTTCCCCAATATCTTTCATGGCTGGCTTTTCAGCCTTTTCACGAACGTGTACATACACACACACATATGTACATTTTACACATATATGTCCACATGTTTGCTTTGCACAGACAAATATATATATATATATATGTATATTCTTTCTTCGCATGGCGTGGCGAACCATTAACCACCTCTTTCCCCATAAAGGTTAAATAAATAAATAAAATTATAATTATAGCAAAATTATCATATCAACCCTACTTGAATAAAAAAATAATCATGACTCATTGGATTTTTTATTCTTACACACATACGTAATATACACACGTGCACAAGAAAAAAAGCTTGCCACATTAAATTTAACCAATCTTGTATAAATTAGTCACGTATGACATATGTATAATTCCTATAAATATGTACATTAAATAATTTGATTTTTTAAAATTTTAGATAATGTGAATAGAAAAAACGGATAAAAAATAGCCTAAGTTAGAGCATATATTTTGCCCACTTGCTGGGGGAAGAAATCATCATGTGCGTACTTCCATGAGTTTCCCATATCATACGATGATATGATGATGATAATGACTATGACCCGGTGGGCCCATAATAAAAAAAATCCAGTAGGTATCGTCTTGTTTCCCCACGATGAACAGACATGTCTTTCTGCATAATATTTAGAAATTCGTTAGATTTTTCAACTACCGTGATTAGACCGATAACTAACCTATTGAAACTCTCACTTCTATTATTATTATTATTACTTTAATGGGAAAATGGTATTAGATTGTTTCAAGCAACCATTGTGGTGTTGATCAAGGTATGTATGGCTGGCTGGTACTGCATCCACTCGAGTATGGGCCAGGACCAACTTTCCACCGGCCTGCTAATCACTGACTGGGATCGAGAAGCACGATATGTCCAGGATCCACTCGACCTGGACATCATCGACGAGACACGACTTGACATCGGGGGCTCCCTTTTTGCCTGTGATATAATGTGCTGTTCACTGACTGGGAAAAAAAAAAAAAACGTTTCTTCTCTCTCTCTCTTTCATGTGGACCTACGAGAATAGTTGTACCACATGCATCTGCCGTGCTATTTCCCTGGTAGTTAGTTGCTATCGGTGGAACCAGACTACCTTATGCAGATATACATAGTGGTTTTGACTTGGTGTTGGCTATTCAGGGGAAAGGTCAGATCGAGGTCGTACCTCAGATATCCTATGGAGCAAAATAGTAAAGCATTCCCTCGAGCAACCATCATGCATCACGCCCCTTCCTGATTGGGCTCGGGCTCGGGCTCGGGCTCCTTCCATCGTGGTTTTTTGAGTAGCAAGGCTCGGATACTGGATGGTGACTCTATGCTGGCCAGGTTTATGAGGGTTTTCCTATCCCGGCGTTCGCTTAGCCCGCTGGGCCTGTTTTGTTGTGCAAAAACTACCAATGATTCAGAGTAATGGATCGGCGTGCAAGTTATTGAAGACAAGGGGATAATATGAATCAGTGGCACCTGTAGATAAACATCTGTCTTTACCTGAATGATGCAGAGCCCATGAAAGACCATATAACTACAGAGAATAAAGATTTTACTTCTCGGGAAATCAACGGCTGGCCCATGAAGAATGCTGCAGTAGCCTCCGCCAAGGGCATGAAACACCAGGATTATCAAGAAGAAAGTCTATGGAGCAGTTGCTAGGTAGTTCAAACATCATCTGTCAAGCAATTTAAGTAGTTACGATATCCATAACATGTTAAAAGCAACTGATTTGGTTATGGGTACTGACAAATAGGAATCTGAATAATTTCCTCAATCTTCCAATAGGTACAAAGGAGACCCCCCGCACTGTCTTGTCATGCTTCCTATCTACAGTTGTTGAAAGTTGAAAAACCAGACACTGAGTTCCTCCAGTATCTCATGAGCAGCTGGAGAACCTCGAAGAGAATTTTCAACCACCTCATTTATCAGATGGTGATACATCTAGACAAAGAAACATAATTAACCCCTGATGTCCATCTAAAATCCATATTAGGATCTCCTCAGTAGACTGCCCCTATTTGCCTCGGAAGTAGTCTTTCAAAGGCATATTTTGGTGATCTTTCCCATTTATATAGCTGGGAAAAGTGAGTGACTTGTTTGGGCACCAGATTCCACCGTCAGCGCTCTGTCAAAATTGATGTCAGACCAACTTTTTTCAAAGTCTGATGTTTCTCTATATCACCAATGATCACCACAGGAGCAGTTCCCTTCTTTGAAATGGTGCAAGCACCTAGTATCGCTTAAGTATATCTCACATGAATACAAGGTTGATACATACTTAGCAGTCTTATGGCAATCCCTGCACATTCTCAAGCTTTTCACAATCCTTACCCTCTGCTGTGTCAGAGGACTGCTGATCAGAGCGAAACCCAAGGCAAGTTTCTCACTGTGGATCCCACCAGTCTCTTCACTCTCCTCTTCCTCGATGCGGAGCCCACCATCACAAGGCTCAAATGCCCCAACTTTTTCCTTAATCCCTCTCACCCATGAAAGTAGCTGCTCAGATTGCGACTCTGATGGTGGACCCGAAATATGTGTGTGGACAGAACTCCCGATCTCTGTCCAACTCTGCCCAATAATTTTCTTTGGTACGCCATCTTTTTCAAGCTTCTTCAGTTTCAGCACATGTTCAGATTTTCCATACAGGGCAAAGGTGTTCAATATCATTGGCCGAAGTGAAATGTTCCCAGGTTCGAGTTCGAGCAAATGTTCTGCAGCAAGGAGGGCGAGACCTGCATTTCCATGAATTCTGCATGCTGTTAAAAGTGCAAGCCAGATAGAAGAGTCAGGTTCCACTGGCATTTGCTCAATAAACTCCAGAGCTTCTTGGAGCCTTCCGGCCCGGCCATATAAATCTACAATTGCTGAATAATGTTCCAATGCTGGTAATATGAGATAGTCTTTCATGATACTAGAGAAAACTTCTATTCCTTCCACGACTTTTCCTGCTCGACTATAAGCATTCAGAAGGCCAACAAAAGTGCCTCGGTTTGGTTTCAATCCAGAATTTCTCATCTGGTTGAACAGATCAATAGCAAAATGCGGGCGACCATGTAACACAAACCCGCCGAGCATCGAGTTCCAAGTGATGATATCTCGATGGGAAATCCCATCAAACACTCTTTTTGAGTAGTCTATATCACCAGACTTTGCGTAAGTATCAACTAGTGAATTTGCAACAGGGAGGACAGAAAGTAAACCATGGCGCACCACACAAGCATGAATCTCTTTCACCTTCTTAGAGGATATCAAATTTGCGCAAGAAGGCAAGATGCTCAAGATTGTAACCCAGTTAGGGAAAACACTGGAGGACAGCATCTGGCGGAGTACCCCCAGTGCCCTGTCCTTCTGCCCATTTTGTGCATAACCCGCTATTATAGAGTTCCACGAGGCAGTGTTCTGACGAATTTTACCCTCTTTTCCCATCTTGTGGAATAGATTGATTGCTTGATCCTCATCACCATTCTGCATATATCCTGAAATCATGACATTCCAGGTAATTACGTTTGGTGGTACATCAGATTTCTGCATTTCCAGGAAGAGTTCATGGGCCTTCCCGCAATAACCAGCTTGAAAGTAGCCTCCAATCATAGAGTTCCATGAGTAGATGTCCTTTTCATGGATGGTATTAAAGACCCTAGAAGCAGACTCAGGTTCCTCACACTTTGAATACATGTCAATCAGGGAATTCCCGACAAGCAAATTGTCACCTAAACCTATCTTAACAGCTACAGTATGGACTTCCTCACCCTTATTCAGGGCTTGCAGGGAAGCACAAGCCGAGATGACACTGGCTAACGTGACACCATTTGGTTCAACTCCGACCAAAACCATCTCTCTGAACAGGTCTAGTGCCTGAAGCTGCCGCCCATTTTGGGCAAAACCTGAAATCACTGAAGTCCACGTGAAAACGTCTGGCAATATTCCAGCATCTTCCATTTCCTTCATCAGTTCTATTGCTGCATCGCAATTCCCTGACTGGCAGTGCCCAGCGATGAGAGCATTCCAAGTTACCAGACTCGGCTCAGTTCCTTCTGCTCTCATGGCATTGAAAAGCCTATTGGCCTCACTATTCTGACCTTTTTGAGTATAGCCTGAAATCAATGAGTTCCAACTCACCACATCCCTCTCTTCAATGCTCTCAAAAACTCTCATTGCCAAGCTCAATTTCCCGCACTTTGCATAGACGGTCAAGATCGAATTACTGACTCGAGTAGACCCCCAAATCCCTCCTCGAATTGCCAGCGAGTGTATCAGTCTCCCAGTCTGGAAGTCCTCACAGTTCCCGCAAGCCTGCAATATTTTTGGCAACAGGAAAGTATCTGGAGAGACACCATCTTTTATCATCGAATAAAACATCCCAACCACTTCCCTCGACCGCCCATCCCTCGAGAAAGCGCCGATCATCGCGGACCAAGTGAACAGGTTCCTCTCTCGCATTCCATCGAAGACCTCCCGTGCCTCCTCCAAGGACCCGCACTTGGCGTACATGCTCACAAGCTTGGTCTCCACGAAGGGGTCCGTGACCTCGACGAGGTCGATCATCGAATGCAGCCTCCGACCCAGATGGAGGGACTTCTCGTCGATGCAACAGTCAAGCAGGTCCGTGTACGTGTCCGGGCCTACCTTCAGCCCGGTCCCAGCAAGAGAGTCCAGAACTTCCATGGCTTCCGCGAGGCGTCCCTTCCGGGAGAGGGAATTCAGGCGTATGAGGAGGGGGTTGGGCTTTCTGGGTAGAGAGACAGCGGGCCGCGAAGTGAACTCCGGCGGCCGGCCTTGGCGGGGCGGGAGGTACACGGCCGGAGGCCTCGACTTGCAGGGGATGATGAGGTTCTCCATGTTCACATTGACGGGGATTTTGCTCTGCGGATAGATAGGGTAGGCTACAGAAGCGGGAAGTGGCCCAGCCAGAAAGAAGATGATAGACCAGCTAGCCATTTCACCGCTCTTTTTTTTTTTTTTTGCAAGCAATACTTCTAAACTAACTAAAATACATATTAAAATTAATTTATGATTGAGAGTGAATTTTAGTAAAAAAAAATTTTATATTTTTAATATAGAATTTAATTATTGGATCACTAATTTAAGAGTTTAGTGACTTTATCCGACACATTTTTCCAAAACTTCCCCCAAAATATTTTATGAATTTTTTTTAAAGTAAATATATTTTTTTTCATCCGATGTAAATTTTATTACAAAAACAAATTAATTTTAATCTCCTAATTTACAACTTTCCTTTAATGTTATCCAACACAAAATTAAATAACCGAATATTCATTAATAGACATATTTTCCCTCACACGTCTCTGTTGGAAATTGTATTTTGAGGAGAAAAGTTAAGTTGAAGATTGGAAATTAATTTTCTTTAAAAATATATATATATATATATATATATAGTGCCTCAGATTTCTGCGGACGCAGTTGGCGTTAGCGACATCTCAAGCAAACCGTTGGGTTACGCCAACTTCTCGTTGGGCCCGCTACCCTCTTGATGGGCCAAATATATCTTGAAATAAAATGGGCTCATAAGTCACTATTAAGCCCAGCCCATTATCCAAAGAGGAAAATCACGGCCGTCGAATTAGGATCTCCTGTCCAAACTGTTGAACCTAATAGTACGGGGGGGTTTTTTTTTTTTTAATTCCAGCATTATTGGTGATAACAGCCAGTCAGTCAACAGGAACTCCATGGCCCGACGACCCAAGCTTAAAACGTGACCCACGTGACCTAGAAGATCACAATTTCGGTGTCCACGACAAATCACGGTTCATCACCATCATCATCATCATTCTCCAAGCAGACGGTGGGTCCCACCGCCACGCTCAGCCTATGAATAGGAGTGGCTCGCACCGACGTAAACGGAACGGAGTTCAAGAGCTCCCGCCCACCCTGTTTTCCACGTTAAACCGATTTTTCCTTTAAAATTTTTTTTATTAATAAGAGACTCCTCATCGAGTGACTCTTAGAGGGGAAAAAAACTCAGAATATAGAGAATTTTATTTTATTTTAATGAATCGATTGTTCTCCACCCTAAATTAATCAAGCAATTTCTCCAGGGGCAGAAAAGGAAAAAAACACAAAGAGACCCCGAATCTGATGGGGTTCGGCAGTATATCAGATTTGATGTGATAACTTGGGTCCGATGCATCTTATGAGACATGGTATATAATAATCTGCATTTGTGCGTGTGAGTTGTCATCTCTGTCGGAATGCTCTCTCTGTTGCTTCAGGAAAACAACCTTCACGGATAATACCGAGACACACACAGAAAATTTGCGTGTAAGAAATGGGATTGAAGGAAACCAAAGTGTACATATTGCAACGAATTTAAGGGGATCGAGATCAGATTATCATATCATATAAAAATTAGATAAAATGGATAAGATTCACACGGTGTTGCGCGTATCTTGTGACGAGTCCAACGGTGCAGACGCAGTCCGCTTCCTGAATAGTCGAGAGGAGGAGTAATTGCTTAGGGGGAGTGGAAAGGTGACCGGTCGCTTTCGGGGCTACTCTCTTCGACCCACTTTTTGAGCAAATTATGGCATCCATATTATTAAAGGGAGGCTTCCGAAAGGCTCCAAAAGTGTCCGTGGGTGGACGCCGATCCGAATCGAGTCTTTTCCCATTTCTCACCTCGCCTCCTTGTCATCATTCGATTAAAAAAAAATAGTCGAAACGTTTACGTGAAGTTAACTGGATACTTTTAAATCATCAATGATTGCTTATTCATAATATTTTTTGTCGATCAGTCACGTTATGATCTCCATGCCCAGATCTCACTTGCACAACGGCACGTATGATTGGCAACGGTTTGCACCGAGACGAGATCCTTTTTTCTTTTAATGAAATATCGGATTAAGTTTCCAAGATCTAGACCCCGTTTAGTATGCATGAATGGAATTAGAACTAAAATTGGATCAAAATTAGAATAATTTTTCTATCATTTGTTTGTACAAAAAGGAATCGGACCAACTATCTTGATTCTCCTACAATCCTCCTATCAAAGGAATGATCATGCCTTTTTGCTGATCTTACGATTATGTTTATTTTTTAAAATAAAATAAAACTTTTATAAAAATCAATTCTCAAAATTTCAAAAATTATTTCAAAAAAAGTTATATAAAAATTCATTCAACAAAATTATTATAATTTTATCGAAAATATTATAAAATACCTAAATAATTACAATTTTCAATTACATAATCGTAGAAACATTTAAAATTATAATTTGAATTATAAAAATTTTTAAAATTAAGATAGAAAAGGACAATGTGGATATTATAATTATTTTAAAACATTTTAGTAAATTACCGATAATTGTATAATCAGTAAAATAATTTTTATATCAAAATTCATTTTGTCAATTTTATATATCATATTAAATACAAAATAAAAATGATGATTAATCTTCATTCAATCCCATCCAATTCCTAAGATCACTCAAATTTCGATTTCAATTACATTTTTACCTACCAAACGTGGAGTGAGAGTGAATGCAACGAAGTGTGGTTCGTGGGCCGGGTGGCACCGTGGTTCCCTTCCGGAAGAGTTTCCGTCCACTGACGGTCAACGATCTTCGGACCTCCTCGAGTACTGGGCACCGCCTCGGGCCACTTCATTTACCGCATCACGATCTGTATTTTTCTCCCCCCGGAAGCACCGCACCGCATCCCACGTCAACTCTGGTGCGATGCTGACCTGTGACGGTTCAACATTCTTCTGCTGCTCGTGATTGAATTTGGAGACCTTAATTGATCAATTAATATAGTTGGATATAGTTGAATGTGATAAAAGAATAATAATAAATAAAATAATAGTATTTTTTTAGAAAATAGTTTTCACATGGCTAAGTAATTCTCCTTTTTGCACTGATTTAAAATATTTTATAGACATTTCGTACAATTATAAAAATTAGCATTCCATTACAGGTGTTGCCACGATTCTAATGATTTGTGCTGATGGAAAATATATTTATAACTTTTTTGTACCTATATTTTTTTTTCTACCAATTTATTTATTTTATGAAATACCTTATGCATTTATATTAACCCATAATGTATATACTATTTAAAAATTTTGGGTGACGGCAAATTGTCATTCCTGAATACGTGGAATTTCATGTGAGAGGACATATGCACATTATGAATTCCGTATTGATTATTGGAAGACGTCGATTTTTGCTGTGACATAAAGCAACCGATCCTTCGAGGCAAAGCCAAGTCCACCCCCCTCCCCCCAAAGAGAGAGAGAGAGAGAGAGGACATAACAGCAATTGTCGTAAGCGCAGATGAGACGACCGCTGTTTGTCTTCACCGTAAAGCTTTCCTCTACTCATGCATTAAGTTATATATGTGGGGCTCATGAGATAAATAAAATAAATATTTTCTCCTGTGCGCCTCGAGATCTAAGGGGGGAAAAAAGGTTAAATGGACGAAGGGATTTGGTAATAATACGTGAAAATCAAGATATTCATTACCGAATCCTTGTACTCCATATATCCTCTTTTATATGTATAAAACATATTTTTTAATTAAAATAAGAAGTTTGGTTGAGATATATGATCTCATATCAATTAAATAAAAAAAATTGTGAGCTTATAAGAAGAATGGGTACCGTTACCTATCAGTTTAAACTTTTAAGTGAAAATGAGTCCAATTTCTCGTGAGCTCACAGTAAATTTAATATGGTATTAGAGTTAGTGGGGTTGCACCTTGCCCGACTTGAGTTCGAAAGCCCGGTTCGTTGTCAGTTGATATAAGTCCAAGTACGGAAGAAAATTACCCGACTCGTGGCCAGTTATCCTCTCGTCCGAGATTGAAAGAAGAATATTCGGCTCGTAAACAGTTGTTGAGATATAAGATCTCATATTGATTGAATGAGAAAAAAGTTGTAAACTTATAAGAAGGTTGAGTGCCGCGCACCTAGCAGTTTAAATTTTTAAATGAAAATGAGTCCGATTCCTTATGAAATCACAGTAAATTTTACAGGTTTTAAATCTAGTTATATCCGAATTCATCGGCAAGAATTTTAGGAGATCGAGGACACTCGTGGCTAGCCAGAGTACGGTACGGTACAGTACAGGGGCGTGGGAGCATTTTACAGTCGGAGATTGGACGAGGGAAGCTCTCCGATCGACTTCAACTCGAGATCGAGATCGTGAGTATGATACATACAGTACCGGAGTAGACTCTGACTGACCGTGCGTGGCATCTGTGCTAGTTTCGGATCCAGCATGAACGGAAACATGTGTAGTCATTACGGGGCTAGCTAGCTAGCTAATCAACTCATGAGCTGGCATGCACCTCAGAGGACCCTACGAGCTAATTATTTTAGCCCGAGGGCGAGTGACGAGCTTGCTGGGGGCCTTGTCACATGGCCATCTGTCCTTCCTTCGTCCATGCACAATTAATTCCACTCACTTTTGGTGGGCACTGGAAAATATTTAAAAAAAAAAAACAAATTATCTAGAAGTTGTTTTCTGCCAGCTCATGATTTTCGTTTCAAAATTTCAAGCACGGATCGACTAATGACAAGATTGTGCGCGATGGATCCGTTCTAATTAATTAACTAAACCGTGTTCACAGACCCGGAAGCCTGGGAGCTGAGTACAGAGGAGGAAACGACAATTAATTGAAGATCAACCACCCCACATACATTATCATGGTACTCTCAACTGCTGCTACACAGCAAGGCAGTGAAGTTGACGAGCAGTCCACCCTTTGCCACGTTTGTTTAATTTTACTATTATATTACATTACAGTATAAAATTAAATGATAAGACAAGTTGTTTCAGCAGGTGAATAAATTATAATTTGAAATTATTGTATTTGTATTTGATGGGTATTTTGAACCGTAGAAAAAAAAAGGTAAAAATATTAACATAAAGTTATTGTGCTACAATTTCTCCCCCTCCCCCACGAATTCCTGGGCTGCTCCTTTTCCCTCCTTCTGGGGCAAGGTTAAAGATGAGATTTAATGAGTTAAATGGTGGAATATGCTAATATAATTTGAGAATTTCATGTTTTTCATACGTAAAGTGATTACTAGAAATCAAAGGCTATCTAATAAAGATAATTATAGCTCTCATTTAACATTCAAATGATATCAAGAATGTGATAAAATTGTACAATCCCATGGAATTGGAGCAAATTATGTCAAACAAAGGCAATCTTAATTTATCACGGAAACATATGGACAGATGTCGAATATCTGTTTAAGGACAAAACTCAAATGGAGTTAAATAAAATAATAATAATAATAATGATAGGTTTTAAGGAAGATGAAATAAGTTGGTAAGAATATATATATATATATAATAAATACAAAAAATTATTTTTCAAGGCTAACGGAATTTAAATTAAATCCGTCTCTGTACAATATGCCTCCCAGCTCAAAAGTGCACACGTCGCTTGCTATATTACGTTGGCAATTTTGCAGACTAAGAGAGAGAGAGATGACAGAGAGAATCCTAATCCTGACATCCACTTCATTAGCAAGTTCTCTTCGGTTTCGTGCAGCAATCTTACTCAAGCTGATTGAAACCCGACTGATATGAATTCGAAGGCTATGGATTTCATCGAATAGGAAAGCTCGTCTGATCTTTGTCTTCCCTCGATCCTTTGAATGCACGAGTCACGACTCTACTTTAGAAGAGCAACTGAATGGCCGAACTAACTCGGGAAATACTCAAAGAACCTTCTTCTTTTTCTCCACGAGGACTGGTCTGGGGATCCATCTTCATGTAGCAAGGAAGCTTGACAAATTTCTCCACCCCTGTTTTACCAGCGGTGTACATACTACATGGCAGGCGTGATTTGGTGGTTTCGAGGATGAAAAACTTCCATTGCAGAAGTAGAAGGTTTCGTCCGCTCACTTACCCCCGGGTCTCTCGAGAAATAGTTATCATAGATGGGTTTAGATCTAAAGAGTAGGACGAACTTCTCTCCGGGTGGTCCCCGAGGCCAAAAAATCCAAGAAAGGAAAGACGAGTAAAAGGAGACCACACCATTTTCTCTCCTCCTTTTGGATGAATGAATGTGAAACAACCACCACATTCGCCTCTGCTCCGATCATGTGAAAATAGTGCAGGATTCGGTAATGGTACGAGCTACTACTGGGTTGGGGTTTGATCTTGCTCGCTGTTGGTTGTGGGGGTGTGGAAGGGACGGTAGCAGACAGAAGCAATTTTTTTTTGGCCCTTCACGGAGTCCCAAAAAAAGGCCACATGTTAATTTCAAAATCGAAACTCCTCTACATCGCATCATTAAAGGCTACAGACAGCGTAAGCAGTGCTTGGGCTTACAATATAATGAAAAGCTCGATGCTTGCAGCGATGGCTCCAGTGGCAGAGCTGTAGATTTTCTTTCTCCTCCAGAGAGAGTTCAGAAAACACCATCCATTTACTCCATTCCCAGCACGGAGCAAATGGGAACTTCCTCAGCTCCCAGGAAGCTCTCACATTTCTTCTTCAACTTCGTCGTCCTCCTCCTCATTGTCGGTGGGTCCGACCTGATCCAGTGCAGCGTGACCTACGACAGGAAGTCCCTCATCATCGATGGCCAAAGGAGAATCCTCATCTCCGGCTCCATTCACTACCCAAGAAGCACCCCAGATGTAATCTACTATTTTCCCTGCTATAACTCTGCCCCTTGTCTTATTACTATGCTCATCTGGTGACTTTGAGCAAATATGCTTCTCTTTTCAAAATTCAATGTGCGCGTTCGTGTTTTACCAGATGTGGGAAGATCTCATACAGAAGGCTAAAGACGGTGGGTTAGATGTTATCGACACCTATGTCTTTTGGAATGCTCATGAGCCCTCTCCCGGCAATGTAAGTGAGCTCTGCACTTCAACTTGTTGGATCTTCTTCAGAGGCATTTTCGTTTTTAGTTTTACTAAGGATTATGTTCTCTCTTTCTGCTCGATGTTTGTTTACAATTACTCTGGCATGCGATGTTTTAGTATAATTTTGAGGGAAGATACGACCTCGTACGGTTCATCAAGAAAGTGCAGAAAGTGGGACTTTATGCCCATCTCCGTATTGGACCCTATGTCTGTGCAGAATGGAATTTCGGGTATCTTTGCTTTCCTTCTCTCTATTTAAAAAAAAAAAATTGGGGTGGGGGTGTACCTGTGTCTAGCATTTATCGCTTATTTTCTTGAATGTGATGGTTATTTGAATCTTATTCCGGGGGCAGGGGATTCCCTGTTTGGTTGAAGTATGTGCCAGGAATCAGCTTCAGAACAGACAACGGACCTTTCAAGGTTTATACCCATCTTCTACTTTCTCAGCCTGTAACGTAGGAGAAATGTGAAATTTGCGTACATTTTCTATGTTAGCAAAAATGTGGGAGAGTAGTTGGTTTTGTAAAATTAATCATTTGATCTGCCAAATAAAAGAAATGAATACATGTATTGTCTCTCGTTCTCTCTTGGATTTTGAAGGCCGCAATGCAAGGGTTCACTCAGAAGATAGTCCAGATGATGAAAAATGAAAAGCTGTTTGCTTCACAAGGTGGACCCATCATACTATCACAGGTATATTTCCAACAAAAAATTCAGGAAAATGGAAACAAAATAGCTTCCAGATAGTTTCCGAGATATCTGATGTTGGTTCATTATTCCCATATGGCAGATTGAAAATGAGTACGGGCCAGAAAGCAAGGCGCTCGGAACTGCTGGTCGCTCGTATGTAAATTGGGCTGCAAAAATGGCAGTTTCACTGAACACGGGAGTCCCTTGGGTTATGTGCAAGGAAGATGATGCCCCAGACCCTGTGGTATCCCAAGTCATTGTGTTCTACCCTATTATAATATTCCCATGATTTCTTGAAAGTTCAGTGTTATTGAATAATATCTCTTGAGTTAAAATCACTCAAAAGTCCTAAATAATCTGGTTGTGGCACTTTTCTATCATGTCTTATAGTTATGTTGATTGCAGAAGTGAGTTTGAAATTATTCAAGTTCACCTATCATCCTTGCTTCTTGTGTTTCTAACCCTGGAGCCTCACTGCAAAGTCCTGAGATTTTTCTCTCTTATTCTTGGTGACAGATAAATGCATGTAATGGCTTCTATTGTGATGCTTTCTCACCCAATAAGCCCTACAAGCCAACAATGTGGACTGAAGCTTGGAGTGGCTGGTACTATCCCTTCACAGACACTCAAATATCTCCAATATTTAGTTCTGCAATTATTGAAGAGGTTTTGATCTCTCTCCATGGAAAGGTTCACGGAGTTCAGTGGGCCAATACATCAGCGGCCGGTTGAAGATTTGGCCTTTGCCGTTGCTCGGTTTATACAAAAGGGTGGCTCATTTGTCAACTATTACATGGTTTGTAGTGACTTTCACTGCTGAGTTCATGATTGAAGTCTGAACAGGTCAATTTCTTTAATTCAAAATATCATGAGGTTCTGAATGTAAAATGCTTCATGGCAGTATCATGGAGGAACTAATTTTGGACGTACGGCTGGAGGCCCATTCGTTACAACCAGCTATGACTATGATGCTCCACTAGATGAATACGGTACAAATCAAAGAGATTATATTTTAATTCTGATGATTTATCTGTTAAAAAATGCGAGGGGCCTGAATTTCATCTGTAAACTTGATCTTTTCATATCTTGCAAAGCTGCAATTGCTAATATATAAAATCCTCCCAATATAAAAGTTTCTGTTGATTTAGTTGCTGGATTTTGTTCTCTCATCTTTTCAAAATGGCATGCAATTTCTATCTTAGCGGTGCAACAAATACCATGCAGGTTTGCTCAGACAGCCAAAATACGGCCATTTGAAGGAGCTTCACAAGGCAATTAAGCAATGTGAACCTGCTCTTGTTTCTTCGGATCCGACATTTACTTCACTTGGAACTTATCAACAGGTCAAATTTCATTCCCATAGTATCTGTACCATAGTAACAGAATCTTTATGTGGAGCACTATCGCTGAAATTCTTCAATTGATTATTTTTATATTTCCAGGCTCATGTGTTTGCCCCGAAGAAAGGAGTTTGCTCTGCTTTCCTCGCTAACTACAACATGAAATCTGTTGCTCGGGTCACTTTCAATAAAATGCACTACAATTTGCCTCCTTGGTCCATTAGCATCCTTCCCGACTGCAGGAATGAAGTATTTAACACTGCTAAGGTATGGAAGACTTGACAATGATTTTATTTACTGCCATTTATCACACTGATAAGTATTCAAACTAAGAAGTTCATTTTGGCTGTTGTCCTTTTTCTCAAAAAACACCAAAAAGAAGATAATACATATACAATTACACCTAAGAAATCTTAATTGGTGATGGCATTACAACTTATTTTTGTTTAGCTGAAAGCACTGCAAAAGGGAGAAGATGTGTCTAATTGAAAATATGAAACCAAACTGTCCTTCAATGTCGAGCAGGGTGTCATCCTCTCGTACTAGAAAATCATTGACCTTTTTTCCTGTTTACTTTGAAGGTTGGAGTGCAAACTATGCAAATGAAAATGTTGCCGACAAACACATGGCCCCTTTCGTGGGAGGTTTATGAAGAGGATATTTCTTCCCTCGAGGAAAGATCAAGTGCTACTTCTGTGGGATTATTGGATCAAATAAGTGTCACTCGAGATAGCAGTGATTACCTTTGGTATATAACTGGGTAAGCTCGCTTCATCCTTCGATTTCTTATCCATTCATCTTTATTATTTTCATGAAATCAAAGTAGATTTGACTTCCTACAATCCATTTATATCACTTTCAGGCTTGATATCAGTCCATCAGAGTCATTCCTGAAAGGAGGGCAAAAGCCTAGTCTCTTTGTTCAGTCGACTGGTGATGCTCTCCATGTCTTCATCAATGGGCAGTTCTCAGGTGACTTCCGTGTTCATGGTGAAGCTAGTATTTCTTATCACTGCCAGTTGCCACCCCAAAAGGGAGTCCAGTGATATAGTCTATAATTTCAGGATCGGCCTTTGGGTCAAGGGAGAACAGGGGATTCACATTCAATGGACCTATCAATCTCCATGCTGGAACAAATAAAATCGCACTGCTCAGCATTGCAGTTGGATTACCGGTCTGCCAATTTCCTTTGTTGTTTCATTGATTAAAATGTCAGATCTTTCTCTAATAATTTGTGAGCTACTAAATGCCTTTTTGATCACTACAGAATGTTGGGTTGCACTTTGAGACATGGAAAACTGGGATTCTCGGTCCGGTTTCAATTGATGGCCTGGATCATGGAAAGAGAGATTTGACATGGCAGAAATGGTCCTACCAGGTAAATCAATGTTGTTGTGATCTTACAATGTAATTCTGAAAAATTATAAGCGATGTCTGACAATTGCTTCCAATAAAAATGACGTTCTTAAGTTCAGGTTGGGCTGAAAGGGGAGAAAATGCACTTGATTTCTCCCGATGGTGCCTCTTCTGTTGATTGGCTCAGCGGATCTCTTGCTTCCCATAGCCAGCAACCTCTGACATGGCACAAGGTTCACGAAAACATTATACGAACTTGTTGAACCTCAAATATTAGTGCTGCACCTTTCTAAGAGCAATGAAACTCAGGCTTTTACTGAATCTGGGCATTTGAAGGCTTAATTTGGGTTACTACAGGCTTATTTTGATGCACCCAAGGGGGATGAGCCACTGGCTCTGGACTTGCGGAGTATGGGAAAGGGGCAGGTGTGGGTGAATGGAGAGAGCATTGGGAGATACTGGATGGCCTATGCTCAAGGAAACTGTGACCACTGTAGCTACTCAGGAACATTTCGGCCTGCAAAATGCCAGTCTGGTTGTGGTGAACCCACTCAGAGATGGTAATTTTGGTGCTAAGATCTCATTAGTGGCTTAAAATAGTTCCTAGGCGGTTTCAACTTCACACTCATACAACGGTTGAAAACCTTTTTGGAAGAAAAATTTTGTCAGCCAGAACATTTTAAGATCAGTTGTTACCGGAGAAAATATTGTTCACTTCGTGGAAGAGGGAAGAGTTGACGAAGATTTTCCAGGTAGCAAGTTGAATTGGTATGCTGGATCATGAAATGTCTGTGAAAGTAATCCAATTTGCTCTTTAATTTTTCCCGTTCTTTCAAGAAGTACAAAACACAGAACTGGAAATGTTTCTCGGTTTTCTGATTCTGTGCATGCTTTTCTGAATATTGGATGGCTGACATAATGCAGATTTCTCTTAGCAGAAATTGAAAACGCTTTCGTTAAATTCTGGGCAAGCTGTTTATTTCTGAGATCACATGGTCAGCACTAAATGATAGTATCTGGCAGTAAATGGTATTATCAGGTATATTAAATTCTGTCAAGGTGGACGGTAGTTCACTTGTAGTTCTGTGTTATCAGGTACCATGTTCCTCGCTCTTGGTTAAAGCCAACTCGGAACCTTCTCGTTGTATTTGAGGAGCTGGGTGGTGATGCTTCGAAGATTGTCCTCGTGAAGAGGTCCCTGAAGAGGGTCTGTGCTGATGTTTACGAAAATCATCCTACTTACCTCGAGAGTAATATCATTGCCCAAAGCCATCGGAGTGAAGCAGTAAATGTGCGACTTGGGGCGAAAGTTCACTTGAGTTGTGCCCCAGGACAGACCATTTCAAGTGTGGAGTTTGCTAGCTTTGGGACTCCGACTGGGACTTGCGGGAGTCTCCAGATGGGAAGTTGTCACGCTCCCAGTTCTCAATCTGTTGTAGAGAAGGTAAACGGAAATAAAAAAGATCCTTCCCATTTATCAAATGTACCCAAGTATTCCCCGTGTCCTCGATTATGATTTATCATGAATTTTCTTTCCTGGGCTTCTGCAGGAATGCGTGGGAAAGGAGAGTTGTTCAGTCGACTCATCGAACAGCAGCTTCGAAGTGGACCCGTGCCCAAAAGTGTTGAAGCGATTGTCAGTGGAAGCTATTTGTTCATAGAAGAATGCAGATTGAGAAAATGAAGAACATCTGAGTGGAGAGATAGTTGTAGAAACAAGTAGAAGCTACAAAGCCTTAGGTACCACTCACCAACCTATTGAGGTAAATTTATAGCTCCATGAACTACCACAACGCCAGAAGCGTCCTTTTAGCTACGAGTGCCTGAAACTATTAATGTCTCTGGAATTGCTACGTAAAACTCTGAGATACATTTGAGAGATTGCAGTTCCCAGTTCCATAAAATGTCATCCCGTCTACATCGTAGAAATCCATTCGGGGTGTTTGAGCTAATATCGAGCTCAAGAGAAGGGTACGAGTAAACACTTACTAGATTGGGACTTATGAAACTGATCGGATAATGTCGTATAGGTTTGGACAGCAATGTGCTCAAAGTAATGAATTAAGCCGGTTGTGATCGTATGCAAACAACCTTACTTGAAAAATAACCAAACATTTGTAGCAGTTCTCATATTACTGATAACATCAAGAGCAGCCCAAACTTCGAAAGTTTATTGGATTGACATTAGCTCAGGGTTCACGGAAGAAGTCCACTCTAGAAAAGATCCACAAATACATACATAACTTATTTGATGGCCAGAAGCCGAAAGTTGAGCTGCGACATGGGCTGATTAAGCAGCTGCAGTCTCAGTCACGTGCTTTGCTATAGTCACCTGGAGCTCCTCCTTCCTCGCACCCACGACCTTGTCCACGATCTTGCCTTCCTTCAGGAACATGAAAGTTGGCATTGCCTCCACAGCCCAGTCTTCAGCAACAGTCTGCAGAACATCAACTAAATTAATGTTGAAATGAAACTAAGGTGCCCATGCTAAAAGTCCGTACACCAACAACTCAAAAGTTATATTAAGAGAAAATAAGGGATAAGGGAGGAGAGAGTAGAGAAACGCATTAAGAGAGCTCTTAGTACCAAACAAGTCAGAAACCACTTATTTCATTAGGTAGGTGTCAGTTATGTAATCAAGTAACCCGTTCTCTGATTTTTCTTTATAAGAAAAATGTGATCCACAGGCTTTCTTCCTCTCCCTCCCTTCATCCCTCTCATTCAGTCTATTGGAGAAGGTCGAATTTGTTCTTATCTTACCCTCATTTCATCAACATCCACCTTCAGGAACATGACATTGGGCATCTTCCTGGCAAACTCCGCCAGGATAGGGGCAATGACTCTGCACGGGCCACACCAGGAAGCAGTGAAATCTATCACCATCTGCATAAAACACAACTTTCTTAGTAGTCAAGGTCCTCACGCTGATTAAAGATGTGGTAAACGAAAACAATTGTGCAGCAACATAGCGTAACAAAACAGGAGTTGGGCTGGCACACGTTTCTGGCATTTAAAGCTATAATCAGGTGTGCCAACACGAACTTCAATGTAACAGCTTAAAGGATTCACCCTGGGATTCTGTGTACTCCACCACTGCGAAGGAAAAGTTCTTTGGTAGGAAACAGAAAAGGGTTTGCAGATAATCAGGAAGCTTGAGCATCGAGCAAAAGAGAATGTCCTTTCAGCTTTCACTTGAACATGGATTCCAGTTGCAAATAACCTAACGGGAATTCTTTTTGCACTCTTCTTCTGATGGCTATCCGCAATGATCTCTGAGAGATCAGTTACTTCTTCTTTAGAATGCAAATGAAGACGACTCTTTTCCAAGTTTTTCCGAATATCTCTTATGAGACTAATCTGAGACATTAGTAATTATGAGGTCTCTTATACTTATCAATTCAGAGAGAACCTACACGAGGTTTTGGTCTACTCAGCATCTTGCACACAAGAATTGGAGATCATTTTTGACAGCGAAAACTCCCATTAGGAGCCAGCGATGCTATGTCTACAGTAAAGTTACCCAAAACGGAATCTACAGGAGAAGGCATCATCTCAACCTGCAAGGTCAGAAGTTGCCACAAGAATCACAACAACCACCCCCTCAGCAAAATCTAAGGAGCATAATCAACTCCAACCACACAACCGCACGGCAGCAAGAATCATCAGATTTCAACCGTGTCCACGATCAATCACAAACAAAATCCAACAGAAGGGCTTCATAGCTGCGGAGATGTACCGAGCAGGAGAGGAACGAGGGAGATTTAACAGGGGCGAACTTACCAGTTTCTTGGAGTCATTGCTCTTCTGGAGCTGCTCGTTCCAGGCCTCGACGGTGTGGCAGCTGATCACCTGTCCCTCTTCCGCCATTGACGCTAATTAGGGTTTTGCCTTCAAGAAAACCAACTGGGGAAATTTGCTTTAATGACTCTTACGGTTTACACTTTCCAGCGCCTCACCCACCACCAAGCTTTATATAGAGAAATGGAGGGAGGGAAAGCAGCCAATGGAATGACGATTCTAGGATCAGCTGTGAAGATCAATTACGGAAATGCCACCCTCGGTCGCACTGTCGGCACCCTCTTTCGAAAGCCCACGCGCTCCCAGGGAGGTGTGTGACGCGTTCGAATGCGTCATCCAACTCGGCGCGTAAGAAATCGTGTGAAATTAAGATTTTCTTGCGCGTACATATATTTGGCTGTGTAGAGATTAGCTAAACCGGGTCCACGCACGCCCTTAATTAGAGCCGTGCTCCATATGGGATCCACTGCGACACGGGGTCTCGGGTTCTCGTGGACCAAGGCGTACAAGGGTTGGGTGGGTGGTGTGGAAGTTGTCGATCTGTCACTATCTGAATCCTGCCTTTTATTAAACGTGGGAATTCTCTAATTATGCCTACTATTAGTTTAAGATAATCCACCGTCCCGTCACGTCGGATTTTCCTCTATCGGAAGAGCGAAGTTTTTACAGAATGTTTTTAGATGCATTAATGAAGAGTAGTTACTGTGTTATTGTACGGACAATAGTATTGTTAAAAGTGCGGTTCGGGCCGATTCAAAACGGGTTTAAAATTGTTATATTCGGTTGCAGCTTGGTCTGTTTGCTTAACAAGCTGATCTAGTTATAAATTACGGTTTATACAAATATGAACCGACCTAGAACTATTTATAAATGGGCTGAACTGGTTTGACCCATGAACAACCCTATTTTTAATTAAAAAACACCATCGCTTTTGAATTTAATCGAGTAAACAGTGTTTTGTTTGGTAAATTATGAACAGCATTTTGATTAATTAGATGAACAGTATTTTCAGGATTGGATAATCAGTATTTTGATTGGATGTATCGCCCATTTGTGCCCGTTAATTTTTCAACTAATTGTAAGAGATTGTGACACTTGGTGAACAGAGGACTATAATTTACAGTCCGATTTCGTAATGGTTCTGGGCCGATTTCTTAACTATTTTGAGCCGGTTCTAGGTCGGTTCAGTAGGTTAACGGTTCGTACCGATTACGGTTCAATGGGCCTATATTGCTGATCTGGCTGATAACCGTCCCTCAATCTAATAAGAGTGATTACGGGTTAGGTTATGGGCAGTTCGGGCCGGTTCCAGGTTTGGACGGTTCGGTTCCGAGCCATACTGCCCCATTTAACAACTCTACGGGAGAGTAACGTGTAAGGAGTATTCGATGATAGAAGAACAAGAATTAAATCACAATTTCGTCGAGGTTCAGTGGGCCTGCGAATGACCGGCCCACAATTGAGAAGAAAGAGTGTTCCTCTCACTGTCCTTCCAGCACCTGTCCGTACTTCGATGTGCCTGTGACGTATGGAAGAGCAAGAGGAAGCATCGTTCAAAGTCACAGAGATTCCTCTTGAGCAAAAGGGGGAAAATGTAAAAATGGAAAAGGAGTCCCAGAGATTCTTGCGCCAAAGCCAGTTGCATGCTGCCATCAGGAAATGAACGAGACTTCCACTGTGGATGTGGACAGCTGACAGGATGTCATACCCGGAGCAATGCGAACCGTGAAGAGCAAAATGACCACGGCGATCCCGATTCGTCGTGTTCCTCCGCCGAGCACCCTCCCGGAAAATCAAATGGTGTAGAGCTTAGGGAAACGAGATCTGACGTGAAAGAAGATGCTGCTATTCTGTTACCTGGGTGTAAAGGGCAGCGACTCAATGGACGATCGGGCCCAAGCGAAAAATGAATCTTGCCAACTGTTGCGCATCTTCGACGCAATATGAATCTGCCTGCGACATCTTTGAGCTCATGCTTGCATAATTGGCAGACATTCAATCAGCAGAGTATCCACACAAACCTCAGGAATTCTTTGTCATGTCAACGTGAACCACAGAAGGGAAGAAACTTCGAGGCAAAGGCGTATATTTCAGCCCATCTATGATCGAACATCAATCTACAGTGAAAACTAGACAGTTTCATTTCCCTGTCAAGGCTAAAGAAGCAAATGATTCTGGTGCGAGGATGGGGAATTAAAAGATGGGTGCAAGAACGTTTGTAAGACAGAGCAAGTGAGACCTACTCGGCCACAAGCGATCCTGAACCTGCAAGGGCACTTCTCAGTCTCCTTCAAATCGGAAACTGATAACACTCTGTCTATGCTTCAGTTAAAGCCAAGTTGAACGATGAAATTAAGCAGCTTTCAACACGATCTAGCCCTTAGATAGCTCAACACTCTGAAAGAGGATCAGAGCAAAGAAGCCCAAAGGCAAACGAATGATCCAATTATCCAAAATGAATCTTTATAACTTCTTCTTCTTCTTCTACAAACAGACAGGGACAACTAGCAGATCCCCACTAGGGGTTCTCACGTATCTGAACACCATTCACTCATTTGCCAAGGAGCTAAGATCATTTACAAATCAAAATTTACACTCTCGCACATGATCAAATTACCAAGCGTTTCTTCAGATGTTTTGGCATTGTGCCACTGTTTTCATCAGTTTCAAATCCCGTCTTCGAACCTTGAAGCGGGAACTACACATTGTTTATCGCGTTTAACATAATGTTCATTTTGCCATCTATTGGAGCCTACGTGCCATCCTGACAGGATGTATAAAATTTGCCAACCCTAGCATTTGGTTTTTGTTTATATGTCAAAATTTTCATATGCAAATCAAATTATCATTTGTATGTCAGTAATCGGTCTCATCGTGCACTCTTGCATGCATAACTCGCATGTAAGTTCAGTGAGCAATAGCCAAAGAGCCACTTCGCATTGAAATCAAAGTGGAGAGAAAATCCTGTTACTACGAGAACACCTACAAAGGTAGTGCTACATATACAATGGAAGAAAGAGAAGCTAAGACAGCTGAGAATGCCCAATAGCATCTCCTACAAAGCAAAATCTGAAGAGCGGGCCAAAACACAACTCAGACCAAGAGCTACTTCACTCCAACTATTGACATAAGATACCTAAGCTTAGCATTCAGCTCATCGAGATTAGTCACGTCTTTCAGTGACTCGGGGGGTTCAACACCAGTGAATAGGTAGAGAGCCTTCAGTTCCTCGAGGCATGAAGCCTGTGGAGCAGCCCTGTAACCCACTATAACTCGCATTGCCTCTATCTGCTTCCATATATTCTCATCTCCGTCAGATGCCTATCCATGATAACACAAATTGAGAAGATAATAATGAAGAGCATTGTGTTTCACTACAAATTTATTAGATATCTGTATGAAAGACGATTCAATAGAAAGCTCAACAACTTAAAAGCCTTTTGTATAGTGATAATTAGTTATTCAAGTAAACAACAGAAGTAGAACACATGAAAACGGGTCTAATTTGATGTGGTGAGGAAAAAAAAAACAACTGCAACGGCAATCTCCTTCAATCAAGAGAACAATACAAGCTCTGTCCCAGACCGTCATTGGCGGATTTACCTCCAAGAGGTATTTCTTTAGAATGACTGGTCAGTTTGAGCAGGACATATGTTAGGGGCTGACCTCGTGGGAAGGCAGATTTGCCCCTTTACCAGGAGGAATTTCGGGTGATTCCGTGCTTCCATTGACCGCATGGCTTGAGTGTTGCACATTTCCTGTATAAATTGAAACCACCCAGTATGAGTAATATTTACTGCAGAACATGAATCATCTATCAGCTGTTAGGGCAAACAAAGACCTATTCCAAACATCCGTATCTGTAGCCTGATTACCTTCAGAAGTTCTCAAAGCAGATATTGTTGCATCCTTGGCGGATCTCTTTTTCTCTTCTCCCAAACTATCCCCTGGACTCTGCTCTTTCATCTTTCTTCCAGCTTCTGCAGTATCACCAACTGAACTTTCAAATTCCTTGCCTTTTTCATTTTGTTTCAGAAGTTCCTTGGCTCTCTTTTCTTCAACTTTTCCTTTCTTTTTACCCTTCCTCTTGCCCTTTTTCCCTGCATCTTTAGCCTCAACCAATGTCCCTACATCTTCGGTATTCTTATCAACTGCTTTCTCATGTTCCTGCTCATCTTCATCATTTACGACTCTGTGCAGCTCTCTCCTATCATCTTTGCCCTTGTCCCTGAGTTTTTCGATCAACACTGTTGTCTCCCCAGCCAGTTCCCCCTCTTTGATTTCTTCTACGCCAGCACTTTCCATTACAATAACGTTTCTGACTTCAAATGGAGTCCCTTTGTTGTCCAATCCAGCTCCATCATCTGCTTCAATAGTAAGCACAATCCCCTGCATCTCGTTTATGGGAATATCCCTGATTTCGTCACTCATTCCTCTAATATTTGCCTCCATATCTGGATTAATCTGCTTATCCATATGCTCAAGAATATTCTCCTCCCGACCTTCCTCCATGATTTCACTCACATCATGTACAACTAAATCACTTCCAACCTTCTCCAAACCTATCTCAACTCCAGAAACTGGCAGTTGAAACCTCCTAGCAACTGCCACTCCAGTGTCCTCAATTTGCTCCCGTTCCTTTTCCATTTCGGTATCTACTTCAGATCCGACTCCATCTTCTTCGATCTCCTCACTGTAACTTGTTCCACCACAATCCAGAGGGAAAGTATAGGGTGAAGGGCCAGGGAGCAACCTGCTCATGAGCTTCTCAGAGCAAGCATAGCCAGCCAAGAAGAGCCCAGAAGGGATGGAAACAGCAAGGCCAAATGCAGAGATCACAAGAAGCGGAGGAAGCACTACCGAAGCTGAGGTTACAGCAACCCCAGTGACCAGAATCTTCTTCCCCAGAACCAGACCCTTCTTCAAAATCCAGTTCACCTTCCCAGAATTCTCTTCAGGGGGATAGCCTTCTTGCATTTCCCAATCAACACTTGGTTCACCCATCCTACGGCAGACAACAGATACCTCAACTCACCTTCTAGACGAGCAATGTAACGTAGAGATGCAATCAACGACCAAAATTGAAGTTCCGATTGCAAATGTTTGAAATTGCACATAAAAAAGACATGTACTCTTACATCAAGCCTGCTCATTCAACTAATCTACCATCTAAATGATTGTGGGATGTGACCGATTCATTTCACTAACTCTACATCCCCAAACGAAAGAAGAGGAGAGTCTAAATGAAAGAAACACACGACAGCGGATACACTGAGAAACAGAGTGAAATAGACAGGACATGAAAGGATATATAGCCTCGAAACCATCACCGCATATAAGCAATAGATGGCTCATAAACTTTTCAGCACTTAAAATTGCTGGTTTAGATTCCCTTTTACCCGGTGATGATCCAGCCCTGTTAGTGTGGAGCTACTGCGACCGACCGAACCCCATGGGTGAGCAACCCCGACTAAAGTAAGTTCACCGGGTCTTTCTACTCTGTGCCTCTTTGGTTTGGAAAGAAGCTCCTGAGTTAAAACCCTAGTGGGAGGTGGCTAAGAAGGGAGAGAGTGAGAGAATGCAGTGTTTCAGAACTAGACAGGCACACGCGTTGGGATCCTGGATCTGACAGTTGCAGGGCCAAGAAAGAGGACAGCTGTCGATTGTTCCTTCATACGAGACCATGCATGCGGCTGCAAATCGAAAACAACTCGGAGGAGGAGGAGAAATTATTGTGCGTACATCACCAAATACATATCACAATGCAATATTTATTTAATACATCACTTTAAAATATATTGTATCTCAAGTGTTACGACCTAAAATATAAGTAGGACGTGATAACCTTTAGAGGAAAATTTGTCGGGTTGAGAGGAGCTGAAAAACGTGTAAATGTCAATAGCGGAGCATTGGCCCATATTGAGGCCCTCCAATTAGGCCCATTGGGCTTAATAGACTTGCCCAGTGTAACTAACCTTGAGATACCCAGAAGATTAATGCTGTGAAAAACTCTCACATGAACTACTCAACTGGTTAGATATTCAATTTCATTATTATTAAAAACTTTAATTTTTGATATTAAATAAATTAATTAATTAAAATTACTAAAATATTTTATATTTAATTTATATATTTTTATAATATTTTAATATTATTTATTTTAATATTTTATTATTATTATGAATATATAAATAGGTAAATTATCTAATGTAATTATTCGAGTAAGTCAAAATAATAAATATTCTACTTCCGTGTGTTTTATCTTTGAGCCATCATATATTTATATCATTTTTATACTACTTCCTTTATATTATTTTAAAATTTTACATGTTATTATTAAATATAATATATATATATATATACACTGGCCAATATCAACAAAAAATTTGATACAAGTCAATGAATATTATTTAATAGTGAAGATAATTAGAATTAAAAATGAAGAAAAAGGTATTGGAGCATCTTTCAATAACCTCTCGTGTTTAAATATTATAAATATGAATTAATTTATAATTTTTTTTAAAATTATTCATAAATAAACTGGTTTAGATTAAATGTAAATTAATATTAGAAATAGTTTGATTTATTAATACATTTAAAAAAAACTGAAAAGAAGTTGACAGTTGATATAGAGGTTAACGGTCAAATGCACTTTGATTCACGTGGTGACAATCCTGTAAGGTAAGGACCGGCACTTTACTGTCGGCCGCGACAGTTGTACGCCTCTCACTTTATACTAATTGTTCTTGCAAATAAAAAAGCCATATTAAGTCTCTTTTTATGCCCAAAAAATAATAATAATTCATTATTAGGTCTCATTATATGAACGGTCGTGATTGTACTGTATTTTCTTCATCACATATTACCATCTTTTAACATTGATGCACGGAATGAGGCCACCTGTCGGCCTATTGTGCGAATATGGTAAGCGACGTAGACATCGTAGGAATCCAAGTAATGGAATATGCAATGGGAAGTCCATCTGCTCTCATAACCCATAACCAATGTACATTAATTACAATGTAGGACATTTAGATGACGATGACGAGAAGAAATCTTCTCGTCGAAGAATATGAAGCTTTTAGTAGGGGAAAGAGAATTCGTCAGCGATGCCCACCATTATGTTTTTCTCCGGTAATGTAACAATATGAGATTGAGACGCTGTCAAGGCATGTTGTGGCTTCTCGATGACTAATAACTTGAGCAAATATCTTGGTGTCCCAATACTACATGGTAGAGTTTCAAAGCGTTATATGTCAGGGGGTTATCGATTGATAAGGTCAAGGCTCGGTTAAATGGGTGGTCAGCATCAACTCTCTCTTTGGCGGGTTGCACTACTCTCATTAACTCGGTTTTGACTTCATGTCCTTCATGTATCATGCAGTCCACAAAGTTACCTAAGGGTATTATAGAGGAAATTGAACGTTTATGCAGGAAATTCTTACGGGGAGGTACTAATTCCCAATCCAATATCCATTTACGAAACTGGGAGAGTGTTACTCTACCAACGGAGAGGGGAGGCCTTGGCATCAAGAGGCTTGATGAATTTAATAATGCATGCCTTGCTAAGATGTGCTAAGGTGTTATAGCATAAATACGATAAAATTGATAGTATCGCATTGTCATTTAATCGCAAAAAGAATGCATCGCGGCTTTAGAACTCCCTTTGTGATGTATGGAGTTTTATTTCTCCGGGATGTGGTTGGAGGTTAGGGAATGGTTGCTTAGCCAAGTTTTGGATGGATGCTTGGATTCCACATCACAGACTGTTGCTTGAAGAGTGTCAAGTTCGACCAAATCCAGAGATCAAATAACTTACGACTTCACATTTTGTCTCGCCCTCAGGAAACTGGAACTGGGATGAATTTGCCCATATGTTGTCACAATCAACTATACTACGAATTGCATTAGTTAGATCCTCGAGGTCGAGCGACCCTCCAGATCAAATTATATGGAGGTTTTCTAGCAATGGGAAGTTAACAATTAAAGATGCGTATGAATTCTTCGTGAGGCCATTCTTGCTATAAAAAGAGGGATTGTGGAAGATGATTTGGAAGTGGTAAGGTCTGCAGAGAATTCGTTCATTCATGTGGTTGGTGCAACACGATAGGCTTGTGATTAATGAGTTTTGGGTCTATTAGATGTATGTGTGATTTCGCTACATGTTCGGCTTGCGGACTTCAAGTTAAGATTATTCTCCCCTCTCTTCGGGATTGTCCTCGAGTAAGTGCAATTTGGAAAGAGATTGTTCCACGTTGCAGACATATGCACTTTTTCTCTAATAATCGAGTTCAATGGTTAATGAAGAACTTAAATGATTCCATCGGCACAATGTCAGGGCCTCCATGGGCTACCATCTTTGGAGTAGGTTGTTGGCTCATATGGAAATGGCAAAACTCTTGGATGCATGATTCGCATTTTACTTGGCCAAATTAATGTGCATTGGTAATTCTCCGTATAACAAAATTCTATAGCCACGTTGCCTTGGAGGGGGCCCCTCTTTCGCACACCAGAACCAGAGAATGGAGATATATCGCATGGGTAAGCCTGCTGACGGGTGAATTAAGTTAAATACAGATGGAGTTTTTAAAGGGAGTCCAAGTATGGTAGCTGTAGGTGGACTCATTCGAGATGACACAGGAAGATGGTTAGGAGGCTTCATGCATAATATCGGAGTGTCCACATTAATTGGAGCCGAACTTTGGGTTGTGAACTCAGGTCTTGAGTTGGCCTGGGAAATGAGATTCCGAAAGTTGATTCTTGAAGTTGACTTGTAGGTGGTGCTTAAATTTATACGGTCACCACAAAGTGGATTTAGGGTCACATCAATGAATTCTCTTAGAGATTCAATTAATTTTAGATTAAAATTGACTAGTAAACTTAACGCATATCTATCATGATGGAAATGTTAATTTTTGAAATTGACTCGTAGGTAGTGCTTAAATTTATACGGGCACGACAAGTGGATTTAGGGTCGCATCAATGAATTATCTTAGATATTCAATCAATTTTGAATCAAAATTGACTAGTGAACTTAACGCACACTTGCCATGAAAGAAATATTTGTATGAATTGACTTGCAAATAAAATGATTCATCGTAACCATATATATTCCATATAATATGTTATTTCTTTTTGGGCTTTTTTGCCCCGTCTTTTTATCGAAAAAAATGGATATCATTTTCTTTTACACGTGATAATATAATATTTTGACAGTACTCTAGAATTTAACAGAGATTTCGAATGTGTCGTTTGCAGCAATAAACAGGATCACCTGACAAAACCTCTTTGGTTCCATCTGCTTGAACATCCCTCCCTCTGTCTGTTTCTTTTTGGTAAATATGTTCGCATTTATCTAGAAGTCACAGAGGAACACGTCTTCCTCACAGTGACCTTGGGAAACCAGCTTTCCAGATCCGTCCAAGAATCATGAGGAACATTGCGGGTCATACTCCAGAAGAAATCTCGCCATTTGTAAGAGCGAAAATCGATATTCCTTCCTTCTTCAAGAGGGCCCGGATCGCATTACGTCCTCAATTCCTCGATTTTGGAAAGAAGACTGCATTAACTTCTCATCTACCTCGCCCCTCTTGTCTCCTTTTCACATTCATTGCAGTTGAATCCAGCCTCATCTTCTTCTCCAGCCCAATGGTATTGCACTGACGACTGACGAGACCTGTCTCTTTTATCTAGTCCCCTGAAGAGCCCTTCTTCTGATTCGTCCTTACCAGCAATGGCGTGCCCGATGAACTCCGTCACTTACAACGGAAGCCTTTGCGCCTGTGCCCCGGGGTACCTGTTGAACCGCACGTCAAACAGCTGCGGCCTGTTTCTTGCCAACGCCTCGATTTCAACGAACTCCGGGGTTGATTACTACACGATAAGCTTCCCGGAGTCGGTATTAGCCTTCGATACCATCAAGAAGTTCACCCAATCCCAGGCGGTGTTCTTGGAGGCTACGGTCGTTCTCTTGCTCTGTTGGTTCTTCTTCTGCTTCTTCATGCGGTTCATGAAGCTCGGAGATGGCAACACTGTCTGGTTTCAGATTCGCTGGTGGATCAGTAGACTTGATGTTTGCTTTGCCACCAGACATTGGCTGGTAAATTTCTGTAGATAACCTTTGTGTAATGTAGTTGCCGTGTCAAAACGTAAAACCCTTCAGCGCAAGCTAAACTGAGTTGTTGAAGAAGATTAATTCGGGTCGGGTGGGGTGGGGGGGGGGGCGAGGGGTGTGGCGCGGGTGGGGCGGGGAATGATGGAATTCATACAAGACTAACTGAAAAAAAAATGTTCTTTTTTTGGTTTGTTTGTGTATCTGAAGTCTGTACTTGATGGACTTCGAACTCCTATTTGTTGTTGATGCATTGATCTGAGCCAGTAAAGCAAAGAGTTCATGGCTGTGTCTTAAACAAGTGACAAATTGGGGAATTGTTGCTGGGAAAAGTGTCTGATCTGCTGCAATATCGTGGAGCATTCCTGCACTTGTTGGAAGAAAAAAAAAATGTAAGCAAGAGTGAAAAAACTTGCTTCTGAGCGGTGAAGTTGTATCAGCTGGATGGATAAGCAATAATGTGATGAATATAGGCATGCAAGCGGATCATACAAAATTTTTTTTTTTCAACTATTGTTTTAGTCTGGTATAAATTAGGATGTTAGATTGGTAGCTGCTGTTATGCTTATGGATACATCAATACTTTTGCCAATCTTATGGCCTGCAGGATGATCAGAAAGTAGTCAGGAAGCGGAAAACTGAACTTGGGGGGACTCTTTCCATTGCTAGTTGGATTCTTTTCACTGGACTATTTGCTGCGTAAGTAGACAACTGTCTGTTCTCCAAGAGATACCTCCATATATTGTTGATGCAGACTCAAGTTTTGTTTTCTCAAAATTCTGCTTTCCTATTATTGCATCTATGACATTTTAATCCATGGTTGAGTTTCTCTCAGGTTGCTTTACCAAATAATTGCAAAGAGAACCATTGAGGTGCACAATGTGAAGGCAACAAATGCACCTGATCTACTTTCCTTCAATAATGACATGGAGTTTAACATTACTACAATTTCTAGCATGAGTTGTGCAAATCTGCGTAATCTAGGCAATTTGGTTGCTGGAAACCCTGGCTTATTTGACTATAAAATCGCTCCTCTCTCCAGCTTCGTAAACTTTTCGTGCTTGAACACAAGTGATGGGCCTACTATAAATCTTAGATGCAACAGCTGCCAGCTGAATCAGGACAATATTTTCTTCTCCTGGGAATTTGTGGATTTACCAAATAGTCCTGCAACTGCTGTTGGGTTTCAGTTCAACCTATCTTCAAAGCCACATGCCAGTAAGAAACACAAGAGTTTTGTAAGTGGCATTCTTGGGAACAGGAGCTCATCTGATGACAGGCCAGTTACATTCAGGGGAACAGACCCAAATCTTCTTCAGTTCAATCTGTTCCCTAGATTATACCACCACCTGCATGATTTGAGGCTAATCCAGCCACTGTTTCATGACTTTGTTCGTGGATCTTGTTTTACTGAGGCAAACCAGCTTCAAGTGTCCCTTCAAAATTCTGGCGGACTCATCAACACCACAGTATACCTGAACTTCCTCTCTGCATATATTGTCGAGGTCGACAAGCGGAGTATATTGGGCCCTGGTGAGCAACTTACTTCTTGTTTTTTTTGTTATTTCAGAGAGCATGTTGATATCATCCAGAGAATGATCTTTATGGATGGAATACTAACGTTGTTATTCTAATAGGCTGGTATTTTTAAATTGGTCTTAGTTGAATAAGTGTCGAATCCTCATTCTCATCAAACCATTGTGTGTTGGACAAAAGGGAAAATCTTAAAACTGTTGTGCCACTAAAAATCAGCATTGTATTGCTTTTACAATGCCTCCATTGGGAGACATTATCAGATTATATGTCCTTTTTCATTTTTCAGCTCAGTCATCTCAGATTTTTTTTTTTTGGTGACATAGGCTTTCTCTTTCTACTTCAATGCAGTGAGTTTCCTGGCGGATGTTGGTGGCCTATATTGCATTAGTATTGGCATCTTTTACTACTTCTTGGTGCAAGTAAGGACCTTCTTACCAACAGTCTTTATCCATTTATTTTTCCATGAGTTGCTTCTGTTGTTAAGATGGGTTGAAAGAAGGTTTAATGCTTGATTGTCATAACTTAACATGTAGTGGCATTTCTTGAGAAGGGTGTTGACATAGTTATTTAACTTAAATTGGAAAATGACAAATGTGATATTAAGCTGCCCTTTTCTACTTGTTGTTCTGTTTCAAGGGCTCTTCTAGCTCAATCACCAACAATGAATGCACTTTGTACATTCAGCTCGCATGCTTAAGCATGCTGCTTATTTTGAAAGATTGCATTTCCTGAATATTGCACAGGGAGAAGGCACGAAGTGCCTGATAAAACTAATTCTAACCTTAATGGACAGATCTGTGAAGAAACAGCTGCATTTCTTCTGATAAGCCAGTAATGATTTGTGAGTTTCTTATATGGGATATGTTGTTCTTCTTATTATATGTGCCTCTTAAGTGTTTCTCATTGTTTTGGATTGCTCTCAGTCCAAAGTTTCCAGAGTGGTAGATATTTACGTATAATGCCTCTCAATTTTCCTGCTCTGCAGTTTGAATATAGGGCTAAGAAACTACGAAATGAAGATAGTATTCTCCGAGGAATTAGAAATCGACACAAAGCTCAAGTGCGGTGGGATAAGGTACTTTTCTGTTCCAGCCATGTGTTCCTTTTCAATTGATTCTTCTGCTGATTGTATTCTAGTAACCCTCGTACATTTTTTTTAGTTGAGAAAATATGTGAGTTATAGATGGAGTTGCAAAGCATTGGATGAAGGTGATAACTATAAGAATGGAACAAATTGCACTGACTGCCTGCATAGGAGTGGATCCCTTCATTCTAGTAAATCTTCACAGAAACGTCATAGGATGGCAACTACGAGTTTCAACCGAAAAATCAATTTATCCAGCAAAGAGGTAAATCAATTAATTTGTCATGATCAGCTGCACAGTTTTCCTTGGAGGACCTTCTTCTTGTGTTGTTTAGGATTTTCCAAGAATACATGATGGACTGCTAAGTATTTGATCGTCTTTTAGAACACTACTCCTCAAGTAGGACAAGTGCAGCAAGTGAAAGCTTATGTCGTGGATAATGATAAGCAGCATTCTATTGGATCAGATGTGGGAAATACATCCCAGCCCCGTATCTCCAGTCTCACTGATGACCAAATAATCCCGCTACCGCCAGCACTAGGTAATAAGAATGGTCCAGCTTGTGCTCTTATCATCTTTTTATCTAAACTATCCTAAACAGCATCAAGATTCTTGCTATTCAACTTAGTAGTTTGTTGAATTTTCAGGAAACAGGTATTTTCTTGCTAGTATCTCTTCCTTCCTTCTTTAGTTCAAACATGGAAATGTTGCTTGCTGTGCTCATACCGGTTCTTATTGTTTTGTTAAAAATTTCATGCTTAATTTCATGATACAGAATTCAAGGCTGGTGCAGAAATGGACATTGCTGATGTACAAAAAAATCTTATACATTTGTACGAGTACAATGTCTTGATGCAGGAGAAGTTGGTTGCTACTCAGTCTCTGCTCAACAGTTTAGCAAAAAAATCATCTGAAGAGTTAAGAAGGCAGATGTAATCTTGCTGTATACAACATAACTGGAGTAAATCCTTGTGATTTGATATCTTGAAGTTCATGGTGCTCAAGTTGATGTCACAGTGATTCTGGAAGATGGTGGATTGACTCACTGGAGACGGAATGTTACTTGGATGTTAGGCATTTACTATTAAATCTTGACATACAAGCCCATTTCTACATGGATGGATAATGTACATGTCTGGGAAGCACGGTCACCCCTGTCAGGGCACTTGATGTCAGCTGCAGAGTGGCATATTCTTTGATTCTGCTGGAAAATTCATTAGTTGTAAAGTCATCATGGCATGGATAGGAAGAAAATGGAGTCTCTTCATGTTTTCCAGGTTTGGATGCTAAAAAATTGTGCAGTAACAGGAGATTGGGAAGAGTAAATGATCAATAGTTCTGCAGAATTTTGCAGCTGATAGAACTTTTAATTCAAAATTTTATTGTGTTTGCGAGCTTGCTTCTTGTCCACAGGTTGCATTTATTCAGGTAGTCTAATTAGAAGGGTTTCACAGAAGCTGTCAAAAATTCTACTACTGCATATGGGGTTAATGTATGATGTTGAAAGTTTTAATAGGAAACATTCTCAAGCAACAACCAGAGCATATGGCCATAATGAACCAGCAAGAAGCATTCATAATATTCAAGCAAGCCTCTTTTCAACACGGAAACAAATGTTTCAAGTGTATGAGACCATATGAATGTGTCCGAATGCAATCAAGACTCGTAAAACTGCATGTCCAGCTGAAAATAAATGAAGGTTATGAGTCTGCAATAAATGGTGCAACAATTCAAGTACATTGAACATATAGTGTTTCTTTTCTCTCCATTCTTTGGATTTCAAAGAGCTCACTTTGACATCCTCCCATTTGATCAGCTTGAATTGCTTTGAGAAAATCAAATGATCAGGCAAGAGCTTCAAAACTCACAATAAAATTCTGGTATTGATTCTTTGTCAAGGTACTCAGGCCAGGAACTAGGATATCCTTCCACCAAGGACAGCCATTCTGTTCAAATATCAATCCCCAAGGGAGAGAAATCTTGTCGCAGCTGATCCACACTCTTGAAGTGCAGACCCACAATCCCAACTTCTGATACAATCCTCGACATTTTTCAACCTGTTCACCAATAACATATAATAAGACCAATAACCATGGCTGTTTTTCTGCATTCTGGGCCCTGCTAATGATCCTAGTCGAAATTCACTTCTAGACTTCTTGTGAATTGTCATCACTAATATTTAAGTCTCACAATCATCAACCAGATTTCGTGCGACAGAGGTGGAAAGCATTGGAGTGTGAATATGTACAAGATAGAGGAGAATAAATGGAGGTCAATATATCCAATAACCTGTCATCAATGAAAATACAGTTACTTGGGTCGACTTCAAGATGTTGTGCAACATCTGAGTACAGATCAAGGTCAGGCTTCATTTTTCCTGAAGGGAAAAGAAGTGCTCTCAATTGTGAACATCATGAATAATGGTGGAAGCAATCAGTAAGAGAAAGAGTGTAAGGTAGGCATGAGTATACCAAGTTTGCAGGAGCAAAATGTCCACGATAAGAATTTTGAGATTAGTAATCTGTCCTCAATCATTTGACACCCACAACAATATTTTCAACAGGCGATGAGTCATTCAGTTGAGAAAGTCAATAACTTTTCAGCTTAGAGTATAGCTCGTGACATGAAAAAGGTCAACGTTGCACTTTACCAGATGGGATAGTTTGTAACAGCATGCATCTCATAATTGGTTTCTCTTAGATCATGTAGAAGTTGTTCAACCCCATCAATGTAGCAGTACCCTTTTCTCATGCATGTTTTAAGACCTGCAGAGTCAGTCAGAAAGAACTGCACTGACCAGAGAGGAAGAAATGAAATAGCTGAGCTAACCGGTCCTTAAAAGAAGAAGTTCAATGGGCAGATTTCTATTGCTGCAAGTCATATGATAAGAACGAAAACTTCCTAGCCAAATAGATTATGCCTAGTCATTAGTAAGGACCAAAACATGGTAACAAGAAAAGGCTCATGAAGAGTAAACATCAACTAGAGATAGAACTTGAGAGGCCAACCTTCCAAGTCAAATGGCCTCCCATCTTTAAAATACTTCCTATAGTTCCATATGAAAGGAAGAACATCAATCAATCTCTTAAAATTGAATTCACCAGTACTTGGACACACAGCCAAGAATATAGAAAATGCTCTTCGGAAGCTCTTTCACTTAAAGACAATAATTCCACGACAATGACAGAACAGTGCACCTCATCTATCAATCCCTTCTCGGTTTCGATCCAGACAGTAGGATGCTTGCATTCTCTAAACTCCTTGGGAGACATTATGGGGGCAGAAAATTCTCAACTTTGATTATCAAACAAGAACAAAATACGAGCTTTCTGTGAAAGAACAAGACTACGTTGAAGTCCCAGAGAGAAAAACAAAGAAGAAATACTCTGATCGCTCATTTCCTGCATAAAATAGGTAAAACAGGTCGTACCTGAAGAAAGCAGGGACATCCTCGTAAAAGGAGTCCTGGACAATCGTGTCCACGATGTCAAAGAGCAGTACGGGCACCTTCCTCCTGCTCTCTATTGCAGCCTTGGCAGCGAAAAAGACTGGATGCTCTGTTGGTGATCCTAGTGGGAGCGGAAGCCATGTTTGTGAATCTTGCTAGGTTAGCGGGGAGAGTGAATTGGACTGTGCGCGCGTTTTTAGGTGCTATCTACATTTGGAATGCTAGAACTGGAATTTACTTCAATTACTGACCATCCGATTCAATTCAAGTCTGCTCCTTGGAATCGAAAAGTCATGAGAATTGACTGTCCAATTCAATTCAGTTAAACGCCGCAACTTTCATTATATCATACAAGATAAGCATGGCCTAGTTTGACTCTTCCTCATGAGAATGCTTGAGATGAATCTTTTTCAGTTAAGTGAAACAGATCAGCATAGCGACAATTTAGCTCAGGGTAAACATCGTTGATCTGTGGCTTTATAATGCAGTGACAATCAGATCCATTGCCTTGTCAACCTTTCCCGGAATTCTGGTTGCTGCAGCATGCATATGTTAATCTTGATCCATAAATAAAAGGGGGAGAGTTTCACTGCTTCTACGCGGGATCCATGACCCTCATATTACAATGTCTATGAGATATTCCTTGTCAGATGATCAATATCTTACATGATTTGACTGCATTAATATTTTCTTCCTTGGATAGAAGAATCTCTGGAAAAGGATGCCACTAAATAGATCTAATATAGTACCTGCAGATTCAACTTTGTCTTTTCTTAGCAGCGAGATGTATTCGCCTCAGCTCAATTGCTACTTCTCTCATTGTTGGCCTCTCTTCTCCTCTTCTTGCTATGCATCTCAGTGCAAGCTCCGAAAATGCCTGAATTTCGTCTGTGGTAGCTTCTCTCAGTAGCCTGGGATGAACAACTTCCGGACCCCATCAGCCAGCTCCAAACACATGATGAAGAAATCAACCAAGTTGCGGTGACGAGGTATCGGCATAAATGGATCCTGTCCTGTAATCAGTTCCACTAACGTGACCCCAAAACTGTAGACATCACATTTCTCTGTAACCCGGTGAGTGGCCTCGTACTCTGGGTCTATGTAACCTGTCGTCCCCACAACCTCCTCGCTTATGAAATCCTCACCAGGAGAGATTGAGACGGAGAACCCAAAGTTAGTCAGTTTCGCATTGAACAAGTCATCCAAGTAAATGTTTGAGGGCTTAACATCCATGTGGATTATTGGTTTTGGTAGGGCCATATGCATGTACGAGAGTGCATGTGATATCTCTGCAGCAATCTTAACAAGTTTGAACCATGAAACGTTAAAAGAGGCGGTGGTAAAATTCCCATCTCGACCATGAATCTGACCGAATAAGGCACCATTCGAGAAGAACTCATACACCAGGAAGGGCACTCGGGACTCAAGGCAGCAACCATGAAGTTTGGCAACATTCTTATGGTGAATGATCTGCTTCATCACCACCTGGTTCAGGAAGAAATCGATGACCGGTTCAGTTGGTGGCAAGCCACGAGGAGACTTGATGGCAACCACACGGCCATCTTCCAGTGTACCCCTGTATCCTGTTGCGACAGTCTGGCCCAGTATAAGCCGATCGTCATAGTTATTGGTGGCTTTCTCGATCTCCTTAATAGAGAAAATTCTGAGGGGATCACTAGCAGATCCTTTACCATGTCCGCAGGAGATCTGCTTCTGCAGCAACAGCGCTCCATTATAGATCATGTACTCGTCTCTGGCCGCGCAGGCAGATTCGGTGTGTTCCTCGTCCGTCTCCGTCACTCTTCCGCACCCAAAAAAGCCAGAACATCTATTCAGTGCCATTTCCGCCCTGGGGCAGCAAAGAACAGGACCGGTTACAGTCTCTGAAATACTTCCATCAAGCATCGTACAAGTAATCTCTCTCTCTCTCTCTCTCTCTAGTTGTCCTCTATGGAAATGTGGGCCATCAATTTCTTTTTGGGCTTTGAGCCCATTAAGCCCACAAGCCCATTTTGCCCTCCGCCTTCGATTTCCCTTATACTTTCTGGATCTATTAAAATGGGTCATTAGTTGAGATAATTATGTGCTCCAAAGTTGATTTGCGATTTTAAAAAGGAAAAAAAAGATTATGTCTATATTTACTTTAAAATATATATATATGATTTTGATATATACTAAGCGGATTGTAGCAAGCACTTTTAGTGGGTGGAATGGAGTTGAATTGAGAAGCCTGTGTTCTTGAGTCGGAGCTCGAACCTTTTTTAAATAACCGAGAAATGGATGAGCAACATGGAAGTTGGTGTTAGTACGTATATGCAATATTGTAAGTATTTGCCTCGATTATAGTTGTCGGACAGTCAATGTGAAGGTCGAGGTCAGGCGTTTGGAACGGGCCCAGAGACAGTGTTACCGTGCCGGGCTAGATTTTGACAGGTCTAGTCGTGGCAGGAAAGTCCACGGGAACAAAGCCTCCGAAGCTGACTTCAGAAGGGGTTGTCAAACGGCACACACATATATATATATATATATATATAAATGCAAGATTTCTCGAAGTTAATCACAGAATCTTTCGAAGTTATAGAAATGTATTTTTCTTTTTAGGGTCAACTCGACCTGTTCCATTGATTGGATCATATGTGTACATTCCCTTTGAGACCCATGGAATCTCCGATCACCGAATTCCTCATGGTCTCTTTGTCTCATTTACCAGATATATATAGTCCCGATTGTTCATTCCCCTTTGCCACTCCACTCACGTTGACTTCTTGAGTAACATACCATAAGGGTACGAGTTTGAACTAGGTTTCCGATAGCACCACACCTCCCGGTTTAAATTTAGATACATTTTGGGTCGACAAAGAACAATAAGTGCCACCGTGCCAGCTCTCATCCTGTCTTCATTTGCTTTTGAATACGTGCGTTCATTGAAGCCCAACTAGAATTCGGCCGAAGCCAGATGATTGGGCCAGGGCCCAACTCATTCGGGCCCATATGACCAGCCGCACGTGCCCCGACACCGTCCCAGGCCATGGCGCCAATTCCCCGCACGGACTCGGATACCTGGAGGTAAATAATTTCCCACACGTGGAGAGGAGGAGGTCGGCGCAACGACCATATTTGACAGAACAGGAAACATTATGCGTATGCAAGCATAATCTCTGCATCAGGAAACCTTGCGATCATATATAGGGAAATTCCCACTTCTGATCAGCACATTCCTTTCCCCTAATCTCTCCATCCTGATTACACTGCTCCAGTCCGTTGTTGATCTTAGTAAAGAGGAAGTGAGAGAACACGAGTGAGATTAATGGAGTTTACAATGTCGAAGGATGGCTCTGCTGCTGCTGAGACTGCAGGTCGACTTGTCCCGGATAAGTTTCCTATGGGTTTAAGGGTTCTCTTGGTCGATGATGATCCTACCTGCCTAGAAATTCTGAGGACCAAACTTCAGCACCTCTGCAAGTACGACGGTATGCATACATGTCTGCATTACGTTTGTCCTCCCGGCAACGTAATTTGATGTTGTCGAGTTACCGCATTAATGATTAATGCACTGCAAGATCAGGACGATCGAATTGTAATTAAAATTTTGTTTTTTTTTTAATATAAAAAAATTATTTTACAGTAACGGCGTGCGCCGGAGCGAAGGATGCATTGTCTCTGCTGCTGGAAAAGAAGGGTGGATTTGACATCGTCTTGACTGACTTTCACATGCCCGATATTGATGGCCTTCAACTCCTGGAGTCAATCCGATCAATGGGGATGATGGATCATCTGCCGGTTGTCTGTAAGTTACAACTTACCGGGATTCTTTTTCTCACTGATACATACTTGCACAATATATATCTGTGGTAAGTTTATCGTGCCCGCTAGTTGAACTCTTTTCGGCTTTTGTTAGTGTTCACCGGTGAAGGAGATGAGGATGTGGTGACTAGAGGAGTTCAGAAGGGCGCCTGTGATTTCCTGCTTAAGCCGATTCAAGACGAGACCTTGAAGATGATATGGCAGCACGTGCTCCGCCTCAAGCTCAGGAAGGAGGGTGCCGTCAACAGCAGCATCTCAGAAGGTAACCAGCAGGAGAGATCCGACTCTGCGATCAACTCCTTGTCTGATGATTCAACAGCTAACGAGAGTGAAGGGCGCTCAAGGAGGAAAAGGGGTCCGGCTAGTGCTGATCAAGGCAAGGAAGTCAATGATGAACAGGGCATTGAGTCAGATACAGCTGCAGCCGCTTCTAAGAAGCCACGCATACAATGGACACCAGATCTGCACCAAAAGTTCCTCAATGCCATAGGCATAATCAAAAGAAGGAAGAGTAAGCAAATATGAACCTTTTGATCCTCAACCTGAGTTCTATCAATTAATTGACATATATCAGTCAACATAGTAACTTCTTGATTATTTTGCATTCTGATCGTATATCAGGTCCAGCTATGAGGTTCAGCAACAATGAATCGGAGGAGGTGCAGGCCGCTCCAGGAGAGATTTTGGAGGAGATGCAAAACATGGGTGTGAAGGGTCTAAAGAGGCAGCAGATCTCCAGCCATCTTCAGGTAATTCCATGGAATGTTCTCTACTACAATTAATTTCTTCCTGAGATTTTGTCTTCATACAGAAGTTTCTTAATTAAGACCAATAATATAAAATTAATTGCTGCTTACTCTTTCACTAATATGCAATATAGAACAGAGATTATCTGTCTGAGCCACTTAAACTATGTAGATGGATCCGACTTCATCTTGCAGAAACACAGGACAAACATAAAGAAGCAAACAGAATCCTCAGAGAAGCAAAACACACAAGACTACCGTATTTGCACAAGTTCGGGCCAATACTATTCTCCACTGATCAAGTCAAGCTCCCCGGCTCAAGCCGCTACTTATCCAGCTGCACATTGTCATCTCCTGGCTAGGAACTTCCCTTTTGATGATGCATCACAACAACCCAAGAAGTACAACTCTGGCATCGACCAACAACTGGGTGCACTTCCGGTTGCCCCAATGACTGAGCAGTTTATATTGCAGCAAAACCGGCCTATTCAACCACCGATGTGGAACCAGGCTCCTCTCCATACTAGCATAGCAACTGCTCCAGCAAACCTGCAGTTTAGGCCTCCCTCTGTCTTCAGAAACCAAAACCAACTGACAACCGTTCCAGGTCTTCAAATGGTCAATCACTCAACTTTCACTTCCCAGACCGGGCACCATCAGTGCATCGGTCCGGGCCCATATGTCAACTCCAGTGAAGTTCCCACTGTAAGCATTTGTCTCCAGGAACCAGCTGAACCACCCACTAACATCAATACCATGGCCCAACCCATCAGTCAAAGTTTTAGCAACAGTTACGGGACTCAGTTGTATGCCTCTCAGCAAGCTAGCATCGACTCCCATGCCAGGGCAGCAACTAATGAATATGCAAGCCTTAACATGCAAGATCTCACGGCATCTACGAGTCTAGATGAGGTAAGTCATCTCATTATCATCCAAATTTCTCATTAAATCGTGGACATAAGTTGCTATGGACTGAAAGGAATGTACTACTCACAATTTCATGCAATGCAGGACATTGGACTGCTTGACCTTGAAGGTCTGGATCTATCAGGGATCGATAATTTGGATCTGTCATGGATTGACAATTTGATCAACAGCAAGGGATGGAATGATACGAGTGGGACACTTCAAGGCTTAAAACCTCCTCTGAATTGAGCAGCATTTTCCAAATGTAATTCATTTAGTTTTCCTGCATTGATTACGGGAAGATCTCTAGCATAATCTTTGATATTGAACTGTTCCTATATTCAGAAACAGTATAATAGAAACGTGTATTTGTATGTCAGTACTTACTAACCATTAATTCAGTTAGCTTCCATTATTGCTGAATTATAGATGTTTCCTAGTTCTCGATTTTTCTACTTTTATTCCTCATGATAACATAATAGATGTGCATTTTCCCAAACTGAGGGCACAAGCAAGGCAAGCTACTCAAGCTCGACTTCACGAATCCTCAACCCAACTCGATGTCTTCGAGTGTAAATGAGCTCGACTCCTAAATGAGTTGAACTCGGGTCTGGCCACACTCTCCCACACATGAATTAGCTCGACAGAGAATACCTGAGATTATATATTGGCTGCAATTTATATTTAGCTGTTACAGAACCAAGTACATCTAATGTCATTCTGTAATCACTAATGATACACAGAATCTTTGGAAAATATGCCACTAAATGAACCTAATACTATATCTGCAAGTTCATCTTTGCCTTTGCTTAGCAGCAAGATATATCCGCCTCAGGTCAATTGCTACTTCTCAATTTGTCGGCCTCTCTTCTCCTCTTCTCGCTACACCTCTTAATGCAAGATCAAGAACCGCCAAAATTTCTTCTTTTGTAGCTTCTCTCAGTTCCCTTGGATAAACAATTTTAGAAACGACGCCAGCCTGTTTCAAATGCTGGGCAAAGAAATCAACGGCTTGGAAATTCCGAGTTACCAAAGTAATTGGATCCCAGCCTGTAATCGACTCCAGAAACACGACACCAAAGCTGTAAACATCACATTTCTCTGTGACCAGGAGAGTGGCCTCATACGCTGGGCCTATGTACCCTATTGTCTCGACTACGGCATGGCTTAGGAACTCCTCCTCACAGGGAGAAATTGAGACTGAGAATCCGAAATTAGTCAACTTTGCAGTGAACATCTCATCTAAGTAAATGTTGGAGGGCTTAACATCCACGTGTATTATCGGCTTCGAGAGGGCCATGTGCATGTAAGAGAGTGCGTGTGCTCTCTGCAGCAATCCTAACTAGTTCGGACCATGGAATGTTAGAAGAAGCAATGCTATTACCTCAATCCCCACCATCAATTTGATCAGACAAGGTTCCGTTAGGAAGGAACTCATAGACCAGTGATGGCACTCGGGTCTCAAGGCAGCAACCATGAAGTTTGGCCATAGTCTTGTGATTGATGACCTGCTTCATCACCACCTGGTTCAAGAAGAAATCAATGACCGTATCACTCGGAGGCAAGCCACAAGGAGACTTGACGGCCATCTTCCAGTGTGCCCCTGTATTATACAGCGGCAACATTTTGGCCCAGGATAGGCCGATGATCATAGTTGTTGGTGGCTTGCTCGATCTCCCAGATAGAGAAAATCCTCAGGGTATCCTTTACCATGGCCGGTAGAGATCTGCTTCTGCAGCAGCAGCGCTCCATTATGGATCATATACTCATATTTAGCCTCGCAAGCATCTTCCATCCGTTCCTCATCCATCTTTCTTCTGCGTTGAAAAACAGCGACACGTCTACTCAGTGCCATCTTCATCCTGGAATAATAGCAAGGAACAAAACCAACTATAGTGGCCGTCATCCTTTTTTGAACAATCAGATTTTCTTTGACTTTCTTCAGCCTTCTTTCTTCCACGGAATAAAGTCTTCGTTGACTATAAAAATAGGTTGTTATATGCATTTTTTATTTTTTTACCACATATTTATCAAAAAAATCTGTTTCCATATGGCCATCACGTAATTATCTTTATGTCAGCTGAACCAGTGAACTGGTCAATTTGATCTGATTTCGGCTAGTAATTACCTTGATCCATTTTGATCTCGACTGGAAGGATAATTTTGATTTTCTCGACTTTATCTGGATTTATTTATCACGACTTGGAAAATTCCCAGGCAAGATTTATGCATCTACTCTGCTTCTTAAATATGTCTGTTGCTGTTACAGCTTGCCATAGATTTGGATGCTTATTTTACAATACAAGAAGCATTAGGTATACGATGGCTGTCATTCGACGTATATACAGATAAAAAACCTCAGATGGGTGTTTTCTGATAACCTAGCTGTATATATATTTGTAGCAAGAAGTGATTCTGGTGCCGCCTGTAACAGTAACCGGAAGGAAAATGTGTTGCTGCCCGCAGATCTATCCCAGTTTCACAGAGTGCTGAAGAGAGGAAGATGAAGAAAGACAAGGAAGAAAGAAGGGAGCCACCTCTGGATTCTAAGCAGACTCAGAGGTTAACTTACCTTAGTATGATGACTGGCGTGAGCAGCTCTGAGATCGAGATCCACGAGGATAAACGTTCAATCTTTGCCCGTTGGCGGAGGATGGCCGAGGAAGATATGAAGGCACTGGAAGTTGATAAGAAATACATGTTCCGGAACGGAGCGATGCTGCTGGAGAAGCAGATCGCCTTGAACCAAGGTAAAGGAACCAAAAGCGAGTCACTCAGGATTTTCTCTGCCAAGGAGATCCGACAGGCCACAAAAAACTTCGATCGTGATCTGATGGTTGGAAGGGTCATTTCCACTGCTACAGAGGAACTCTCGATGGCCGCACGGTCGCTGTCAAGACTGCTAGAGGCCTTCCTCCATGTGAAGGAGTCATAGAGAATTATTTGAACCAGGTAGCCATAAAACAGCTGATCCACCACAAGAATGTGATCAAGCTGCATGGCTGTTGCCTAGAGACCCGAGTGCCCATATTAGTCAGTGAATATATGCCAAATTTTAATCTCTTTCACCATCTTCATATCAAGGAAAAGGCCGATCTCATCCATTCTGGTGTCCCCTGGCATGATCTATTAAGGATTGCTGTGGAGATCTCACATGCACTTTCATATATGCATTATGCATTACCGAAACCCATAGTTCACATGGATGTTAGGTCATCTGGCGTATATTTGAACGAATCCTTGACTTCCAAGCTGTCAGATTTCGGATTATCACTCTCCATCCCACTCCAACAAGAATTTATAAGACTTGCCATTCTAGGAACCCCGGGATACACTGATCCCAAGTACCAAAGGACACACCGGGTCACAAAAAAATGTGACGTCTACAGTTTCGGGGTCTTGCTGGTCGAAATACTGACATGTAAGGATCCGATAGAGATGTTCAACAGGGACACTAGTTTAGCCGATGACTTTGTCTCATCCATCGAACAGAACAACACAATGGAGATCATCCACCCTGGAGTGATTGCAGAAGCTAGCAGAGTTGAAATCGAGTCAGTTGCTGCTATAGCACTGAAATGCCTGCGCTGTAAGGGAGATGAGCGGCCAACTATGAGGGAGGTTGCAAAAGAGCTACGGAAAATAAGGCGCCTCTCAGTTTCCAAGCAGAACAACATTGCAGGGTCAGCATCTGCCCTTCAAAACCTTGTACCTTAAATCCAATCAGTAACTTGTGTCCATGTAATGGGAATACTTGCTCTTGAAGTTTTATATAAAGAAAGTTACCCTTGATAAATTTCTATTGTATCAAGTGCTATTGAGGTGTGCTGCTATCTTTGGTAGATTGATATTTTTCTTACTGCATCATGGTCTTCTGTTACACCATGTTCATTAGTATATACATCAACAAGTAAAAATCCTATGAATCCTGTGTATAGAGGCGATTCATGTTTGTATATCTTATTAGTTGCACTTTTATTCCAGATTGAAGAAACTTGGCATTGATTACGGGAAGATCTCTAGCATAATCCTTGATATTGGACTGTTCCTAAATTCAAAAACAGTATGGTTGAGCCACCTATTTGTATGTCAGCACGTACTAACCAGTGGTTCAGTTATAGCTTCCATTATTGATGAGACATATAAATGTTTCCTCATTCTTGAATTTTCTCTTTTTCTTCCTCAGGAGAAAGTGATAGATATGAATTTTCCCAAACTGAGGGCATAAGCGAGGAGAGCTACTCAGACTCGACTTCACAAAACCTTGACTCAACTTGATTTCTTCGAGTGTAAGAAGCTCAACACCTAAAAGAGTTGAAGTAAGGTCTGGCCACACTCTGTACGTGAATTAGCTCAAGAAAGGCTGCCTGAGATTATATATTGACTGTGATTTATACTTAGCCGATGCAGATGGAAAACCTGAAATTTGTCACCTTTGCATTGACATCTCGTCCAAGTAAATGTTGGAGGGCTTCACATCCCATGTGGATAATTGGCTTTGAAAAGGCCATGTGCATGTAGGAGAGTGCGTGTGATATCTCTGCAGCAATCCCAACTAGCTTGGACCATGGAAAACAAAAAGAGGCATTGTTATTACTCGCCATCTATACCATGAATTTGATCAGATAAGTTTCTGCTTGGACGAACTCATAGATCAGGGACGGATTCGTTTGATCACATTCTTGTGGCTGATGATCGGTTTAATCACCACCCTTTTTATGAAGAGATCAATGACCAGTTCTGATACTTGTCGAGAGCTGAAGAGGATTCAGAAGAGAGAAGAAGAAGAAGAAGAAGAAGAAGAAGAAGAAAGATTGAAGAGTGAGAAGAGAACCACTGGAGGATAAAGTAGGAAAACAGGGAATTACATTCTTTCATTGCATAATCCCCAAATGGCTCTGTCACACCACCAAAAAAGATTCAAGAAGTTCATATGTTTTCGTGCAAGTTGGTCCACGTCCACCAGGTGATAAACTTCTTCCCATTGTTTGGTCTCGCTTTAAAGTTCATGTTGCTGTTGCAACTTGATGCAGAGCCTATACCCTATTTTATGATATAAGTTTCATTAGGTACACTGTGTGGCTTATATATGCTATAAATAAGAAGCATGCCGTTAGGTACATTGTCACGTCCTGGTCTTGAACTTGAACCCCAAAAAATGACAATTTAGCTATCTATATTCGCAGTGAGAAATGATTCTGAGTTCGCCGATGATAGTCAATTTTCTTGCTACCCACACATCTCAGTTTCATGCAGTGCTTGCTAGATGCGCAGAAGATGAGGAAAGATAAAGAAGAAAGAATGGAATCGTCTCTGGGTTCTAAGCATACTCAGAGATGAACTTTCCTTAATATTGTAGCTGGCATGAACAGCTCTGAGATTGAGATCGGTAGGGGTAAACGTTCGATTTTCGCTTGTAGGTCGAAGATGGCGGAGGAAGATATGGAGGCGCTTGAAGCGGACAAGAAATACATGTTAAGGAACGGAGCGATTCTGCTGGAGAAGCAAATCGCCTTTAATCATGGGAAAGGAACCAAAAGCGAGACGCTCAAGGTTTTTTCTGCCAAAGAGATCCGACACGCCACAAAAAACTTTGATCCCAGCCTTCCAGTCGGGCGGATCGTCTCCACCGTCTACAGAGGAACTCTCGATGACCATACCGTCGCCATCAAGACTGCTAGAGGGCTGCCTCCCTGTGAAGGAGTCATAGAAAGTTACTTGAATCAGGTAACTGTAAAACAGCTGATCCATCACAAAAATGTGGAGAAACTCCATGGTTGTTGCTGGCTAATTTTGATCTCTTTTACCATCTGCACGTCAAGGAAAAGGCCCAACCTCGCCTTTCTAATATCCTGTGGTGCGACGTGTTAAGGATTGCTATGGAGATCTCTTTTGCACTATCATACATGCATTATGCCCTCCCGCAGCCCATAGTTCATATGGATGTTGGGTCGCCTGGTGTATACTTGGACAAATCCTTTACTTCAAAGCTGTCAGATTTTGGATTCTCGCTCTCTCTCACACCTGAAGAAGATTTTATAAGCCACTCAGTGCTGGGAGCCCGGGGATACACTGATCCTGATTACCAAATGACACTGGGTCACGAAAAAATGTGACGTCTACAGTTTCGGTGTCTTGCTAGTTGAGATACTGACAGGTAAGGATCCGGTAGAGATGTTCAATAGCAACATTAGTTTGGCCGATTGCTTTGTCTCGTCCATTGAAGAAAACAACAAAATGGAGATCATTCACCCTGGAGTGATTGCAGAAGCTAGCGGAGTTGAAATCGAGTCAGTTGCTGCTATAGCACTGAAATGCCTGCATGGTAAGGGAGATGAGCGGCCAAGTATGAGGGAGTTTGCAACAGAGCTGAGGAGGATAAGTTAAATGATGTACCTTAAATCTGATCGGTAAGTTTTGTCCATGTGATGGGAATACTTGCTCTTGAAGTATTCTGGTAAGAAACTGACCTCTTACTGTATCAAAGGCGACTGAGGAATGCTGCTATCTTTGGTAGATTGATATTTCCATTACTGCATCATGGCCTTCTGTCGGACCATGCTCATCAGGATCTAACATACACAAGCAAAATTCCTATGACTCCCGTGTATAGAGGCGATTCGTGTATGTATATCATATTTGTCTTACTTGTACTATCGATTGCAAGAACATGGTAGCACTGAGATGAAGAGCAGAGACAAGTTCGAGTATTCGGAGATGTTGGAAGCGTAAATCTTTTGTACACCTTCGAGGGGCTATTCAGAGGGAATGATGAAATTAATGCATGCTGAACTGTATGAAAATTCATAGCCGTGGAGGATTACCAGCCTATTCCGGCTCGAGCTGGGTTAAGTTGTGCAATAGCCCGAAGCATAGGGGAAAAAAAGAAGACTATTTGGGCTTATTCGGGCCTCGTCTCAATGGGCCCGTGAGGGAGCCCATCTTTTAAAAGCGAACCCACCTCCACTTCTCCTCCATTCGCCGACCGGCGAGTAGTGGGAAAGTAGAGGGGAAGAGCCTACCTCAGCACACCAGCATCATATTTTTCAATGCCACACACATTTCACATGCAGAAGAGAAAGGAAGGAAAGCTCCCTTAAGTTTCCAATCACCTCCCCCTAATCTAAACTTCACTGATTTTCTCGGTCATTGTGTTTATAAAGGCCAAAGCTTGCATGATTACCGATCTGCAGCTTCAACACCCATTATTCTTGTGCACTCCGAATTCTAAAGCTGATCTTTTTCGTCGGTTTATGACTGAAATTGAGATTTCCCATCTCCACCGCTGCAAGTTTTCCTGGCCCAGAAGCTAAAATTCCCCCGTGAGGATGATTGTAGGATCGGGCTGTTCAATCCTACGCCCGCTGGCCGCATCCGGGGGTTCCTCTCAGTCTGCTAGATTCTCAAATTTCAGCTCGAAGTCCACAAATTTTGGTTCTTATAATCGGAAGATGGGAGCCAGAAAGGCTGTCTGCGCCTGCACAGCTCCTCCTGCTAATATTCAGAGTGATGGGTCATCTGGAACCAAATCCAATGTAAAACATTCAGTTATTATCCTTGAATTCCTTTACTTGAACAGCTAGATAGTTTGTTTTAACAATTTGTTTTGGAATCTTTGGTATCTATTGGGCTCTGTCTGTGGTTGCTGAGATCTACAAGCAGTATGTCGCCGTTGGTTTTCATTGGTCTTATCAGTGTAACTGAGCTCTTTCTTTCTTTCTTTCTTTCTTTCTTTTTGGATTGGTAAATTTCAGTTGCCTTCTCGGTTGAGCCTGGAATTCAGCTGCAAGGAAAACTGAGAGTGTAACTGAGCTTTCAGAAACCTTAATGTTATATCAGCTTCAGATAGTCTTTCCTCGGTGGTTTTTTGTCCTACTTTTAGCCTAGTTTATTTGACCATGAGGAAATCAGTTTAAGGAGCTTAAAACTAAGTTGTCCAAAAGCACAGTGCATTTCCATGAGGAATGGTTCCATTGGTGCATTTCTTAAAGTGGGACTTATGTCAATGAATTCTGTTCTTAGGATCCTTCAAAAGCTGTGAACTTTGGCATGCTTTGTGAGCCCAAGGATGATTCTAATGTACTCATCGAATGCAGAGACGTGTACAAGTCATTTGGTGACAAACATATATTGAGAGGTGTGAGCTTCAAGGTGATTATTTGTAATTATTTTTCTTGTTTCAATCAATATGGTGATCCCTTCACATATTATATCATTATATCTCTGTCAACTTATGTTCAATTTTGATGGGGATCATTTTGAGCATACTGCCGGATCAGATGCATTTCCATACTAGCAGTTAAGATGCAGTTTCCCAATCCTAAAGCAGCTTTCCATAATTGACGATTCTTATTTTGAGGACATGCTAGGAGAAAATGCCTTATTTTACAGCCCTTTGCAATTTTCTGTAGATTAGACATGGGGAAGCTGTGGGAATTATTGGCCCTTCTGGCACTGGGAAATCTACTATTCTTAAGATAATGGCTGGACTTCTTGCTCCCGACAAGGTAGCACAGTGATTCAATCAGAATTGCTATTGCTTTAATCTGGTGAGATTCAGTTTTTAAATTGGCTGATTTTCTGAAATCAGGGAGAGGTTTTCATTCGTGGTAGGAAGAGGGACGGCTTGATAAGTGATGAGGAAATTTCTGGTCTTCGGATTGGTTTGGTTGGTATTTCACTACTTGGAAGGTTGGTTTTGTTATCTTGGATGCTTGTATGCTGAGTTATGATCTTCACGACCTTTTTCAGGTGTTTCAAAGTGCAGCTCTTTTTGATTCCCTGACAGTCTGTGAAAATGTTGGTTTTCTTTTGTAAGTTCCTACTTCAAAGGTATAGTTTTACTCTTATTCTAACATCAATGGCAACTTATACTCTATATGTTTTTGGTTGCATAGGTATGAAAATTCTAATATGTCTGATGAACAAATTTCTGAGCTAGTCGCTGAAACGTTGGCTGCAGTAGGACTGAAGGTGCATAAACTGCCAATGCTATTATTTGTTCATCTCATACTTCACCCAAGTAGACATAGTCTTTGAAATGTAAGGTCTTTTACCACAGTGTGATAGGGGAACAAGTTTTCCTGATGATATTACAATTGTAAGGCTTAAATTGATATCTGGGCATATCCTCTATGGTAAATTTCTGAAGAATCACGGTTTTTTTTTTCTTATGGTCTGCTTGTTAATTCTCATATTCACAAGCAAAACTTATAGTGTAGTCAATGTGTAAAAAACTGAAAGAAAGAAAGTTTTGCCTCTGTAGTCATTTTCTATCATCAGGAAGAGATCTAAGTTAGCAGTTCTTTTCAGGGAGTTGAGGACCGCCTACCCTCAGAATTGTCAGGGGGCATGAAGAAACGTGTTGCTTTAGCTCGTTCTATAATATTTGACACAACAAAGGATTCAATTGAACCAGAGGTATTATTTGCAGTTCCTAATTAATTTTGACTCCTTAATATGCTTTCTGATTAATGGATGCAACAAGAATTAATACATAGTTTCATGTTACTAAAGACCTTAATCATTGAACTTCTCCAAGGCAAATGGATATCTATTATTAGATGATTCTTGGACTTCTTTTGAAGCAAAAATGGAGAATTGTAGTGCTTATTTGAGTGTTTTGGAGGCTACAAAAATGAGGCTGGCAACCCCCATCAGTTTATCATTTTTCAGAGACATTTTCATCTCTTCTTAGCAATATTTCTAGCAAATTGGGTGAGAAGATGCAATTAATGTCACATGTTTCTAACAGTTAAAATCTTGAAGGTACTCCTGTATGATGAACCAACTGCTGGGCTTGACCCAATTGCATCTACAGTGGTCGAAGACTTAATCCGCTCTGTCCATATGAGTGGGGATGAGGATGCATCTAGGAAGCCCGGGAAGATCACATCATACGTGGTTGTGACGCACCAACATAGTACCATTCGTAGAGCCGTGGACAGGTTTGCTTCCGCAGAGTTGTCCTCTAGTTGTCTACAATCCTCATTGGCATATTGAAGTCAGTTGCTTAACGTGACATATGTGTAGGTTGTTGTTTCTTCATGAGGGGAAGGTTGTATGGCAAGGAATGACCCACGAATTTACTACATCCACTAATCCTATTGTCCAGCAGGTAATCTTTTTTGCATTGAATGACTTTGAAGTTTCCTGGTTAACCAGATATATATAATTTGCAATATGAGGAAATGGTTAGGAAGATGGTTTCTTTACATTGCCACTCAAGAGTACCATGAGCGGTGAATAAAGTGAGATAGCAATGGTTAAGATAAAATCTGGAGTTAGTTTTATAGAAGTAAATCTTTCTGCAAGGCTGCCTGTAGAAATTTTTCTACAAGGGTACAGTTGTTTCAGGGTTCCCCATCAATACATCTAGCTGATTATCATGAATTGGTTCTTGAAATTGAATACCGTTACATGCAGAGTGCTGTCTTCATTTTATTCTTGGGCACATTTGATGACTTTGATGGTGTGTGTATTCCTTTTGCAGTTTGCTTCTGGGAGCTTGGATGGTCCTATAAAATACTAATAGGAAATATGCTGCAGCATTTTACTGAAGAAAGCACCATCGATATGATTTGTCTGTCATGTAAAGTTATCAGATTGAGATGCATTCGCGGAGACATCCATCAGTGGGAATCAGCCCAACTCCACTAGAAGTTTTTTGGCAATTGGAGAGGCTTAAGCATGATCTATGCCGCATTCTGTGAGAAACACTTTGATTTGCAGCATACTAGTCCTTATAGCGATAGGCGGAAAATTATTGGAGATTATAGCGATATCTTCAGTTTTAGGGAGAGCTCAGAATGGATTATTCATACTCAAGCTAATACATTGTTCAAATGATGAATCTATTGGTGAAATATGATTCTAAGGATCACTCCCTCTTTTTTACCTCATTGTTTAAATGACAGATTCTTCTTGTTGTCCACACTTAAAGAGGTAATTCTAGGCTAGTAAGTCATAAGAAGGGAAATGGCTGGTACTGATACGTAGACTCAGCATTAGCCTTGTGTTATAAGTAAGGTGGGGAAGTTACATCGCACGGTCTGTGCTCTTATACACTGAATTGGAATTCAGTCTCATGAGTGGATCTTCTTGCTCGAGCTGGTCACATGATAGACATGGACAGCTGAGTAAGTGGTTGTAAGAAGCTACAGTGTACACTCCAGGCACTAAGATCATAGTATTGCTATTTAAACTTATGTTTGTGAAAACCCAATCGTAGTGGTTGTGATTGGCGCAAAGTGATTAATTACATTATTCTTGAACTTCAAGAGCACGTTGCATGTAATGACATCATCGTACAAAGGTCTACTTTTGCTCAAGTTTGTTGCTGTCGAAAGACCAGTTGGCACGATGAAGTTTCACTGTACTTGTTTGGTTGCACCAATTGGTTTAATCATCCATGTTCTATAGACAAAGAATTCAGCAGGAAACTTCAATATACCACAGTCTTAACGCAATTTGACACGGCCTTTCAGATGAGCGGGCAAGCTTTTTCCGGCCCAACGGAAGCCTTCGTCCAGATATTACTGAATATTGCTCGTGGGATGTTCTTTACTTGTTACCGTCTCCATGAGCTGCTAGAGTCCGTGGCCTGTGCGCCTTCCCTTGTAGCCTGCGGCTCCAACACAAGGGAACACACACGTATAACAATTCCAATCAGTTCACCTCACATAAAAGTAGACCAGCATAACAGCCACGGCACTAACCGAAAGTGTCTTACCCGCATCAAGCTCGCTTCCGGAAGTAAACATATGCTCTGATCATTCAGTGGCATCTCAATCCCCTACAACTAATACACCTATGTACCTGCTGGAGGAGAACTGTTACAGGACACAGCCACAACCTTCTAATTTGGACTACATGCTGCTCCGAGGTTTCTTTTTTTGATAATGAGGAATTTATTCTCCTGTCCCATGAACTGCTTTTCTGAGATTTCATTTATACAAAAGAGTAATGCTCCTCGAACACAAGTACAAAAGTTGCATTCAGAATTACCACGCATCATGCTCTTGTGCTCTGATGATGATTGATCTTACTCTTCTGCCTCTTCTCTGAATTAGTAAACATGTAGATAGCACCAAGTATTGAGAGACAGGTACAGGAAAGAAAAACGATGCTCGTTAACATAACATATTAGCATAGTGAGATTTCCCCAAATAAGACAAACTTGCACTAATACAACGCAACAATGACTAAAGACTCAGGGTTAATCTGCCAATCGAATCATCTCTCAGACAGAATCATTCCACATTGACCCTGTACAAAAGAATTTACAGACAACACCGTCTACCCTCAGAAGGGTACCAAGAAAGAAGGGCTTCTTTTATTGGGGAAGGGATGTTTTCATTCCTCTGATTCAATATCATCTTCACCGGAGGGCATCTGCCTTGTCTCAGATAGTGAGAGTCGTCTTGCCTTTCCAACTAGTCCCTCAGATGATAGTGTTGGAAAACGCCGAGCAGCGGGGTCAGCTAAAGATGATGCAGATAGATCGTATGTGAAGATACCCATTGGATGGTCAAATTTGCAACTTGGACCAAACTTGCATATACCATAACGTGAATAGAAGCTGCACAAAGGCTCTCCCTGTAGGAGGTAGATCAACAGCTCCATGAGGTTTTTGAACTACAATATCTATCTTTGAATCATAACGAAGGAAGTATCTATTTTCTAGAGCAAATATATCAAGTTTAAAAATATATAACGCACTAGAAGTATCAGATATGGAATGTCAATGACATCTTAGGATGTAGATTATATAGCTTCAACCTAAAACATGGCTTTGTGGAGTCCAATAATCAGACAAATCAGAGGCAGACCAAGTGGGAAAAATGTCAATTTTGCAGGACCGAATGGAAGCCAAAATGCAATAAGTGACTGGATTGCAATTTCCATGAGTAAAAGGAGGGATGTAGAAAGCGAGAAAAGTAGACAGAGAAAAGCACTCGTTTGAATCAAACTCACCGGGCGTAATGGAAGGCCTATGGGGCTCAATGCACAGTCCGGAGGAGGGATTGATCTCTCTCTGGGATGATGAAACTTACAAACTGCACCAAACTTACAGTCTCCTGTCTTCATGTAGAACTGGCATTCAGGCTGCCCAGGTCTCTCTGGAAATATATTTTCCCTCTGCATCGTATAGGTTCCAACCGACAGTGAGCTGGAATAAGCTGCAGAGAATGCAACCTGAGATCCCGCATTTATAGAATCACTCTGGCGTGTAGTCCCATAAAGCTCACTGTTTCCCACTGTTTGCAGCAGGTTCTCTGAAGATGAAGCGGATGCTAGTTGACTCTGGAGAACAAACAAATTGTATGCATGTACTGTTACGATATCTACTTGTGCAACATATCACATGTGAAGCACTTGCACCTATTGACTAAGGTCCATTTTTTATTGGGTGAAAGTTGTAATTCATCAATCAAGACGAAAGAAAACATTTATATTCACCGAAGAGAACATGATCCATTATGATGAAAATCAGAACAGGCTTTCCTAAGATTCACCCTCTGAATTTACAAACTCATAATCAACATCCTGATTTATCAACAAACTTACCTATTCTGTTTACCGCCCCCCCCCCAAAAAAAAAGAAAAAAAACTATTTTGTTTCATCATATACACCTATAGAGGCCAAAGCATCAATGACATTAGAATATCCAACATGTTAAAGACAGAGAACATAGAAAAATAAAGGAAAACTGCTGCCTGGATCAAGATATCTAAACAAAAGCATTAGATAGATGCTTCCTATTGCCTCTATAGTCCCTATAAACTAGGGGTAAATCGTGGAATCTAATGGAGGATATGATGTGGAATCAGATGCAGAGGAAGCCTACTGTGTATGTATTCCAGGCAGGAACTGATACCATGCCCTGAGGAAGAATAATGGGGGCATAACTTGATGGACCTTGCCAACGAGGACTTGGGATGAAAGATGCTCTTGACCATCCTGCAACTCCCCCACCATATGATTGCTGACCCAAAGTAGTTGGATTTTGAACAGAGGCATAAACTGAACCACGTAATGGTACCATCATATTAGAAGGCTGAGGATGGTGGAATTTGCAAGTGCTTCCGAACTTGCATTGTCCAGTTCTAAGATAGTAAGCACACTCAACTTCATTCTGCAAGATAAAGACAACCGAGCATAATTGGACAACCTACAAAAGCATTAAAAAGGTCCAACCTGTGAATAGAACATCAGCAATGTAGTTGACAAGGGCACCGGACATGACGCATAATAGAACTATTAACTATAAGATGCTTCTGAATTTCATATCTGCCAGAATAGCAACCATTTCAACATGATGTTGACCACCTATCAAAACCTTAGTCTTAAATTTACAGAGACTCTTATTTCTCGTCCTGATTTTCATAAATTTCACCTAAAAAATTCAGATAATATTAATAAACCCAGCAGATTACACATTGCAGAGCACAGACTCAAAGCAAGAAGAAAGAGTTGGTTTTCCTCGAAGAAGAATCAACCACAGAGATGGAGGAAAATTTTAACCGCAAATATTTTGACGTAGAGAAAATAACCAGACCGGACGAAGAGGATAGCCCAGAATATTCAATGAAACTCTTCCTGCAATCCCTGCCTTATCTTTAGGATGGTGAAATTTGCAAGTGGCCCCAAACTTGCATGTCGCAGTCTTCAGGTAATGCTGGCAACAACAAACATATTTTTGTTAGATTTTCAGGATTCATGCTGACTTTGTGAGATATATTACACAAGAAAATTGCAGCTTTCCTGGCATTCCGGTTGCCCTGGTCTTTCAGGGTACTCTCCCTTCATTCTTGCATTGGCTATAGCCTGAACAAGCACAAATACAAATTCAGATTGATTCAAAATGGGGGAGCATATCTAGTCATGAATTATCATCATCTCTCAGCCTTTTATAGAAGTTGAATGGTAGTCTTCCAAGTAAATACTTTATATATATATATATATATATGACTAGAACTATAGTTATTCCACTCTATAGGTTAACCTTTTAAACCATCTTTCATTAAAGGATGACTATCTTAGTTTAGAATAATTCACTCCACAATCAAATTGGTATGTCGGATACCCTAGCACATTTGACACTGATACAATGCATAAACAAATGAATAGATTAATGGCATGAGAATTGGCCTAAATTTGCATAGAGAGGTTGCATTACCAACTTCCTGTTAGCAGGGTGATTAAATCGACAGGTAGCTCCAAACCTGCAAAGGCCAGTTCTAATGTAATAAGAACAATCAGGCTCTCCAGGACGTTCAGGATAGGGCCCTGGTTCCGTAGCCTCAGGCGATCTCACATTCATATGCCACATTGCATCTGGGATAATAATGAATGAATTTCAGTACTTCTATTAGCTAAATGACTTTCAAAGCATATTGCATGGCTAAATTTCATGGATGAAGGATGGTCCTACTCATTCATTATATACAAGGCTAGACTGGCCATTTCGATGCTCAGATTAAAGGACATAAGACTGCCTTTAAGTAATTGGATCTCCTTAGTGAAAAGTTCTTCAAAGGGGTTCAGAACTCTTCATTCTGTCTTTCTATACGTATGGGCCATGGCAGATTTTAAAAACAGCACACTACAATTTTATGCTCCACAGGTCACTTAAGTTATGAACAGAATGCGAGTATAACGCCAAATTTAGTGTCAAAGCTGACTTTTTCAAATCAGAAGTACTTGTACTTAAATGGGTAATAGATGAGGTGACTTAACTGGAACAGAACCTCTTGAGATTCCAATCAGAAGTCCGTAGAAAAGATCAAAGAAAATAGCCAAATTCATAAAAGACCATCCTGGATTCACACTAATACATCTGATCAACTAATCTTCTCAAACACGTGATAATCAATTGCCTTCATCCACTGTATAAAAGAGAAAACTATCCATGCTAGTGGACGCTTATTAAGCAAGTAAGCATGTCAGCTTCTCATAAGTCTGTATTACTAACGGAAGAGTTTGAGAACGGATTCTGAAGGACCAGAAAGCAAGAACATTTTAGTGATCCCCAACCTATGATGCATGTAACACTACAAGCCGTAGAGGTGCAAAAGCAGAAAGCATCAGGACAGGGTAAAAGAGTAACCATGGCAATAGTACTATGACCCGCAAACTAGAAAAATGTTCAGAAACAATGAGAAGCACCAGAAAGGAAAGAACTTCCATCTTCTTCAGTATCTTCTCTATGTGACTGTACAAGAAGCAGAAAAGAGGATGATCGTGAATGATTAAGTCGATTGCCACCATTGACCATTTCTGTAGAGAGAGACAGAGAGGGGGGTGGCAAAAAGGACAATTCCGGACAAAGAAACCCGAAGCTACAGATGAATCGCATTAGTTTATTGGAGCCATATCGCTTGGAAGCACAGAGATGAGACAAATCACATTTAGTGAACAACGGGAAACGATTAACACAAGACAAAAGTTCACAGACACAGAGCCGACGAAGGGACCTGCGGTGAAGGAGGGAGACAGAGGGGGTCCCTCGGTCACGGCCACTCCTCCATACATCGGAATTACAGCGTCAAAGGCCATCCCGGGGCAAGCTCCATCAGCATCATCGGAGCTGCGACCTCAACGGAGCTGGGTGGAAGTTCCCATTCCGTTGTCCACCAACCGTCACCGCTGGGAGCCGATCCTCCCTACCTCCCCCACTCTCTCTCTGGGACGATCGCAACGGAGAGGAGAGACGAAAGGTAATGGTGATTTGGCGATTGGCGATTCTATAGAGAGAGAGCGAGCGAGCGCGCGCGCGTTTTCTTCCCTGCGCAGAGGCAATCGGGACTCGGCAGGGAGGAATAGAAACCAACCATCCAAGAACGAGACACAGACGAGAAAGTGTTCAATGTCCTGTCTCTGTTAATAATCTTTAAAATAAATAAATAAATAAATAAAATTACTCTAATTAGCAATAATCATAATTAATTACTCATTTTTATAAATCAAAATCATATTTTTCACGTCGGGATCCACTCAAAAAAACTCCCCGGAGAAAGCTTCCACTTATGGTTTTTCCCACTACCAGTCACGGTTGTGCTTGATTAGACGACTTCCACGCGCCTCGTGTACCTATAACGTTATACACGCCGCAGCTACCTGACACGACAGGCATTGGCCCTCACCAGAGCAACGTAATTGGTGGCGTAGCTTTTCTGAGAGTTGACGTCTATATTTTTTTGCCCGACGGATTGACACGTGTCATCTGAAAGAGCGGTTTGGTCGGCCAATCCGAAGTTGCGCGTGGGTTGAATTCTGAAAAACCGCTCCGCCGAGCCCTTCTTTTTTTTTTACTGTCTCGGGGTGCGTGGGCTGACCGTGGGGGTGCGGGGGCGCCGTAGGGTTGGTTCAATTATTATTTGTATGTGATTATCCTAATGGATTTGGGCGTTTTGAGAATTGGAAATTAAGGTGGGAAGAAAAGTCAACGACACGTGCTTGCAAACTTCCAATTTCCGTTTCGTCTTTGACCCAAGAAAAAAAATTTTCCATTTCGCCAAATTTATGCTTGCGGGGGAGAGTTTTTTTTCCATATGAAATTGAAAATTTTTTTTCATATGAACTTTTGGGTTTTATAAATTATACAATATTATTGTAAATTTTAGGAAAAATGACATAATGTTAATTTTTAAAAATTAATTATTCATTTTAAAAATAATTATATATAACCATGATTATAGCAATTTTATATATTTTACTAATAACATAATAATTTTTTTATAAGATTGTGGAGAATTTTTATTGTAATATTAATACTTTATTATCATTATCAATGCCTTGGATCATTACATAATAATTTTAACGTCACTCGATTACAAGTAAAATCTAACTTGATTATTGGGTAGTATCTTAGTTTACACTGTGATGTGATGTGTCAATAAGAAAGTCATGTATTATCTCATGTCAAATTTTATAATTTACTCATCGAATTGAGTATATGGTAAAAATTGTAAAATTATTTTTTTTAATGAATGTATGCTATCGATATAAGTTATTGGATTAGATTGTTAAAATTCTTATTTATAACCTATAAAGAACCTATAAAGAATACATTAGCTCATATTTAACGTGTAATATATTAAAGTGTGGATTGAGTGCGTAAAATTCTTTTAATTATAAATTTAACTAATAAAAAATAATAATTAAATAATAAAATTACTTTGAAATTATAACTATAATTTAAAATTTATAAATAATTACATATTTTATTTTTAATATAAAAAATTAATTAGTTAAAGCATCTATATTAAATTACCAATTTTATCAAATTTACATCCACAAAACATTATATTTACTTATTTAACCCGATAAAATTAACATCTCTAATTGAAAATGGACACGTGCCTTACAAAGTCAGCAAAGACAGGAACAAGCAGACCCCTCTATATCCCAGATCACAGAATCGGACTCTCCCCCCCGCAGCTTTCAACGCACACGATGGGTTTGATCTCGATGTCAAACCCTCGGGCCCGGATCTTCTCCGTTTGCCTTCTTCTCCTGCTCGTCGCGGCGGCGGACTTTGCTGCTGTCCTCGCGGAGGTATCTATACCGTTTCTCACTGCTCTCGATTGTGGGTGCAGGTGTGTGCGACGCTAAGTTGTTGATTGTGAATTCGATCGGCTGTGGTAGGAGTCCGTGGTTGGGATCGACAAGGAAGAGGAACGAGATTCGCTGGCTATAGATCTGGGTCGCCGCAGCAAAGTGAGAAGTTCTTCTCTTTGACTGCACCTGTGCTTTCTTCCTCAGGGATTGTGTGGTTCAGGACTCTTAGATCTAGAGAACTTCGGTACTGACTACTGAGAGATTTTCATGTGGGCGCAGATTGTTCTCAGCAATCTCGGAAATGGTGCTGCTGGAGATGGCAGCTCCATTAATATTAATCTCGCTTTGCACTCTGCTGGTCTCGGGGTTTTTGATGCATTCTTTACCAGCTTCTGTATGATCCTTGTCAGCGAGGTTGGTATGCTCTTATTATTTGCAGATTCTTCTTTGAGAGCATCTTTATTTTTGCTTTTACCTTCTTTTTTGTGCGCATCTCATGCATGATTGAACGACTGGACTCTCCTCTGTGGACAATGCCGTATCTCAGCTCTCAGAAAATATTCCAATGATCTGTGCTGTTAAGTTTTATCTGCGGAAATTCTAATGTTTTATGTATGATAATGTTTTGGTTGCATTAGCACAAACAAGTGAAGCTTCCTTGATCGTGAAGGTGTCATCTGGACAATAAAATTCTTTTTTGGTGATTGTTTTGCCATGACCTATAATCAAGATTTAACCATGCAATTGTTAATGCTGCTAGATTGGAGATGAGACCTTTATTATCGCAGCACTTATGGCAATGCGCCATCCGAAGTCTATCGTTTTATCGGGCGCCCTCTCTGCATTGATTGTAATGACAGTAAGTAACCAGTGCGTTTGCTCAACAGTGGGAATAAAATATTTCTTTTTAATCTCCCTCTTTTATTTCTATAATTCGGTTTCCATGGCATTCTCTGTGTTCTGATGAGTGAATTGTACTGGCATCTGCATGGCATATAAAATGGATATCTCCAGTTAAAAGTTGTTGTACATGTCATATAGGTGCTTTCCACTGGACTAGGAAGGATCGTTCCAAATTTGATATCAAGGAAGCATACCAACAGTGCAGCCACAGGTATTTTTCTGTTTTTCTGTGACTTAATTTTATTTCATGTTCAGCTCATGAGTTACACTTTAATTTTGTCTGGGTACTGTGGCACTTCTCTGGGATATATTTCTGCCCTTCCCTGAAATTGTTTATGCAAGAAAATTATCACTCTTCATCCTAACCTTTAAAGTTGCAGCGAATGGAAAAATGTTCTGGGGGATTTGTATTGATAAAAATTGTTTATGATTATGTTTCTCATTTAAAAATTTGTCATGTATCATGAGCTCATTCTTTCATAATTTACCTTTGTTTCTGTTTTAGTTCTCTATGCCTTTTTTGGCCTGCGGTTGCTTTACATTGCCTGGAGATCGGATTCAAAGTCATCCCAGAAAAAAGAGATGGAGGAAGTATGTATTCTTGTTACCCGAATTTTACTGTGGCCACTATGCAATGACAGATTAGATAACTCATACAAACAGGGCAATTGAAATGAATCTGTTAGAGTTTGTTCCTTCAATTGTTGACTAGAAAAAATTGGTTTCAATGATTTGGCCTGGTAACTGCACCAAACTTTAGATGTGTAAGTGATCAGATGGAGACAAAGTTTGTCTATAGATATGCTAATACATCTGTATCCATCTGTTAAATAGATATATTGTCAACCTTGAAGCTACAGTCTGATTCCTTTCTGTGACACCTGGATTATGTGAAGAGAAAGCCAATTTTTTACTCAGGAAGATAGAAATTTTTATGTAGCCTAGGCTCATGAATTTACTAAGTTTTACTGTCTCATAATGACAGGTTGAAGAAAAGCTTGAGTCAGGCCAAGGGAAAACAACCATCCGTCGCTATTTTTCAAGATTTTGTACACCTATCTTTCTAGAGGTAAATATTGGGTATGTACTTTGATTGAAATATTGATTCCATAATTTGTCATTTTATTAGGTTCGAGGCTTTTGCTTCTTTGATATTCTGCTAACTCTATTTTTCATCATATGTACACCTGAATGATTTTACAATTAAGTCATCACTCTGGCTTTATGTGTAATTTTTTTAACGTGTACAGCTAATTTATCCAACTACTTATTTGCAGTCGTTTATCTTAACCTTTCTTGCTGAGTGGGGGGATCGTAGCCAGATAGCTACTATTGCTGTAAGTTCTCTTATTTGCATGCCTATATATGTGAATGAAAAGCAATCTCTTTATTTCTTAATTATCTGGAAGTTCCAACTTCCTTCTATGCAATTTTGTGTACAGATCAGCTTAGTACACAACAATGCATTTCTTTTCCAAGAGTGAGCTTGGGTGTGTAAAACTGGATCAGTCTTGTTTCTCCATTCTTCATGAGGGCCCCATGCTTCTGTTGACATGAGCGAGGCTGCAGAAGAGAAATAAGGACAGGAAATGAGTCGTGATTTATGCTATTCACTGGGTCATTTTCATTCTGCAGCTAGCAACTCACAAGAATGCCATAGGAGTTGCTGTCGGGGCAACAATAGGGCATACACTATGCACATCGCTGGCAGTGGTGGGAGGAAGCTTGTTGGCATCAAAAATCTCTCAGCGGACAGTTGCTACCATCGGGGGCCTCCTGTTTCTGGGTTTCTCCTTGTCTTCCTACTTCTATCCTCCACTATAAGTGTGATTTTGTAGGCTAACATGATTATTTATTTACGGGTATTGAAGTCCTTAATTTCTTCTGTCTTATCTAAAGCCGTTTCTACTGACACCAATCTCTTAAAGAAATTTTTTCGCAAAATCGTAGCACAAAATGGCATATCTTAATTGGTGCTCTCCTGCTGTTGACTCTCTTATATGTTCCTTACATCGGATGTCCCCCTGAGATTGAGCTGGTGAGGCATGTCATTCCAAGAGCATATGTTCTTTTACCGTCAAAAGTCAGGCAGAAACATAAGCTACAAGTTAGAAATGTGCCAATTTTCCGAGAAATCTGTAGCTCCAGTATCACATTTTTCGGCAGAGGCAATACATCAGATTCATGACTGAAGGGTCGGCACACACGAAAATCACAGCAGAGATTCTATATCCACCCTCAGAGCAAGGACTAACGACAACTTGCCGAGAGGCTAGTGTGCATTCGGACCTTCCAGTAATGCCCACTGATGCGTCTTCCAGATCAAGCAATACCCAATCTGTGCTTCGACGTCAGCGAGAGCCGTGAATCTCCGAGTGCACATTAATGACATGGGCTGTGGTGCGCCACTCCTCTTCTTGGTAAAGCCTAGAAAAAGCTAAGGCACAAGAAAGAGAGGAAGGCGAGGTGGGGGCGTGGGTGGGGGCATATTAACCATAGATGCTGGACATTCTTAAATACCATCAAATCAGTTGGGAAACAGACCTGTGATTTGTTGTCTTTGACTTTTCCATCTGTGCAAGGCCACCAAAGAAAAGCCATTCTCCTCATATATCTTGCAGGGTATCAAGTCGAATGCAGAAAACAAGCACAAACCCGATTCTCGGTAAACCTCTGCATTCGGGTCAGTTGTGCAGTCAACAGAGACCGAACCCGAGTATCAAGTTCTAGTCACCAACTTCTCTGGTCGATCTTTGGGAGTTGATACTCTCAGCAGCAGCCTGACTCCCTCGATTTGGATCCTCGGGCAGTTAACCTATCTTTGCCGAAGTTCAATATAACATCGAGGCAGTCTATGACCGAGGCATTTGGGCTAAGAAGAGAAACCTCTTCGCTTTGGAAGTGACCTCGCCCTTGTGCATCCGCAATTGAAGCCATAACTCTAGCCAGTGTCATCTGCCCTCGACTTTAGCTTACAAGAACCTTTCTGGCCCATTCGGCTCGAGTCAGCAGTGTCTACCGTCAGCTATCGTAGTTTTCGTCGATATGATCGTTTCACACTCTCGGTGCCGAAGCGTCCGGCGCCCTGATTGTCACCGAAAAAGATCCATCTCCTATGTTCACAAAGAGCGCCGTTTGAATTTTCGGAGTTGTTCCTTGATCGTAAGTTGGATGCGTTGAAGAGGAATGTTGACCTTCTTGTCTCTGGACTCGTCTCTGACCAATCCACACCCACAAAAATTCAACTTATTTTTTTCGTAAATAACTTTTTTTAGAAAAGGAAAATAAAATGCAAGGTTTTCCCTTGTTTTTTCTGAACCATTGTCATATATTTGTCAAAGCTCTTCTCTTTTTTTTTTTTCTCTATACTCGGGCGCAAAATAGAGAAATGCAGAAAAAGAGAGGTGAGGAGAAATTACGAAAGTAGATCGAGGTGACGAGATTTTATCTTATACGACACGTGACATAGAGACAGGGCGTAATCGTGCAACAACAACAAAAATAAGTTAACAAAAGTTAAAATTTCGTGATTATATAAAAAAAGTTAAATAAATGAATCATAAAAAAAAGATAAATATTACATTAGAAAAAGAAAAGAATAAAGATATACTAAAGTATAATTGTTGTATAAAATATTTTTTTAGATAATATACCATTTAAGAATATAAAATGGGATAATGATATGTTTGTTGATTTAGGGTAAATAATACATATTATTTGTTCATTTATTAATTTATTATGGTAACTTGAAAATGAAAAAGGGGGAAAAAAAAAAAGATCAGTCAATAACCGTAGCCTATGGAAATCCATGGATGGGCTCACATGGGCTGAAGAAAATCCTCGGAAGCGTCTGAGAAGTGGGGACAGAGAGAGAGAGAAGGAATCAAATCAAAATTCAAAGCCGACGACTTGCCTTTCTCTTCTCCTTTTTTTTTTCTTCCGATTAATTATTATTAATTTTTTCTCAAGTTCAAATATCCGGTCCAAAATTCCAACCTCACCTCTTACCTCCTCCTGCACGCCGGCCGCATACGCGCCGTCGGTGGGTCTAGGATTGTTAAAAACCAGAAAAAGGGAAAAACCGAAACAGATCACTGGATCAAATCCCATATTTTAAGATATAACAAATCCGGTTTAAACCTTATTATGAATGAAAATCAAATCGAGGACCTGGTTCGGGACGGTACGAACCGGCTGAACCGTGACATGAGCAACTCTCAGAAGGGTTGCGGGGCCCGTTACAGGAGCGGCAGGCCGTTAAAATACACCCGGGAGCACGCTGGAGGTCCGTGAGCCCAAGTAATGCAATGTCAGTTACAGAATCCCCCGCCTGCATATATATTGGAAAGCCCCACAAAAACCGCCATCTTCAGCTTCCATTGCGTCTCCAGAATCCCCAAAATCCTTCTTCCCCGAATCCGACTTCCCATCTCCTCTTCGGCCCGCTCAATCCGCCGTCGCCATGAGGAGTCCTTGGAATTCAATCCCATTTGCCTGCATTCTTCTTCCTCCTGCAAGCGTCCAATAACACCGTCTGCAAATCCGTTCTTGATTCAGGGGAAGAAGGAAGTAGTTCCTTTTTTTTTTCGGGTGTAGTTTCTGTTTTATTTTTGTGGGGGGTTTGTTTCTGAGGGGGGAGGATGGGTCCGATGCTCGACGAACACCAAGGCGACGGCCTTCTTATCCCGCCCCACAATTTCTCCATGGTTGAAGAAGGCGTGTTCCGCTCTGGCTTCCCTCAGACTTCCAATTTCGCCTTTATTGATACCCTAAACCTTCGATCGATTATGTAAGTATCCATCCCCACATTATTTCCTTGCATTCTTACTCAGTTATTTCTTATGCCTCTTCAAGGAGGGATGCGTCACCCGGTTGGTCAAATGGTGAAAAAAAGGCTTTGAAAATTAGGTCAATTTCGTGAGTTTGTTGCATCTTTCTATTGTGCATCTAAGTCGAGGAATTTCCTGTTGATTGGATTCTGTCTGCTGTTTGACTTATTTAATCTGGAATTAATTTTCTTGTAATAGCAATAACCATATACGTTCTGGACAGTTACGTATGGGGAAGATTACGAAACCAAGATGGCGCGGGAGAATTTCTTGATTATTGGGTTAATTTTATGTCTGCTCATTGATGCAGTTTCTTTCTTTTTTTTAGTAGAATCGATTTTTTTAAAAAACAATTTGGATTAGAAGATTGATATACGTACATGTAATGTTAATTTATCAATTACATTCAAAGGCATCTTTTCTTGAGCAGATACTTGTGCCCTGAGCCTTACCCGGAAGAAAATATGAAGTACCTTCAATCACAGAATATTCAGCTGTTTCAATTTGGAATTGAGGGAAAGACGGTATGATCTTGGATCTTTCTCCTCTCTTACTATTATAATGAACATGTTGGTGGAAGCTGTTTCTTTGGATGCAAATCTGTTTGCCATAACTTGGATGCGTAATACACTTGCTTGCCTTTGAGGATCGGTTACATTCTGTTAGTGATCTGAATAATGTGATTGAATATATTTGATCAGAATTCTTACAGTTGTAGTGACTTGGCACCTGATTGGTTCTGCTTAATCATGCATGGTGATGTATGGATTTTTGGCTATTATTTTTCTTGTGTGTTGATGCCATATGACCCATTGTTGGTTTTTGCAGGAACCTTCTGTATCTATTCCCAAGGACACTATCACAGAGGCTCTGAAAGTCTTGATTGGTATTGCAACTTGACTATCCATAAACTCATCGCTCTCAATGTTCATTTTGCATATTTGTTGTAAGAGGTGTACAAAACCACCTTCTGATCCTTGATCTTCTCATGCTTTTCAGATGTGAGGAATCATCCAGTTCTGATTCACTGCAAACGTGGGAAGGTACAATTGGCACTAATTTTGTATATGATTATACCTTTTCTTTTGCTGATCGTATGTGCTATCATCATAAATAGAAGGTTTTCTTCTGAGATAACTGGTACCATATATCCTCTGATTCGAATATTAATTTAGAGCTGCTTGAGATTTTTAAAATTGGATTGATGGCAGAAATTCTGATCCCTTCCTATTATTTGCTGTTTCTTCTGTCCTCCTCCAACTGCAGCACCGAACAGGATGTCTTGTCGGGTGCTTCAGGAAGTTGCAGAACTGGTGCCTTTCTTCTGTGTTTGAGGAGTACCGGTGCTTTGCTGGGGTGAAGTTGAGGGTTACAGATTTGAGATTTATAGAGTCCTTTGACGTGGCAGCCTTGAGGCATAGCTTGTATAGCATAATATACCAGTATCAAGGCTATGGCTCGAAGAAGAGACGCCTGCTGTACAAAGAGGATGCTTTGCTGAAACCCCCCCGAATAACTTCAAATTAATTCATTGGCTTTATCAGAATCTCTATAGCATCAACCCCCCAGAAATTCATTTTCTTTGCTTTGAAGTTGGTTTTCAACATCAAATACACAGAGCAGCTGTGGTTTTTTTAGCTGCTGCTGCTGTTCACTTCCCCTTTTCGTCTGCAGTGCTCATCATACTCTATATCATTGGATCGGATTTCTTAAGTCATAATTTTCTTCATGTAATAGAGGCAATCGCATTTTAATCTCCTTTAGTAGATTCAATAACTTTTCCTGGTGTAGCCATGTCCATTTCTTTTGATCAGGGCAAGGTTTTGGCAACAGCTTGTGGGTGCTCTAGGGAGTTTCCATATTGACACTGCTGAGCTGTTTCTTGTCGCCTTCACCATAGACGACACAGGTTTGCAGTGGCCAAGGATATTCAGGTGTCTCACTGCCTCAGGATTACGTGCCATGAACCTGAATTAATTGGGACCAGTGGTTATGCGTACACCATGTTTTCGGCCCCAAGGAAACCGCTTCATGCCATAGTAAACCGTATTGTGGACAATATGACTCAAGCTGTCCATATCTAGCCATCTCCGGTTCCTAGAAGGCAGAGGCAGCCCAACCTGACACCAGCGCAAAAATTCACTATTCTAGTCAATCACACGATGTTCGAGATTCTACAGAAGCTTGCACGAAATCGAAGGGAGTCATGGTTGTCCGAAGACGATGGAATACTTGATAGACATGGATCAATGGTCTTACTGAACTGACAAATTCCTAAAGTGAGTCCAAGCTGGAGTCCCAATAAGGCAGCCCAGTGGGCACAATCAAAGGGATCATCATGGATGGGCCAATCAGAATACCGACAGATGACTCTACAGTGAACCCGACAGCACCGGATCTGATCACACATCACCATCTCCTGATCTACGCTTAATCGGTCTTCCGATAAGCCTATATATAATAATGGCGATGGAGCCGTGGAGGCACCTAATTGGAACATCGAAGCGTTTACCTCGCACACTCTGTTCCCAGTCAGTCACCTTCCCTGACTAGGGTTTCTACAGATCAGATATAGATCTCTCTCTTCCCCCTTTTTCCTTAACTTGGGGAGAAACCTTCGCGAAAAGGAATCTCGAGGTCGACGTAGCTTACCAGCTATGACTGGGAAGGCGAAGCCGAAGAAGCATACCGCCAAGGAAATCTTCACCAAGATCGACGCTGCCACCACCAACCGCGGCGGCGGCAAGGCCGGCCTCGCTGATCGCTCCGGCGTCGAGAAGGGGGGCCACGCCAAGTTCGAGTGCCCCCTCTGCAAGACGATGGCTCCCGATGTCAACAACCTCAACAACCTCCACGCCAACTGCACGGTCGATCCCACTAAGCCTCGCCCCGGCGTTAGGGGTAGCTTCAAAAAGTGAATCCAGAGGGTCGGTAACTGTTGGCTCTGTTAAACTCCAATCTTTTTTAGGCGTTGCTTCCCACAACAAAGTGCCGTAACTATTAGATGGTGATGATGAGAAAGTATGCAATGAAAAATGTGTCTGTCGATCTCTTACAGATCCTATCTTTGGTGTATGCTGTGTTTATTACTCGTCTCGGTGAATACTATGCTGTTGAAATATTCGTGATTATGGCTTCTGACTCTGCTGATGATCGGGTGTCCTGTGCTTCCTGTTGTGGTAATATCAAGATTCAATCTTGTCATCTTTATCTTCTCATCTATCAGCCTCCTCCATCGGTCAAGATAATTCTTTTGATGATTCTGCAGTCTGTCCCGTGCTTCTTGTTCCTTTTGTTAGGATCATTTCCAGTGCCAGGTTTGATTTTGTGAAATTTCTGGCTTTTCGCCCTGGGGATTTTGAGAATGTCTAAAGGGACTATGACTTTGAGGGTGTTGTAGTGTCCGAACGGTTTGTGGGAATTTTGATGATGTTTTGAGTGCAGAAATAATTTTTCTTTCTGATTGTCAACTGTAGCAACTACCTCTAATTTGGTAGTTTTTGTTAGAGTTCCTCCCGCGTGCTGTCAGAATTTGATGAGGATCTGGGATGATGCTAACGGCAGAAAAAAGGGGGACTAATTCCTCAAATGTTGTCGAATGCACAAGGTTCAGGCTTGAAGCTGTGTTAGAGAGGACAAAGATCTTGTAGTAAGCAAATGGACTGTTGATCGCTCAGCCATTGAAGACAGAAGCAATGTTAATGGCTGTCTCAATAGGGAAGGTTGAGGAGAAGAGGCAGGAAGAGCTCAAAGACAAGAACTTTTCCCTTCTATTGTCTGATGTGCAATATAAGATAGTGAAGTCTGGGGAAGATGCCTTGACTTCGATTGATACAACTTTCAGTGTCTTCTCCCAACCAGATGAAGCACTAAAAGTTGTTTCCATTCTTTCTTCGGCGAGGAACTGATCCAACACAGGGCCTTTGCTGCAGCAATGTGGCACCAGGATCAGGGAGGGGATCTTGACCTGACACGACTTTTTTTTACACTTTCTTCGTCTTTGTGCAAAATTCTACCTGACGGAAGGCTTCATTTGGGAGGTAACAATCAATTTAGCAGCAGTTGTCGGGGTCAGGAGGCTGGTGAAGATCTGAATGGAGGAGCCAGTACTTGTTAGGTGAAAGGCTCGACTTGGGCTGCACCAATGTTTACATTAGAGGAAGGAGCGTGTTCGTGAGCTTTGAGCCATAAAATTCTTAATTTTATACGTTGGACAGAAGAGTTCTTCCGTGGACCTGCAGATGCAGTCCCATGTGTTTTATGGAATGCCCATTTCGTATAATCAATTTGTGTGTTCCTCTCTTCTGTCGATATGATAGTGTCATGTGCTCTGCTTCGTGCATCGGATAGGCATATCGGCTTTGGAATCATCGACAGGGCAGAAATTCTAAGTTGAACATGGATCAGGAGGGACCTTGTTGAAAGAAATGAACTTCAGGGAGTGTTTCTTCTACATCTGAACTCTACATTAATTAAACAGAAGCATCACGTGATTAACATAACACTTAAGATGGCAGACAGGGATTGGTCTAGTTCAAGTATGCCGATGATTCTTCCATACTAGAGCTGTAGGAGAGCGTTGTAGGCAATCGTAGTGGGCAAAGCAATGAGCATCCCGAAGATCACCCTGGCGAATCAAATCAACGTTTTGTGGTTAATTAGCAAATTGGAAATTACTCATAACTATATCACAAAACTCATGAATGCACGCATCCGCTTGTATGTGCGTGTATATACATACGAGGTACTGATCATATCTGCATGGAGGTCGTATTCCTTGGCGAACACGAAGGGGACCAACCCTAAGGGAAGAGCAGCCTGGAACACACACACACACACACACATTTCATCATTTTAGTTGTTTTCGTCGTTAAGCCCGAAAAATAAGTGGAATTTATGCCTCATCGTCCATTTCACACTGACCTGGACAATAGACACCTGGAGAAGCTGGCCGCGGATGCCGACCATGAGGGAGGTCACGGCCATCACCGCTGGTCCTACCAGGAACTTCACCACCATCGACACCCCCGCTGCCGTCTTCGTACACGCAATGATCCTTGGCTGCAACGCCGTGAACAAACCTGTAACATAATATGTGTCATCGGCTTTGTCCGACGTAAGAATGTTAACCGATGCATGCTGCATTAATTGTCAGTACCGAGACTGAATACGGCCATCCCAAGGCCCGTGTTCGAGAATATAGATATGCTTCCATCGACGATGGGAGGCATTTTCACATGGTACCTGTCATTGGAAGAAGAATGCGGTAAGATTTGACCGCACAGTGAATTTCAAATTGCTTGATGTAGGCCGACCTTTTCTGGAAATTAGGTTATTTGACCTGTTAGAGACGAGGGACCAGATGACGCCCAAGAGACTCGCGTAGGTGTTTGGGTTTCGGATGAGCTTCCTCCATACCATAAGGAGCATGAGCTTCACCATGATGGCCACCGGCGGCGATTCCTGCTTGCTCTGTGGTTGCGACGCTTCTTGTCGTCCTTCTTCTTCATCGATAACTTTCTGGGATCCTCCTCTCGTACCCCCACGGTGATTCGCTCTTTCGTCCCATGTCTCGATCAAGTTGTTTCTTCCGCTCCCTATCTTACCAAAAATTCAACCACTTTGATCAATTGAATTGCCGTGTATCTAGACGAATCTAATGACCGCTGGAACTGAATTTCATGCGTCAGTCAGCATGCAACGCTTGAATTTTGCAGCACCTTTAGAGCCGGATGCTTCCAGATGATGATCGAAATCAGTGGAAACGCCTCCGCTCCTGAAGTCCTTGGAAACGCGGAGTGAACCATTAATCATCGGGTGCCTGGTGAGCGACATGGCGATCTCATGCTTACTGTCCGGTCCCCCAGCTAATCCCTCGCTTTGGCTCCTCAAGAACACGGGAGTCATAGGGATCCTGCCAACCAACTCCCGGCCTGCATAATTGAAGCTCGGGATTGACCTAACTGGAGAAGATTGCACCGAGTAGATCTCTACCCCGCTGAGGTTCGACAAACGAAAAGAATTGTTGTTAAGAGATGAGGAGCTTAACGTCGATCGCCTGACTCGGACTCGGAGCCTGCCATCGCCGTCCCTCTCGGCATCCGTCTCCAAGGGCTCAATGCCACTGAGAGAGACTACGTCAGAGTCGACCTTGATCGAGGCGATCTCGCAGGTTGACCCGGGGAAACGCTCGTTGATGAGGACCTTGGCAGCCCGATACTCAAACAGGAGGAGGAGGACGTTGTACCAGATGATCGTCTGGAAGACGATGATCTGGACCATGAGGTCAGCAGCGTAGTCGCCGTACATGGCCCCGAGGAGGGGGATGCCGATGATGAGGGTGTTGGGAAGAGAGGAGAGGGAGAAGAAGGTGATGGCCCACTCGGGGTTGAGACCCCCTCCGATTCTTGAGGTGGCCTTGGCCGAGACGAGTATCGACCAGACAGCCAGCACGACGAGGACGACCACCTTCTGGAGGGTGTCGGCGGCGATGAACAGGTAGTTGATGGCGTAGAGGTTCGAGGAGGAGATGAACTTGAAGCCGAGGAACGGGACGGCAAACGTCGCCACAAAACGGTTGATGCCGGAGCACTGCACCGGGGTGAACAACCCCCACCACCGGACCGAGCCGTAGGCCAGGAACATGGCCACGTAGAGCGGCACCAGAGCCGAGACCACCTTGTAGAGGTCCTTGCCGCTGATCATGATTCTCAATCGCGATCGCATGCACGGATTGCACTAATTATAGTCTTCTGCAGCAAAGAACATAGACGCGTCTGCGCTGTTCGAGCTCTTTTAAGGCTCTCTCCATACAAGGAAGCATATATAGAAACATCAGCAGTAAATGGCAATTACCCTATTTACATAATTGTGACAAGTGTCCTTATTCATACATGTGGTTCGACTCTACTGCGGTCACCAGACTGTAGCTGCAGAAAAATAGCTCGACCACGCCAGGATGAATTAAAACAAAAAAAAAAATCTGATAAAACTATTTTACAATATTTGACCTTCTTTATTCGCACGATCTAAATAAAAAAAAATATGTGTCAATTTTTCTCTTTTTTTGGGATAAATTTGACCTCGGGACATATATAATCGTGTGCATCTTATTTTTGTGCGCTGGTGCAGGATGTGATTAATTTGACTATCAAGAGAGGAGCCGTGATGATGGCCCCGACAGGTTCCCAATGTTTAAGTTGGGATTTTGACTATCAATATGTGCCATGTCCATATTCGCACGTACATTAACATGACAAATCTTCGAACATTGTGTCCATAAATAAGAAAGAATGTCTACATATCTATATACATATACCTTTTTATATACACCTAGTGCATATAGCTCTGGATAGTGCGCTTTTTTTTTAAAATCAAATGATGTCAATATTATATCGATAACGGAATGAGATTTACAGAAATGCATGTACTATGCATTCAAGTACACGGCACAATGGGCCGATTTTTTTTCTTTTTCCCTTCTGGCTCGGAAATAATATATGGGATTATTATTTAAGTTGATTGAGATTGTTTGACGCATCACCTCGTTAAATAGTGTGTCGGGTTCGAGTCATATGAATGAAAGTAACTTATGTCGAAAGAGATTTGTTCATCAAATGGACCGATCCGACTCAAATAAGAATTACTAAGAATCCGGTAAGTTTCTTTTAGACCAAAAAAGATTGTTAAAGGTATCTTGAATTGAATCTCAATATTCATTATACGATTATCACAATATTCTCATCACTCTTTCCATTTATTATTCAGAAAATTTCAGGTGCATACATGTATGTGTGTATGGATGGATATGTTCGATTGAGGAGACAAGAGCGTAATGCAGAGCTCAGAGTTGTCTGGCCGGATGGAGGCCAAAGCTGCATCATGCAATGGTCCCTTGTCCCCCAAAACACCCCCAACCTGTCAATTCTTATGACTCTGTTGTCTCCCCACCCCAAAGTCAACTCAACGATTCAGAAATCGTGACTTGTGGGCTTAAACTGTGACTCTGCAGATTCCCTCCACCTTCTATTTTCCGTGATTATTAGCGTTTTTTTTTTCTAAGGTTATAGCAAATTCTATTATGGAATTGGGAGATGAAAACAGAAGGTTACACACGCAGTCTTGTAGATGGAGACGGAGGCGAGAATCTGTGGATTCGACATTGAGAGCGTCCAGCATTTGATCATCGTGGATGGGATGGATGGATGGATGGATGCTCAATTTATGCGCCAGGAACAATATACTGATGAAGCCAGCCAGCCACATGGAATACGGTTCACGTGCAGGAATAAAAGAACAAACATGTCGGGGGACACATAGAATTCATCGATCCCATCCGACACCGATCTCTGCACCTGCCCGCCTCACGCAACTCCCCATGATCACCGACTCCTTTCCCCAGCGCTTACGCACATCTCATTATGAGCTGACGGGCCCAAAAAAATGTTACGTTTTTCTTTTTTTTTTTTTTATAGTTAACTTACAGTTTTATCCTCAATATTTTTATCCGATTAAGGCTAAGTCACTGTTTTTTTTACTACCATTTTGATATAAGCATCCACTGTTGGGATGTTGCTTTAGTTTTTCTGTCAAGAAACCCTACAGGACGGCTAACGCGTTAATGGGACCAAAGCTTCGGTTGCGTCAGACATGATGGACGAGTCTTATGTTCACCCTTTCTTTTTATATACATTTTCATCATTAATCAGTCTGCCCTCTCAACCCCTTTTTTTCTAATTTCCTCGATCTTTTTTTTCCGATATTAAAATTCAAATTGGACCAAACCCATAGGTCGGAATTGTAATATTTTTATTCAACCCAAAGTCAAAGATTAAAAAGGAAAAAAAAGTCGATTTAAAATTAATTTTCCTATGGAAGACTGTTTCGGAAAAACAAATTCACGTGTTTACCTTTCCTTTCCCCTGTTTCTGTTGAGCATGACGCCTGCGGACATGCATGGTGACAAGAATAAGGGAAATAAAAATCTGGCATTGATGACAGTCACAGAGAGATGCAGAGATGGAATCTCTCTCCACTCTGACCAGATTTGGGAAGAGGTTAATCAGCGATTAAAATCGTCCGCTGATTAATTAGTTATTATGGATTCAGATATCATTAATATAAAAAAAATAATTAAAACTACATTATTATATGGTGCACGTAGATATAATATGCGGGGAGTCCATACATGGATTATTGGCATAAATGATGAATCAATTCTACTGGACAGAGAGATCTTAATTTTATGAACGAAGAAACCGTACGAACCATGCTGTGAAGGACAGAGTGCTTCTTCGATTCATTCTCCTTCACGGAAATGCATCTTATCTTATCATCAAATACCCGAAGATTTCATGAGTTCTTATTGATTTAGATTTGACATCGGACATTGTCAAATTAAGGACGGAATAATTTTGTCAAATTAACGCTTTGCGGGTATGGTTGGGGAGGGATTCAGTGCGACGAATGAACTACTGAACGCAATGTTTGATTGGAAAGTGTGTGCGTAAGTGAGATCATACGAACTAGAAATTATGGAAGTCACTCCATTATTTAGGAGGTGATGGATGCTCTGCGGTTGATGGCCGAGAAATTGAGGGCAGAGCAACTTGCGACGCTTCGCTCGGTGGAGCAGATATAACCGATTCACTCTTCGATCAGCCGGTGAATGGTTTTCATGTCCGCAGCCTCCTTCAGAGTCCCTCTCTCGACGCGATCCCACCATTTGAACAAGAAATTGTCGACAACCAGCCTGAACCAGGGCGACAGCTTCAGACCTTCCTCGCCCGCATCGGCCTTCCTCAACAGCTCTCTCAGCTGCTCCCGATTCACGTACTTCACATCAGCTACTTCATCGGGGTTTGGGTGAACACCGACATCTCGAACAATGAAGAGCAGGTAGTCGACTGTGAATTGACCCAAAAAAAAAAGTTATGTCTGCGTTATATATAAACACATATATAGATATAGTTTTTAGAGAACAGAAAAACAAGAATCACGTTGTCTCCCCAGATATTCGGATCACTGAAGAATAAAATAGTAACGTGAAAGTCAGAATTATTACGTTCATGCTCTCCCCATTTGCCATCAGAAGGCGCCTTGTAGAGCATCCGGCCCACTGGGGTGAACTGATCGACAGGCACATCTTCAGCTGGAATACCCAACTCATCCAAAAGCTTTCTTTGAGCGGCATTCCTCACACCTGGCAAGCACATTTGAGTATTCATGGGAGAAAGTACAGAGACAGAGCCTTGGTGTGGCAGAAATAAATAAGAACAATCACAACACTTATTTTGGAAAACCAGGATCATTACCTAGGGCATCCTCATCAATAAGCTCAGATTCCCGGTACAAGGGGTGACTGCAGCAGGTGTTTGTCCAGACAAGAGGGAACGTCACCTTAGTAGCGGAGCGTTGCTGTCCACGAGAGAATACAGGCCATGCCAGCACGACATAAGACCAAAGCTCGACAACTATCAGAGGACATCACTATGAAACGAAACTGCTGTACAACAGAACCTGATACTTGCTCGCCTATTGACTCCAGAAAATCTCTTGTTCCGTTACACATCATTGCCTACATGAACCCTCAACCTTCCTTTTCTAATTATTTACTTCAAGAGAGATAATGCAGGAAGCTGCTCAGAGATACTTCTCGTTTGCAGGTTCTAGCTAGAAGCCACCTTCCTGCCCCTTCCTCTATCTGGGATTTCTAAGTGTATCTACAAATCCCAAACCGTTTGTCATATCTGAGCCAAGCATGAATCTTCCCTACCTTTTCATGCCAATCTTGCACTTATTACATCTGCCTGTCAAGCACCACCTCACAATTTCTATTTGCAATGATTTACCCCAGATACTTTACATGTCTATTACCAGAGTCTGGAACTATTCAGCATCCACTAGGACTTTCAAATAATAGGACCCCCATATTATGCTGGAAACTTGAAATATGATAAAAGTAACTCATTTTGGTTCATTATAAGAGCTCATCGAGGATTATTTATCTAAACAGCTTCCCATTATGCTTGGATGTTTTCTTCTCTCTCCTTTTTTTCACCCATAAATTTACTTGCATATTTAATAATTAAAACATATAATAATCAACCATCCACAAAAATCTTCCTACGCAGCAACTCAGAGATATTTAACCAGCCATATGTCAATTAGAGTTCCTAAAATTACACATCCATTCCAAGCAAAATCGTGGATGTACTTAAATTACGCACCTGAAGAAGCAATTCATACTTCGAGTTAAACAGAAAAACACTAAAAGCTCTGTGCAGCCAATTCTTCGATTCAATCTTTTCCCATAGGTGACCTGCAAAATGAATAATGAAATAAAGTCCAAAAAGTGGGCGTGCAGACAGTAATAAAGGTGTTTCGAGAAGGGGAAAAATGTGTGTGTAAGGATAATATAGTGATTCAAGGAAGAGATTTCCTATGCTGATCAAGCCACATCATACCAGAGACCAACAACTAGACGTGTATCTGAATCAAGTTTTTAGCAGTAGATGAACATATCCGAAGAATGGAGGCAGAGAAAAATATTCGAACACCTCCGCAGGGAAGAAACCAAAAGTATGGAATAGAGGTAAGATTTCTTACAGTTATATTTTGATTCATGACCAACCACACGATCATTTTCATCAACCAAGATGCATCTGTAAGAATTCAAAATGAAAAGCAACATTATGAGAGAAGAATACTGTGCCAGAATCTTGCATATAAAAGCTCAGCAGTTCAAGCTAAATCAAGATTCAAAGAGATCATAGAAAATCAATTAAGGCACAAATTTGCAGAAAATAAGCTGGAAACAGCATGTGTAACAGAAAAAAAGGGCCCCATTTCAAACCCTTCGACCTAACAAGGAATAAACTCTCTGTGGAAGTGGAACCAAAATTTGAAAGTCGTCGGAAATCCCCCGGCAGCGAACAGATCAGACACCAGAGTCACCTTCGTGGAGCACAAATATGAAGAGAACATTGAAGCTGGGGGAATAAGAACAGCGAGACATACTCATCCTCAAACATGAGGCGCCTCTGGACGGCATCCATTCCAGCATCAGGAGCGTCGCCCATGGAGACTGCGGATCTCGCGATCGTGCGAGCAGACGGAAATGGCCTCTTCCTCGAGGAGAAGGGAAGGGAGGGTCCGCAGATCAGCGGAGCTCCGGGAAATAGTAGGAGGAGATGCGGATGCGAAGCTGAGGGAGAAGAGCGAGGAGGAGATCTTAAAAAAGGACAGCGGTCAGAGACATCAGCACAGTGCCGAATCCGCCATTGTTGAACTTTGGAGAATATGTGTGTGTGTATATATATATATATATATTATATTGATGAGCGCTTCCCACGTGGCACTGTTATTTCCGAAGTAGGGACTCAGAGTGGGAGTGGGCCAAAGAATACTACCAAATGTCAGCGACAGCGACCCCAACCTATTCAGTGACAAAGAACTACAAAAAAATTTTAATAAGAAATTTTATGAAAAATCATATTTTTTTTCTTCCATAAGAATTATTTATTATTCAACAATTCAGTGCTATAATAAGTTACGTATCTAAAAAATTAAAAATTATGTGTGAAATTTTATATATAAGATGGATAGGGAGTTGAAAGAATAATATAATATAGTAACATAGATATCGAATACACATAAGTAATTAATAATTTTTTATTAAGTGAATCAATGAATTATAATAATAAAATATGAAATAAATAATATTATAAATATTCTTAAATTAAAATTTAAATTATATAATTTATTTGATATTCAAATATATATTTTTCTGATAAAAATAATATTAAATCTTTAATATCATGTCCGAAACCATTCCATTGGATTGAATTCAAGCCGTATGACATGTAGAGGTCCGTGGCAAAGCTAGCCAAGTCTCTCGACACAGAAATTCCACAAGAGAAGGCGAATTTCAACCCCGAGAAATATGAATCGGTGGAGTGGGGGTTAGTTCCACGGCACCGCCCAAAACATCCGGTCAATAAGAGCAAAATTTTGATTCCGGACGTGGACCACGTGCAGCATGCCCAACATTAGCTTCTCATTACTTTGATCCGATCATATTGATGAAAATGACATTTTACTGAATAATCAAGTAAAATGCCGTTGACCTGTCGCACGGCAGGGTTTGGTCACTGATTCACACGGTCAGCATAGAATAGTCTCCCACCTGGGACCCTCTGTGTGTGTGTGTGTGTGTTTGATCTGACAATTTCTGCCAGGATCCCATTTGATTGACCTTAGCCTCCTTTCAGGCATCGTGATCAATGAACCCGTCCCGCCTTGCTTTGAGTTATACCCGAATTCGATCGTGGAGTGGCTGTCCGTTGGAGATTTTTAATCTTATTGTTCATTCTTATTAGTAATTGTTGACTTTTTTTTGGGATCGCATGAATTGTCATCGCTGACTTCGTTGTACGAATTGGGATTGGCCGTTTCCTTCTGGAATTACAGACTAGAACCGAGAGCTCTATTTAGGGTATAGGTCTTCTCCACCGAGAGATTAGCCATTGGTGGAATTGCAGATTTATCGTTGGTGACTTTATCTTTCTGTTCCCATTTCTGATAAAGAGAGAGCTTGTCGTGAGACTCATCAACCTTGTTGCCACCGGGAAAGGCTCTATCGACAAAAAGTTCTTCCCTTGCACAGTAAATGTGATGCTCTTGGACCTGAACCTTTGGTCCCTGTACCCTTTGGTTTTGCTTGAAAATTCACTTGCTTTATGCTGGATTGCTCAGTCGTGGCCTGCCAGCTTAAAAGGGTTCCCAATAATTTTCTGCCAGTAATTCAGGCGCCTTCGTGGTTCATGGGATTGAAGGGGAATAAGGGTGGATGGTGATGTCTGATTTCTTTAATCTTTGAATGTACAAGGTTTGGTAGATTCATTTCTTCACTGTGGTAGTGGAAAACTGAGATGGGTTAAGTAGATCAGGAGCCTGCAGTAGCACAAATCAACCTGGCGAATCCGTCATCTGAAAATAGGGGTTGTGACTGTCTTGCTGGTCTGGAGTGCTTAATAAACATAATCAGGTCCCTCCAAATGGGTTCCTGCATATCAACTGAAAGTCGGAGTCCTTCCAGTTGTTCACCCCTATCTCCTGCTCTAGGAGTAAGGAACAAGAGAAATGCAAACAGATCTGATTCAATGAGTTCCTCCCTTGATTATCCGAAGGATGAACCTTTGCATAGAATTCAGGAAAGGCTGTTCCTAAATGGGTCGAGTGAAGTGGCATCCCTGTTCACCCAACAGGGGAAGAAAGGAATCAATCAGGATGCGATGATTGTTTGGGAGGTTTGCTCTTTCCCATGTCTACAATTCACTTAATTTTGTTCTTCCTACTTCATTTTCTTCATATTGAATCACTCTCTTTTAGGTTGTCATGAAGATTTTAGCATATTGCTTTTTGTATTGCAATGGTGCTGGGACATGTCGTGTATCAATGCTTCAGTATGTGGTATCTGCTTGAAGAATTGCTGAGCTCTGATTTGGTGGCTTCTTTTTGTTTGTTTTGAATTTGTCTCATTCTTCTGATCTGCACATCTTAGATTATTCATAAAATCTTCTCTTTGAACCTGTCTCTGCTCATTATTTTGGCAATTATTACTGCATTTCAGAACTTCTTCTCCAGGAAGGATACAGTCTTTTGTGGTGTTTTCGATGGACACGGTCCGTATGGACATTTGGTAGCAAAGAGAGTCAGGGATTCCCTTCCCCTAAAATTGTCTTCTCACTGGGAAGCGAAGAAAAACAAGGAAAATGTTCTGAAAGAGATCAGCCTTGACACGGCAGCTTGCATCACCTTTAAAGAGACGATTTCTGGACATTCTGCTGACCAATCAAGAGTGTGCGGTGAGACTGAGAGGACAGAAAAGCAGCAAAAGACCTTTCAGACTCTGAAGCAGTCTTTTCTAAGGGCTTTCAAAGGCATGGACAGAGAATTGAGGATGTATACAAATATCGATTGCTTGTGCAGTGGAACCACAGCAGTAACCTTGGTCAAGCAGGTTTACTGCCTAAGATCTCGAACTTCATATAATTTTGTAGTTTATAATTCTTCATGGTGAATGGCTTAGCTTTTTTGTTAGGGTGAGTACCTTGTCATTGGAAACGTTGGGGACTCTAGAGCAGTTTTAGGTACACGAGACAAGGACAATTCTCTTTCTGCAGTTCAGTTAACCGTAGATCTTAAGCCTGATCATCCAGGTTTATCTCTCTCTCTGTTTCTGTGTATGTGTGCATGCATGCAGTAAAAGACGATGCCTTTGTTCAAGGCTCCAGTTAATTAAGTTTTTAACAGGGGAAGCTGAGAGAATCAGAAAATGCAAAGGACGAGTTTTTGCTCTTCAACATGAGCCTGGAGTTGCACGTGTTTGGTTACCAAACAATGATTCTCCTGGACTAGCAATGGCACGGGCTTTTGGTGACTTCTGCCTCAAGGATTTTGGCCTCATCTCAGTGCCTGAAATATCGTGCCGGTGTCTCACTGAAAAGGATGAATTTGTTGTTCTGGCTTCTGATGGGGTGGGTGGTCACTTCAATTTGTGTTGCTCCAATGTAAGCACGGTCTGTTTTAATCATTTTAATTGGTTTTACAGATATGGGATGTGTTGTCGAACAAGGAAGTGGTGGACATTGTAGCATCTGCCCCAGCACGTTCCTCTGCAGCTAGAACACTTGTACAGTCAGCAATTTTCGCATGGAAGTACAAGTACCCAACCTCAAAAGTTGATGACTGTGCAGTGGTCTGCTTGTTCTTGGATTCCAATGATGCACGTGCTGATTCTACTATTGAGTCTAGAGAATGTTCTCCTTCAGCAGATCAAGTTAACATGGGCAATGAAGAAGATGCCTTTGTTCCAACCGATCAAACGGATACATCAAAACACGAGGGAACACACTTGGGTTCAGAAGAGGATCGGTCTGCTCTTGGAGGAGTCTCCCGTGTTGATACGCTCGCGAGTTACTCCCAGGGAACTGGGAGAAGAGGGCTCCTGAGGAAGCATGATGGAGCCAGCTCTTGTAAGAGCTAAAACGTCCCTCCTTGTTCTTTTCGTTCCCATAATTCTATCGTCCATTTTTCTGCTTCATTTCTTGACCTTTTTAAGAGCATAAGAAATATGTGTAGGAGAGGCCGTCTATTCACGTTCGGAGATTGTAGCATGTCTAGGGAAATATACTCCCTCACCCCTCACCTAGTGGATAGATATTTTTGCACTACTCTCCACCAGTATACCACATTGTAACATGTTGTCTATTTGATCTATGCACCATCTTTATTCGACATGTCAAATATACAATTTAAGAGCGAGCACTTGTCTGTGTAACTTGAATTGAAGTGACCCCGCTGTTCCTTGTTCAGTTGTTCATTCCGTAATGCAGATTCTGTTTCCTGTTGGACTGGTTTCCGATTTGCCCCACAAGTAAAGAAGTCCATTGATGACCTCGCCTTGCTCCAGGGGACCACTTGTCCTGCTTCCCCGGACAGCAATGGCCGTATGCTTTACCTGTTGTTTATGCCTGTGATTATGTGTTGTCACCTGGCAACTTAGACAACCACGGTCTCCATTGCTCAACAACCTTAGAGCCCGATGATCCAGTTCGCACTTCGATTCCAGTGCTTGGTACAAACTTTGTCATGATCTCTGCCGCATCAATAACCAGTTACAAGAACAACATGTGCCATGCAACTGATGCTGACACAGAGGCTCTCAAGATCGAGTTGATCGACCAATTCATGAATTACTGAGCATGCCAAGTTACTGAATTGGGGATGAAGAAAGCTAGCTGATCTCATGGTAAACTCAGTAGCTGGTGGGTCTTGTAGAGAAATTTCTCGCCGTCTTCTCTATTTTCTGTGATAAAATTGTGGTTTCGATTCGATAAATTCAATGTATATCATCCTCCAATTACCTCCATTTGTAAGGTGGGGACTCTCCACAACACAAACAGGACAAGGTAAAGATATCAATCATTTGTCTCTTCCCCCTCATTTTGGCTCAGGATAACAGTGCTTCTGCTAAAAAACGTTGTCGGCTCCTTAAAGCTTCTCGATGGAGAATGTTTCCTACTGAGATGAATAGGTCATCTCGCACTGTTCAGAGAGAGAAAACCCTGGCAGCTGGTAACTTTTGGACTGAACAAGCACCAGACTCCTTACATGACCAGTGGTATCCAAGCTTTTCAGTTTTGATACGATCCATTATGAGGAAATCCAGAAACTTCTGTTCAGGAAGCTTTTAACAACGACGTCTCTTGATATTGACTCTGACGTACTAATAGTAATATAATGGACGGTGACCGTGTGGTTATCTAACAAAGCTAATTTTGTAAAGCATATAGTTATGGTGATTTCAATGTCTTTTATATCAAAAATCAGCATCCCTTTTCTCACAGGTGTGGAATGTGGATGTGTTCGGGCAAAGTTCTCATTGATTTCTTGTCTCAAGAGCTTCCCCTGCATGATGAAGTTCTCGGAGAATCTCTTTCGGCATTTCATCCTTGTCTTTTCCAGCATACTCTTTGACTTTGGATTGATAAGAATAATAATCACATGAAAGTAAATTCGCTCTCTTTTATTCAATATATCGATTTCATTCAGTCAGCAACAATCCAATGCAGTTTCAATGTTCCTTCTTACAATGGCTTTCCATCTAACCAACTGCTGTAAAAGTCCAAAGATTCCCTCGGTTTGTACTGGGGCACCATATGTCCTGCTCCCTGTACCAGCAAAAACAGTAACTGTCATCAAGGTAAATGCCCCGACTAACACAAACATGAAGTAAAATTATCAGTTTTTGTTCTGCAAATGCTAAAGATAATCGTTTGCAAGTTGATATGGGAGCCGGGAGGTCTTCGGAAGACAAACCTTGATGGTTAAGAATGTAAGGTTCTTGTCATATGCTTGCAAATACCTGTAACCAGAAAATAAGGCCTGTTAAGAAGCCCGACACGCCTTTCTTCTAAAAGGAAGGATACAGATAGGAAATGAAGAAGCCCGACAAGCCTTTCTTCTAAAAGGATACAGATAGGAAATGTTTCATCTGTTGAGAGCATCACTGCTGCAGGCAGTGATGAGGTGATCGAGAGGAAACACACGAGCAGCAGTGGAGATTACCCAGCAACTTGTTTGTTTGAAGACCAAGACCTCCATTCCTCAACGATCTTGTAACCCAGAGATCTAGTCCATGCTTCAGTTCCCGTGTATGGTACAACACCATCATGATCCCCGCTGCAGCACAACAAGAATGGAACATTTCTCATCTCCGAGCTCAAAAAATAGTGACCCTGATGATGTACAGTTGCACAAAAGGGGAATCCTAGCATACCATGGGATAATGCTCACCTGTATATGAGAGCTCGGTATCCCTGGGAAGTTAGATTCTTGTGATATGGTATCAAAGAATAAAGTTGACGTGTGTAACTGATTCTGTACGTGCATATCATCCACTGGCCCGCCACACTCACCTATTTTTATTGTTCAGAAACAGTAAAACAGTCAGCATGATGCTTCTCATGTCAGTTCCAAAAAGATGAAAATGTTTGATATGTTACCGGTGCTGCATGAATTGCCTTTCTAACAGATTCATCATTCAGCCATACAGTTGCAAGAATGTCATCCTGCAGAGCAATCACAACAGTGAGGGCACAGTAGATATGTTTGAGCATAATCTTACCATGCTAACCACATTGGTATAAAAGGAAAATTTTATACTAAATCAAGAGGAATGTAGAGTGACTAACTATGCAGGGAACTTGAGATACACCCGCTGCTTGAGAGGTTAATGGAACTCTGCCATCCCGTCCTGATAAACGAACAGACCATCCATGGCCATATATTCTTGTGAAATGCATCTGAGTTGTAAAGTTAGAAGATGTGCTCTCATGTTGGACTCCTTTGGCTGTGCTGGAACTTTCAAAGCAAGGCTCGAGAATATTGTAAAGGTTTAGACCAGAAAGAGTCTACAAAAGTAGCCAGAAATTCACGTGTTAACAACAAAAGAGATGGCATGGCATTTTTGTTCCCGTGAAAGATGGGAGGGCAAAGAAGATTGCAGCTATTCTTCAATAAGTTCCTAATATTCTTGGTGAAATCTATAGCTACCTATATGAGTTGCCTGAATAAATCCATTGAGTTTCTACATTCTAGACATACCATTACGCAGCAAAAACATGAATATTTGGTCAGGACTTTCCCATCTATACCATTTGATCACTACCGCAGGAACTGTCATAGACAATAGACATTTCATGATGCTTCAGCGGACCTGGTAAACTCTCATGATGTTGTCGGTGCAGTTTGCACTTGGCTCATCTTTGTACGTCCTGTTGCATGTCCCCTGCCAGGCCTGGAAAGTGAGATATATGCTCAGAATGGACAAGCAAGTTAAAGAGGTCATGAAGGTGAAATCTGTTTCAAGCTGAGTACGGCAGTTTAGCTCATAATCTTTCGTTGAACTCAAACAAACCTGGTAGATGTTGCTTGAGATCAGTCCCATACCAAATGCGAATGGAACCAGAGCATTAATGCCCTCCAAGGAATCATCTGCTAACCCATTTCCCAATAAGTAACCCTGCGTTGTGTGGACTCATTTGATATGAGCTGAATTTACATTCAAACTAGAGTAGATGCCTTGCCAACCAATCCTTTCGAAAAGAGTAGTCCAAGCTAATACCTTGAAATTGATGAGGGGCTGCTGACCACTCTTTATACCTGCACACAGCAAGAATCCAATGACAGTCAACTGCAAATCACGTTTAAACAACATAAAGATTGTGCAGATCTATCGAGTTACCTTTCACCACTTCAGAAGCAAGTGTCGGTATGTAAACTCCAGCATACGACTCTCCTGAAATGTAAAAGGTGTTGGACAGGAACTCCGGGTACAACTTGAACCACTGATTCCAAGAAAAGGAGAACGGAAATGCTTAGCTCTGATTAAAACAAATGACTTCAGAATGATTCCCTCCTTACTGAAACTATTATACAATGCAATCTCAGGGAGATTACATACCTTGAGCAGAAAAGTATGAGTATCAGCGGCCGTTTGGAAATCTCCTGTCTCATAATTCTTTGGATCATCAGAGTAAGATAACCCAACACCACAAGGCGAATCCAAATATAAGATGTTTGAAACCTGAAAGGAACATGGAGATGGAAATGTAATCAATAAAGCTGGGTGAAGAATTCTGTAAAAAGGTGGAAAGGCTATGTGAATTCCTCGAATCAATTGTTTAAGAATGACTGTGATCTGTGGATCCCAATTCCTATAAGAGGGATTCTGATGATCATAGTATGCATCTCTACCTTGGACCAGCTGTATGGATTGAGCTGTAACTTGGGTAAGCTCCCTTTCGACGGTCCAGCCTGGAAGATGAATGGCCCTGAGAGGTAGACAGCATATGATATCATAAATGGTTTTACATCAGATTTGATAAGCAGATCATTTCATCTCAGCTCAGAACTCTAGTCTGCCAACCACCTCACTCACCGTGTTCATAGACGAATCCATCAAAGCTGGAGCAACCGGGCCCCCCATTGAGCCACAGAACAACAGGATCCTTGGACGGATTTCTCTCAGAAGCAACAAAGTAGTAGTAGAGATTCTTCTTCCCAGTTGGCTTCCCATCAATAGAAACATACCTGCGATGCGAGAATCTGATCAATTCACACGATAATTGATATCAACATCAACCTAACATTGTCTGATCAACTGTCTCAGTACCCAGCGTGATGCTTAGATGGGAGTCTGCCAGCGAACCCCGGTACGTTTGTGATCAGAGAGCCATTAGGGGCTGCTCTGATAACCGTCAGACACACAAGCAGGAGAAAGGCTATGCTACTTGTGAATCTAGGGGCCTTCATGATTAGATGGATATTTTTCTCCGAGCCCCTCGGCGAGTATATATAGAACAGTGCCATGTTATTCTGTCTTCTCTTTTACTGTTTTTTCCAGTTCATATACTTTTTAAAAAAAAATTGGGCACGTTTTCTCTGCTCACACTGATCACACAGACCAACAGATGAGTTTTCAGGACATGTTTTGCGCAATCACAGGGAGAGAAATAACGGGAAGTACAACCAGACGAGGATCAGAAGCTTTTTGGATATTATAATTCGGGAAAAAAGAAGAAGAAGAAGAAAAGTATGTAAGGATTTCATTAAAATAATTTTTTCAATTAAAGAGGAATCTATGAATCTAAGAAGAAGTGATGAATAAAGGATATTATAATCTTTATTGCCGAGAATCAAACCGGTCCTAAACGAGGACAATACTGATGCACCAAATGACCTTTCCGATCAAGATACAATATGCAGAGTAAACATTAACGGTTTGTCCAATGAGTGACACTGCCATATAAAGCGAAGAATTCGTCAGTTATTACCATTTAGAAAAAAAAAATTTGCCTAATCTGAGAATTTGTGACGATTTGGATAAATTTTTGAAAGGTTCGTGAGACCTTTTGCTACGGGAACCAACCTTTTCCACAAGGAAGCTTGACCAAGGAATTCCCAATATCCAGCTGGAAGTCGACAATTTCCTGAGCTTTTTTGCCTTTTCCTACAAGGCGCCGGGGCCCCGAAGGAATGGAAATCTCGGAAGTCAATAAAGACTGTCAATTCAGGAAGTCGTCCTGACGGAGACTGTACATTGTCTTTAACGCAAGCTGCGGACCACCCGGTTTGGGTTCGTTCCGGGAAATGATCACCAGCTAATACTGCGGTTTTTCTATTTTTCCATGCCCTAATTGAGTTGAATATCCCAAGTGCACATGGTAACAGAATCAATTAAATTCCATTACCTTACTTTACATGGTAATGAAATCTATACCAATCAGAGTATGAAAACAGAATCCAATACCTTGCCTTACATGGCAATGAAATCTATCAAAATAGACGTCATTACCATAATTAATTCAACCAATCCTTGTGTTAGGGAGGTACCGTGTCTCCTCCCTACACCCTCATCCTCTACGCTTCTGTCATCCCTGTTACCATCCCTTTCTGGTTCTTCCTGGATTTGTGGGAAAATTAAATAATTAAATAAATAAAAGGGAAAAGCCACGCTGCAGCCCATTAATGGCGAGGAGATAAGAGAGTGAATCGTGAGAACTACCTACGAATAAATAGACTTGGAAGTGCTTTTTCTTTCTATGCCGGTGTTCAAGGAAAGGTAGCTGATGTATCTAGCCATTGGCACGGGCCACATATCAAGAGATGGACGAGCATAGCTTGTGATGAACAGTGAAAGAGGCGGAGCACACGAACTAGTCCATGAGGACCCTTGGACGATCGAGCATGTCTGATGCCCCTGCAGAAAGCTCTTTCCTCCGTAACAATGAGTATAACAAGATGATGATGAAATCCACAGGACCCCTTGATTTATTTTACTTCCCGTTTCCTTTTCTTCGATTGTTGACGTCGGTTCCCAGAAGGCTGGGCACAAATACGTTACAAGAATCATTCTGAAACACTTGGGACCATGCACTGCGACAACTTCACACTGTAAATGTTTACCTCGATGAGCCATACTCTGCTTTTACCTCGACAAAGTTCATTCTTGTTCGTGTATGGACAGCATAAAAGTGACGATTCCATGTTCAACGAATTTCATTTCACGTTCTCTCTTAACTAGTGTGGTCCATCTGAATGAAGCTTGCCTGTTCAAATTAGTTCGTTTGTCTAACTAACAGCTATAGAATTTCATCTCGCATGAGCTTGTCACTGAGGGACCAGGAGTAGCTCAGTTATGTCCACGCTGCGGATTATCAATATCACCAGAAACGTGGTCCAAGCTTTTTGAAAAAGTAAGGACAATCTGTTACAGATTTTAGTAATAGCACAGATTTCCTTGGAAAATCAGCCTTGATTGTTTTGCATGTGAGGTTATTGTCATAGAGCTTGCCAATATCTGTACCTGGACAGAAAGTACGTCAGACGCCCAATTGCTTATGTTTTTGAGGTGGTGAAAGAGAATAAATACATTGATGTAGCCAAAGAGAGGCAGGACCAGCAGCAACTGTAAATGCAACCATAGAGAGGCAAGACCAGAACAAGAGGAGATGCTCCTCGGGTATACCTAACTAACTGGACATACCAAAAGAGAGGATGACATAGGTGTCTGATCAAGATTCTTTATGCAACTTTTAGCAGAAGATCTAATTGCCAAGTCGGAACTCTAAGCGTAAGAAGCAGGAAATCAAAAGGGCAAATGACCTCCCCAGAGAATAGTGAACCGGGGTTGATTTGGGACTCATAGAAAAGCATGTCCGCAGGCACTTTCCAGCACTCACTGAAGAAAGAACAGTAACAAAGTGCAAGTTAAAGAGGGCGGGAAATTCACGGAGTCTGGTGGATAGATCCGTAATTGTTGCAGGATTCATTGATCTAAGTTCAAACGACGTTTTCTTTCCAATACATTTTTTCAGAGACATTCTGCATCAAACATACAAGGCGAGGCTAGCTTTCAGCTTCAAGATTTCATTGCCGAGCCACTTTTCCATGAATGGGCTTCCTTCCTAGCGAATGAAGCTATTACTCGGGCAACTGTCCCTTTGACTTTTCCCTTCCTTTTCTCTCTCTTTTTTTTTTTGTGGGGGGAGGGGGGTGGTGGGTGTGGGGGTGGGGTTCAAATAGGGAATAAAGAAGTGACAAAGTGGTCATACCTACGGGACTGACTCAAGAAAAAAAATTCCCCTTCATATAGCTTGCTTTTCTTATAAAGTGCACTCAGAACATTGTGGTAGTGTTTCAGGGAGCGAAAAGGAAAACAAAGGAGCTTTTATTGGCTTACTATCCAACCAGCTCTGCCCTTGGCCTGTACTCCGGAAAGTATCCCTATACACGTTCAAAAAATGAAAACCCATTGAAGAGGAAGAGTAATGAAGACCACTCATCTCCCATTCCCGTGTATAAGTTTTGCTGTTGATTTTCTTCAGTGGGTGGAGAAGTTGGTTAACTTTATTACATCACGATCTTCAATTTCCTTAATTTCCAAACTTATCCGTCCCTCTTGCACTTGCCCGAAGGTTGCGTCGTTGTGTCGGACAAACAATCACGTTGTCTTCCGCTCATCAGGATCGATAAAGTAGGAAGGAAAATAAGAACCATATTTACCACTGCATAGCATTATTGCTTGGATGCCTTTTGATATTTTGGCTATGTACAAACATATTTTCAAGTCAATGGGATCTTGACGGTTGCAAAAAATTCGATATCTTGCAGTTACTCATGTCTTCATCTTCACCGTGTTAAGAGAATCAGAAAGTTGGAGCTCAATTGCGAAAGTATAGATGTTTGAGAAAGATCGTAGATGAGGCGACAGGAGTTTCAGCAAGGGTAAAATTTAAGCCTTGAGTCCTCCACATTCCAGGTTTTCTATCAGGAACAGAACAGACGACCGCACTATCTTCCAAGCTAAAGAATTTCGAGTGTAAACTGCTTGGAATTTGAACACAAATTGCTTCGATACAATGAGGATGGCTCCTGATGCTCTGTCACTTCCATTTTGGAGTTCTACAGCGACATCAATGGTGTCAGCAAACGCTGCAAACCGTGTAAAGAACATGACAGACAGTCGTCCATTGAAGAGCCCGAGCGAGTTCAGAGCATTCATGTACTACATTGAGATTGACAAGTTAACCGAAGCCAAGTTTCCCTTTTCACTCAAATAGATGGAGATTACAAGAATCCAAGGTTGCTAAACAAATGCACATAAAAAAGCGAAGAGATAAAGGAAAAAGAAATACGAAGATGTGTGATATACACTTTGGCACAGATTAATCATATGATGAGGTCTATGCAACAGAACGAACTTGTGCTATGAAAGTATAAAATTTGCTGTGGATGAATATAAATCTTCCTGTTAGACCCTTGTTGCTATAGGAGAGAGTGCAGCACACTTGCAAGCAGTAACAACAATGTCAGTATTCTTCCAATGACAAGGGTAGAGGTCGAACCTATATTGTAGGCACCTACAGAATACATGGCTCCCGTAGTCTCATCCTTCACTTTGATGGTCGAAGAACCTGAGATTTCAAGAGGATTATGGTTATCCATATCTCACCTAACACGAGCAACTAGTTTGGGAACAGAAACACAAAGCTCATGATACTCACAATTGTACTTGGTCCATCCAATGGCCTGATTCTCAAGATTGTATAAAACCAGCTTATTTGAAAGCACCAAATCTGCATCCAGACAGAAGAGTCAATAAAAATCCAGAAATGCCATCTACTTAAAATTTTCCTCTGTAAACCAAAAATTTAAAGATCTCAACAGATCATTCACTGAAACTCCAAATCTAAAATTTGAAGTGCTTGTTACCTCTGTAACAGGCTAACAGCAATAGAAGATATGTGCTGCTGCTAAACAACAGAACACATACCCTCCTTGAGTTTATGCATGTTTGAAAGCTAACTAAAGCAGACCTAAAAACACGAAGAGTTGAATTTTCCAATGGGCTGTGCCTAGAGAAAGCGGAGGTTAAATTATTTCATACCTCCAAGAAGGGTCATGTCCTTTCCGTCCTTAGATTGCATTCCACTGCTCTGCCAACCAAAACACCAAGCATCTTCCTGCAAAGAGTTAAAGAAAATGACAGATGCTTTCTTAAGGAGGCCGAGTAAATACTGCACCAAGTGCTGTAGGTTCATAAAACCGCCACTTGTGCTTACACTAATCTGGAATAAGTACTCATGAGGATAAACTGTCAGTGTAAGTGACCCTTCAAAGTGGAATGTAACTTGAGGAAATCCATCATCAACACTGCAGGAAAACAAAAGGGGAAAGAACTTAAGTTGACCAGCTTTCTCCAACCAAAACTACACTATACAGAAGATTGGTTGATCAAACTTGTTCTCAAAGCTAAGTTCTTTTACTAAAAATAATTCAGTGTGAAACGTGCTTAAAAACAGAAAGCACATATGAGTAGCTGGATTGGGAGTCGGAGTTCACCTTTCAAGATATTTAAAACAGGTAAATTGCTCCTCAACAGTATGTAATTTGAGCTGAGGCTGCTTAGCCAAGATCTAATATCACAATATTCAGGCATCATAAAACAATACGGATAGAGAGTGCAGAGTTATGAGTGATGGAATTCAGAATATCGTCTACCTTCTTCAACATTGGATCATAAACCTCTGCAGGGAGGTAAGCCAGTGTTGTGCCGCTGTCAATTATCGTTCCTTTCTGGTCCCCAGCATCAAAAACATCTGTTGGAAGTTGCAGAACATCACCACCCACTTCAACAGCCTTCATAATAACATTGTAATGTGGCCTATGATAGTAACGGAGGTAGAATTACAAAAGAAAGTTAAAAATCATTGGCTGATCTTGTGCCTCGGATATAAGATAAGGTGGAAACATTTATGCACCGGAAATGCTTTACAAACAATCCTAAAAATAACTTATAACCTACATATTTGCACATTAGGTAACAAGTAATGCCAGACAACGACAGAGATGATGAAATGAATGGTGACAAGTACGAAAATCATAGATTGCTACATACTGGTTTGGTACCAATGGAGTGGTTTTTACTTCAGGCAGCACAACATCTCCAATGGCAAAAATACCACCACCATTTTTGCCATCTAAGCAGTGAGCAAATATCTTTTTCACCTTCCCAGATGAAGAAAGCTGAGATAGCATAGATGAGTTTGCTTGTCCAAAACCAAGAATCCCATCCAGTGCTTCAGATGTTGAACCAAGCTCCCCTGACTGCCTACTTCCACACCTAACTCATCCCAAGAACAGATTTAAGATGCAAATCAGACTTTTGTACAAAGTAATCACCGCTAATATCAACATCCAGCATAAACTAAATATGGTAAATATAACATGATACTCACCCAAACACTATACTTCCATTTGAGGACATGGTTTGGAGGTTTCCAGTGACATGACCTAGGTGTACAGTATCCTTCACAAAGTATCCAGAAGTTGAACTTCCATCTCCGTAAACAACATTATACTGGCAAAGCAAATTGGGCTTGCAATTGGGAAGGGGACCATTATATGTGGAAGTACAGAAATCTTGATCACATGTAACCGTGTCTCCAGTTGAGGATTCATTTACATCATACAGCGTGAGTTCTATCTGTAACATAAGAGGTTAATTGGGAGAGACAACACTTAATACAAAATTCAAGGCAATTTTCAGTCTATTACATTTCAGGAATGCAAGTCTTAGAATCCTGGCTAAAGGCACATACCCCAAGATCACTTTTGACAGGACACTTACTACAACCGGCACAATTTACCCATAAGATATCACTTCCAGTATCAACCTGCACATAATAGTCCTTCAGAGGAGTCCCAATCGAAATCCTAGCAAAGTATAGCCTGCATCAGGTCATGTCAAGACTTCAGAAGCCAGTACGCAACCTAGATTCTATCAAAATTTATGTTCACGGATCTAAGTGTTCCAAGAACAGGAACATAACGCCAACTGTAACTCTCAGTCGAAAAAGCAAATAAAACGGACAAATTCAAACAACGCATATGGAAAACATCAAGTGGAAAACTGTGAGATATTATCATCTGAGAGCAGCGAAATCACAAAACTCCAGAAAATAGAGCTCCCGGTTAATGGAGTGTCTACTGCAGGAAGTAAAAGCAATCAATGTAGGAAGTAAAATGGAAATACAATTTGGTACAAGATACTGCAACTCGACGGAACCGTGCCAATCAAGATCCAGTTTGCATCTCGAAAAACGCAAAATCACTTCTTGCATGCCCAATTAATAAAAAGTTTCAATCTTGAGCATAATTATGAAGTATCATGTAAAGCGTTAACAGGGAGAATTGAACTATTGACCCAGTATCAGCAGGGTTGCCGTTGCCGCCCAGCTGGAGATTAATTGCGGAGAGGAGCCTGCCATGGCGGCGGGCATCATGGGATCTCATCGCAGTGAGCGAGCTCTCCCTGCCCTCTAACTTGAACTTGTTCTGAACTTTAAAAACCACGTTCCCCGAAGCGGCCAACACCAGCCCCAGCAGAAGCGCCACCGACCACCTCAGATCCATCAGCTCAACGATCAGATCTCGACTTTAGCTTCTATAATCCAGAGGATGGACAAGGAAGGTCATTCATTGGCGACAAAGAGCCCAGATCCATGATCAAGGAACAGACAAGAGAGAGAGAGAGAGAGAGAGAGAGAAGGGAAAAGAGAGGACGCGTTTATACGGAAGACGGCAGGGAGGAGGAACAGTGAAAGACAAGCTTCGACTCCCGCCTTTGTTTTTCTTTTTCATCTTTTTCCCTGATAAGTCACTTGTTAGTATGCGGTCTCTTCCTCCCTAGACAAGGCATCCCCTCGTGCTCTGTCCCTCCGTTGCTCGTCCCTGCAATGGCCTGCTCACGCTTCTGTCAGGCTCGTCCTCTTCACGCTCCCTGCCCCATCTCACTCTACCCCACTCCGCCGGGTCAGTTCTTAAATCATTATTAATGAAAGCTAAAGTTCAATCTTTTACAACTTTTGTTCTCGATCCTGCCCTCCATTAATAAGAGCGGTAGAAGTTAAACTGGACTGTCAAGGAGGCAGGACAGTTGACCGTACAACTCGAGTATAGACAGAATCTTCCGCATCAGAAAATGAAGCCCGGAGGCAGCCGACAGTGGGATTGGGGTGCCCAGGGTGGTGGTGAGCTCTTCACTTGGTGTGCTTGGAGAGGCGAACCCATTCCATTTACAAACAGAAAAAACAGCACATCAACGTAAACTCAAGTCGAGGGGAGCGGCTCTCGTTCGAATCTTCGGCGTGCAGCTCTGATACACACCGATACAGTATTTCTTCAATATATGCGCAACTTATATTATGTGATTCGTGTAGTCACAATAAACCATTCCTACCGTGCTTCTCGAAATTTCCAGCAATTATTTGTACATAATAAGTCCTTGCGTTGTTTGTGATAATACAATTGGACTAGACCAGCATCCTTGTGGAGGAGGAGACTCCCCTCCTTTTGACCACCTGGGGGATGACCTTGACTTTGACTCCGAAGATGAATCCCTAACCAAAGACGGTCCACCCCACAAATTCCAAGAACGTTTGGTCATAGTGCCATGGAGCTCATATTTAGCATCCATACATTACGTAGGAAGTTATTGTGTAAAAATTAATTTTAAAAAAAAAAAAGATAAATATATTTTTTTAAAATTTTATTAGAAAACCTTAAAAATAAGAAAAGAACTCTAATGGTGTAAATATTCTCTTATTAATTTTTATATAACAAGTTTATTGTCACACTAAATATTTATCCTATCAGTTCACATGCATATAGAAGAAGATCGTGGCCTAAAAGTTACGATCGGTCCCATGTGCCCAGGCCCCATTTCCTTATTGGGCCGCAGCGGCCCATTATTCGGCCTTTTCCGTAATTAGCCCATGGGCCCGAGTTTTAGTTAGTACTCATCGCTGATCTCTTAAGTTTTTTTTTTTTTTCCGCGATCTCTTTCACCGACTGATTTGTGTGGAGAACGGCACGAGGGGCATGTACACGATGCAAAATATCAACGGATTACACTTGGATTACCATAACAGCCCCCCCGCATATCCAGTAGTAGCCGCCACAGTTGGAGGGCGGATTCGTCTTTCTGCTCCACCTGAATCAACACATTCAGACCTCTCGCTTTCCCGGCGGGCTCCGCGAGTTCCCGAAGCAGCCCTCGATAGCGAAGAGAATGTCCACAGGAGCAAGGAGAGTTTCGTCTTTCCGCCTTCCACCCCTCAACCGGGGGGGTTTAAAGGCTGTCCTTGCCGGTGTCCTCCGTCGTTCGTTCTTCGTCTTCGCTATGGCTTTGCGATTGACACTCTCGGCTTCCTCCGTTCGTTCTCAGCCAATCGCGTCCTCTCCCCACGTCGCTGCTTCCAGTTCGAGGACCCACTGCTTGTCTCGGAAGAATAACGCGAGTGTGAGCCTCAGTGTGCGGAGTGGCAGCACGAGGAGGAGTCCTCCTGCGGCTAGATGTAGCGTGGACACGGCGGCGGTGGCGGTGGGTCAGGTGACGGAGGTGGATAAGGACAGCTTCTGGCCAATAGTCGAGGCGGCCGGTGAAAAGACTGTCGTCCTTGATATGTATACACAATGGTATGGCTACGGCGCCCCGCAACTCCTGTATTTATTCATGCCCTGTTAGGCTTACGCGAGATACGGCGACTTGTTAGTGTTAACTAAATTAGCTAGAAAAAATGTTGTGGGAGGCTTGTATTCCAGGAATAGTTTTCTTGAAATCCGAAAAAAAACAATTGTGAATTTCACGCGGTTATCTCCATGGCAGTGATTCTCGTCTCGAAGAACGGTCTAAGTCGTTGTTTTTTTAACTGTAAGTAGAGAATCTCTTAAATTCGCCAAAAGATATGTGTCCTTGGTGGCTACCGTGAATTTGCTGGGGGCGGGTGGCACGGCAAGTAGAAGACTGATTGAAAGTAGGAAACTGCCTTGAGAAGATTTGATTGATAAAGGAAGAGGAGAAGAATTGATACTTGAGAGGTGGAGTGTGACTGTCAGCATTGACTGCCCTCTTCAAATTGGTCTACCCTCGAGATTTTCTTAGCGTGGTGAATGGGCGTTTCTGTTCTCCTCTGATAAGTTGGATTGATCTATGAAATCAGTTGCTTGGGCTTTTGATTTGAAACTGCGGCCTCATTACTGCTGATTTAGTGCTTCTTTCATTATTGCGGCCATGCTCATTAATATCTACTACCTGCAAAAGCCCGAGGAAATCTGGTATGGTAATCATTCTCGGCAGGCTCAGACTTGACAGAACCTTCATTTCGTTTACTTTGGTCTGATGGGTACCCACACTATCACTGCCTAGACCAGTGGGACAAGATTTGAAGTTGAGGGTTGATTTCTCTCTTGCTACATGATGCCCGCTTTTTTCTCTTTGGGATTCTTCTTCCGTCCTTTATGCCATTCATTTCGATTGCCAGGTGTGGTCCTTGCAAGATTATGGCTCCCAGATTCCAAGAACTGTCCGAGAAATATCTGGATGTCGTTTTTCTGAAGCTCGACTGCAACCAGGAAAACAAGGTTTCCGCTTGTCCCACGCACTTTTTACGTTTGTGTTAGACAGCATCAAGATCGGGGGTCTAATTCTCTGCCTCGCTCTTGTATTGTGCAACTGACACTAGCCACTGGCAAAGGAGCTCGGGATAAGGGTGGTTCCGACTTTCAAGGTCCTGAAGGAGGGAAAGATTGTGAAAGAAGTCGCCGGGGCCAAGTTCGATGACCTCGTTGCTGCCATCGAGGCCGTGAGATCCAGTTAGAATCGCCTGCTTGCCCGCAGATCATGTTCCGCGTTCTCTGCCCTCTATAATGACCGTACCATCCATCGATGGCATCTCAACAGCCTCGAGCAAGAGCAAAGATTGCCGCATTAATTTCCATATATACCTTCAGGGTGTACAATTTTAGTTTGATGATATAAGTTATTAATTCGCTGATCAAGAAATGAAAAATCTACGTGTAAATTGGATGGATCGTCTTGACTTCCGTGTACTAATTAATGATCATGCAAGTTATGAGTAGGAAAAGCTGCCGCCGAACTTGGGAGTGCCGGAATCATTGTAACGAAGCGGACGGTCAGGTGACCGATCTTCTTCAATGGAAGTAGCTCTCATTGGTTCGTGCCAACGAGCGTGGAGGATTGGGACGTTAAGGGTCAGTGAGATTCCATCGGATTATGACAGGAAATTTCCTCACTGACAAGGCTCGCGATTAATCTTCACGTGTCCGAGCTTCAATGATCTGGAGTTCGTTGATTGTCTGACCATACCATAGGGCTTCAGGGAAAGAAAACAGCGTTTTTCACATGTTACTTCATTATTTCCGCCCCGCGTGCGAATTGAAATGCACCCCACAAAGGATGGGTAACTTAAATTTGAGTGGACCAATGGGAAGTGGCCACGTCATCAACTGTCTGGTCAGGTGATAACTGCCCCCCAAGTGCTCTGGAAAAAATTTAAAAAAGAAAGGTAAAATATCCGTCCCGATAAATAGTGAAAATTTGAGCTGATTAACATCGTGGATTTCTAAATATCTGCTACATATTTATAATAAAATAAAAAAGAAAAAATATTCCTAATAATAATAATAATGATGATGATGATGATGCAAAAAGTCAGAAGTCAAAATCTGACAACTTCCCTCCTCTTTCCTTCCCTATTACTGATTCATCCCCGTCAAGGAGTCTCGTATTGTAATATCCTTCGTCGTCATAGCCGAGCAGACGCCAAACATAACCCGAGGAAGAGGGAGCGAGAGGGAGAGGGGACAAGAATGTGTGGGATATTCGCGTACCTGAATTACAATGTGAAGAGGGAGAGGGGCTACATCCTCCTACTCCTCTTCAATGGCCTCCGCCGTCTCGAGTACAGAGGCTACGATTCCTCCGGGATTGCCATCGACGACTCTTTGCCCTCCCCCGTCACTGGTTGCCCGACGCCTCCTCCGCTCGTCTTCCGTCATGCGGGAAACATCGAGTCACTCGTCAAATCCGTCTACCGAGGTGATTCCCTCATCTTCTGCGATTCTGTAGTCTCTTTTCGTTCTTTCGATCATATCCAAATGTTGGTTTGCGAGGCAAAAGTTTGGATTTTGAGAAGAATTGGACGCAGAGGTGTCATGGGACTAGTCAAGTCTGATGGTATTGACGGACACAATTGGAAATTCGGAATAGATCTTGGATATTTTTGAAAGATGTATAAAGTGTATATTTCGATTCTGGGTCATCCTCTATTTTCTGAGTGATTGGAGTTAGAAAACTGAAATTTAACTGTGATTTCGGTTACTGTCAGAAATTGAAGCCACGGGCTTGAACCTGAAGGAATCTCTGGCCGTGCATGCTGGGATAGCGCATACTCGGTGGGCAACTCATGGAGAGCCTGCCCCAAGGAACACTCACCCTCAGTGCTCTGGCCCTGAAAATGAGTTCCTTGTGGTCCATAACGGAATTTTCACAAATTACCAGGTATAGATGAGGTCCAAATGTCGCCTCTCTTAAACATTAGATAGTCTGTACACAGATCATGTTTATGGAGAACCTTGTTCCCATATGATTTATCCTCACATACTACCCTTCATGCCAACGTTCAGGTCTGGAAGCAAATGTTGCTTCGGCATGGGTTCACTTTTGAGTCTGATACAGATACTGAAGTCATTCCTAAACTTGCCAAATACATCTTTGATCAATCCAAAGAAGGTGAAGGTACAGCTGTTCTCTTATTATCATTGTTGTTGTGTGAGACTTACGAGATTGCTGAGGATCTGCTGACATCATTTGAGCTATGCTTGATCCTCTAACCAAAGTACATCTGTTGATTAAGAAAAATCTAGGGAGGCTTGATTTTTGAGTTCATGTTTCTGGAACTGCAGGTGGACAGACAGTCACATTCAGTCAAGTTGTAATTGAAATCCTACGGCATCTTGAAGGAGCTTATGCCCTTATTTTCAAGAGCAAACATTACCCAAATGAATTGGTTGCTTGTAAACGTGGTAGTCCACTGCTTCTTGGTGTCAAAGTAAGTTCTGCATGTGCAAACCTTAGACAAACATAATTCTTTCTCTAAAATGCTTTCCTTTTGATACAATACCATTTATTAGTGCCTCTCAATGTTGATAAAGGCTTCATTTACTCAGATTATTGTCCACTGACTGCTGTTTTTCTGTGTTAATGCTCATTAAACAGGAATTTGCTGAAGATGATGGTAGTGGGTTTTCTTCTAGCAATAAAAGTCCCAAGGAACTTTTCTTTTCCAGTGATGCCAATGCTCTAGTTGAACATACAAAAAGAGTTTTGGTGATTGAGGATGATGAATTAGTTCATCTCAAGGTAACTCCTGTTTGTTTATGAGGACTTGAAACAGGCTTTTGGCCTTTGTGTGATATCATTTGTGCCAGCTTTGTTAGTTATGCTTGCAACTTAATTTTATACGCTGTTGATCCATTCTTACATACCCCCAATAGAACTCATTAAAGTTAGCTGAACAATTAGTTTGAACTGGTCTAAACATTGAATGGCTCCTTGCAAATGGTCTTGTAATCTGAGATGAATGGTTTCCTGCTATATCCATTTCTGGAATGCTCATAATATGCCTGCATGAGATATATATGATCCATTTGAGAGACTATCTTTTGTTTTGTGCTATAGAACTTCTTGATTCAATTCCTTATTTTTATGGTAATTGCACTAGGATGGATGCGTATCTATTTTGAAGTTAAACAGTAATCGGGGGAACAATGGCGAGGTTCTTTCTAGACCTGCATCAGTGCAGCGTGCACTATCTGTTCTTGAGATGGAGGTTGAACAGATAAACAAAGGAAGTTACAAACATTACATGCAGAAAGAAATTCATGAACAGCCTGAATCCCTTACGACCACTATGAGGGGAAGGCTTATACGTGGAGGCTCCTGCAAAGGCAAAAATGTTCTTCTGGGAGGACTCAAAGATCACCTCATGACAATTAGACGAAGCCGACGGATTCTTTTCATCGGGTGTGGTACCAGCTACAACGCTGCTCTGGCGGCAAGGCCTATCTTGGAAGAACTTTCAGGCAAGTTGTTTCTTGCATCTTAGTTCTTACTCAATGTTCCAAAGCCTATTGAGCCAACTCGATCGTTTTTGTTTTATACTGTGCTAACCAACAGGTATACCAGTTACAATGGAAATAGCCAGTGATCTCTTGGATAGGCAAGGTCCTGTATACAGAGAAGACACAGCAGTCTTCGTCAGTCAGTCCGGTGAAACTGCTGATACTTTGAAGGCATTGGAATACGCTCTTGAGAATGGGGCATTATGTGTTGGCATCACAAATTCTGTTGGCAGTGCAATCGCCAGAAAAACACATTGTGGTGTTCATATTAATGCTGGGTGTGAGATTGGTGTGGCAAGTACAAAGGTAATAGATTGAAATTTCTTTATCGTTGTATTCATGGATATGCTCTTTCTTTTTCTTTCTCAGTGATGGAATGTTTTGCGCATCTTTATGTTTATCAGGCATACACAAGTCAAATAGTGGTTATGGCCATGTTAGCGTTGGCAATTGGAGGTGACACAATTTCTAGCCAAGCGAGAAGAGAGGCAATAATTGATGGTCTTGTTGATCTGCCCAGTACGTCTTTTTGGTTACACCTTATTAAATGGTTAAATTTCATTTTATATCTCTTTACCTTCTTGTACATAGGATATCTGCCTTAGGATAAACGTGCTCCTTTTTTCTGTTTTTCTGGCAGACAAGGTGAGAGAGGTGCTGAAGCTTGATCAGGAAATGAAAGACCTTGCTGAACAGCTGGTTGCTGAGCAGTCATTGCTCATGTTTGGCAGAGGATATAACTATGCCACGGCCCTTGAAGGAGCTCTGAAAGTGAAGGAAGTAGCTCTGATGCACACGGAAGGGATGCTGGCTGGTGAAATGAAGCACGGTCCATTGGCTTTAGTTGATGAGAACCTCCCAATTGTTGTAATTGCTACCCGTGATTCTTGCCTCAGGTAAGTTTTTCCTGTCCTATGGCAGGGATAAGTACGGAAATTTTTATGATCTCAGCTGAAGGTTTTTGAGTGTTTCCTCAAACTAATACTGAACTAATTAAATGATGGACAGCAAGCAACAATCAGTCATTCAGCAGCTCCATGCTCGGAAAGGACGCCTGATCGTGATGTGTTCTGGTGGGGATGCTGCATCAGTCTGCCCTGGGGGAGCTGCTCGTGCGATTGAAGTCCCTCAAGTTGAAGATTGTCTTCAGCCCGTGATAAATATTGTTCCATTGCAGGTAAAACATTCTGGCGCAGCTTCTTTCTTCGTGCTCTTAAGTATCTCATTTTTAGTTCTGAGCTAGTTAACTCTCATCCAGGAAAGTTTCTTCTGTTAAAAGAAAAGCTGGTAACATTTCAACTTTTGAGTGCAGTTGCTGGCATATCATCTCACAGTTCTTAGAGGATACAACGTTGATCAGCCTCGCAATCTAGCAAAGAGTGTAATGACGGAGTGAAGATTGCGATCAACAAACTGTCTTGCCATGTGTCTCGGCGATATTCTTTGACAGTAAACTTACTAGAATTTGTGGTCTCTGATATCTTTTGCCTCATCGTTGAGCTCCATTCTTAGCTGCAAGTAGACAACAATGTTCCTCGTTTGTAAATTAATTGGAGCGTGCATCTCTCTCTTCTGAGCTCTGATCACCTGTACCATTCGTTTTCCGATCTGTACAAGCCATCCTAGTGCCTTCCAAAAAAAAATGGCCAATCTCAATTTAGAAAAACAAAACAGTAGCGAGCAACGTTCTGGTTTGATTCCCTTCAATTCAGTCAATTGTCACCAGAAGATTCAAACATGGACAATGTTTTTTTCTTGCTGATAGTAGCCCGTCGGCCAATTACATGGCCCAAATCCGGGCCCATATAAGCCCAATGGGCCCAATGTGTGCTTTCAAACCCAGCCCCATGGCCCGTTTAGTATCCTTCCGGTGGCTCCAGGGTGGGTCAGAAGAGGGGGTTTGAGGTCACGGTAAGCATTCAGGTGAGGTCTCACTATATATAAAGACGCTCAATAGCTTTGGTTTTGAATTGGTATCAATTTTACCGAGTTGAAGTTCCCATTTTACTGTCTGAAGGTTTTTGATGTCGCTTTTCCTCGTTGCTGGAAACCTGAAATTAACCCATCAGTTTCTAGGTCATCCCATCATCCAAAATGCAACTGTCTATGCACAATTGGAGACGCCCTTAATCTGAAGCTTAGCTCACTGTAACAAACTCGACCCTGTAAGGCCCTTTGAATCCTTCCCTGCACACGTCCATTGACTTCAGTCTTCTTCACATATCAACATGGCTATCCAAATTATCAAAAAAAAAAAAAAACATGGCTATCCTTTACGATCGCAGTGTCCAACTGCAACGGATCATAATAAATCATTGAGTGTACAAATAACAACACCAAGAAGCTCAAATAGTGCTAGACCACGTCATGGCCCCTTTGATTTCCAGTTTAAAAGAAAGTTTAATGCACAGAAGGTTCATCTCCACACGAATTCAGAAGTTCCATGGATCCATATCTCCGTGCTACGTGCTTTTTTATATAGGATCGCATGGATAAATCAAATCAGGTCTATGAGAAGGTGGAGATTGAAATAGGACAAGATAATGCTACCACTCTGGTTATAACCCTAAGCAAGCTTCCTTTATCACAGAAACCTTCCTCATCATCGTCTTCTCACAGCAGAAACCGGAGCTCGCTGGGTGGCTCCTCCACCCTGTTGACCTTGGGAGGCTGCCTGCTCCTCTGGCATATTCATCGCCTGGGTTATGGCATTCATTACTATGAGGCCAAGTGGGATCAAGTACATCCACTGAAATACAGATGCAAACACAAAAAAAAGTTAGCCCAAATTGAGTCCGATGAAATTTGAAGCAGATAATGATATTGTTAGCCTAGATGCTGATCATGCTTACATATTTAGCCCAGAAAGACCTCTCTGGTGGCAGTACTTCAACCTCTCCATTCTCCCCAACTGTAACCTCTTCAGTGAAAACTGGAGTCCTGCATGAGCAAATTACAACAGTTAAAACAAATACAGTGAGTGAACTCAAACAGTGCATTTGAGTCACTTGTACCGATGATAATTTAACTGGCACATGAAACTTATTCATCAACACAAAATTCTTCTTGATCAAATTAACAGAGAATATCAGAGTCGAACAATCCACTAAACTGATAACACTGAACAAAACCTGGAGAAACAAGAAGCAGGCAAAAACAAAACATTGCAAATATAAAGTGTACATACCTTGGTGCTTGCTCGGTGTTCTTCAAGATTGTATGAGAATTAAAGGTCCACTTTGATGGCTGAAATAGGCAAAAGAATAACAGGATTCAGTGAGGACTATGATGTACTTGGAATGGACCTTTACATATTACATGCTACCACAATCAATACGTTGAAGATCCAGTTTCAGTGCCATAGTACTATACCATAATATTATTTTACAGTGAAACTACCCTTCAAGCTGGCCACAGAGACAAACTTTATCTAGGATTTCAAAGAAAAGGCAATAATTTCTGATCATCATCCAGTTTCAATCAATTGGAGCCAATTATTGATAGGGGACGAAAAAGAGTAGAAGGAGACCAATTACTCACAAGCTTCAATTGACGAGGGTATGGACATGCTCCAGGTGCACCATAATTGACAGCCAATATATTAACACCTTCCTGCTTAGTAATAGACAGGACAAAGACGCACCTAATGATTCTAGTGCAAGTGATAAAAAAATATAGAAACTTCTTGCTTATTGCAGGAAGGATTCCCAGGAAGGGAAAAACTGGATTCAAAGATTATACCAACAGCAACTACAATGGTGTTAATATTACCATGTGTATAACGAGATGCTCATCCAGTACATCACGAGGAAGACATCTCTGGCATAAGAACAAGATTGTCAATTCATATGCTCATTACGATGAAATTGCAGGAAATCAGGACAGAAAAGAAGAAAAGCAGGTCCATTGACAGAACTTATATATGGTTCTTCTGGACATATTTAAATTTGATAGAGCTACTACATCTTAAGATCAAGAACAGATATAGGGTTGTCAGAACAGTAATGCAGTACAGTACCATATGAAGCATGACCAGTGCACTATAGGAAACAATCAGCTATTTGTTGCTACTTCAACGTTAAAATCAGTAGAAAATTTCTTCTTTCAAACTAGAATTAATTTATAAAGTACAAAACTTAGAAGAGACTTGACAAGCAAGCAGCAATTGCTACTTCAACAATGAGATCCCTATCTATAGCAACGTAGTTATGGAATAGGATCTGAGTAAAGTTACCGCTTTAACAGATGAAACAATGTAATCCCTCCCGGGAGGGCTCAAAACATTGGAAGGTAGCCTTATCCTGTAGAAATCATCCCCTTGGAGCAGTTTCTGCAACACCAGCACCAACAATGGGACATACTTATAATTGTAAAATAAAGAACCTTCAGCTACAGGATACAGGAGGATTGAAACTCACCTGAAACTGCTCCTTTTCGGCTTCAGTGAAAGCATTCCTCGAGAAACGCAGCTTGGTAAGCGTCTATGGAGAGCAGAGCAATAGCTCGACTTAGCAAAGTAACACGGTTCGGCTTTAAATACATGGTAAGGAAAACGACAGAGATCCCCCCCCAAACTTGTCGAAAAGAATCTTATTCGTAGTTACAACTTGAACTAAGTTCCTGATCACGGCAATCAATAGGAGCAGAATTTCAGATGATCAGAAAGTAAGAGGATTCAAACCTGGGCACCGTTGCTCCAAGTCTTGAGGCGAGCAGTGAAGGTACCAGCGGGAGAGAAGTCGGAGTCACCGAAGGCGTGCTCGAGGGAGAATTGGATCTTGGAGTCAGAATCCTGATCAGAGGATCTTTTACGGGTCGGGGCAGGCGGCGATGGTCGTGCGTAAGGGATGCCAGAGGCGGAGCCCTCAAGGCCGAACTCCTCGTCTTCGACCAGGAGCTCGTCTGACTGGAACGCCGTTGATGGCACCAGTCCTACAAAAACCACCACGAGGCCCAGTATCAGCATCAGCCTCTGGTTCTTCAACGGCTTCTCCATTGCTGCGCCGCTCCTTACAATCGGAAAGGAATCACCTTTCGTCTCCTTACTTGATACGACCCTGCCGATTGCCGTCGATGCTCTATAGAGGAGCTGAGAACTTCTACTTCTTTTCCGGTCCCTTTTCTTTTAGCTCCTTTCGCTTAAGCCCTCCGTCAGTGATATTTGGGTCGGGCCTCATTCAGCCCATGTGAAGTTGGGAATTTTCTTCTTCCTGTGTCTGTTTTGATCCCCTCTCTTTTCTCCTTCAGCGATAAGGGCCACAGCTGTTATGAATCTTTCTTGTTTCTTTATACGGTTAGATCCATCGAGTAACTGTTGCTTTGCCTGTTATAAAGCAACATCCAATGTTAATGTCCGGGATACAATATAGTTCAGCTCAGGTTTTGGCCCTTCCATGCTGCAGCACGGTAATGCTTGCTCCGTTGTGGTCTGTCGAAGTGTTTCCTCCTGGGATGTTGTTTATGGATCCATGACAACAGTCTTTGGCACACAGATGTGTTTCCTGTTATTTGCTCATGTAATTCCTTGGGCCCGCATCGGTTTAGTTTTCGAAGGAATATTATTCAGGAGGTTCTTGTCAACTAGATGAGGTTGTGATCGATGCACTGGTTGTTAGCTTCCAAATCGTTCTGCGCTTATCAAGAATTTTAAACCCCTGTTTCGTCCTGAATCAGATCCCAACTACATGTAAGCATCACAATAAGCAAATACACACCACACGAGGATGATTTGCTCTCGCTTATACAAGCTCAGCTTATGAAATTTACGAACAAAGGATGGCATTTCAGTTTTCAGCAGTGGAGGACTTCGTGTACTTGTACCTGAGGTAAGCTTTGATGAAGGGCTCCAACTCACCGTCCATCACGGAAGTGACATCAGACGTCTCGTGACCGGTTCGCACATCTTTGACGAGCTTGTAGGGATGGAATACATAATTCCTTATCTGCTGGCCCCACTCTGCCTTCACTGCATCCCCCCTTATCTGCTTTATCTCGGAGGCTCGCTGCTCCTCGGCTATCACCAGCAGCTTTGATTTCAGTCGGCTCATCGCCTTGATCTTATTTGCCAGTTGGGATCTCTCCTCTGTATTATTGCCAGTAGTTCAGAGAGTCATCAATGATTGTTGGCAAATTTATCCAACAAGTCCCCAAAATTACATTTAATGCGTTGTATAGGATAAGTAAGATATGCATGAAATTAAAGGGTAGGCTCTGAAGAAAACCTGTGCAGCGTACAGTAACCCCAGTTGGTACGTGGGTAATACGGACGGCTGTTTCAACCTTGTTCACATTCTGACCTCCTTTTCCACCAGCCCTCGAAAAACTAATATCTAGGTCTTCCTCTGGAATTTCGACATCCATTGAATCTTCGGGAAGAAGTGGCATGACTTCAACACCAGAAAAGCTTGTCTGCATATGGATAATTCCTCTTCATCAGACAGCACTTTTGAATGAATGATCATAGCTGTAAAAGTCAAGGTAGAAATCCATGACGAAGGTACCTGCCGAAGACCTTTGGCATTGAAAGGGGACTGCCGGACAATTCGGTGGGTTCCTTTTTCACCTGATAAGTACCCATAAGCATATCGCCCTTCAAGTTCGATAGTCGCTGATTTGATCCCAGCCTCCTCTCCCATGGATTTCTCAACTACCCTTGTTTTATATCTTTGCTTCTCTCCCCACCTCATATACATCCTGAGAAGCATGTCAGCCCAATCCTGCACTGAAATTGATCGAGAGATATTGACATCTAGCAGTAAAGAACAGACTGAACATTTTATCAGTTGGCCATAGAATTTCATTCACAGGCATGTGAACAGTAACAGTCCAAAAACCATTGATATACCTGGGCATCAGTGCCTCCGGCACCAGCTGTGATAGAAATAACTGCACCTTCTTTGTCATATGGTCCGGAGAGAAGTTCAGTCAATTCAAACTGATCTAATGCCTTGTTCAGCTCTTTAATAATATTGGCAGCCTCTTCAAGAAGCCCAACATCTATGGAGTCCATCTCCTCTGTCAACTTAACTATTGTCTCTGCATCCTCAACCTGCATCTTTATGAGTCAAGGAAATGACTTGCAAAGCGCATAAGATATTGTCCCTAGTCTAGCTCAAATATCAATAAGCATGAAGTTATCAGCTTACTATTGCTTCTAGCTTATGTAACTTAGGATTCAACTGCTAACATAAAGAAAGGATCTAGATTAATTTGTGGGAATAAGCCATAAAATGAAGACCTGGCTTTTGAAGCCGTTGAGCAGTTTTATCTTGTCTTGAACATCAGTTAGAGCCAGAAGAGTTTCTTGGGCCTTAGCAGGATCGTCCCAGAAAGTGCTATCAGATGCTTTCAACTCCAAATCCGCAAGTTCCCCCTCTAACTGCTCAAGACCAGCAGAAGCCCTTATCTCTTCAACACGGCTCGAAACAGTCTCCACATCCCTTCTCAAGGAATAGAAATCTGCAAACTTAATCTAAGAGGTCAAGTCAACATTCAACAGACTCAAGTTTTAACGTAAGCATCTGAATAACTTCTGCATTCTAAAAAGATCTTAGCTAATAAATTCATCAAGGAGCATTCAAAGAAGACTTCTGACAATTCGTAGCAACCTATGCAGAAACGACTTGGACGAAGCCCAACTGAGAGCTAAAGATAATACCTTGCAAAGCCCATTCTCTGGAATCGGATGTGACCCCCTCGCTCACCTGACTCTCAGGTACTGAATGGATAGCTGATTCAAAGATTCATCAAGAAACAAAAGAAGATTAATCGCCAGTTCCCTCTGGGAGAAGAATTTAGCGATGAACAGAGTTCAAAATAGCACCGATACCATACATTTTCTTCAAGTGAACAACGATAAAGATATTAAGAAAGCATAACCATGGAGTTTACAAACATTACTAAAGGGAAGATGTCCTTGAAAGCTTGTCGAGGGAAGGTATAACACGGACTAAGAAGTTCTACTGCCGACAGTGATTAAGGAAAATCGAAATTTTCCTCAGCTCTGCCACTCTACCTCGCCGAGAAGCGGAGAAGATACAGGAAAGAACAGATCAACACACCGGAAGTAGGGGACGGAGAGGATGACGGTAGAAGAGTGGTGAAGCTGCATGAACGGTGAAAAGAAGACTTCAGAGTGAGGAAGACAAGCCTTTGGTTCAATCTATGAACAAGATAGCACGAACACGGCGGTTTCAGAGAAGAAGCCGCCGTCGCATTGATCGGGCGGAGTAGAATCTCCATGACCACCTTCCAAGAGCAGACGGAGCAGAGAGAGCAAGCCGGCTAGGCCGAGGGATGGATGCTAGGCCACCGATCGATTCATTTTGCTCTCTGGATAGAGGAACGAAATTAATCTCCTTTTGGGCCCTGTTATTTTATATTAATACATTTTGGTAGCCAATAAGTTTATATCGTTGCAAAAAAGGCCCTAAAGGTTCATTTAAATTCCCGACCCCGTGGATACTACACACAGATAAGCCCGGCCGGGAAGGGGCAAAGGCATAATAAACCTGATGGACTATATATATAGGGATAGAAATAAAGGGACCTGCTAAAGTATCGATTTAGGTAAAACTCGAATAATTAACATCTTATGATTGAGAAGAAATGATCTGATCTTCCTCTTCTCATCTTAGGATCATCTTAGAGTGACGTATGCACAAATATCCTGTAGATGCCTACTTTTTGGAGTAGAGATGTTAAAGCAGATTGTCCGAATCAGTTCAAAACGGGCATAAAACAGTTTGATTTGGTTATAGCTAGACCTGTTAAATATAACAGGCCGGTTCGGTCACAGGTCACAGTTTAAGAATATACAAACTAGTTTGAAACTGTTTGTGAGCAGACTGATTCATAGTTTTCAAGCTGGTTTAACCTGTGAACCGTTCTTTTTTTTCAAATCATTTTTAAATGAATATTTTTATTAAAAAATTACATTAAACCAACAAAATCTTATTGCTAAGTTATGGGATTTTGGCAATCTAGACTGGAGCCGGTTCAATAGTCCTATTTCTTAGCTCAGCCCGAAACCGTCCATCAACTTAATAAGAGTAGTTACAAGCCGGTTTAGGGCATGGTCCATACTAGTTAAGGGTTTGATGAGTCGGTTCTGGGTCAAACCGACCCGTTTATCATCTCTGTCCTGAAGCTAATTCTCCCTTGAAGAAGCATTACGATGAAGAGCAATATTAGTGGGCCCAGATATCATTGACTAATGGGCCTGCAATTTGATTATTAGAGTAGTGGGCTTAAAGGCCCATTTTCCTCAACAATGAAGTATTAGGTGTCTTCCTATCGGTCCGTTGATCCATTCGAGTGTCCGTTACATGCACCTTCCCTCTGAGGAGACCGTATCGTCAACTATATCCAACATGCCGAGAAATGAAGACTAAACATATGCTTATTTGGAACTAATGTTATCATTCCATGTACAACCTGCTCCGAGCTCGGCTCGCTTGACCACAGTACATCAATATGTAAACTAGTGAGGAAGGCAAGGCTCCCTCATGCCATGCATTGTTTTAGTTTTTCCGGCAAGATCTTGACAAGACCAAAATGCCTGCCTCAACGGGGTTGTGTTGATGACCTCCTACGAGAAATATGGGTCTGAATCTCGAGATTGCTATAAGAGAAAAACTTCGAGATGAATAATACCGGCCTGAGACCTAGCGAACTTGATTATATGTGTTCTAAGGTGAAGTGCTTAATAAGCTTGAGACCTTGCAAGCCAATCCACACGTACATCAATTACCTTCCCCTACAAGCACGCGAACAGCATAACAGGCCAATCTAGTTTGACGATGAGGATTTAGTATTCATCGGAGAATGGTTATGTCGATACCCTAAATCCCGAGAATTAGGGCTAAGGGAGGAAATGTTTCGCTCCTTAAAGTTGAGGGAGATACTGGCAATAACACTCTTCCAGCAGCAAAAGGACATTGCAGGTTCTTGTTCACCGAGGGCCAAAGCTGATATTTCTTTCTTTCCTTTTCCTCTTTTCTGCTTTTCTTTTTGAGAGAGGATGAATGAGGATATGAGGCTGTTATGAAGCTACATGACAAAATCCCATGATACTCTATGGAAGAAGGGAAGGCTGATTACCCTCTAAGTTTATCCTTTCGATTTTGGGAAGATTCTTCATGGCAGGTGAAAAGTTCATGGAGCCACTTCTGTCCCAAACCGAAATGACCCTGAAGGGATACTCTCACCGTTCGATGGATGAGAGGGTCACCTCTGGTTTCGAAGGAGGCAGACCCCTCCCATCCGGCCCTGGTTTCAGAAGGAGGTGCTTACCGTACCGTCTCGGTTCGGATCAGCAAGTGGTCTTCAAGATTTGGGTCTGAACATCGAACAGTATCTTGGCAAAAAAAGTTCAAATTATTCGTGTCTTCTCTCTAGCTTGTCTCCTTTTCCTTGAAATAGAGAGAACTATCTCCGCAAAGCCACCCTACATCAGTTAAGGATTCCCATCAGAGAAAGAGCCCTAACGTCACTTCGACATAGACATATCAACACAGAGCCGACTGACTTTTTCCCGAATATCTTTCCAGGTTACTTTAATGTGTTCTTCCTTCATTTTCTGTAATTTTCCTTCTCTCTTTCCCCCATCATTGCTAAATTTTATACGGTAGCCGGCATATATCGGGGTAACTTAAGCATGCAAAGGAGTAAAAGAGATCTCGAAGCTGTTGATAGTTTGATTCACAATCTGTTGCAATGTCTTGAAGAGTTGCAACAGTTACCAACTGCATCGTGATTTCGAGAACTGTCTAGAGTGACCTGGGTTTAATTTCAACTGCATCATGTGTGATCGTGATGATTTTGCAGAGGAGTATTTTAGCTCCCAGTATACGTCACATACCAAACTTTCAGGATATTGCATGGAAGGTTAGGATATACGGGAATCGTTCTAGATTTCTGTGGACGAAATATATATTCTTCATCTGCATATGTAAAGAAACCGGATTAGAGAAGGATCCTACGTTTACCCGTTGTTCTCATTTTTCAGCTGGGATAAGTAGTCTCAGCAGAGCCTACATGTGTATCAGAAGATTCGAGTTCACGTCCTAGTGACGCAGGGTGAGAGTTCCGATCCAGCATGTCTGTTCCCACCGTTACAAGAAGAGTGCATGGATACATGACTGGTGTACTTTTGCGTTACGCAGGGTGAATTCAAGTTTGTCTGCACGAGAGGAGGGACAATTCATCATGATTTGCTTTGCCTTTCCGCTTTCATTTTGGCTTTCCCGTAAGTGTTTGATCTGTTTTTCTATTCGTTGGGGGGCTTAAAATCAAAGATAAGGAAAGTATGTCTCCACATACATGAATTTGTAAAAGGGATTTCATGTTGAAGTGTCTGTCGTAGAGTTTCTTTTGAGTGAAGGAAGCTTGGTCGAGATGGAACACCGACAGTTATTTTCAACCTTAAATGATGAGATTCTGAATTCATTCTCATTTAAAGGTTTAATTCCTACACTCCTTTCATGAAGCCCTTCTGCTGTCTCTATATTTTCCACATTAGGAAGTTTAATGAAACTCCTGATGTCGCGCAACAAGACTTATGCATGAATCTCGAGCATGACGAAGACATAAAATTGCAGGATTATATGTAACAAGCATCCCTTGTCATCGAACCATATCTTCTGCATTTCCTCACTTACGAACTCATTGAGAGGGAGATGTTACAGAGGACCGACCAGCAAATGATGAAACCGATGCGGCTGGGGGCCATGCATGCGCACCATCGTGCTGGAATATTTGTTCGATAATGACCCTAGAAAATGCTCTCGAAAAAATGTTCCTGAGACGTACAGAAAAATGCTCTGATGCGCCGAAGACCTTTTTGTTCCTCAGACGTATAGAAAAATGCTGTAGACATATATCTCCAAGGGACTCGGTTAATAATATTCGGAACTTTTTCTCCTCCTTTTCCCGGAACATTAGTCGCTCTTCTTTGTTGTTGTTTAAATTTATGTGATCAGGTAGCTAGCAAAAGCTTCGAGGTTGTGCCGATATCCAAACTGGATTAGGAGCCGAAGCAGCCAAGAAGACAACAAGACATCATCAACAGGGATTCGACAGTTACATATATTCCACCTATGTAGAGACTTACACATGCACATGATATTGCACGGACCGATGTAGATGTTGGTGTGGGGAAGGAATATAAAGTTCGGGTCCCCTAACGATACCTTTCTCTTGGCCATGTTACAGGCTGAAAGATGGGTAGATTGATAGGGAGAGGGAAGGGGAGGCAGCTCATATCTGGGAATCTGCGATGATGTGTCGCTGAGAGAGACTTGTTATGTTTCAGGCAAGACGGAAATAATCGAAAAGAAGGTGGGGTCTAAAGGACCAGATTGGGATGGATAAAAGACAAAGATACTGTCTTTTGTCTCATTGATATCCCCAGAAACCGCGTATAAATAGCTAGTCACGGGCATTGCAGCTTCTCATACACCGCCTCTATTGCCCCTGTTTCGCAGTCGTTCATCGATATATCATATGTCAGTAAAGATATTGTTCACAGGATATATAACAATCTGGTACAAGCATTTCTTCTTTCGTGCATCAGCTAGCATGCATATCATTCTTGCAGCGCATACATTATGTTATATATGAAAATTTAGTTAGTTATTGATAGTTTGTTTTCATCAGTTGACCGTGAGGAAGACAACGAGGCGCCGAGCGGAGCCGAGCCGAGCCACAGAGATGCTGAGGGACCGGGAGCCACTTGTCGTGGGGAGGGTGATAGGGGATGTGCTGGACCTCTTCACACGGTCCATTTCACTGAGGGTTACGTACGGCAACCGAGAGGTCACCAATGGGTGTGAGCTCAAGCCTTCCCAAGTCGCCAACCTGCCTCGGGTTGATATCGGCGGCAACGATCTTCGCACTTTCTATACCCTGGCAAGTTTCTATTCTTTTCCTGTGGACTCTATTGGTTCGGTAGCCGGCTTCCACATGCATTCTTACGCAACAGCTTTGGCTACATCTCAACTGGGTCCATTGATGGTTATATCAGTGCATCATGCAGGTTATGGTGGATCCTGATGCACCGAGCCCCAGTGACCCGAACCTCCGGGAATACTTGCATTGGTAAGCCATCCCCCTCACAGACGTCTAACGGGCGGATGCTTTCGTGTTTCATCTTGAAAGTCATGCTAGCTGGAAAATGAATGACGGCCACTCAAAAACCTGCAAACTCCCTGACCACAGAACGAAGCAATGCTGATTATTGTTCTTGGCAAAAAGACGACAAAGAGAGGGAATATTCTAATTATATCTGAATTGGATGTATATATATACATACATATATATATTTTTATAAGACATCATGATACGACTACATCATTGATGTAAACTTTCTGTAAGTGAAAAAAAGAATGGATTCATGGGAGAGTTCTATACTTGCTGACCATCCAAATTGTCCGCTTGTCTGTATTGGCTCGCTTAGATTTCCTAGAAGAGCTGGAGTTGCAGGTGAGGGCAGAGATTCCAGGGGAATTAGGATTGGTTGGAACCTATTACTACTGATCAAAACTGCTCACATCGATTTTGCCCAGACGAAGAGATACCCTGTAGATAGGGCAGTCCCCTTTCCCTTTCCCTTTGCTTTAGCGCGAGTAAGAATATCAATCCAATTACCAACGTTTGTTCCAGTGCAGGCGCGGCCCTAACCTATAGATGCTGCTCGTAGCTCTTTCCCATGAGGGATACCCAGTGGAAGTTCCATTTCGCAGACTCTTTCTTCCATGTACTTTGATTGTTATTTCGTACCTAACCCCTAAAAAAATTTACTCTATTATTAGTTCACACCACCCTCCATGTCTCCTAACCTAAGATGGGAGTAACCAGTATCCTCAACTAGTCAACATATTAATTAGTCACAGATCCCACTGGATTTACAATAGAGACGGGTCACGTTTCTTTAATCTTATACTTTTCGATGTGGTCCACGAGCTGGGTGTTCTCTTCCGTACATGCTTTGATACGGTGTGAGGGTTCCATCAGACTCACAATGGAGCGGAGCTCATGTCCAACAACAAAAATTGTAACCAGTCCCCTGTATGTTATGATTTTCAGTCTTGTTTCTTCGATGCGAGACTCCATTCCTCAGCATCGCGGACTCGATCAGCAGGTGAGGAGACGGCTGAGAATAACAGTAAAAACCTACCAAAAGCAAGAGGAAAAACAAAAAAAAAAAAGAAAAAGTGGTGCGGGCATGTAATATCCTCATCCGTAGTTCAAGATCCAGGATAGAGAGATCGAACGGGCACCATTCGTTTGCATTGACCCTTGCTCCTGCTTCCACGTAATACATACATACATACATACATACATATAGGAAGGGTCAATGCAAATATGTATGTATGTGTGTATGTACCTATGTATATATCGACGACGTCTGGTCAACTAATATGGTGTTCTTTTTCTCCCCCTCTCCCACACTATTGTACGTAGGTTGGTGACTGATATCCCTGGGACTACTGGAGCGAGCTTCGGTAAGCTTTGATTTATCAGTTTAGACTACAGTATAATTTTTTTTTCCCGGCTATGCAAGAGAACATCGCCAAGAGAGAATGGGAGTCCGATTTTTGAAGAAGATATGAGAAATAGGGAATAGCGTGACATATGAGCTCAGTGGATAATGATTGATTTTAGGGTTTTTTTATCTTAATTGATAATAATATTATTGTATAAAATCATCACGTCACGTAACCTGTAACATGTAGTAAAGGCACATGATGGGTGCTTTCGGCTATTAAGAAAACCCAGATGCTTTTTCATTTATGAATATTGAATATATAATCTTTTAATCATAAGTAGAGAGTGACATTATTATATAAAATCTTGAGGATGTTAAACCGACCGGATTGATATTTTATATGCTACCAGTTAATCTGATGGACCCATGGAGTGGAAGGTTTAACAGGTCCCATGAATTTCCATGCAGGGCAAGAGGTGTTGTGCTACGAGAGCCCGAGGCCGTCGATTGGGATCCATCGATTTGTGCTAGTGCTGTTCCGTCAGCTGGGGAGGCAGACCGTTTACGCCCCGGGCTGGCGCCAGAACTTCAGAACCCGAGACTTCGCCGAGCTGTACAACCTCGGCCTGCCTGTGGCCGCCGTTTACTTCAACTGCCAGCGGGAGGGCGGCTGCGGCGGAAGGAGAAGATAATAACAGACGATCGATCGGTCACATATCTATGACATCCTCATCATCAGCACTTCTCCTTCAGCCATCAATTAAATAAAAAGAAAGGTTAAAAAGTAACCTCTTAGCCCCACCCAAATATATATATATATATATACAGGCACTTATATGTATATGTGGGTTTGAAACTTAGATTATAATGACTATAATATTAATTATCAAGAGATAATGGTGCCCTAACAGTAGACAGTACTAGACAGAAGATATATATATATGTATATGTCGTATAGCTAGTTAGCTTCTACAACATCGTGCGTCCGGTGTGCTGGCACAGCTAGCCCGCCGGCTCGTGCTGGCCCTGCCTTTTCTCTTCTACTATGAACTCGAGCGTGTACTCTGATGTTGATTACACCATAAATAATACTTAATTAACGTTATTAATTATGGCCATGTCCATAGACTTTTTTTGGGGGGGGGGGGGTGGTTAAACTGCGAGTGCTTCTCCACCTACTGACCGAGAAGGTTTACCTCACGTAATGTCTGCACGTGTCTTAACGGAGTGAAATCATGCAATTCAATGACGGAAAGCACATGAGTACGTTGCCTTCATTGCATATACAATGGCTTCTTGCTCTAAGGGATAGATAGCGGAGTCAATATTAATATAAGATGATCGAAATAATTTAATATTTTTTTTATTTAAATAAGATTTCAGTTTAAATTTTATAAATGAGAAGTAAGTTTATTTATTAAAAAATAGAAGAAAGAGTGGAGTTAGTTGTCTTAGGTATGTGCCGTCGTTGAAGCCCAACAGAATTTGGGTCGGATGTTGATTGATGGGCCCGGCCTAACTCATTTGGGCCCATTTGAAGATGGCACGTGCGGCGCACGCGGCGACACCAATTCCAAACGGTGGCGCCAATCGCAGCACGAATTGGGACATTTGGAGGCAAAACATTTTCGCACCGGGCGCCAGAACTGAGAGCCTTTTCCCTTTCCTCCCCTTACAACATTTTCGTGTGTCGCACGAGACGAGGAGTGAGAAGCCTCTTCGGGAGCGGATCGTTCCTAGAAAACCTAGAGACGCCGATCAGCGAGGAGGAGTAGGAGGAAGGAGAAGAAATGGCGGAGTCCCAGCCCCCGGCTCCTCCCACGAAGGCCCTCAAGCGGAAGCGCACTTCGTCCGTCGGCCTCGAGAGCCTGACCCCAGAAGAGAAGGAGGCTCGGATCTGTGCCCTGACAGCGGAGATCGATGAGCTCTTGAGGTACTACAGAGAAGTCACGGATCAAAAGCTTGGGCTGGAGATGATATCTGAAGAATGCGGTTCATTGAACGCGCAGATAGCTTGCTTGATGGAAGAGAGCGACTTGCCCCTGTCGATATTGGTGGAGCAGATCCACGGAAGGCTCAAGGAGAGGAATGAAGGGGCGACGGTTGCCGCTGTCAAGAGCGGGATCCTCCTCGTCGGGCAGAGGCTCATGTATGGTGTCCCAAATCCTGATGCCGATGTGCTCGAGGATCATTCGTCTTCCTCTCTCTGGTGTTGGGAGGTGAAACCCTTCTTTTTCTGCCTTCATTCATTTTCGATTGATTTCCTTGTGTGGATCTCTCCATGTGGTGTCCTATTTTCTGCAATCTAGGTCAGCTGCTGTTGTAACCTGTAACTTACGAATTTCCGCGGTTTACTTACTGGTGTTTAATGTTTCTACCATCCAAATTATCCTCATTTTCTAGTTGATTTGTTTACTGGAAACCCCATTTAAGTTGCACTGCTTTACTGAACTCTGTTCCCGTTACTTATGCCGTATTCCGCAGACTAGGGAGGTGACGGTCTTGCCAAAATCTGCCCAGGGAGCGATTAAAATTCGACGTACCTGTCGGAAGAAGATACATGAAAGGATCTCTGCTATCTCTGGTAAGGCATTCTTGGACATGCTCAGACTGGCCTTTTCAAATTCAATTCATGATATTGGTGCCTGTTTGCCTGTCATAGAAATGCTGTCTGCATTACACAAACCGGAGAGTGACCAGAATTACAAGCATGATCTGGTGAAGGCGATGGAAAAGCTTGCTAAAGCATTGAGTGAGGCAGATATACGAGCCTTGGTTGATCGGTTGACACAAATAAATGTTGCCAGCATGTATGTATATCTTCCCACTTTCCTGGTGCTGACTTTATAATGCCGTGATTTCTTTCCTTTATGTCAAGGGTGTTGTACACTTTATTAGGGCTGAAAAGGAAGCTAAGTGGGCTAAGAAAGCATGCATTAAACAGCTGGAAAGGAGTAAAAGAGAGGCTGAAAAGGAGCAGAAGAGGATGGAGCGTCAAATTCAGAAGGAAAAATTAAAAGCTGTAAGTGTCAATCTTTAGCTGTATTCCTGATATAATCTCTGGCTTGACTTAACAATGTGTATTCATTATAGGAAAAGGAGTTGAAGAGGTTGCAAGAGGAGGCGGAGAAGGAAGAAAAGCGACGTGTGAGGGAAGAGAGTGAATTGTGCAAACAGCTAAGAAAGCAACAAGAAGAAGCTGAGAGGGATCAGCGTCGGCGAGAAAAACAAGAAGCAGAACTGAAGAGGCAACTTGACGTACAGAAGCAAGCTTCTGTCATGGAACGTTTTCTTAGTAAAATGAAGAAAACTGCATCTTCCAAGAATGAAAAATCATCAACCAACTTGCCCGGCATTTCTAACAAGAGTGGAATGATGCTTGAGGCAGCTACTTATTCAATGGATTCTATTCTTTCTTCAAATCATGAGATTAATGCTACGGACATTTTCAAGTATGTTACTTTTTTTTTTCTTTTACTTGGTTTTGCTCTTCAGCTATGCTATAGGTCTATGAGCAATTGATGTTTCTTCTCATTAACAGGTCGCATTTGTCATCTTGGCATCAACTGGCTCATCACATGCGATCAAATAAGGAACAGCACTGGAGCCTACGCCGAAAGCCAAAAACTGAAATAATAAAAGAATTAAAGCTCACCACAGCTATGGACAGAGGGCTGGTGCAGGATGATGAATTGAACATTGAAAAGCTTGTTGATGGGTGCAGAGTAAGGGTATCTGAAGAGAGTTCGTGTGGATGCTCTTCAGACAGGCCTGAATTAGGTATAAAATGGTACAGGAGACGTAGGCAATTGTTGCAGTTTGATAAGAGCCACAGACCTGCATTTTATGGCATATGGCCTACACAGAGGTATTCTTCTCTTTCTTGCATACCATTCTTCATCTGTTAGACTAGATAAACCCACCACCTAGTGTTTGAATGTGTGCTCTGAAAATGAATCCACCAGTGTCCTGTGAATATAGTAATTGCTTAATCGCTTTGCTTCATCTCATACTAAATTCCATCATATGACTTTCCTCATTGACAGGTGATTCTTTCTGAAAATGAATCCACCAGGAATCCTATGAACTGTTGATTGATGTCTCTAGGTAGTAAGGACAAAAAAAAAAATCTCCTGCCACTGGTGGATTTTGTGCAGTTGTATGACAAGTAACTTAATAGATTGTCAATGTCATTATAATGTGTGATATACATTACTAAGTAGTTAGAGGTAGGTATCTGACTTAGAGCTGGAAAATTGGGCCGGCCTAGTCTTAACAGGCCATGCCAGCAGGGCTCAATAAGCCATTGGCCTAATAAAGCTAGGTCTGTGCATGGCCTGATTATTTATCAGGCCGCCCCGGCCTGGCCCACTAAAACTTTCATTGTGATTTTAAAAAGAAAAGCAATTTTAAATCATTATTAGAAACTCAGTTCAAGTTAACTAGCACATTTTTCATATTTTTACCCTTTAAATCCTATTGATATAAACCAAATACATTAAATGTTGTCTAAAACTGTTATTTTTGCTTTAATGTAAATAATTTTTTGAAAACAGGGTTTTAATATTTGGGTTGGCCTGATAATTTTTGGTCAGGCACACCCCATAAAATTATCAGGCTGGGCCAGGATGGGATGATAACACTTGGAGCATGCATGGTCTTTTTGTGCTGGGCTATTGGGTTGGTCCAGAAATTGCCAGCTGTGACTTACAAACAAATCTTCGCAGCTTATGCTATTATTGATTGCCATTTAATGCAAGATCTGTAGGCTATATCAGGCCTTATGATGCTTTATTGGGATTTTTAGCTATTGCTTGCCTCATGATTGTTTTTAAGCTAAATGCAACATGAAGGGGTGTTGGATTTCTAGAGGTGTTTGTTACATATGCTTTGTCATTTTCTTTTCTCTGCTTATGTGTGATGAAAATGCCCTTTCAGTGGCACTGTTGGACCCCGCCACCCTTTCAGCAAGGATCCTGAGCTTGATTACGATGTTGATAGTGACGATGAATGGGAGGAGGTAGTGTTAGTCATTTCTTGAATTTTGAGGAACTTCTAGCTGCAATTCCCATTTCTCAATTTCATTCTTGTACAGGAGGATCCTGGTGAAAGCTTGTCTGATTGTGATAAAAATGATGATGAAAGCTTAGATGAGGGATGTCCGAGAGCTGATGAGGAAGATGAAAGCGAAGATGGTTTTTTTGTACCTGATGGTTATTTGTCAGAGAATGAGGTAATCCTAATCAATATGCAAAAGTTGGCCAATTTGATGCTTAGAGTTGCAAGTCCAGTTGGGAAGCTCGAGCAGAAAAAATGACTTGCTTGGGCATGACAAATATTTATCTATACACATTGACTAATGGTTGTAGAAGAATTAAATCTACATTTGTCCATTTTGTTACTCTTATTTACAGGCTAGTTGCCTTATTAACCCTATGGTTTGAAATGGTCAGGGTGTGGAAGTTGATAGTATGGAAACTGATTCTGCTGAGATCCGGACTTCACACTGTGAACAAGATACGGAGAGAGAGGACTTCTCACAATTCCTTCGATGGCAGAAGTATTTGTGCTCTGTGACAGAGCATGCTCTCAGGAAAAACCAGCCTTTGATAATTTCAAACTTAGCACATGAAAAGTCAGCACAATTAAATCCTGAAGATATGAGTGGCACTACAAAGCTGGAAGTCATGTGCTTGCAAGCACTGTGTATTCGCGTATTTCCTGGGGATACAGCCCCAGATGTTTCTATTCCCAACAGTTTTGATGAGGAAGAGGAGGATTGCCCCTCAAGTAACAGGGATAGCAGAATGCTGTCGCCTAATGTGGTAGCTGTATCAGACTCTGATTTGCCCACCATTGTAAGTTTTATTTTTATAAGCTGCGTTGCCTTTTATGGTTCAGTAATGAACTTGGTTCTATAAGTTCATTATCCTAAATAAATACAAGAAGTTTCTGAAGATGTGACAACTTTTGTATTTGGCCATTGCTCTTGACCATTAGTCATGTGGTCTTGCCCTGAGTTATGACATGTCTTTCTGAACTTCCAGGTATCTACCATTAGATCATGTTCACAGGGCATCAATAAGTTGGTAGAGTCTCTGCAACAGAAGTTCCCTGCTGTTCCAAGGTCTCAGTTAAAGAATAAAGTTCGTGAGATATCAGATTTTGTGGATCATCGTTGGCAGGTTGGTGGCCCTATTTCCTCTTACTTCATGGTTGAGAGATGCTACTCCAATTGTGCTTGTTGCATCCTTGTGCACATGAGCAAGCCTGATTGCATTCATGCAGTTTCTCAAAATTATACTAGCACAAAGAATTTCATGTGGAAACTGCATAATTTGACGAGACCTTGTCTCCTTTCCTGATTCGATTTTCTGTTGCAGGTGAAGAAGGACGTTTTAGACAAGCTTGGCCTATGTATATCACCCGGTATTTTGTAGCCATCAACCTTAAATTGGTTGCATTTTTGTGGATAAATTAAATACTCTAATTTCAAGTCTGATAACATTTTGATTCATTCTTGAAATGGCAGATAGGAGTATTGGACAAGCAAAAACTATGGCGGCATGTTTCTCAAAGAGGTGCTTGCCTCCTGCTGCTGAAGGTCGGTCTTAGAACTGGCAGGATCCAATCACAGCGGAGTACAGATTCTTCTCCATGAGGTTGAGGTTTCTTTTTCCTTTATTGAGAATGCCGTTCTTGTTAAGAACATTGTGTGACTTGGTCTGCCCCATGATTTTGGTTGAACTGAGTTTTTGTAAATTTGATGGGAGCAAATGTGGCTCTGCAGAAATGAACAAACAAAAGTTGTCCGTTCTTATTGTGTCTTCGATACTGATCCTCGAGGTTTCACTCGTCCTTCATCAGAACTCTCATCCGTGCATTCACATGTACGTGGGCATTGTTTGAGCTCAGAGACATTTGCACCAAAACTATGGAGGAGGATATAGATGTGAAATTAGACAACATCATCACTAAGTGTACAGTAGGACCCAAAAAAGTGTGGAACAAATGAAAGAATTCGAGTCCAGCTGACGGACAACAGGAGTGCTTTCTTCTCGAGGGGCATTGAACATTTGATGCATGATCGAGACTTTTAAGCCTGGAATGGCCAGGGCCAGTTACTGGCATGGTCATCGTGCTGGACCTTAGCGCTCCTCTTGATGGCAGTTGAGCTGTACTCATCGCGTTCCACATAGGCATAGTACCTGAGGAAGAAGGCTAGCACGAGTACAACCCACTCGAGGCAGAAGATGAGGATACAGAGGCTGCCGGCTAGCTTGAGGATGACAGCCCCATCCTCCTCCCTCACATACGACTTGAGGTTGCCGAGGAAGTCCCCAGTCCTTGTGAAGATGAGCACTGACACTGAGCCCTGGAATATGGCAGTCAGCACTGTGGCCACCATGTGGGCTGCGTACCACTTCCCACTCCCACTGCTGGTAGAGGCTGCGGTACAGCCGGAGACAGCGCCGATGATGGTAGAAACGTGGAGGAGGATGAGGAAGAAGCCGCAGAGGGAGGGGAGGAGGCGGAGGGAGAGGGTGAGGAAGATGCAGCTCGAGGCAGCCCCAAGCAGGATGTAGTTGCAGAGGAGGAACACCTTGTGGACGTGGTACTGCGACGAGGAGGAGACCTCCTCCCTGCCGCTGCCGATCACCGACAATCCCCCCATTTCTCTTTCTACGGGCAGAAGCAATTTCCGAGCGTAGATGGCTGAGTGCTGGGGATGAGAGTAGCAGCTGCTCACTGAGATGGCTAATGATCAGAACGAGGGAAGGGAGGTCTGTTTTATAGTCCTCAGCAACGGTCGGAATCAACAGGGTCCCACAATCCTACGGGAAAATAATTATTTTTTAAAAAAAAAGAGCCAATGAAAATTGGGCCTGAAGGAGATCCGACCGTTGAGAGGAATCAGACGGGGGTGCCCGCAACGGCTACATTTTACATCCTTCTGTGGTAAAATATTGGCTGACAAGTCTCATCCCCACCGAAGGAGATCGAAGGTTAGTTAAATGGCTTGCATCTTGACACCTGTGCACCTAATCGTTACGTACTTTCTTCAACGGCAAGCAACCCGAGTCCGTAGCACGTGCCTCAACCCGACTCCGTTTACTTCAGGACATGGTGATACTGGTAGATTGTGACCCTCCATGGTCAGCACATCCTTGTCTACACGAAATCAGAGGGACCCACAGTTACTGAAGCTACAAAGCATACACATTTCCTCGAGTCTCACACTCAACTTGGAAACTGAGGGACGCACGAGGAGGAAAATCCAAGATATTCTAAAGCACGTACCATCGTTAACCCAAATGTCCAACAATCAGATTGGCAGAACGTTTAATCAAAGTGCGAGTAACATGAGCTATTTTTACAGATATGTACACATAATGCTATCATGACTCGGAACAAACTGATGCTAGACGATGAGTGCCGTCTGCCCTGCCCAAGCTGTTAGACTACACGCCCCGAGTTATGGTGACACCGAAAGGTAAGAGACCAGAGACCGGTATAGAGGGATCGGCGCAGTCAATCATGATGAGAAACAAGCACTATGGAACGATAAACCTACGTATTTTTAAGAGGATTGATCGTAAGGTGAGCCATCCCAAGAATACATATATAGGAGAGGCCTCCGCATCTGCGGATAGATCAAAACTGCGACTTCATCAGTTTTGCCCGGGGCCTCATCTTGATGCTATCAAATGGCGTCCCTTGTTCCACTTGGATGTAATCCCTGGTCTTTAAAACCTGAGAAATCAGTGAACTCAGTGATTTTTCTTTCATCGAGTAAAACAGATTCCCAGTAAAGAATGAGTACCATCCACTAAACGAGAGAAAATGCCATTGAAGCAAAACATGTTTGATGAACTCACCAGTGATTCAAAGAACATCCTCGATGCTTCCTTGCGAGTTTTACCGGCTAACAAGCTGTCCATGGGCAGAAGGATGGACTTCCCTCGTACTGCCTCTCGGTCGAACAATGTTTGAAGGTACTTTGCAACAGCTCTGAATAGATGAGGCGAATCAGTTTCTAAAACAGAGCTTGAATTGAGAACATAAAATGCTATCTATAGAATACAATATAGAAAGGCGACAAGCTGGTCTCCACAATAGACACAAACTTAAAATCAACTCATTCCATACAAAAAGATGTCATCAAATGGGGGTGGCATCAGCTGAAGTGAGGAGATTTTGCTAAAAAGGAAATATTTGTTACAGTAGGTAATGCTTCTAAAGCAGTTAAATATAAAGAGATGGCAGTATATTGAAAGGAAAGTGACAACATTGAATATCACTGAATTGTTAGTGTCAGGAATAAACACTTTATCCAGTATCAATCATGCTTACTGCTCTATAACAATCAAGGCTGGCTATTATTCCTAGTACAACACACACCTTGTGCGAGAGGACCATCCACTGTTGTCTAGAATTTGAGAATCCTCAGCATCAGACAGATGCTCATTATCTTCATTGACTTCATCATCATCCACATTTAGGAATTCTGCAGGAAAACAAATTGAGATCATGCATCAAGTCTAAGCAAATCATGTATAAAGAGCAAAAAGTACCCCTCTGCTCTGAGACATTTAGCTTTGGGCATCATAAGTTAAATTTCAGTGTAGAAAAAGGGAAATTTCATAAGTGAAAAGAAATGATGAAGAAGAAAGCAAACCTGTGTCATTTCCAACAGCTGTATTATCAGGATCCTGTACAAGTCAGATAGCAAAGGTATCACATAAATCCTCTACAAAAATGTCCAGGAAAACCAGTCTTGCAATGTGAAAAGAAACTACTACGAAAACTGACCTCAGACTAGCACTAGAAATAACTGCATAGTGTATCATTGAAATGTTCACATGTTACAGCAATATCTCATGGTCAGTCAGAAACTACATGTTTTTTCTTCAAAAAAGCATACATTAAGAACATTCAGAAACTTCCTGGCATTGAAGCAGGTAGCAATCTAATGTCAAACCACTTACTACTTGTAAATTGCAATATAGCCACAAAAGTAAGATAGAATTATACAACCTAGAGCCACATATCCTAATGCTTGTTATTATAATGTCAAATGGTAACTGGAAGGGATTAAATCATAATCGTGATAATGCTAATAGACACATGAAAAGTGCTTGGTACGAAATTAAGATTAAATGTTCAAGAAAACTATTTTATGAAGAAGAAAGTTCTCAGAAAAGAATAACTGGTTGAGTGACTTACATGAAGGCCGTTTACACCCTCTATATCCCTCCTTTCCAGATCCTCATGCAAATGGGCACCCTCATCATCAATAAGGGATCCACAGTTTGGATTTTGTTCATGATCAATAGTGCGCCCAAAGTCATCCTCTGGGACACTACTGCTTCGGAAATCAACCTTGTCCAGAGCTTCTGCACTAAATTTTCCGAACCTTTCTGCGTCTTCATTGTTCTCTCCTAAAATCAGGCCGTCATGTTCTCCTGGTACTGCCGATGCCATTCCACAGTCTCGATGACCACTTGGAATGACACAATCTCCCAGCGGAAAATTGGCCTCTTCATCAATGGAACCACCAATCACGAAAGGCAGTTCAGCTTCAGAAACAACAGCATGAGCACTAAGTTCTGAAACCACACACACTCCTCCTGCGAGCTCATTGGTTTCAGAAGAATCCTTCCCCAAACTTTGTTCATTCAAAGTATGCTTATGGGAAAGGTGGGATGCACCAGCATCACCCTCTTTCTCCATAGAATTGGCCTCAGTAACCAGATTTCCTAGCATGTCAAGTCTACCTTCAGGAACCAAGTCAATCAGAACTTGCATATCAAGCTCAGAAACAACAGAGTGACTCACTGCATTAGCAGCCTCTGCTCTACCTTCATCCACATCCATTGCATCTATCTCATCAAAAGATCTGCCTTGAGCTACTGGCACATTTGACTCAGTTATGTGAGAACCAGTGACAAACTCTTCATCTTGATGGTTCTGATCTTGTGGAAGAGTCTCAGCAGCTTGCACATCACCATCATTTCTACTAGGCAAAGATTCATTTACTCCTTTTTCCCTTTCTCCAGTGACATCAGAGCAGAAAGAAGACTCTTTTAAGTCAGCAGGAGAAACAGCTTTATCAAGCTCACAAATCTTTGTTCCACTCGCATCATATGTTTCTTTGTGCATGTAAGATAGTTCAGCCGATAGTCCTGCAGAGATAGATTGTTGAATGAGTCCCATAGGCACCTTGAGAAATTCTTCTTACAACTTTGGCCGATTTCATCACTTGTGAACAACCAAATCCTGACAAGATTCATATTCTTTGAATTGCAAGTATAAGCATGTGAAAGAAATCTAGCTTCAATCAGTTCCCATAAAAAAAGAAACATTTCAAAATAAATGGGAAAAAAGTTCACTAATGTCGACAAAACCCACAAGTATGCCACTGTAATAGTTAATAATCCATTCGATGTCTTGTCCTTTTTATTGAAAAGAAACAGTATTTTGCAAATTATTAAATGCTTTAAAGATAAACCAGCAAGAACTGCACTAGGAACTGACCAGCAAGTGTGGGTTCACTAAAAATTTCATCTTCCAGGAACTGCCTCCGTATCATTGATATTTCTGGCAAGGTACAAGGGGCTTTCTTGCGCATGCGACGCAAGTCCTCAGTACTCATCAATTGTTGCCGTATCATACTAAAAGAGAAATACAATCATATAAAAGATTTAGTTCTAATTCTTAGCCTTATATTAAAGAAACCAAGAAAAAGCTATTTGCAAATGCTGGCTGGCAGAAAATACATACTCGCCAAGCAGGACCATGGTATCATCCACGAGCACCTTCCTTTTGGAGGCACTACCACGCTGAGCAGTCCGGGGACGCTTTGTAGAGATTATCTCAAGCGGTGCCGGGGTAGGCTTCATTTTAAGAACAGAGGATCTTCTTCCAACTTTAAAAAAAAAATGGCATGAGCCCATCACGTAATGAATTGGTTCAAATAAGAATGATTTTTCCAACCCATAGTCAAAGAATCTAACAGGGATCTGGTAGAAATACCTAAAATGGAAGATAATAAATCATCATCATCAGGAATCGACTCCACTGTTGGTTTAGACAGAGACAATCCAAAAGATTCTAATGAGTTACTCTGCATAGTCACTGCACTTTCAGTAAGACTACATTTTTTTCCTGAAATTTGCCTTGTCCCTTCCTCCACACCTTCCTTATTCGGTGTTGATTCCAGTAGCAGATTATTTAGCTTATCGGTGCTGGACTCTGATACAGATAACAATTTTTCTCGAGCAGGCGGGTCCAGATTGTCATTTCCTGATTGATCTTTCAGAGCTTCATTATAAAATTGGTCAAGTAATTCTCCAGCACGTGCTTGTACTATTCCATTTGGAGCAGGTTCTGATGTTTGACCCTCACAAACAGTAATTTTAGCAACATCAGCTGAAGGGCATTGTGTATCTCCTTCAACTAGTGACTTGTCCTGATGGCTAAAGTTGGAATTGCAGGCCTGAAGCCCCTGCGCAAACTTAGATTGCATATCCTTCTGCAAAATTGAGCCAGATTCGTGGTCCTTTACTTCATATACCTGCACTCCATCAACAACACCAGGTGAATGAAATGATCCCCACTGAAAATCTGCATCTTCTGGTGATTTTTTTGGGGAACTTACCTTTTTTACTGCTCCATCAACCATGGCAGGACTTTGTTTTTCTGGTTGAAAAGAGACTGTAGAACAAGAAGAGGGTGCAGCATTTTCACCAGGCCTTGCTTCTGTGTTTGGTGCTCCTGTTTGATTGTCAATGCACGTGCTTGTTCCCTCACTGCTATCAACTGCATTTTGGATCCCTCCGTCACTTCCTAAAACCTCCATTATACCATTTGGACATTCTGATGAAGATAACACAGGCTTCTCTGTCTCAGGGCAACTAGAAGAAGGCAAAGAATCATTTTCTAAGACACGATCTAGAAATCCTGGTGCTGGCTCTGAGAATCCATTTGTCTCAGAATGTCTCACTTCCATTTCAACATGAATATTACGAGCTTCAGGCTCCACATGATCATCAGATACAAGTGCCTCCTCGACAGTTGACAAGTTTGCCTCTTCCACTAACATAGGAGTAGCTGGAGCCTCTGCATACTCACTTGATTCAGGCCTTGTGTTGTGTATTTCAACCTGCTTCAGCAAAAACTAATGTTTACCAAGATTTTACTGAATCAAGCAACAAAGAAAAGAAAGAAAACATGAAGAGCTTCAGCTGACTGAGATCAACCTGATCTCCACCGTAATTCTCCAACATGGTTTTTGAAGCATTGCTTACATGGCCATCATTATTATCATCTGCTTCAAAAGGTGTCATTGGGTGAAGAGATGCTTGAGCATCATCACTGCCAATGCAGGGGAGGAAAGGTTCATTAAAATCAAAGAAAATGGACGTCTATAGGCTTGTTAAATGAGAGATTTTGTACAATGTATTATTCAAAAAGATAGAATTGTAAGTAATTACTAGACAATTAATTCTACTGGAAACAATTTTGCGACAGATCCACTACATTCAAATAATAGGAAAATATTCAGCTGAATAAGAGTAAAAGGCCAGATGATCTGGTGATGGAGTGAAAAGGGGAGATAATGTATGTGTTACTTGAAAATTAGAGGAGTATATATTTGGTCTTTGGACAGAGAAAAAACACAAGAGGAGAAAGCCTGAACAAGTGATGACAATATTTTTCCCCTTTCGGAGTAATAATAAATAATTACTGAAATAACTTACTCATAAGTTCCATCATGCATTGGAATGGCAGCCTTCCCCAGTAAAGCTTCCTCCTTCAATTCAACATGAAAGCAAAAAGAAAATTAAACATTAAGATTAATTTGTTACAGTAGAGACAAGGAATACCTATGATCTTTCATAGATGTTTGACTACGAGTACATTCAGTTATGCAGGCTGAGCATAAATTCAATCCACAAGCAATTTATTAATTGCAATTCATGGACCCTTGGAATATTCCCAAAATGTCGAAGCCCAAGCATAATGAACAAATTTTATTTTGAATTTCTCGAAAAGGTATCACAACAAATATCTTACTATATATTTTATCAATGTTAATGCAAAATACTCTAGAAAAGAAAAATCTTTAAAATGCAGAACACTAGAAATTTTCCCTCACCTATACTGCAGAAGATTCCAATATTGAGAAACTTATACAGATATACAAAACAAAATGCTGATGACGATTCAAGTAATATTTTCCCTTATCAATATTGCATAGCCCCCTTGGTAGGGGAAAAAGAATTAGTGTAGCCTCCAACATGGCTGACACATACCCTGGAAATTCAATTGAAATCACAATGTTAAAGCACCAGTTTTTCCTAGTCTACATTTGGTGGGCCAATACAACATTCATAGTATCACAATCAATCGGTTCCTAGATTGTTAAAGAAGCTACCTAGGGTACGTATATCCAATTCTTTAAAAAATTACCTCGTCAAGGTCCAGACCAATCTGACAAGTGTCACCATCACCGAACCGCTCTGACATCAAACAGCAAAACATGGAAATTTAATAACTAATCAGTGCCAGTTATACAAATATGACTACATTTTTTTTTAAGCGTTACACAGACACCAATAGTACTAACCATCTGGTCCAAATTGTGAAGTTGAGTACACAACCCCTTCCATAGTATCTTGGAGTGTAATTTGCTCCTTGGCACTAACATGATGATCAACATAGTTTCTGCAGCAAAACAATTACAGGAGACCACGTGCCTAGAAACTGTCAGTCAAACTAGTTGAACTGCATAATTACATGATGAGCATTAAGCTGAATGGCCAGCAGTACCAACCCTTGAAATATTTCATTATCTGGCAGCTCAAAGTCTTCAAGATCAAAAGTCTCTGGCAAAGTTATGGAGTGATAAGGAGCAGTTGATTCTTCAGGTGGCAAGTCAACAGCGGCAGAGCGAAAAGCCTGCTTCACCTTAAGCAGAGCCTCACTGCAATCATCAAACAGGTAATTGACCTTTCTAGAATATATCCTCACGACTCCAAGCAGGAGATGACTAGAAAGGCGGAGTGCGATTGGGACTTCGGGGAAGATAATTGAGTCTGCTCATGGAAAATAGGCAGAGGAAGCCATATGAGGCAATCAGATGGCTTACAAGAAGAAGATAACCGGTCAACTTAAAAAGATTTAATAACAAAATATAAAGATATGATAGCAGCTAGTGTTTTACCTACGGAGACACCAATATCAGTATCAGCCACCTGGTTCTTGCGGAGTTTTCTCTCCAAATGGGCCGCAATCCAGATGGTCCCTAGGGGACCTTTCTTAGCCAATATGAACTGAGAATAAAACATCTTTCTCTACCCTTTTTCCTCTTTTCTTTCACTTCTTCAAAAACCTAGGTGCCATACACGAGCAATTGGATCTTATCGCAGTCCGCCAAAAGTTTCCCTCTTTGCAAGATTTGGAAAACCCTAGGCACAAATGGGCTTCTAAACCACAATTCTCAAGCACCCAGAAGACGAAATTTTGACAACCTAACCTCAAAAATCCCTTTGACGATACGGCAGACGGCAGCTCGGAAGCAGAGACTTTCTTTTCACCGAGAAACCCCGGACTAGAAAAATTCCAGAGCAGAGAAGAGGAGGACCCCGCAGGTAGCACCAACAGGAGAACGAGGACCGAAGCCCCCTTAATCAGCTAAACTAGCAGCAGCCGCGACCCCATTCGAAAACATGCTTCAAGTTTGCGTCATCAGTTCAGGCTCGTATAGCGGGGTTGACCACCGCGCTTTCTCCTCCTTGGAATCTCTGAAGAAGCGCTGTCCAACGAAGAGCCCCGAGTCTCTTCCGTTCAATCAAAATTCAGCTGAGCTCCAGCAGGATGGAAGCGAGAGTTGCGGGAACGAAGAACAGTGTCCCCTGCGTGTTGTAATTTGGAATCTCGGACCCGAAACTAGATCTTCTTTGCCGGTCGCCGTGACGGGCTGAGGAGAGGGGACTGGCCTGTTTGGTTCGGATCGGGTGAGGTTGAAAGCCCCTTTTAGAAATCAACGGCTGAGCTGGATAAGCTCTTCGCTGGTCAATCCGCTCTTTGACTCCGAGGTCGAAGTTTTCTTTTACTTTTGCTGGGACAGTTTAGGCAATATTAACAAGGAAAATTTTCAGGGTAACAAATGCAATTGATGCATTAGTATTGTTTTTAGTTTAATAATTAAAAAATTATAAATTTAATTATTATTTAACATTATCTATTTCTTTTAAATTCTTATTTATTTATTTTAAACCTTATTAATTTTTTATGTAACAAAAAATTGAAATTAATATTAAAGATAATTTATTGCTCTCAAATATAAATGAAATTATTATAGATAAAGGACTTTTTGTTTATGTTTAGACTTATAATCTGGTGTATAATAAAAAAATAATATTAAAGATAATTATAAGACCGTAAGATATAAATGAAATTGTTATGAAAACATATGAATTAGTGAAATGGTATCAACTTAACTTATTAATTGAGAAGTTATAAATTTAATTTTTATTATAAAATCCTCAATTCATTTATTTCTTTTTGTTATTTTAGAGTCATACATATTATATATAATCTAAAAAATATTATAAACTTGACTGTAAATTTGGATTTGATTTCGTTCTATTTTTTATGTGTAGGACTGTTGTGGCAGGTGGCCAATGGTCACGTTGCCAGGAGCCTACCGGGAATACATGTTTTAATAATGCGAAAATTTATTCTTCCAATTCACTGTCGCTCCCCCAAACTGCCCTAACATTTCCACGCGTCTCTCGCTTAAGTAATGCGGATTTTAGATTCGATACGGCTCGGGCAGCCTAAGGTCGGCGGGCGAGTTATGCACAAGGATGAGGGTAATATGAAGGAGCGTGGTTCAGACCGGGTTCTCGGTTCCCGTCCGGGATGCATCATCTAGGATCCCCCCGCGTGCTCACAATCATACGATAGTTGTATCATCTATTTTAATTAATAAAATAAATAAATAGAGATTAAATTGCAACTATTTAATCATAGAAAAAATAATAACTATAGCTATATATATTTATTTATTTTCAAAGCGAGTTCAGAATCCAATAAGATGAGGAAAAATAATTGAATATGAGAATTTCTGTTAGGGATAAAGATTAGAACCAAGATCCCTCACTATTTTTATAATTAAAAATTTTGAAGAAAATTTAACACGAATCAAAGTAATAATTGATGCGTGCACTAATCATGTGAGCTGACCGGCGATGACATGTGCGGTAATAGTGTGATCTGATTGAGTCATAAATCTGACTTATGAAATAATCACCCACCTCTCCTTTTAAAAAATAATAAAAAGGAACAAAAGTCACTCTCGATTTTCTTGACGAGAAATAGTTAAAAGACCGGGCCAAGATTTACTGGGCCAGCCACTCATCTGGCACGGTAAAATAATCTTATGGGCGTGCCAGCCCAATAGCCAGAATATTAACTTATATTTAAATTAAAAAATATTTATATTGAAAAAAAAGTAATATTCTTAAACTGCATCTAATGTATTCTGGTTCTATCGATGGGGTTTAGATGGTAGAAATAGAAAAAAAATGTGTTAATTAACCATTAACTCGAAATTTTTAATGGGCTAGACCAGACTGCCTGATATATATTTGGGTCATACTCGGACCTATCATTATTGGATCAATATCTTATTGGGTCATGCTGGTCCAACACGATAATATATTGGGCCGGCCCAATTCACCAGCCCTACCTACACCCCACTCTTCTCCCATGTTCGGCTGCAAAATTGAATCTAAAATAAGATTTTCGAGCCAACCACTTTGCAAGTTATAGAGATTGCGGCTAAAAATCATATCCCACATATGCCCTTTTATGCATAGCCTCACGTGAAGCTCGAAGGGAAAAGATGGATAAAAGTGTCGGGGAGGGTACTATTGTACTCGAGTTTCTCATCCAATCACATCAAATATTATAATATTATACATTGCCTGACTTTGCGATCATTTAAAATACGTAAAATAAGAATAATAATTTCATATTTATATCTCACTTTGACATGTAAAGATGGATTTAATTATAATAATCCAATTTTACGCCATAATCTCATATTAGTCCAATGAAACACTTCCTTCAAATAGCTTATCACTTTTGCTTTAGAAAGCAGCACTATAGTTTTTAAAATTGGACTAAATTAGCCGGTTCAACTTGTTCGATCGAAAATCACCCATACATGGGTTCTTGTTTCCAACATTAACCCAATTATATTACAAATGCAGTTAGCTACGGTCGAACCAGCTAGTTCTAGGTCGAACCGATGAATCCAATTCAATCAATGAAAAAAATATGTCGACTTAAAATAAAAAATAAAAACATATCATAATATATTTATTTTATTTTACTTGATTTATATTCATATTTTATGTTGAACTTTATATTAATACAATGACTATATTAAAGAATTTTTGTTATAAATTAGTGTTAAGTTATGTATTACGTCAATTTATTGATAATATTATATAATTAATATTATTTATTAAATAAATACTTCAATCCATTAAATTTCAAATCTAATTCATAAATTCATGTGTTAATCTTGATTGATCTAATTTTATTGATTGGTATGTCACATTTCACTCACCGGCTCTCCTCCTACAGGCATCCGTCAGATCACAGAGACAACACCCCACGATACCCCCCCCCCTCCCTCCCCGGCGCAACTTTTTATTTTTTTAATTCTGATTCCCTATTTATGACCTTTCTTAGTTAGTACAGTGGCTCAAGGGAGAGATACCCTGGTCAATGCAGAAGTCCCGTGACCGGGTTCGACCATTTCGTTCCCCAGATAAATTTCGGCATCGTCATCATCATGATCATCAAGTAGCATAACCGCAGCTTAGGAAATCGACTCACGACAGCTAAAAGGTACTCATTATTTTATTGAAAAGAAACAATTAGGCGCTAACCTATGTTATACGTGATAGGTGTTATCTCGATAAAATTTATTAGAGATATTGATTTAAGCGCAATCAAATAATGGATAGGATACAATTAACAAATATAATCTTGATTATTTTTTTAAGTTGTAATTAATAATTTGAATGAAGAAAAATGATGATAATATAAAATATAGAATAGTAATAATTTTATAATTTGATTGTTATTTTTCTATATTTTTTAATTAGTTAAATATTAAGTATCAATAAAAATTTGAAAAAAAAAACAAAAACAAGACCAGCTACTGTATCATGCTTACATGGTATAGATATTCAGCAAAAACATTTTTTAAAAAAGGATTAATTCTCTAATGATCGCCATTCAATGATGCTTTCCTGATTATTTTTTCCACGTAATTGGAGTTAAATAAAACAAGTGATGACAAATTGGCTAATTTATATTCAGATAGGATTGAATAATAAGATTGTTAAAATAAAAAAAATTCAACTGCAAGTATATAGAATCTCAATATATATATGACAAACAAAAACAAGTTAATAAATGACCACGTGCAGCTGGAAAATGCGGAAAATAAAAGGAAACAGACAGTATCTCTGTGTGTGTGAGGGAGAGGGAGAGGGAGAGAGAGAGAGAGAGAGAGAGAGAGAGAGAGAGTGTGTCCGTATGTGTGCGCGCGTCTTCTGCGTGAGCGGGTGAGGGCGGCGATATATATGGTTGGGCTATGTGACAGTGACGAGGGGAACCTTGCGCGACTCTCTCCTTCTCTCATGGCGGCGACGGCGGCTCCGACAACGTACGGCATTCCTCTTGGCGCTAAGGTAGAAGTCTCGAGGAAGACCACAGATGAAGGCAATGGTGGTTGCCTGCGATCTGCTCCCCTCTTCTGCCACTGCCGAGGCAGAAACAGCTCTCGCGTTGCTTCTTGTCTCCATACCAGAGCGAAGCCTCTCAGTGCCAGACGCAGGGAAGCCTTGAAGCCGCTCTCCGTCTCCAGTAAGCTGGAAGAAGCCTCCTCGGCTCCCGCTCTTCCTCAAAATGCTACTCCTCGCACTTCCCTCTCCAACTCCAAGTGAGCTTCTCCTTCTCTTATCAAACTACTTCTGCGATTGCTGTTGTTACTTCTGGTTATGATGTAACTTGATGGAGGCTGTTGCACCTTTGGGAGTGAAACTGCCATCATCATTATCTATCCCATTTTATTTCAGGGTGAAACGCCATACAATCTCGGTGTTTGTTGGGGACGAAAGCGGAATTATAAACCGCATAGCTGGAGTCTTTGCTCGGAGGGGCTACAACATCGAGTTCCTTGCTGTGGGTCTGAACAAGGACAAGGCCCTTTTCACTATAGTCGTTTCTGGAACTGAAAGGGTCCTTCAGCAGGTTGTGGAACAGCTTAACAAGCTCGTCAATGTCATCAGGGTAAGGGAAGTCTCCAATATGCCATTTAATTCTAACAGCTTCAGGTTTAAAAATTCTTGTGTGAGCTCCTATGCTGAAACACTGATCTAATGTTGTTTGTTGATTCTGCTGTCTGGCTCAGGTTGATGATATCTCAAGGGAACCCCACGTGGAACGTGAGTTGATGCTCGTAAAGCTTAATGCAGGTCCCAGCACACGTGCTGAAGTAATTGTCATGCAGCATTTTCTCATATTGAAGATTAGATTACTATTTAATCCATATACTAAGCCTGATCGAGTAATTGATAGTGCGTGTACCTATGAAGAATCTGGTTAATTTCTTTCTTGTTCTTCAGATCATGTGGTTGGTGGACATCTTCCGAGCAAAGGTTGTTGATATTTCAGAACATTCACTAACCATTGAGGTATTAACTCCTCATACCTTGTAGATTGCTTTAGTTACCTCTGTCGAACACTGTGAATTTATCCACACACCATTCTCTTATTCTGGTTTCTTGAAGACTTATATTACGATGAAATGCTGATTCTGTGCTATGTGGTTGATCGTCCAGTTTTAGCTCCTAAGTTGATTGGCTATTCAAATTTAATGTGGTGTTAGGGATGTAATCCCTCCCTGTCCTTGTGCAATTCAATTCCAGCTAAAAAATGGCCTATTTTAAGCTGCCAAACTGAACATATGTATTGCTAATGAATAATAAACTGGTTAAACTTTTTGAACAGACAGCTGCACTGATATAAAAGAGTTTTTTTTCTTCCTAGTAAATGGCAAATTTCATTTAAAAATATAAAAATTTACATAAAAAGTACTGAATGTGCAAAAAGAAATTACATAATGATGACTATTTACAAGATGAATTTTATTAAATGAATTCCTTGTCACTGCACGATTTCTTTCTTCCAAGTTCTGTTCTTGATGGTCACGCTATTTCTCAGGTAACAGGAGATCCTGGCAAGATGGAAGCAGTTCAGAGAAACATGCGCAAGTTTGGTATCAGGGAACTTGCAAGAACTGGAAAGGTGAGATAACTGAAGACTTATGGCTTTCTTAGTCTAGCACTTTCTTGGAACCTACATTGTAGGTTTCTTGGTTGTTATAATTTCACTATTTCAAAAGCCATGGCCAAATCTTGCCTATTGCTGCTATCAAGAAGAAAAGAGGAAATGGTAGGTTTTACCACATCTGCTTGGCAGAGGAAAATAATTCCTTTCCTCGGAGTTACTCAGTAGAAGCATTTGAAATTGAAAACATCCTTCTCAAAAGACACTTTAATACTTTATTTGTATGGATATGTTGCCAGTAAGCATGAGTTTATGCAGTAACACTTGGGATGGATATCACAAAGCAAGTCTCTAGGATCCTTATTGGATTTTAAAATGAAATCTGGAGACCTGCACGAGCATCGCATATTTCTTCTACTATAATCAATGTAGAAATAGCTCAATCGAGATTACTTTTTGCTTAATATCTCCTACATGATGTCGTTTTAGCCCTGAGATGATGGTCTTCAAGATGCCATCTGCACGACTGAATTTCTTTAGCATGGCGATGCAGATTGCCCTGAGACGGGAGAAGATGGGTGAGACAGCTCCATTTTGGGGGTTTTTCGCAGCCTCTTATCCTGTGCTTGAAGGAAATACTCCTTTTAAGAGTCCTTTATGGAAACCGAATCAGTCTATTAATGGCAATTCGATAGAATCTTCTGGGGTATCTGACTTTCCCATTGTCAGGTTTTAGATTCAGTTTTCTAGTTATATATCCCCTGCACATGTTATTATCTTCCTGGACATGTATAATCCCAACGATAGGTACTGTATGGAGCTCTTCGTCGATTATGCTGTACTATCAGTAGGTTTGCATAACAAATCTGATACACATAGATGGATTGTTAGTCCTGTCTTTAACTTTTCAGATGCAATTTTCCATTGACCTTATTATATGCCCAGTCTTCTGGAGTATATTGAACACGGGGCATCTCTGAGTTCTCAAACAGATAGATGGCATCAAAAGAACACTTGAACAGTTTCTGAAGTGTAAGGATCAAGATAAATTTATACAACACTACTTTATAGAATAGTGATGCAATCATGCAGGCATCTAATTAGTTCAGATTCAGCAGCCTTACTAGGGATTTCTGTACCAATTTTTTCTTGGCATTCCATATTTTAACCTTTTCCTAGAGAAATATTTGACAGCTGAAAGGAGCAGATTTATTTATGGTCATTCCTCTTATTCCTTCTATGACATATCCATGGACATATATAGATGGGGAATCAGTCACTGCAATATCTTCATATTGTCTCTGCAAAAAATTTATGTTACTTTCTACAACTGTGACTTCCATGACTGAGTGACTTTCATATTCTCCTCTCTATTTTTTTTTGGCTCTAACCACTAACATGGATTAGTTATATTTTACATGAAAATTGATAAAATTTCTGATTCTATTTGAAGGGTGATGTTTATCCTGTGGAACTTGATGATGGCTTCTCAATTAATCAAGTTCTTGATGCTCATTGGGGCGTCCTTAATGAAGAAGATGTAAGATCTTTAACCACTTATGTTTGCAATATGTTCACCATTAAAAGATTGGACAGTTTTATCTTTTGCAGTATTGCCACTGAATATTTGTGAATGTAATGAAGGTTCCTAGCAGATTATGGAGAAGAAACCAAGCCTCTTACCTTGTGAATGCTGTCTGCCTTTTAGTATCTACTTCTCATGATAACTTAGTTGGGGTATTTGTCAGAATTTGGGATTTTAGAGAGTGCCTTTCTTACACTTTACTCCCAAGCACAAGGGCACTTATTTCCTAGGCTGATCTGTTCATATCTTATCACTTGTCCTTGTCTTACATGGAGAATATAAAACTTTTCAGGCAACTGGACTTAGGTCTCACACATTATCCATGCTGGTGAATGACTCTCCCGGTGTCCTCAACCTTGTCACTGGGGTTATATCCCGAAGAGGATACAATATTCAGGTTTTATTATCCTTTTAATTTGTCACTTGTCCTTGTCTGTTCTTCAGTCAGCCTCTTATTTTCTTGTATTTATACTGTTAGAGTCTTGCTGTTGGGCCTGCTGAAAGCGAGGGAATTTCTCGAATTACAACTGTGGTTCCTGGAACTGATGAATCAATCAGCAAGTTGGTTCAGCAACTCCACAAGCTTGTAGATATTTATGAGGTATATCAAGTGAATAATTGTGAGAGTATTCGGCACCTTATCTGGGGAAAGTGGATCACTTTCTTAGAGTCACTGTGACAGAGAACTTGCAATACGTTCCAAGTTCCAAGAGATTACTCATTGTTTCTGGATTACCTTTTCTGACCAATCTATCCATACTCAAATTATGTGATGGTGGCTGGAAAAAATTGCATTGGTTAAAATGGTTTCTCAAGAGTTCATTTCAGAACAAGTTCTTTTGTATCAAAGAAAGTTGCTTCTCACTTTGGTCCAAACAAACAATCAGATTATGTTTTTTGTTGTTAATTATCATTTCTACCTGAGTAATTTCTTCTGTGTAGAACAAATGATCACTCTTCTTTATATGACTCAGTTTAGTTTTAGGACTGTAATAACAGTTCTCCTCTAGTCATAGAGCATGAGTCTAACAACCAGGGAAGAATGTAGATAATGGCCTTTTTCTGGTAAGCTACTTTGATAATATAATCTTCTTGATGAGGAAGAAGCATCAGTTTTATCGTTACAGGTACCTCATTTAGGTTTGTTGACAGTGGGCATGGGAATGACAGAAGTTGTTATTCACAAATTTCAGGTTCAGGACATTACTGATCTGCCATTTGCTGAACGAGAGCTTATGTTGATAAAGATTGCGGTTAATGCTGCAGCGAGGAGGGATGTTCTTGATATTGCCAACATATTTCGGGCCAAAGCTGTTGATGTTTCTGATCATACAATTACACTCGAGGTGGGATTTAACTTATTCTACTGAATTGTTGTGTTTCTTCAATTATTTAAAGATTATAAAATTCCTTTTTATTCTTTCATTTGGTCTTATATTGAAATGGTGAAAACTATATGTATGAGACAGTCTAGATGTTTAGATTTTTCTGTCCTTCAGTACTATGACACCTATAAAATTCCTTTCTTTCCGGCTATGACCTGCTCATATAAAGTTATTATGGCACAGCACTTATATTATGCTGTATTAGCGTGCTACATATTGTTTTTACTATGGTGTTTGTGTTCATTGATGGCTCCTGTTTTTGTGTTTTCCAGCTTACTGGTGATCTGGACAAGATGGCAGCTTTGCAAAGGCAATTAGAACCCTATGGAATTTGCGAGGTCTGTTTCCATATCTCATAGCCTGTAATTTTGGTAAAAGATATATCGTTTTTAACTGTAGATAGATATCCTGTCCTGTTTCATGTTCATTATTATTGGGCTTCTGTTTTCTTTTTCCTACTGTTCTATCATGCATATTAATGTAGGATCTGGAGTAGATATTGCCTTCGTGTCCACTGTTGAATGTAGTTACTGATCTTTAATAAGTAAATCCTCAAGGGATACAGACATCAAACCCTGCCTACTATAGATAGGATAACATGCTTTCTTGCCAACTCATATGTCATGTTGGCTATGAAACAAATGGGAAAGGTAATTCCACAGACTTGCCTTTATAGAGCATGATCATGTGTGTAACAAATCCATTTTCACACATTGTACCGTAAGAGGTCTTGGGCATTAACTAGAGGGAAATATTTTGCTATACAAGAAAAGTTGCAAAAAGATCCCAAAAGCATGCTTGCTTTACTTGATGGTATTGCTATTACATCACAAATTTGATATTGCACATCTGCACTTGCATCTGCTGCTCGATTTGGGAACTGGGGTAGCTTGGTCCTTGAGATGCTCTTTGACAAGTGTAATTCAAAAGGTGACTTCCCGATAAAGAAATCTCGGTTCAACTTTCCTGTTGACTAGGAATATTTATATAAGATTCTGCTTGAGCTACATCTGTGATTGGCTTTTAGGTTAGCTTGCAATGTATTTAAATTTGGTTTATGGAGTCTGCTTTAGCAAATATTGGAAGTTTTAGAAGGTGGTCTGTTCACTAATGGAAAAGATCAACTTCCTGCATTTGTTTAAAACCTTCTAAGCCGCAGCTCCCATAATACCCAAAACGGGACAAGAAACCTTATGAGTAGATCCAGCGGCTGTTTGTGCTGTAGACATTTCCTTCTTCAATCCTCTGGGTTATTATACTACTCCCCATAGTTTCGTTTGTTATCTCTCTCTCTCACGCTATCTTGATTGGCTGAAACCTTGCTCTTTCTACTTTAAAGGTGGCTCGGACTGGAAGGGTGGCGTTGGTGCGCGAGTCTGGTGTGGATTCTACATATCTTCGTGGGTACCCGCTTCCCTCATAGTCGAGTGAATTTCTCCCACCCCCGCAAACATTTTGAGCAGGTAGCTTTACATCTCCTACGTGGTGCTGGACTATTGTTAATGGAAATTCCTACCGGCCAGCTATTATTCAAATAGCCAGGTACTAGTGCAGCTGGAGATTAACTGAATAAGACAATGCCTAGTTTGATAATACTTAGATGCGCTGTGTAGACAACTATTTCGTAGTAGTGGCAGAGACAGTACTGGCATGTAATAGTCCGGCTGACCTGCAATGCTTCGATCAGTATCACCGATCCATAACTTTACCCGTGCATATTTCTGCCTTAACCCCCATCTTTTCTTTTCCCTTGCCTCGTTTTGTTTATGTTGCATAGGGGTTACGATACATTACTTGACAATGACAATAGATTTGAGACGGAGCACGGGAACGTTGATCTGCTCGATGCTTCCATGGAGGCGCCATTGGCGGGAGTGATCAAAGGCGCATGAACCTTGAAATGGGAGCTTATACCGATTGAAGACGCAGTCATTCCTTTGCTTCCACGGTAGCCGAAGGGCTTGTGGAAAAACAAATTTCCATGGATTATTCAAATTATGAGGCTCGTAGGCCGCAAGGTTAACTCGAATCCAACTGCTAATGGGAATGGAGAACGAAGCCTTATTCGATAAGGGTATTCCGAGATTGTTCCAAAGAGTTTACTGCAATAGGACATTGCCGGAGCAAATGTTCCGAGGTCTCCTCTTGGTCAGTGCATAATCTGCACGCGATCGGCATACTCATGCCTCTTTTAGCAAGGTTGGTTGCCCTGAACACCTGATTGTGGCGGCAAAGCCAGAGGAAAAAAATTGAATTCTCGGGTGAGAATCACTTTTCCACAGCCAGCCCCATACGTTCGGTTTTTCCTTTGCCTATAAGCCCATTTAATTCCTTGGGCGCAGATTTGACTTCCCTTTTCTACCGCCCGTCGATTCATGGTGTTCAAGCCCCCTCCACCTTGACCCTGTGGCCTGGGCCCAGGGTCTGTTTCCCCTTGGTGGCCCGCCAGACGAAGCAGCGCAATGGTGCTAAATTTCGGCCTTCTGTCTCCCATATGCCCAGCCCCCCTCGATCCTTTAGTGTAGTATGAAGTGCCGCTCGATCCGATCATGTGCCTTCTCGAGATCCAATTTAAAAATCACGAGTCCTTTCGCTCCTCTTTTTTTTTTTTTTTTTAATGTTTCAACCTCGTCATTGCTTCCGGGAGGACAGCGGCATCATCTTACACTCATGACCAGGTGCCATCAACGAACGAACTACTCATGACGAGCCTCCTCCTGGAGCCCACATAGATGCCAGACCAGTCGGCCAATGGGTGTTATCAAGAAGACTCTGTCTCTCAGCTTGGAACGGAGACACGGAATACGGATTCACATGGGGTTTGTTTTGTGTGTGTGTGTCAAACTCTCTTGGTCGGAAAGCCATTCACCAACAGGATTTCTCAATGCTGAAACTTTCCTTTATCTTCCTCCCAACGATGGTGGATGTGCGAAACGACCTCGTGCTCCATTTCCCCCTCCACTAACCAATTCGTTCTTGACTTCGATTTCCAAAATCCCCTCTCTTGTTTAGAACAGCGTGCACCTGTTTCCAGCTTTCTCGATTGTCCATGCTCGATGGAGAATCGATTGATTTGGAGACACCGGCAAAGGCAGACAAGCGCTTCGGTCCAAAATTGCCTCGACCAGGGAGGGTATCCTATCCCCCAGCCAGCTGCAATTCATCTTTCAAGAGCTAAAAGTAGATGGTATATGCATTGATTATTCTGTATCATTACAGATCACACACCTCACTCGTTGATAATTCCGATCGCAAGAGCAAAACATAGATTCTCAATTCAAAGGGCCGACATGACAAAAGCGGGCTTGGGAGTATCAGCAACTTCACTCCCCTTCAAGATGCTGTCCATGACCTCCACGAATCTCTCCATTGCCGGGGCAGGGAGGCAGACCGGGACCACGATCCCGTTTTCCCCATTTTGGTTCTGGAATGGAATGAAGAAGCTCGCCACCCCAGGAATGGCTCCTACGCCACCCTTTGCGGGGCCGCCGTATACCGGCTTCCCCCACCCGTAGTCCACATCTCTGAACCCGGCTCGTGTGACGTCAGACACCAGGTAGGTTCGCACCACGGTGAAGTGACGCCTCCCATTGGTGACCATGAGGTCAGCCACCGACTTCATGTACTCCTCCGTCACGTCGGCCTTGGCCTTCCTCACCTGCTCCAGAGCGTACCCCAGTGGGTTCCCGCAAATCTTAGCGGCCGTCGAGAGAGCCACCGGGAAGGCGAAGGCGTTCCCGTAGTAGCCCTCTGGCAGGGGAGGGTTGAATTTGGCACGGGCGTTCACGATGCAGATGACCCGCATCTCCTCCTCCGGGTCGGGCTGAAGGGCAATGGTGCGGCACCGCCAGAGGCAGGCGGTGAGCACCTCGAACGTAGAGGACGACCGGAGGTGCTTTGGGACGCTCCGGCGGATGGCGGCGACCTCGGCGCGGCCGAAGAAGAAGGAGCGGTGGGTCATGTCGTCGAGAGGGATGATGGTGCCCTTGGTATCGGGCACCTCGTCGTACTCATGGTGGGTGAACGTCACCCGGGGCGGGCTCCTGGCATCCAGGAGCTCTCTCTGCCACACGGGGAGGACGGAGGGACGGGCCGCTCCTCTCGCCATCTCGCCGACCGCGTTCATGAACTGTGCGAGCCCGCTCGCGTCGCTCATGGTGTGGTTGAGGCGTAGAGCCAAGATGAATCCGCCGCACTTGAGTCGGGTCACCTGCACGGTCATCATCCTCAACATAAGACAGAAAAACAAAACGGTAGGATCGTACACGTGAAAATGTTCAATGATACCATGAGGACGCGTTACACTCGCCCCAAAACAAAACAGGACCGATTCCATCTCAAATAACAGCATGATTTAGAATATACAGTTAGTAAGATATAAACCTGGATGAGGAGGAGAGGAGAATTGAGGACTCCGCCGGACCCGGGGACGTCGAAGAGGAGCTCCTCGAGGCAGGGGAAAGGAGGCTGGAGGGCGTCCCCGAACTGCTCCAGCCGGAGTTCGACGTCGGCCTCGATGAACACCACCCCCTCCCCGGTGCACTCCACGATGAGCTTCCTCTGCTCGCCCTCCCTCAGCCTCCCGGCGAACGGGTAGTAGTACACCAGGGCTCGAGCCAGCCCCTCCCTCACGGCCTGCACAGGGTCCCTCCCCTGCATGGCGGGATCGTGATGGTAGAACTGTATCAGCGGGATCTGGAACCGGAGGCCGTCCTGGTCATCGATGTCCGAGAGCCTCTTGATCTCGTAGGGGGTTGGCTCGGCCGGACGGATCAGCTCCGGCTCGCGCCTCGTCACCTTGAAAACCAACCCGCTGGTTGCCATTTCTCTGCCTAAGATCAGTGCTCACACAAATACGGGACGGGAATCTAGAGAGCAGTGGGATGGGATTGAACTGATGAGTTGATGTGGGTTCACTTCCCTGTGGTGGCCTGCCTATTTATAATCCCGACGGAGCCCTTTGTGGTTACATATTTCTGGGGTAAAGTCGACATGCAATTTCGTGGCTGCTACTGGCTGTTCGTTGACGCTGCCACATTCTCATCTGAATTAATAAATTATCATCTGACCAAAATTTTTTTTCTTTTCCATTTTTGCTTGAAAATGGAAAAATCCACCAGAGCTTCGTGTATTATTCTCTTCATTACTACTATGTATTTCTAATTATGACTCGTATACCAATATTAAGACGCGGATCGATTCAATAACTAAGCCGCATGGGCTCCCAATACCAAGCCTGAGATACATCTCCACAGGACCGACCCCTGGCCATGACGCTAGAGATCGTTGGGGCCGGGATGCACGGATTCCCGAGTCGGATAACGTGATGCATGCCACCCGAATAAGACCAACTAACCTACCTTCTTTATATATATATATATATATATACAAAAAAATCTATATCATTTTTGGGGACGATTGGACTCTGGCGAGTGTGTGAAATAGCACCGTCGTGCAACATGCAGCGGCGCCCGAGGACCAGTTCACACACACTCATCGGTTTTCGACTCGTGCCTTAATTTGTAGGACACGGATGCCACGTGTCATCTTTATATGACGTCGCTGTCGTCGTCGTGCTGCACTAAATGAAATCATCATGTGTGACGTAGAGGTGGGACTCACCGAAGGTAGAATAAAAAAAGAGGGAAAAGACACCAAGGGTGACTCTCCGTCGGACCCTCCCCCCAACGAATGTCGCCGGCGGTGTCTCAGTATCCGACGAGATTGTCGCTCCCCAGCTGGCGGTAGCCGGTTATCTTTCTTTCTTTCTTTCTTTCTTTTCTAAGAAAGCCGTCTTGGAGAAAGAAGGGAGGAGACCAGGCTCGAGGCTGCCTCCGGTGACCACATCCCCCTTCAGTGAGGAGGCTGGAGTTGAGTGGCCGGTGGCCAGCCCATGGCCAGTCTCCCTTCGTTTTTTCCTTTCCTTTTTCTTTTTTTAAATGGTCATATTCTATCCGGCCAATCCCTTCGCCGATCACCTCTTCCTACACCGGTCGCATGTCCCTCCACCGGTCGCCTCCCCTCTGACAAGCCGGAGTGCCCATCCTCTCTCTTTCTCGAAGACGATTTATTTTTTTACAAAGAAGAAGGACGATCGGCTAGCGTGTCATGGGGAGGCGTAATTATGATTTTGTTGTGGGGAAGATGATGAAGAAATAAAGATTAAATGTAATAAGTAAATGTACTAAAAAAATATTGTACATTTGGATTAGGTCGGTGGCAGACAGTATTTTAAATGCGAGGTTTGGAATTCAAACCTTCTCTTTCACATTTGTTTACAATTTCTTTTAATTTTTTTTAAAAATATTTTAATAGAAAAAGCAAAAGAAGAAAATGCATTATATGGTCGAGGGATGACTTGAACCCTTGACATCTCACATCAACTATCTTCACCTAACCATTATTTGCATTTTTTTTTTCTGAAACTTTGTTTTTATAATTTAATACTCAAAATAACTTTCTATTCTATCTTCATCTTCCCCAACTTCAAAACCGTAGCTGCGACCTCAATGGCCGATTTTTCCTTTTCGTTTTGTCTTCAAGAAAGAGAGAAGACGGGGACTTCGGCTTGTCAAAGGGGAGACCATCGGGGGAGGGGTATGTGATCGGTGGAGTGAGAGGTGACCGGCGGACGGAGCCCTGAGCCACCGATTGGAGACTGTTGTCGGTTGCGGTGGCTCGCTGGTTCCCTCCGGCCGGAGGGAGGTAGATAGCCACCGCTAATGTCTTTGCCGCTCATCTTACTATTAGTGGACCCCACTTTTGTACACGATGGTGACCACATCATATAAAACACCACTTAGCCTATCATTAACATTAAAAATTCACAGATTTAATCGAAAATGGATGGAATGTATTAAATTATAACTTATAGGTGTGTAGTATAAAATTATATTTTAAATAATTTATGTAAAAATAATATATTAATAAAAAAATTTATATGAGATGTACAGTATTCTCTGTTATACACTAACTTTGTTCTTCACTTAAGAATAATATGCCTGTTGCATTGCTGTATTCTCGATTATTTCCCCACTTTTCTATTTCTCATCCAATTTTAGATCCGTGTGCACTATTTGTAATTTAAATATATATACTTAGATGAAATGCCATTTCCGCCCATCTTACTACCGAGTAATTATCCTCTTGCCGTTTCCATCGATTGAATCCCCATACTAGATAGATAATTCTCAATCCCTCTGACATATACGCAGACATGTTGTACGTTATACATGTCAGAAGGGAATCCAAGGTTTGCTGGCCGGGTTGGTGTTTTATGTTCCTACATGCGTACCTAACTAACCATACTTTTAAATAGATAAAATATATAATTAAAAAAAATCCAGATTCTAAGATATGGATTGAGCTTGACTCTATTTTTTTACCCATCATATAATATACACATAACTCAACAAATGGATGGAGAGCAGTAGAATATTTAAGAAGTACGAAAAGTCTTATAATGAGAATGAAATTTACGATCTATTAGTTATTAGTATGAGAGCTGTACAATTGTACCGATTCATCTTTCTCTAAATTAGTTAGGGTTGGGCTTTTGAACGAGGAAACTCCCGTCAGATCTTAAGACCTTTCGACTCATCGGTCTACATGTTATTCTGCATCGTGTGTGTGTGTGTGTCTATGTCCTTTTATTTCCCTCTTTGTCCGGTCTTCATCGGACTCGAGAGTAGTTATAAGTTGAGTTGCACGACTAGGCCCCGAGACGGCTTGACCCCAAGTCCGTCCCCACCGTAAGTTCCAATGAAGGATCCCCCTCGATCGAAAAGTAAAGAATTTTCTCTGACCTTTGAACAATTCAAATAGGCAAGCTGAAATCGGAGAGTGAGGAAACTGCAGCTATTATGCAGTCGTAGCGACCAACATCACTGCCTATACAAAATTATTGGACAGATTTTTTTATTATCTTCCAATTAGATATATATATATATATATATCAAAGATGGAGGCCGGACCAAGTGGTGGTCAATTCAGTCATTTTAAAAAGTTGCGCATTGGTCATCCTACCCTTTCCGATAAAAAAAAAATAGAGGATTCATATAATCCATATAAATATACTTATTGAAATAATTTAACATATCTTTATAGAATTTATAATTTATAATTTAAACAACTTTACCTAGTTGGATTGGACTGTAGACAACAATCTTCTGAATACCTGGAAATGCACTATAGGAAAACTTTTGTTGAGGTAGACCAAAAAGACATGGATAACCAGGTCTTGGTCACCGGAGTTGAGACTCGCATATGCTGTACTCCATGCAGTTGCCAAGAACTGGCCATGAAGAAGACGTAGGAATCCATTCTCCTTCACCAACCAGGGAAAATTCAATGCCCTCTTCGTGACAGTTTCCCATCTAGACCGCTAACGCAAAGCTCAAAATAGGTGTTTGATTCAATTATTGTTATTAAATTACTAAAAATGTTAATATCATAATGAAAATTTAAATGGGGGAAAGTTTTTCCAGGTCATGGATTGAAATACTCACAATGAATCCCTGGAAATCGCATGAAGATTCTTCAACGTGTTTTCTCGATTGTCACTTGCAAGTGATGAGCCCGTGGGGAGCTACGTATGATGATCAGGCCTAGTTTCAACTCACTTCACTACTAGCCCAGAAACAAGGTCTTGGGTCTGTCACGAGGCTCTAGGTGCAAAAGACGTTAATCCCACTAGCGCTGGCTGAATTAGAATCATTCAGCTTGTCGATGTCAGTGAAGAGTACCCAGAACTGCAGATTTGATCGGTCAATTCGAACATAGATTCTTTTTTTTTGGGGGGGGGGGGGTGGGTGGCGCGGAAATCCAACATAGATTCAAAGAGATGTTAAACGCATGGCTGGGAAATGTCTAAAGTCGCATTTTATGGGAGCAATACTCAAGGAACTGAAATCATCAAAGATGCAATAGAGGCTCTGAAAAACAGCCACAGAGCGTGACCCGACAAGATAACCCAAAACTACCAAGTTCAGCAGCCAGCTGGGCCAAGGTCTCAAATGGGCTATGATCCATAACCATCAGTAAGTTAAAACAACTACAGTATTAAGCTCAGTGAAACTTGTGCATAGCCTTAAGCATCGCGTACCTGTTTGTGAACCCGAGAAATGACAACTAGAAGGGCCCGTTGGGCATCAGGAAAGACATACTCTACTAGTGGAGCACCTCTCTGGAGGAAGTCTTGAAGAAAGACAGGGTCGCAAACTTGCAGTTCCCTATGAAGAAAGAGTTACCCACAAGAAAAACCTCTGCTGCTAAGTATTAAAAAGCTGATCTAAGGTTGTCAAAGTAAAGCTATCGAGTTTCATCCTCCGGTACATGTGTTTATAGATTCCTCTGACTTAACTGCCCTGTAAACTGATCAGCTGCTACCACAGCACGTGATGCTGCTCCTACCGACCCGACGTACCTGCAATATATATCAAAGAAAGAAATGTGTGAAAATTTTATGAGTCTCCAACTTATTCTCTTTGTATTTTATGGTAAGAAAATGAAATTTTCATGGGACCAAATGGTAATAAATTCATGCTTTTGATAAGAAACCAGAAACTACACAAAATCTAGCTATCGTAAGAGAACATTGAATTTGCTCACAGTGCAACCAGGATGAAAGCTGCTGTCTGCATAACTATTGCACCTTCACCAACTGGAGCCAAACTGTCCATGCATCTAGCAGAAAACCAGTTCTCATGAAGTGATGTGATCATGTCTGTTATTGGATTCCACCAATCAATGTTAGACTCAAGAAGAACAGCCAACTTTTTTACTTAAAACCACCCCTCCTTCAACGTTATTTTGCAGAGATATGGAACATGTGACCATATAAGAATGACAAACGGGCTTGATTAATACTTAACTATAGCACTTGAGACCATCAGTATGTCAATGTAGTCTGATGAGGAAGAGAGAGAGAGAGAGTCTGTACATTGGTTTGGCCCAATGAAGAAGGTTTCCATCTGCAGGTTTCCACGGTTGATAAAATCAACAAACTGTCTCAGCTGAATTGGATCTGCTTTTATGCCTTCACATTTCAATCTACAATACACCAAGTTTTCAGAGCCTCGTTTCTAAATGGGCAAAAATGACTGTAACAACTATGTAATCAAAGCAGCGGTTTCTATCTTACTGTTGTGCGACAGTCAAATGAAAAATACTAGCAGAAGCATACAACAACGATAAAAGGATAAAGGAATGCTAATGCTAGCATTCACAAAGCACAAATTCTTAAATTTCCCCCCACAAAAGGATGTAACACAAAAAATGTCACGACAAAGATCTAGTGTCATTCACATAAAAATAAGACAATCTCATGAAGGAGCAACTGTTCAACTCAACTCTCCTAGTGACTACTACAGTACAGGGAAACAATTGAACATTACCAATGCAAACAATCTATCAACTCATCAAACAACTGTACAGGAAAATAAGATTCTTTGTATTATTAGGTGATTAGCCTGACTTGTTGAATCAACAAGTATGGTCCACTGAATGAAATAAAGGAACACCTCCTGCACTCCACAGGTGAACAGGGCAAGGGGTATAACTGTGTAGTATGGCAGATATTACTGCTTTTGCAGATCCTAAAATTTCTAAAATATAGTTGCACCATAATGATCTGATTTAAGATAATATGATTCTAGTGAAATCATCCCTTGAAACGGTTCTACTGACTGTATCCCATTCAAACTCCCTCCCCTCGTCAAGCTTATTCTCTTATCCATTTTCAACATCCGAAAGGCACAGAGCAACCAACTCAAAACCCAACCACACAATTGGAAAGGCAAAGGCAGAGCGAGTCAATTTACATGGTCGATAGCAGCCGAGATGGTCCAGTTGGGTCATAGTTGAGAAGCAAAGCAGCCGTAATTGGTTGCCCTGTAAGTAGCAATACCAAGATAAATCATCAAACACACAGTCTCGAGTCCTTTTCTCCGCTGAAAACCATGAACACAATCTTACGTTAACGAGAATCCAGATAAAATAGTTAAAGGAATGTTGATGCTAACCAGAGGAGCCGACATTGCTGGGAGCCCACTTATCCCAAGTTTTAGTAACGAAACTCCAGTCCATTGGTCAGACCCACAAACCGAGAAGCTCCAGTTTCAGTATGTAGTTGCACCCTCGAAGCTCAGATGATCTAAAAGGCAGTGTGAATTCAACCTGGAGACAGAAAATGCACCTTAACCATCCAGAGTGAATGAACCCTAGCGGGCCTACCCGCCCCACCAATTCCCACCCCCCCTGCTCTTTTCTTTTCCGAAGGTTGGAAAAGAACAAAAAAAATGAAGCAGGAAGAGGTCGAATTTAAATTTAAATTATTATAAATTAATAAATCAGAAATTATAAATTTATTGTATTGGGGGAATAGATTTATCAGTTGAAGATGGTGAAATGATTACACCTTCTCTATGTAATTAATATGATTATTTGTGCATGGGGTGGAAAATCAACGGATTCGTGGCCTGTTAACATGGGCCGGGCCTCTGGGGGAGGAGGCAACAATGGGCCGGGCCCATGAGACAGATCCGTTCAAACGAATGCAAAATATTTTGAATCCATAAAACCAGGCGCAGAAGACGCCATGGCCATGTTCTCCTGCATCGTCTTCCGGGCATCAGCACGAAGCACCTGTCGACTACAACAATGAGAAAGAAAGTCATTGAAGACTGACAGAGAGTGACTGATGAATGAGAGCGCTTTCTGCTCTTCTTCTTTCTCCATCAGAAAAAGTAACCATTGCTGCTCTTTCTCTTTCTGCGAGTCGATTTGTCTCATTTTCCTCTTCTAATCCCATCATTTCTGCCTATATTCTTCGTCACCTTCACCGCATTTCAGTCTATCTCGTCTTATTAAATCCTCCATTTATGAGCTGTTACTACGTCTAGATCTGGAGCGAATTTCGAGACTGGCAAATGCCGTTTCAGGGCTCGGACTTCACTGATTTTTGAAGAGCATTCTTGGGAGTCTTAGCCGGAAGATGGGATCTGGCAGCAGCAAAGCCTCCTCCAGCAGCGGCCGCAGGGGAAAAGCGAGGATTTCCCGGTCTTCCTGCCTTGGCCCTCTCTCAGTGTCTCGTCCTGACGTTGATAACCCCGATCAGGTTCTTTTTGGATTCTGCTGTTTTAATCGCCCAGAATTTTTTTTTTTTTGGCGAGGATTGGTTGCTCGTTCTCGGAACCTAGCGTGTTGACCGCAATGTATGTACGAAGATTATTATCGATCAGTAGCCTGCAATTCGTCATGATGCTAAGCAGTTGAATTGAATAGTAAATCTTGGACCATATGATCCAACATTTTCATACTTGTACTCGAGAATGTTGTCATTACCGTTGAATAGCACTCTAACGAAATAGGCAATATTGGGTTCTAGTGCTCGGGATATTGTAATGTTGCTTGTTATTAATGGCTAGAGTTTTGATCTGTTTATCAAATGTGATATTGACACTTTCTGGCCACTGAGATTGGAGTTTCCTCGGGGGTCTGATCTGATTCATTTGCATGGGATTCTCTTTGGTTTTAGCTGAATTGCTAACAGGGGAAATTTGCTTTGAATAAACTGGGTTGCTCTTGGATAATTGAATTCAGCTTGGATCCTAAATGCTCAAAGTGTTAAGGATGTTACTTTCTCTGCTGATTGCTTTGCTGACCGTTTAAATGAAAGAATTGCAGATGAGTCATTTTGATCTTGATTGGATTTTTAAGTGTTTGATCCATCACTGTGCTTTAGGTTTACGAACCTCGTGATAAAGATGGTGATGACTACACTCACTATATAAATCAAAACGAAGCAGAGTCAGGCCAGTCTAAGATGGTGTCAAACAGAAAAGGTGGAGCTGATCCACTGTCTGAGACAGCCTGTGTATCTTCCAATGCTGAGCTGGTTGACTGGGATCAATCAACAATGTCTGGTACAGTCTCCGGAGCTGGCAGAAGCTCCATTCGAACTTCCCTAACTCGGTCCTTGAATTCTTCCACCCGCTTGTTTTCTCGTTTTCGTTTCAACCTGGGCAATGCGAGCTTCAGATTGAGTAGAGCAACCAGTTTAGGGTCTTCAAGGGATTACCATGATGCTCCAATAAATATTACAAGATTGGATGATGAAGAGAATCCTCATTTCCATGGAGTGCCAAGCAGTGGCTTTTCCAATATTAGTGAATCCCGACAAGGTGGTCATTTGTTGCATTCATCTCTGGTAAATAGAGACCTAACCCAATTTGATGAAGACACCGTTGGCAATAGATGGTCGAATTCTCTTGTATCGGAACATTCTGACAATTTAGGTGCCAATTTGACAAATTCTTCTTCCCCAAATGTAGAAAGAGGTCTTGACCATGCTAGGTCTGCGGTTGACACGAATTTTCTTACTTCAAGATTATTTAGTGAACCTCGGTATGTCGAGTCTGGACCATCTGATAGGCGTGCTGGAGCCCAGGAACCTACTGAAAGGAATATCCGCTTCAGCCGAACCCTCAGTGTTGGAAGGCTTCGTGATAGAGTTCTCCGTCGCTCATCTTTGTCTGAATCAACCTACTGTCCCGTTGGACATGAGAGAGAAGCAAGTGATGAGGGTCAAGTTAGTGAAGGACAGGGTGGTGACACTAGGGCTTCAGCCACAGGGAATAACGCTGCAAACTTTGCACCTTCCTCAGGATATTCTCCTAGTGGTCTATCCCGTAGAATGTTCAGCATCCAAGACCGTGATAGTGATACATCTCAATCAAGAGAAGCAAGGTACCACAATTTATTAGAGCATAGAGTAGATTTCCTAGAGCGCCGAAGGAGGATTCGATCTCAGGTGTGTAATACTATCTGCCTTTTGCTATATCACAGTTTGATGGATGAAGTCTGTGTCAAAAATGTCCTCATGATTATATTCTAAGCAAGCTGGAGAGAACCATCATTTTTATTTTCGACTTTACTGGATGTTTTCCCTTATGTTTTCCATTTCATTGAATGTTGACTCTGTAATTTAATAACGCCTTGACTATTGTAGGTCCGTGCCCTTCGGCGACTGGAGAGCCGTTTTGAGAATCTTTCTGGTCACGACAGGTCTTGCATCCTATCTGGTCAGCATAGAACTGGTCACTGCACTTGCCGTAATGGGCATCGTGATCCCAATTCAAGTGATGACACCACTGCTAGGGCTAGCATATCAAGAATAGTGATGCTAGCTGAAGCTTTATTTGAGGTAATTCTTATGATATAACTAACTCGAAGGAGGTGCTGGTCCACCTTCGATTTCGTTAATAATTCATGTGAGTTGAATATTTCCATTACTTAATTAGGTTCTGGATGAAATTCACCAGCAATCCGTGGTCCTATCCTCACAACCTTCAGTTTCATCAATTGGGTCAGTCCCTGCTCCAAATGAAGTAGTTGATTCTCTACCAACCTTATCATACAGCAAGTTGTCATCACAGAAGAATGAAGAGGCTGCACAGTAAGTCCATCCTTCTCTCTGTCACAATGCACTAGTTTGATGTGTCCATTTTCTTGGTAATGGTTAATTAGGGTATTTTTATGTGCTTGTCCTTTGCATTTATAAAACAATTCACTGCAAATTGTGTATTACCTTTGGTTTCCTATGCCTATAATATCAGGGTCTATTTGACTGATTCCAGTGTTACCTCACTATAATAATAATTTACTCCAAAGTTTATGAGCCTGCTGCATTTTACTAATTTTATACCCTTTCTATGTTTCTGTGTTTATATTTGGAAAAACACTGTTCAGATGTTACATATGCCTTGTTGAGTACGAGGAGGGTGAAAGCGTCCGAATACTACCCTGCCAACATGAATTTCATAAGATCTGCATTGACAAATGGCTCAAGGAGATTCATAGGTATTTCTCTAAGTCTTGGACTGATCAGTTTGCATTTGTCATTCATTGACATGTAATTTTTTTAATGAAGACAATCATCAGAACGGAACTTCTTTGCCTTTGCCTAATTCCCTGCTTCTGCCTTCAGCACAGGGTCCTTTTTTGACATGCTTATACAAGACATAGATATTTTTATTCATCTTGTTTGAGTTGTGAAAACTGAAGTTTCCTTTCCTGGTCATCTAGTTTCAGGTTGTTCAATAGGTACCCTGACACAGTTAGTCGGATTACCTTGTGTGCAGGGTGTGCCCACTTTGTCGTCGAGATATATGCAGACCTGATTTGTTCTCTGCAGACAACAAAGCTTAAACAGTCCTTGAATACTATTCCCGAAGATAGTAGCCCCATATTGCTCTGATCACGGAGGTAGCTGGTGGGATTCTTGTAAATTCTCTTCCGGCACAGACGTACCAGATGGAAACTTGGCCAGTTTGTTAAAGTAAGATGTGGCAAACTCATTCCTTTCTCTCGCTCGTTTCCTTAATTACTAGATGTCAGATTTGCCAAGACCTGGTAGGCTGATATGTGCAATAGTTTGTGACACAGCTTGAATCACAGGAGGGAAATATAATTTACAGAGAGGAACGACATGTTTATTCACCGCTTCCTGCACATTTTGCTGGAAGTATCACTCTGTTCGACTAACCCTTTTATTATTATTATTATTCGTAAGCCTCACGCCTTGCACTGTCTAAGCAAAAAATCAAAGACGAGCAACCATCTATTTCTGTATCAATTCAATAAGAAAAAAAAAAATCTTGATCGCATTAGGTAATAAAGCTTAAATATGTTCCTTACTTTTCTCCCCTCTCCTATCCTTCAGTTTGAACTTTCGCACGTGGCATATTTTGTTTCTCTTTACATGTGCATGCGAGGCAGAGTAGGAAGGGTGAACGCCCTACAACCTGCGACCATGCCTCTTCCGATACTTGAGGACCCGAACACAGTGGCTCCAAACCCGATCGCTCTTCTTGAGGATCTTGGTGATGTAATCCTGGGGCTTCCCCAGGAGATGCTTCACGACAACACCTTCATGACATTCGTGCCCCATCTCTACGAGCTTATTGCAGCAGTCGTCGGAGTAAGGGGTTCCCCTCCCGAGCAAGTAGATGTTGATCTCATTCCCGCACTGCAGCCCCATCTTCCTCTTGCACTCGTTCAGGAATTCTGCAGGCTTTGGCTTAAGTTCGTACGGAGCTGCCATTGGAATCAGGACGGCGCTGATTGAGAGCATAAGGATTATCACAGCCCGTGCAGAAATGGCCCCAAGGCTTGCCATCGTTTCCGGGACGCAGATGCCTCAAGGTTGGCGGGGAGATTGGATGGTTTTATAGCTGCGGGGACTGTAACTGCAAAATCAATTGCACAATAGTTATGGGAGTTTTATGCATTGATTGATGAATGATTGGATCTCACTCATGGCCTATCATTCAAAACGTCCTCACATCTACATGTTGCGCGGACTTAACTTGTCTAATAACAAGGTATAGTAAATTCCAGCACGAGAAATATGAACACTGCCCACCAATGTCGCTGTAATCTAACCTGGAACAGCTTCGACTGTGCTGCAACCAAGGCTCAGATATTCAGTAAATTGACCCCGACCAGATGGAAGTGTAAGATAATGGAAACGAAACGAATGCGTGCGAATGACTGAAGCTCCACACGACAAAACGGGGCGAGAAATGAGAAGATGCAGACTCGCATGGTAAAAATGCGTGGAGGAGAATATCAAACTGATAGCTGAAGGGATCAACATCATGGCAAGAATCCTGCTAATTAATCATGTCAAGCAATATTCATTTTTCCATCATCTGCATCACTAAGAGGGTTAATGAAATATCCGGCTCAAATGTGAATATGACTCCCACCATAATAGAATACCAATAACAAAGAGATCTCATTAATTCCCAGAAGAACAAATACCCACCTCGGAGCAATACAAAGAAAAAATCAGCCAGTAATTTGGGGAAATGTTTGATTGGAAGAAGGAATGGTTCTGACAGGACTAAACTAATATTTTCAAAAACAAAAGCCAAGAATATTTTTTCCTCCAGTTGGACTAATCAGTTTGAGCTGGGTGGACCACTAGGGATAAAGTTTTTCATTCAAAAGACCGAATCTAGAGACCTTAACTAGGTGAAGAGGTGTCGTGAAGTGAAAATTTCTTCTTTTTCTTTCCTTTTTTGGCTGGATGTCAAGTGAAAGATTTCAAATGCAGTAGGATAAATAGTATTGGAAGTAGAAACCACAGGGCCCAGAGAACCAATATCTGATAAACTGTACGATTTTCTGTCAAGTGGCGGATAAATCATCGACGAATATCTTTGAAGTTCTTCGGACAATAAATAGGCAATAGGATTATTCAGCTATCGGAGGAATTGCATGTGATCCAGTAAGCAGAGGACAAGAAAAGCGGCATCAGATAAGAAGCAGCCAGCTCTAAATTGCAGGTACTCATCATGCTCTAGCAGCTGTAAGGATCGCTGCAACCGATCCACCGATGGATTGCCGCGAATCTACTCAGGTAAGATTAAAAAAAAAGGAAAAAAAATCAATCAGATGCTACCGGGACAAGATGAGCTAAGCTCAGCTGAGATCTGTGCCGAGCCGGAGAGAGGCTCGGTGGTCGAGTAACTTTCACCACGGGCCTCCGATTCAGTTGATGCAAGGCGGGATCCAACATGCGCCACAGCGGAGCTGATCGACCGACGCTCGCTCTGGCAGAGCAGCAAACCTGTTCCCGACCTGCACCAAGCGAATCAGAGATCGCCGGTGACTGATATCCCCCTGCATCGGCGACATCCGAGCCATGCACGACACGGGAACTAGGCTCAGTCGGTTCACCAATCGGTAGGGAGCTTCGGGGCCTGATCCGCAGGGATATTTATAGCGAGGACAGACGAACCTGTTGTTGCCACGTCACCTCCACCGACCCTCCCAGTGTAATTGTCTCGCAGACGGGGATGCCCTGTACATGTAATATACAAAATACTATGAAGAAAACCATATAATGACAGCGAGGTTGACACTTCAAATGAATGGATCCAAGCTGTCTATAAGTCCGTAGAACGAGCTTTATTTTATATAATAATTATATTATGTTAATAAAATATTATTTTTTATTTAATGGTTACTTTTTTTAGAAATTAACCGATTCTTTTTATGATTTTATTCAATATTTTTAATTAAATAATTATTTCATATAAGGGAGATATTCAATATACTTTCATGTACAGTGATGCAATCATGAGACATGTGGATCACGTGGGGTGAAGTGGGGAAGGATAACAATGGCATCGAGTTTCAAAAAAACCAGAGCAAACGCGGTATAATTGCATGTCGTGGCGCGTTGGTCTCAATTTTCCTTTTGGAACGTAGAGAAATTTGTCGGGTCTTGGAATTGGAAAAGCCCCCACTGAACCTTGAAAAAGTATATATAAGCCTAATAAGTATAAAAAGAATAGTAGAAGAAAAAAATAAGAGTAAACTTTAATATTATTTTTATTATCAGATGACTGGACTAGGATTATGATTTAATAGAGTGAATTGTACATTTAATAATATGATATTACTAATAAATTTATATAATATTATAATTTAAATATAATTAATAATAAAAATTATTAATATAATATAGTAAAATATATACATATTATAATAATTTTTTATTATTTTTTAAAATTTTAAGTCGATTAATTTTTTCATCAGTTCAATTGGGTTCATCGGTCGGATCGGGAACCGGTTAGTTCAATTAGAATTGACCTCTTTGAATGTGTAATTAGATCTTTTATAGGAACTGAATCAGGTGAGTGACCGATTCTTAGTTAACTTAGTCGAACCGACTGACCCAATTTAATTTTTAAAAACTAGGATATTATCGTATTAAATCTCTTTTTTTTTTAAAAAAAATTTTGGAACTATATTTGGATGTGATGGTACACTAGTTTGTGGGAAGATGTGTCATCTTCTTGGAATCGGAAAGAAACCGTAGGATTCCTTACATTCCTTGCCGAGTATTCCGACAGGATTTTGGGCTGTGACCCGGCTCGTGACGGTATTTAACGTACCCAAGACGACAAAAATGCGTGCCATGATTCCCCAAAACACGTCACGTGTGCCCGGCAGGAGAAATGGTCCTCACCTCGGAAGCAATTAGCCGAAACCCATCGACGCTCCAGCGGTCCCCAGGTTGGCCAGTCTTGCAGTGGGTACAGACCCTTTTTCATAGCCTGTTCGCTTATGTATCATCACGATCATTTTCGACATTTATCTCATGCGAGATTCAAATTCTCGATACATGTAATATCTAGTATCCAAAAATATAACATATACTTAATTGATTCAAATTCGGTTCTTGTTGTCCCACTATAACGTTCCATACATTCATGCCAACAGGGGAAAAGGGAGAACTTCACTGGAAAAGGCTCTCTGTGCGAGAGCAACCTCCATTTTGATGGGCCAACCGGTGACTGAAAAACGAACCTAGTTGTTCGTGCCAGAAAAGTGATATTGGAATCGGAGCCCTCCAAGAGACCGCTGATCGCCGTTCAAAGATCGTAATCCCGCCGCGTAGAGAGAGGTCTTACTACTTGGACAAATTTCACTTCGCATTCTCAGGTAGACTTCACCGTGTTCATTCAGCGGCATCCATCATCGAGCACGCAAATGGGGCCAAGTCAAAGAATTGGGCCAGGCTCAGATCCATTACAGAAGGCAATCGGACATGCGGTCGGCCCGGTGACCGCGGCCCAAAACAAGCACGAGCCCGGTGTGCGGCACACCCGAGGAATGAGAGGGGAACCTCATTTCTTTGCTGCTGGGGTTATCGTACACCTGGACTAGCTTTTCGACATGTTCATCCAGAAATTGGCGGCCGCCATTTGCATGACCAAGTAGACGGTAGTGGACAGACTCTCTTTCCTCTACTCTCGGACACCGTTGGTTGGTGCAGGACAAGATTTTTCATGAACGGTCTCCATTCAGTCCATCTACCTCCCTTCCGTGACTCTTCCCTTCGACCGCTGTAGCTCGCGGGTCAGATTCTAGTCAGTTGCTATAAATGCCTCCGACCCCCTGATCATTTTCTCTGCGGGACGGAACGATGACGGCTCTGATTCGACCGTCGATCACAAGACCCTCCAAGGGTAAGCTCGAAGCTCCAAAGTCGAGTCTGTTTCCCAGAAGGGTCTCTGCTTCTTCTCGGTCCTGTTGCTTCAGATTCCTGTCCTCTACCTCGCCATTATCGTCGTCGTCGTCGTCAGTTGTGAGAGCACGGTCCACATCGTCGTCGGTGACAGCGTCTGAGGTTCTCTCTGGCACCCAACAGTGCCGTGATTCTCAACCCCAGTCCGAATTTCTGGAAACTGAGATAGAGAAGGTGATCGTGAAATCCCCCTTTATTGACTGTACACTCATATGATTATTATCTCATGGACCAGTGAGTGGGTTGAAGGCTAGAAATTTAAGTATATGTAAGAAGATAGTACAAATGGGTAAAATTTTGTTCCTAACTGTTTCAGTACGATGCTGCCGCTGTATTGATCAATGCTTCGTATATAATCTGCAGACTATCTACGGGTTCCGGTTCATGACTCTTCTAGGAGTGTTGGGGTCTCTGGTCGGATCATTTCTATGCTTTATCAAGGTACTGCCTTTATTGCTCCACACTACACTTTAGTTCTCCTTGATAATATTTATTTGAGTTGCACGTCGCTTAGTTATGCTTGATGTTTACATCATGTATGTTGGTTGTTAAATAACGAAACCTTTTGGATGCTCCACTTGCTAATTTCCTGGTGAGGATGCTACTTAATTTGGCAAATCTGAAACAGAGAGATGGTACTTCAACATGTAAATCTTGAGCATGTGACTTCATCCTGCTGTAAATGACTGCCGGGGAAGGTTGGAGGAGTTCCACTTTGAAGCTTGGGATGTAGGAAGCTGATGATGATAAACGCTGGTTGCATAATATACTAAATTGCTAAGTCAACATTCCTATGATATTACACCTGAACAATTAAGTCAAGTTGTAGCAGTTTTGATTGGCTAGAAGTAACAAAAGTATTAGATGGATTATTACCATCTACATATGCTTAGACCTGAATCAAGTAAAGGCATCTCTCCATACTCCAAGCATTTAATTGTGTAAACCAGCATGAAAAACTCCCATCATTTTTAACGTTTACGATCTGTCTCATTAATTTGGTATATTTTATAATCCTTGAGCACTTGGGATTGCAAAGCCTGTCTTAACAATTTACACAGTTAGGATCTCAACCTCCTTTCAAGTGTATTTAACTGTATACTTACTATCTTCTCCGTGTCAAGGATTTGGTCATAATATTGTCCTGAAAGTAATTATGTTCTGTGTCCAAAATTTCTGCATGAGATTAAGGGCAACAAAACTTCTGGAATTTGCAATGGAATGCTGAGCCCTGACTTTGTACTCTTCTTTGAGGCTCAACAGTTCATATAGAGAAGTCCAGTCATCTTTGTTTGGATTTTATTTGAATATTTTCAACAAGCTATTAAGATGCAGTGGTGAATCATGCAGGGCTGCACTTTCGTTGCAAATTCCTTTGTGGACTATGCGGTGAATCGCAGCAAAGTGGTTTTCCTATTGGTTGAAGCTATAGGTGAGTCTTTTGCTTTTCTGCAGAATAGTCGCTATCTCTACCCTATTGTTGTAGATTGTAATAGATCAGCTGCAATGCTATGGTTATGTTACACTGAAACCACTAACATTATTTGACATCATCAGTGACTTTACGTATAATCCTTAAAAGTACTGCAGTTCTCGTGAGTTTGTATAGGAAAGTTATAAGAGGGGATTCCATAATTCTACAGCATAATTTCATGCTGATATTGATGAATCTGCTGAGAACATGTAATGTTAAACATCCTATGGTAGTTAGAAATAGAGGGTAAATGGTGTCTTGTCCTTTCATTTTTCTGATGAATCTAACTTCAATAATCATTTTTCTCAATAAACTTGTGGTGTGTGGGAGGGGGGTGGGGGTGGTGTTGGGGGTGGATTGATGTTTAATTTAAAAGGAACGTGTAACCCACAAGGACAAGTTCACTGGTGGAGACAGTGGTTATAAGTACAGAAAAGTGACAAGTAAAATGGATGGAAGAAATAAATGGAGATAGGATTAGGTGGCTTTTTCTTTTGAAAAACTTAACCTAGCAGTATGCCTTGATATAATGAAGGGATGGACTGTCAATTACTAGAGAAAATCAGTGGATCATATACATGATATTTTGAAAGCATCCATGAATGTATCATACGCTTCACTGAAAATAATCTCATTTTAGTACTTCCTAACCTGTTTAGTCGTCCAAAATTCCATTCAGGAAACTAACTTGGTTGCCTGTTCAGATGTGTATCTGTTGGGAACAGTGATGCTGGTCTTTGGAATGGGACTCTATGAGCTCTTCGTGAGCAATCTTGGCATTGCAAAATCACTCTCAGCAGAAAAAGATGGAAAGACATCTAGTCTGTTTGGGCTGTTCACTCTTAAGGTCAGTCAGGACTTGGGTTTCATATGAAGGATTTAAATCTGCTTGGAACATTCTTTGATGTTCTTGTACTTCTATATTTGAAAGTGTAGTCACATCCATCTTCTTTTGGTTTTCTATAATGAAAACAGAGTCTTTCTCACTATGGTTGTCAATTAGAGATGGAACTGAAATTATCGGGATTATTTTATCAAAACCTAAGTCTCTAGGGGATCTTTTCCAGTGAATGCAACAATTTATTAGCATTGCTGTATATACCTTGTGTTGTGATATGAAGTCATTCTCCATCTCGCCATGGCAAGCAATGTTGATTCATACCCTTCAAAACTAGTGAACTCGAGCAAGCAGTGATGCAGTTTTCCCCCTTTTCCTGTTTGCAGGAGCGACCAAGATGGCTAGAAATAAAATCAGTGAATGAGCTCAAGACCAAACTTGGCCACGTGATTGTGATGCTCCTCCTGATTGGTCTGTTTGACAAGAGTAAGAAAGCGGCAATAAACACACCGTTGGACCTGCTCTGCTTCTCTGCTGCGGTCCTCCTCTCATCGGGTTGCCTTTACCTTCTCTCTAAGCTCAATGGATCTAAATGAAAATCATTTTGTTGTGTGCTAGTTATCGGATAACAAAAGAACAAGGGACCACTTATACTATCTGCACATGATGTAGCGACTTTCCCACCGTATATATACCATGATCTTGCTAAAGCAGCTGGCTTCTCCATTTTATGCATGGAGTTCTGCGGGTCAAGAATATAACCAGTGTCAGATGTTGCAGCTGCAATGCTACACAATACATATAAACTGCAGAGGCCGAACTTTACCGGACCCATCATTACCAGACTTGGAAAACAAAGGTCCTCCCTGATCTTTCTCAGTCCGTAATGCTCTTGTACTTGCAAACTTTTAATGTGGTTCAGGTAGATATTGTGGGTCAACCTTATCTAGCTGAAAATGACTATAGACCCTTTACGCTACAACCCTCCTTTCGTGTTTCATGTGAGGTTTTAATTCGTATGATGATCTTGCCTGGGGCTACAGCGGTACAAGTGAAGAAGCTCGGCATAGAAGTGATTGGTTAAAGGGGAAAAGTCCATGATAAAGATCAGAGAAAGATTGAGAGCCTGTCTAGGGCAAGTAAATCAGACCAAGAATAGAAAGTAAACATTCTCATCATGATATGATAATCTAATTTCAACTTATCTCAATGACTTGTATGTCCCAGAGGAAAAACACCGTGGAATTCCTATTGAGCCCCGCCAATTCTGCTTCCACAAGTTCTAAACCTAATAATCATTGTCATCATCGTCGGTTCCTTCCTATTTCCAGCGAGCAGGTCAAGCTACCCAGAAGGAAGCAGGAATTGTGAACTGACTGATTTCAGTTAGTAGTTTAGGATGAATTCGTGGTTTAGGATGTAATCAAGGATTTCGGCACCATATACCATGATTTTCACATAAATATGTTCACACAATGCCCTCTTATGGCTCGAATGTCCTCGAAAAATCCTCTTTCGACTGTATTTTCTTGTTCGTGTGCATATGCACCTCTTAGTGTGGTTGTCGATGCCGAATCAGATTCAATCCAGTTATCCGTCGGTCGGGTCCGATATGAGAAAACGTACGTGCTTCTCGGGCAAGCACGGCCTCCCAGGACTGACTGAGAGTTGCGTCGAGCTGGTAGTGTCAGTAGCATATGATCATGAAAAGGCAACGGGGATTGGATGGGAGCTTACGTGCGGCTTTATTGTAAGTGCACAACATATGGTGGAAACTTTTAATGATTCTGTGTAGTAGCTTTAGTTTATATCCCTCCCTTTACTTTTAAGAATAAGTTCAAACACACACACATATTTTACATGTATATTATTTAGTATTAAAAAATTCAGAATAATTCTCGCTAAATTCAAATATAAATACCATGACCTATCCAAAAGTTATTCTAGAAAATAATTTATTGAAAACACTAAGTATTTCCATAGTCCTTTAAATAGAAGAAAGTGCATTAGAAAAAAAAAAGGAAATGGATATATTTCAGATTTTTGAAAAAAAGAAATATTAAAAAAATTGTATGTAATGGGAGATTATTTCTAAAGAATGATATAAATAAGAGGAAAATTTTATATCAAAAGAATTTTATTTATTAAGTGAGTCAATTATAATGAAATCTAAATATTATTATAAGTGTTAGATATCTATGGAAATCAAATTAAGAACTAGTGTGGTATTTAAGCATCATATGCAACAAGTTAAGATCACCAAATACAACACTGGATTGAAATAGGCTAGATCAAGGTCGATCGAGAGCCTTACTCAAATTTTATCTCCGGTAAAAGCTAATTCCGCTCGAATATACTTTATTCAAACCCAAATTAAAGTTGCAAAACGACTTCTAAATACAGCCGGTTCAAATGAGGAGAAAAAAAAGTTAGTCATCTTGAGTACACTGTAAAATTGTACCATTAATGTACAAATTGCGGCCAGTTCACATGGGAAAAAACGTCCTCCTCATCTTGAGCACACTGTAGAATTGTGCCATTGATGTGTTGATTCATATTATTACTTGGGACCGCCTAGAATCATAACATTAAAAAAATTGAAAGAAGAACAATTACAAGTGGACTTGTACAAGAAATTCTTGGAGGGTACAGAGATCTAGGAAAGCAGAACGAGGTACGAGGCCGACAAGACATATGAAGATGGGGCTCATGATTTCAATCAGAGGAAATTGTTTCAAAGGACAAAATTGATTGGCCAGTGAAGCCTACAATGCGGGGTTAATCATTCCCCCCCTTTTTTCTTATCATTAATTTTCTTTTCTATATACCTTAGTGTTCGTGGCAGCTACAATGCCTTAATAGAAAATTTTTCGATTTTCCGAGTTGTTCCTCTATATCTTCTTTTCCCTCCGAAGGCTTGCAATGTTGTTGGGTATCCAAAGGGTTGAAGCACTGATATGATTCAGTTCAAATAAGTGAGTTAATTGACAGATAATTAATCTTTATTTTGATTTTCTTGGGATAACTAGATTGGAAATAAACTAACTAGCCTATATTATATATGTACGAATGTGTGTGTATATATATATTAATATTATTTTACTAAGGGCAAGCACAGGAGGGGAAAATAATCAAATAGGAGCATAAAAAATCTAAGTATTTTCTTTCCTGAGTCGTCACTATGTCTAAGCTGCATTTTCTTGTAACAGATCATCTTGTCGTTAGACGACCATGTCAAGAAGCACAAACGTCATCCAATGTAAGTCGACCCCACTCTTGCATAGTAAAAGCAAATGATAATTCTCAAGGGTAAAATCATCGTCAAAAGAAAAATCACATCGAGAAAGGGTGATTGGTACAATTGCATCACACTCGATCTAATAACCAAAATATTGTAAATTTGATTCGCGTGATGAGATTTTCCGTACCCCTATATTCCCCTCTCTTCTTCCATGCCCTTTTAAACTTATGAAATTCCTATACAACAATAATAAATAAAAAAAATGAAGAAGAAAATCGCCTCAATGGAAGAAGCCTTTTCTTCATTAGAAAAAAATACTTAGATGTACACACTTGCATTGCCTTTACTATTGCCAAACAAGCCTGTCAAAAAAAAAAAGGTTAAAAGCCAAAACATATGTCAAGATGGGTTATGTCAAGTGGTTTTACACTTCATTCCGTACAATAAATATTGGTTTGAATATTATTAATAAAAAGATTTTATCAGTGAAATTTTTTAAATTTTAATAAATTGATCTTATTTTATTGTAATTGTAATGACGGATAAAAAAAATTAAAAATTATGAAAAAGTGGAAGGGAGATGATAGAAAAGCATTGCATGCCAATAAGTGTTGTCTAATCAGAACCCACCAGTGGCTGCTCCATAGATAATTCTATCGGCAACATTTTCGATGAATGGCTGTGAGACTGCTTGACTGAAATGGAATGGTTTAGGAATTACCATTCTTTCCAATTACGGAAAGATTCCCCAAGCTTGCCCCTTCTCCTTTTAATAATCTGGCGAAACCCTTATTCTATGTGCATGTTGGAGAGCTAACAGGGCCGCATGCGGGACCATTGAGATCGTCTTAAATACCCTCTTCCCTCCCCCGAGCCATGTAAACCCAGGCTACTGAACTTCACATCCCTAAATTGATGGCATAAGCTTGCGCGTTCGCTTCTGTTGCCTCCGGCTATATCCATGCACGAAGCTCAAACATCGCAGAGGCGATTGGCTTTTTCAGCTAGGTATAGCTCAACCGTATCTCGTCCCATGGCGTGTTGCAATGTCACCTTGACTACGTTCGTGATCCTTCTGGTCCTTCAACAAAACTTCGAGAAGTCACATGCTTTGAGGCCGGTAGAAATCCGCCCACCGGCTATTCCCTCCCTGAGGAAGATGCCCAGACCTCCGTGGACCGTTCCATGCAAGATACACCGTCTTAAGAGGGTTGTGCCGGAAGCTTTTCGGCCTACGACTCCCGGTCATAGTCCAGGAATCGGCCACGACATTCCACCGGGTGGCTCATGATCTTTGAACGGTGTATCGTGGACCCAGTGAGCCCTGAGCACCCTGCGTGCATGGAGGCTGGCTTTTCCGAGATTGCATTAATAAGAGCTTGTTCATGGAGTGAGGGTGCACTTCTACCGTCTTCAGCACTCGTCTGGATGTTCTCTCTGGGTGAAGACATACAGCAGATATATGATATATCATCAAGTTTTGATTTTCGGGTTGGAATCGTTCCACGTGTTGTAGTAGATTTTGCTCTACCCACTAAATCTCTGTTGGAATTGCTGATTTCCCTTTATAATTGCACGTGTAGAATGACGTCCCGTCCAATAAGCGTCGTATGACAATTAAAATTAAGAGGAAAAAAATGGTTTACATTCGTGTAACGTGCCCTTCATGTCGTTGACTACATGGACAATCCCGATCTTGATATCTCAGTCCAACACTAAAAGATCATGCCCGACATGCATATTATTGATGCTACATATCCATTCGGTTTCACGAGTTATATAGTCAAAGAAAATCATAGTGACCCATCTTGTGATCTTTTCTCGCATGCGTCATGTAATATTTAGAACTCAACCAATTGTAACTAACTCGAATTTGTGCCGGATCAGCTCAGGTCATTGAATTATCCCGTTGAGCTAAACTCTTGAAGCTGTGGATAGCATGGTAAGCACGAATTGAGAAAGAATAACCATGTTAGAAACTGACGGGACGGGGAGAGATTTATTGATGAAAATCGAACTGAATCTCTTTGAGCCTACTACTTGTATCAGAGCTCACGATGAGAACATCAATAAATTGTCCGTGGCATCCAGCTTAGGTTAAGCAAGTTGGAGTGGTTTTACCAAATAGAGACCAAACAAGAGGAATAACGGCTAACAATGGAGAGATAGATGCAAAGATTTCGAGGTACTTATTCAATGCAATTGTTTGATGTTAACTTTAGACAATAGATATTCGAAACATTAGATCCGAAATGATCATCGATCAAACAAATGTAGAGGAACTTGTAACTGTATTATAAGAAATGATAAAGATTTTGATACTTTTTGATATAAAAGAAGTTCATCGACCTAAAATAGGACACAATGGGGAACGGAGGGGGTGAGGAGTTTCATCATCAGGGATCATGTGTGTAAATACCTGAACTCGTATCCAGAGTAAAAGCATTATATCAAACCCTTTCTCGAGGGAGATTTCGATATGCACTAGCTGCAGTCAATAACTTCCTTTTTTGACGCGGGGCTCGACCGTCGAGTGTATAAAATAATCAGCAGATAAACTTCACTTGTTCACATAATCTGATATCTTTAATCCAATAAAACTAAAATGGCACTTCTCGATTGATTAGGGATTTGATCTTTCATCGTAATGCCCCACAAGTTGGCCCATATCACCAAAAAAAAAAAAACGATCAGCACTATACGTCTACCCCACATACATTGGCCACATCACATGGCACGTGTCAAACACCCATTAAGAAACCCTGTGAATTTCAGCATGATGCCGGACGATCTCGCTGATACAACCGGGTACGTCATAATTTGGAGGAACAACTCAGTTAATTAATCCACTCATTCTTAATTGCATCGTCGACCTCCGTTTTACTCATAATGGTTCTCAATATAATCTTACTGCCCATCCAAGTGTGATTTCGGTTTTTTACTAGAGAATTTCAATATAGTGTGCCTTGAGACTAGTAAGTAGCTCGATCAACGGTTGTCATATGAGACAATTCCTCAGTCAACAACTAGATCCCTTCGTGCTCCTATCTTGTTATAAGTGAATGCAACGAAAAGGTCTAGTGTATCACTCTTAACGTGATAATCAAAAGGTTGTAAATTATTAAGTATTTATATTAATCTGATTCACTTTCGAATTAATTGACAATAACATGTACATTATTAAGCAATTAATTGACCGACCCTATGTAATCTTTTCGAATGATATGTACACAGGTCAGGCAAGCCACAAGAATTGAATGGGCCGTGCTAGACAATGAGCTGGGCTTGATGGTATGCAGCTTGTGACAGAGATTTCTCGGCCTTAGAGTTATAGCCTGCAATTATAGGGCCTTAATAATAAATATGGACTTAGACCATTTATTTGCTCACAAATTTCAAATCCATTATTGGACCTTCCCATTTAAGTCCAATCTTACAGCTTGACCATGAGTCGGACCGATGGGCATAGCAGTAAGTATAAATCATGATCCATAGAGGTAGAAGCTTAGCCTCGGCCTTGACACTGCAAGTACGCATTGAGAAGAATGTAATTTCATGATGGGGGGAGACAGAAGCAGTATCTCGAGAATGTAAGAGGGGTCGATACTGTTCAACCATCATTTTAAAATTTTCAATCTTTTTTTTTGGTATAATAAACGTCTTATTATCAAGAAGCTATTGAATCATAACCAATTCGGCTCGTACTAGATCGACTCATTTAAGGGATAAAATTCTTCAAATATAAATTATTTGCATTTATGAAACTCAAAATTGATATTATACTCAAAGGGAATAAATGTCGAATAATTCTAACCAATCCATATGATTGGGTGGACCTGAAATTCCCACATCACAAAAGCCAGAGGTTAACCGCATGTTCATGTCAGAGGGTTGGCTGGTGGATATCAACATCAAAGGAGTAATTACATCAGTCGTCGATAATAAATCTCATGGGTCGATGGGAAGGCAAAGTAGACCATTCATATTTTTTTAATGGCAATGATAGAGCTGATTCAGCAATTTTTAGTCATGCTGCTCTCTTGTTGCCGTCCAAGTCGATGCCTTTTGTAAGTTCAACCAAACTTTAAATAGTATCAAACTGAAAATTGCCCAACCCTCTCTGAAAGGAAATTTTCAACTCTCAACTTTTTGCATTAATTAACATATCAGTACAGCCGCAGCTCTCCTTTTGACAGAGCCTTGTTATCATAAGGTGATTAAGGTTTGTTAGAATAAAATATTCGAATAGGCTATTATAATTAGAGTAAGTTTATATTAAAATAATTTTATTTTTTAAATTTAAATATGAATTAGTTATATTCTATTTATTTTGTAAATATCATATGATTTATATTAGTGAAAGGAAGAAAAAAAAAACACTCCACGTTATACAGACACACGTGTCTGTTTCTTCTGAGGGGAATGCTCGATAAAATAAACTCACATTCATTGATCATTATCTTTTTGGATTCGAGGAAAACTTGTGTAGCGGTGGAGAGGTTCAACGAAATTCTTTTGAATGCTAATTGATCCTCCCCAGTTGATCGGCCGCTTTCGGATTTTTCGGTGGTGGACAGAAAACCCTTAAATCCTCCTAAACGACAATGGAGTTGATCAACGATCATGCCCTACCCCCAACCAGTTTATTTCTGTCGGAGGGGGCTGACAGATTTCCTGTTACGCCGGTATGTACTCGTTCGATCCGTTTAACTGTGATCATGTAATGCAATCGCAGTCCGCAGTTCCAGCCCGGGATTGAACATTCACAGATTCCGATTCTCATCCAGGGGACACCGGCCGACTCCCGTGTTCCTTTCATCTCCATCCATAAGTCTCTGCAACCGGAAAGTTGATACCGTGGGCTCAACTGGAGTGAACGGAGATGAAACAAAACTCCAGTGGAGGGCCCGTGGTCAATTAAATATCAAGGCAGGAGAGGCGTGGAGCGTTGCAGCGGAGTAATTGAATTAGCAAAAAGAATTGATTGGACAAAGGCGATGGGGGGTCTACTAACAGAGAAAGTATGTATCACCACTTCTGGCAGTAGTCATCATTCAATGAAATTCAACGAAACTATGAGCGATTATTAGATCATCGCTTATTTGACCGATGTCAATCATAAATTTAGAAATTAGATATAAGAAATACGGAAATAAGCGGGTGCAGGAAATCTGACTTTGTGAGAACCAAGGACTCTTAATTCTGTTTATAAAGCAATGTAGTTACTACACCATATTTCCACATAAACAAAATATTGATATCCCCGAAGGGTATGTTTGGATCGAGGGATTTGAAGATGAGGGAATGGGATGGGAGATGAAGGTTACGGAGAGATAAACATCTATTACTCTCACTTGGATATAACTATGGAGGGGAGAAGAGAGGAGGATTAAGAGGATAAATTAACTATTATGCCTTTAATAATTTTTTCCCCAATGGTTGAATTGGAGGGCTTAATTATAATTCTGCCCTCTTTCTTATTCCCCCCTTATCCCTCCCTAATCTCCCACTTTTTGATATAGGAAAATGTCGACTTTTTTAGGGTTATGGAAAGATAGCTAATCTCTCTAAATCTCTCCATGATGCTCCTTAAAAAATCGACAAATGTGGGAATGCCTTACCCCTCCGAACTCCTCAATCCAAACGTACCCTAAAAGATGGAGCATATGGGGCATTTATTTTTAAATGAAAATTAGGACCACGACTATCGATCTTCTTTATTTTTGTTGCGTATACGGCATTGTGGTTGTTTAGGCTCGAGTCTTATCAGAAGGATGTACACATGAAGTAACTCTCAGGATAAGACCCGAGAGAGTCGTGCTTGGGTTGATACGACAAGTGGTTAGGCGTAGCCAAGAGTTCCATGCACAGGTCTAGTGTAATAAGGGTGCAGAAAGTAACATGCTCTAGTGCCATACTAAAATTTTATCGTGTTTATAAGGATTTAAACCTATACGTAATTGAGACCTGTACATAGTTGAGGAATTTAAATGGATAAATAGAATTACACCATCCTCTTCTTATATTTCAATAATTTGACTCTCTCAACACCCATATTTTCTCTTAATATTTCGTAGCGCTCCAATTTTATGTAAAATACATAGTCGAATTCGTGGAGTTATTTTGTCCATAAATCTTTCATATTTGATTATTATTATTAGATTATTGTGGCACTATCATTGCTAGCGTTTGATCTTAACTTAGATTTGTGTCCGTATTCACTTGAAAAACGCATACTTGTGTGTTTGAAGTAATTAGCTATATAATTTTATGTTGATGGCCAGTATGGGGTATGGCACCTCTAACAATTATTATTCAATAAAAAAATTCACAATTCATTATTATATGAGGGGAATATGAAAGAAGGTGGTTAGCCTGGAGTTTCATCCGGTAGCTCCAAACTGTATAATGTGTTATTTGGTTAATTAGTTAATTGATATAATGTCGAATACCATTGATATGTATTTATTTATATTCCAAGGATAAGTAGGTCAGCTAATCTAGTCTATAGTTAAGATTTAGATATCATTATTCGTTTATATTTATTTATTCAATGAGTTGGTCATGATCAACTATACCATGCATAATATCACAATTATGTACCAACTTTGATTATTTTTTTTTAAATTTAGTACGAATATTTTTGCATATTTTAATCGGACACTAACTAGACACGTTTATTAAGCTTAACATGATGTTCTTTTTTTTTGGTCAAGTTATTTTATACGACACAATGCCACATATGCTCCACGTAAGTTACTATTAGTAACATTAGCACAATTAATATGTCACACGGGATGACTTGATAAAAAAATGAATGTCATACTAAAATCGATAAATAACGTATAGTTAGTGTCTGATCGGAATATTAATATGCGAAAAAATTTGTGCTAAACTTACTAAAGTGAACAAAATATATATTTAATTGAAATATTAACCTTCTTTTTTTTTTACTGTAATATTATCTACTCGTCCGAAATTTTGTCAGATGTCCATCGGATGCTGCCAGCATCTCCAGGCTTCCCTCATTTAATCTTCTCAAAAGTATTCGTACATACTATTGATGTTTTTACTTCTCTAAGTAATAATAGAAAATTTAAATTCAAACACTAAGAATCGATAAGAGAAAAGTTTTTTTTTTGGTCTAATGAACTTGATTTAATGTGAAACTGAATTAGTGAAAATTAGTAAAGTATTACTGGACTCCATATTGTAACAAAAGAGAGCAAAATTCGTGCCCGAGTAGGAGATAGCCATACGATATTAACTATGCGCAAAATTTGGAAGTTGTGCAGGTCGGGTTCATCAGTGTCCTTTGGACAGGTAGAGAGAGAGAGCAAGAGGGGTCCGCCATTGATGTCAACCAATTGTTCCGGCCACAGTCATGATTATCATTGCAGATGCTCGCCGTCAATGGAAACTAACCCCCTTCTTCAACAGCTCTCAGGCACAGAGGCAAGAAAGAAAAGATGATAGAGAGGGGAAAGAAAAGGAAGAAGAAAAAACTCAACAACCGATTCTTCAGCTCTCCGCAAATGAGCAGTGCACCGGCGGAGATCTCACCTACTCCCTCTTTGAATTTAATGGCGGCTGTTGAGGCATATGTCAGAATGAGCCAAAGAGTGGTGGTCGGCCTGCAGCCATCATTGCTGTACAACGAAGAATTTAACTAATTTTCCCTATTTGAATTCAAAATATGTAGCCATTCATGTCACTAAAATCATAGTAAATTTCTCTCTTTTTTAATTTATAAAAAATATATTTAATCATATCAGTATTATCATATACTAACTTTCTTTATTGTTGAATTTTAAAATGTGCCACATTTTTTTTTTGTATACACCAATCGAATCAGCATTGAAATACAATTTATTATCACTAATTTATATCCAAACTAGATTATAACTTATGAATGGTATTTATACCAAGTAGAGTCCTTGCTTTATTGGTTCCGGTTTAGTTTTTGATTTTTTTTTCCTTTTCTAGCAATATCAAGGAGAACCCACTTATCTCTTAACTTTCATAAGATGGTGTCCGAATTCCTTTTCGTCAGTTAAAACTCTCATCATTCCTTCTTTATTATTATTATCTATTTTTAATTTACTGAGTCTACTTTAAGATAATAATAATAATAATAATATATCTCAGCTTGCATATGTGCGTATATGCGACATAAATTCTCGGGGCATCCACTTAATAGTCCATGATCAAGGTCTCAATTTACCCCTACCCATGACTACTAACCTAACTATGTATCTTCCAAGACCTAGACCTGGCGTTATTAAAACGGACAGTTTGTGCTCGTTCAAAATAGGTCTAGAACAGTTTGACTTGGTTGCGATTCTGCCCGTTTGCTTAACGGGCCGATTCGGTTATAGGTCACGGTTCAAACATATATGAACTAGCCTATAACCATTTATAAGTAAGCCGGTTCAATGTTCGGATCGGTTTGACCCGTGAATTGTTCATTTTAAAATTATTTAAATGAATATATCTATTTTTTAAATGTAAAATTTTAAATTGATTCAATAAAATTTGATGGTTAATTTGTAGGATTTTGATAGTTCGGACCGGTTTTACAATGGTTCTGGACTAGTTTCTAAACGATTCAACAGGTCATGACTGGATTGATTGCGATTAAACCGGCCTAAATTTTGACTCATCATATAACTGTCTCTCAATCCAATAAAAGTAATTCCGAACTAATTCGGGTCAAACAGACCCGTTTAACATCCCTACCTATACCCCACCTGCCCTGTAAGTCTGGCTGCACAACAAGCAATATATATATATAAAATAATCAATGCTGATAGCCAGCAATTAGCTTACGTGTGCGACTACAAATGAGACGACTATATTAATCAATTTGAGTTCACCGTGTGGGCCGTCTGTCTAGTAGTTGTACATTTAATGCAAGTGGCCCATGTAAATGAACTATACAGAGATATGGTGATTAAAATTTCAAATACTTCACAATATATTTTAAAACGATAGGCTCTTCTCTTTTATTTAAATAAAATTTTATATTCAACTTTTATAAATAAATAAAATACTTAATAAAATTTTATGTGTTAATGAGATGACTTGGTTCATATATAGGTTAATTTGGATATAATATCGTATACCTGAAATTAGCTCTAGAAAAAAAAAATCTGCATGTAGCTTACCCTCGACTCGACTGCAACTTGCCCATGAGACAGACGGTTCGGTTCGTCATCTTGACCACGTGTTCTCTATCTGTGTCTCCTTGAATATCCATTATTTTTTAGGGGAGAAAATAATATCTAATCTATTACTAATTTTTTTATTATTAAAAATTTAAAATTGAGTTAATATTTTTTTAATATTACATAATATTTAAAAATTTTATAGATTAATATAGATTTAAATCAAATAGATTGTTAAAAATAATCTTAAAATCTTTCAATTTTACCATTTTATGAAAAAAAAATCTGTATGCTATTGAAGTAGATCAAGAATGCACCAGCTGGCAGCCTCTACAAAACCACTATATAAGGACCTCTCAAACTTGGGCTTTAGTTTGTCTTTGTACAACAACGTCGGCAGCTTGACAAAATCGCCAAAGCTCCGTAAAACCATTATTATCGTCATTCAATGGAGCTAACAAACGTTGCCGGGAGACACTATGACAGGTTTGTGTTGCAGAAGAGTTGCACAGACATGGAACTAGACCATGCGACTGTGATAGAGATCGGGGACATACACGACGCCGGCTCTGGTGGTGGAGGAGGAGATAGAATGAGAAAGGTTAGTTACGTGAACTCGCTCTCGGCCCGCCAGATGGAGTCCCTCACTGCCCTCTGCGACACTTTCTTGCCCTCCGTCGATCCTCCAGGCCTCGCTGGCGACGACGAGTCCACGGCCGAGTTCTTCCGGACTTCTGCCTCAATGGCTGGAACTCCTGAACTGGTGAGTGTCACGTATTAGTAAGTCATACACATTCTAGTATCAATTATTCTTGTTTTGCTCACTAGCTACAGCTTTAAACCCTCGTCTAGCTTCGTGAACTCAAACCCCGCCCGTGGTTGACAGCTCGGTCGAGAGCACTTAAGACAGTAAGAATAAGTCAACCGCCCGAAGAAGCTGAGATCAACCGGGGAAGGGGAGGCTTGCGAGAGCTGTCTCTCTCGCGATTCAACTAGGGTTCCTATGCTTTCAAAAAGGACAAACAGTTTTGCAAGTACGTAGGGCTGGAAAAATTCTCGCATTTTGACACTGTGGTCCCATTAATACACACGGGCATCTATTGAAAGTAACCGGAAGGGTATAGGAGTCTCGCCGAGCCAGATCATGTTTTCAAAGATGAGACGGCGCGCTATGCATGTGCACAACGGGAATTCCCCTTCGAACAACACACGGAGCTAAGCCAAAATGGCGAGCGACTAATATAATAAATTTTGCGACTTTTCGAGTATTCAGTCGTCGTGTGTCTCATGCTATATATATGTATACGTGTGCAGGTGGGAGGGTTGGTAAGCGAGAGGCTGAAACACCCGAGGCTCTGGCTCCTGAGGGTGGCGCTTTGGGCGCTGTCGACGTGGATCGGGACTTTCTTCTTGTGCGGCTGCCTGAGCATCACCTCTGACTTCCCCTTCTTCCACAGCTTCCCCGAGCTGCCGCTGCAGAGGAGGGAGGAGATCGTGATTGCATGGTCCCTCAGTTGGATCCACGTTCTCAGGGTACTCGCCAAGTCCATCAAGTTCCTCACCCTCCTCGTCTTCTTCACTCAGGTACGAGCTCAGCCCCACCGCTTGATCGATTTTCCGCACCAAAAAAAAAAAACAAAACCCCATAAAAAAACAGTTCGCAATTCGATGAGTCAATCGGACGGCCTGGGGTTCCTCATCAGTGGCACGTCTGGAAATGAACATAACAGATCCGGTGGGTCCATGGAGTAAGTTCGATTTGTTAGCTACTTCATGTCAGATGAATTGGCGATCATTTTATTATGATCTCGCTGACTTCCTACTACCTACCCAGTGTTCATGCAAACTAAGTTCCATTCCTCATATTTACCGGTACATCTGAGTTTGGTCAAACATACAAGGATTGGAAAATATGTAATTTGATCTCTGGAAAAAAAAAATAATTAAAAGTGACATCAAATTACTTGCATATTGACACTGTTAGGGATCACCCATTTCATTGTGGCCACCGAAACGATCAATAAATTTGCACGTGCTGATATGAATAGGCTAAAAGATGGAACATGCCATGGATTGAACCTTTTGGATCCTATCGTACAGACAACAAGCGGCTTAGCCACTTCCAAATCATTAATTTCTTCACTGCACTTCCGCATCGGGATCCAGCTTGTATGTAAAAAGTTGCAATAAATCGGCCTCTTGTGACCGCTCTTACGGATAGATGTCTCATGCGAGTAACGTTGAGGCAACACTGAGACCATGACAGCACTGACTTGTCACCGTATCCTCACCGCATGCCTACTGAACTTGCATGGAGGACAGGTTGCATGGAGCTCACCCGCATTTAATTTGATTTTTTAAATAAAAAATTGCTTACATTTATACATATTTATTTATTTATTCTGGATTCGTGTGTTTAAGGGTCATTTCAACAACAGACAATATTATCCCCAACCTATTCGGTTCATTAATCCAGCCACAGTCCACAAATATTGATAATATATTTTATATATACACTTACTTTTGTTGGTTTGAATTGAACGGGCAAGTTGAGCTATCGATAACTCATCTAAATAAATAAGACAAGCATCGAGACGAATTGAGCTGGCCATAGTAATTAAGACTTCTACGGAGTTTTTCCTGCCTAAGACTAATATGATTTAGGAAGAGTGATGGTCTACAAGGAGGAGAAATATTCGTGAAAATCAGATTTAATTAGGACCTTTTAGCATGTTAGAATAAATGTAATGTCATAATGTCAATTTGATCATTTCACATATTAAAATTTTCAATTGGCCGTGAGCTAAGACACATTCAATGGCCGGCCCACAGGACCAAGAACGTAACTACAAGTGGCCCGGGGAAAAAAAACCAAGTAATGTGGGGGGAAAAACGAAAGAAGTAGAAGGTTTGGGACGGAAATAGAACATGATGCAACATTTGTGACGAACTGGTTAGAACATGGAAGTAATGGACCAAAGTAGCAATATCGATATAAACTTTTGCTCCTCAAACCTTTGACAGCAGCGAGGCTCAGATTGTAACTAAATCTGTCTCTTTCATGTGCCAGGTGGATGAAACGGGTGAGAACCTCTCCTGGAAAGCGATTGGCTACTGTGGACGCCGATCCGGAGTTCAGGAGCCGAGCATCACAACCCGAGAGGCCGAGGCGATCTGAGCATGAGCGATCGGAACCTGAGCTCGAACTGGAACACGAGGGTGACTCCAAAGAGAAAATGTTTGGACCCCTTCACGGAGGCCTCATTAACATGACACACTCGAGGGAGATCGTAGCGGATACCCTCCAAACGATCTGGATTTCCAGTTGCTCTATGCCATTAGAGTACAACACGCCAAGCGGTGCCTACCATCATTGAGCATTCGTTGTGATGCTGTCGTGGTTGGCTCAGGTTCCGGGGGTGGATCGTGGCTGGCGTACTAGCAAAAGCAGGGGTACAAAGTGCTTGTCTAGAGAAGGGAAACTACCATGCTAGGTCGAACCTTTCACTCCTCGAAGGACAGGCTATGGACGAGATGTACTTGTGCGGTGGTCTTCTGGCGACCAAGGACATGAGCACGTTAATCCTTGCCGGCTCTACGGTCGGTGAGGCTCCACGGTCAACTGGTCTGCCTCGATTCGAACCCCTCAGCACGTAATGGACGAGTGGTCCGACAAAGCACCGACTTGGAACTATTTGGCAGCAAGATGTACCAGGAAGCGATGGATGTGGTGTGCAAGAGGATGGGAGTGCAGTCGGGAATCGACGAGGAAGGTTTTAATAATGCGGTGTTGAGGAAAGGGTGCCAGGAGCTGGGCTATCCCGTGAGGAGCATTCCTAGGAATTCCACCTCGGACCATTACTGTGGTTGGTGCTGCTTGGGATGCAAGGACGGGAAGAAGAAGGGCACCTTGGAGACGTGGCTTGTGGATCTGATCGATTCGGGCAACGGTGTGATTCTTCCAGGGTGTGAAGCCGTGGAGATCCTGCATGGGACTAGAAACAGCGGGAGGGGCCGAAGTACAGCAAAAGGAGCCCTCTTTGAGTTGAGTGCAATGGAGTGAAAGAGATGTGCATTGTTGAGTCGAAGGTCACAATTGTAGCCTGCGGTGCTCTTAGCACACCGCAGTTACTAAGAAGGAGCGGCTTGAGGAATCCTAACATCGGGAGGAACCTGCATCTCCATCCAGTGGCAATGGCCTGGGGGTACTTCCCCGACACGGGCTCACCCGATCAGTGGCCAGAGAAGGAGAAAAAGAGCTACACGGGAGGATAATGACAGCAATGTCCACTGTGGTGATGAACCTCGATCGGTCAGGATATGGAGCGCTGATACAAACTCCAGCCCTGCACCCGGGAATGTTCTCGGTGCTGATGCCATGGGAATCAGGCCTTGATATAAAGGCCCGGATGCGCAAATATGCTCGGACGGCTCATGTGTTTGCGCTTGCAAGGGATAGAGGCTTGGGATCGGTGTTGTCGCTGGACTCGGTCACTTACCGGATGGATGCAACTGATGAAGTTAACCTGCAGAAGGGGCTCGAGAAGACGCTGAGGATATTGGCAGCAGCGGGGGCTGAGGAAATTGGAACCCACAACGCCGGGGGAAGGTCGCTGAACGTCAAAATGGCGAGCTCTCACCAGTTTGAGAGGTTCGTGAAGGTGGAGAGCAGGAAGCCGCTGAGGGACCTCTCAGCCCCGATCTGCTCGGCCCATCAGATGGGAGCTGCAGGATGGGGACTGACCCGGAGAGCTCTGCCGTGAACCCGCTGGGTGAGACATGGGAAGTGGATGGATTGTACGTGGCAGATACGAGTGTGTTCCCGACGGCTCTGGGTGTGAACCCGATGGTCACGGTCCAGGCAATTGCATACTGCACAGCGCAATCCGTTCTCGAAGCTCTCAAGAGGAAGAAAGGAAGATCATTAGTTTGATTGATCTTAGGGATCTGTTTCATGTGTTTAATTTGTTCCTTGCTTTGTTGAACTTCTTTTCTTTTTTGACGCCAAGTCCAACTGTCGTTTGATTAAGGCTTGCAATGGAGGGAGCTATGCAACTGATACATATTTCTTCTCTAGCAGCACTAATTGATCATCTCTATACACAGTCAGCGAGCTACAAACATATTAAACACCGAGGCCGCAGAAACGTTGACATAAAAATCTCGAGTGGAGGCTTCGACATGTATACCAGGCATATCTACGGAAGCAGCTGGGAACAATAGAACAGGTGCCTCCCGAAAGAAGCAACATGATGAACTTCACTGGAATGAAGCTTCAGCCTCAACCACCATCAAGTGGTTGAAATTCGAGGCCACTGTGTCAGCCTCCGCCAATACTTTGACATCCGTTTCATCAACCCATAACGTTCTCCTTCCCTCATACCCACACCATTTTTGTCGCGTTCAATGTTTGTCTTACAGAACTCCGTGACCACCCCGGGAAACAACCGGTTCTGTATGCACTTCAGCTCTCGCAGTATCATCGTCCTACTTGGCATTGCCTTGTTTGTGGGCTGTATGGCCTTGGTGAACAAAGGAGCAAAAATAGAATATTCTAGCACCGAGAGATGATCTCTGTGGATAGGATGCAATTTGCAAAGTTCATTTAAAGCGCTACAGTAAATCAGAACCCAATAAAATTTGGGATTCCACGGCAAAGGAGTGAAGAGGAAGATCCATGAAGCCAATAGTATGAGCTGAGTGCAGGCCTGCGGAGAAGGTTGGGTAGAACGGGAATGCTGCATATCTTGTGAAAAGCAGTGTGTGCGAATGGGCTCAGGGTGCGTGTCTAGGTGACTGTAGCTCACTTTCGGTTCGGCCATAATTACGGTGTGAGAGCTCAGGAAAAACATTCCCAGAAGTTATTATAATCACAGGCAAGATAGGATGGAAGAGATATTACTGACCAGAGTAAGATGACAGTCTCATTTTCTAGTGGTAGAGGCTAAGGCTTCTGTGTTCGTGGCAGATGCGTCAGCGATTAGGACAGGAGTTAAGCAAACGAACTTCATCGCCTTTGTAACTTCAAACTTGAGCAGAGGGCACTCCAAAGTGCACTGAGCAGATACGGTCTTTGCAAGTAAAATATGATGAACTTGTTTCTTCGGTCTTTCCTTCCGATATATCGTGACCATGGGCATCATGTCCATAAGAACCCTCAAATTCTCAGAGTCCATGCATGTGTTACAAGCAAAGTAATCCTATCCCATGTTCCCACATCCTAATGTCTCTGACATTGACAAGTTCATCAGAAATGGCTTCACTCGGGTAAATGGTGCAGAGACATGGTTCGGGACAGAATGGTCAGCAACCTCAGATTTTCCTGTTGGTTGTCTTCTGGGAGATCACCAGCCTTTTATCAAGAGTCCCTGTCCAAATACAGACCTGTAGTTATCCTTCACAATCCGAATAACCAAAATGCTCACCTAACGATCCGCTTGGCAGTTGGGCACGATTGTTTCAGCCAAAAAAAAAAAAGAAGAAGAAAAGATCGATGGATTTCAGCATGTGACCAGCATAGGCTGTTTGTGGGGTAGGGCTTCGGGTGAAGATTTTGTGAATCGAGAAATTCATCTATTGCTCGGTAACGAACCCAGCTTGAACTATTCTGAGTATGTAACAGACAATTTTCGCCCGACCTGGGGAGCGACCGGGTCGACCCATGTTCTTCTGTCTGTCTCTTGCTACTCCTCTCCGTGTGACTCCAAAATCTCCTATTTCCTTCTTCCACCCGTAAGTCTCTCGCTCCCATCCGCCCCCCCTGGAGAATTGTTGATCGGAGTTGCTTCGAACTCGCTCCTACTCCGATCAAGAACGGATCTCGAACTTAGTTCAATCCAGCTCTGATCAACCGGTCCTGCAACAGTCGAATTGAAACTGGAGCAACTAAAGACGCTCGGACGGGAGCTCGCCATGGGCTCCCAGGGCGGCTTCGGCCAGTCCAAGGAGTTTCTCGACCTTGTCAAGTCCATTGGCGAGGCACGGTCCAAGTCCGAGGAGGACCGGATCATACTCCGGGAGATCGAAACCCTCAGGCGCCGCATTTTGGAGCCTGATATTCCCAAGCGCAAGATGAAGGAGTACATAATTCGCCTCGTCTATGTGGAGATGCTCGGTCACGATGCCTCCTTTGGCCACATACACGCCGTTAAGATGACTCACGATGACAATCTCCTCCTCAAGCGGACGGGTTACTTGGCAGTGACCCTTTTCCTGAACGAGGATCACGATCTGATCATCCTCATCGTGAACACGATCCAGAAAGATCTTAAGTCGGACAACTACTTGGTGGTATGCGCGGCTCTCAATGCAGTGTGCAGGCTGATCAACGAGGAGACCATTCCTGCGGTGCTGCCTCAGGTTGTGGAGCTCCTTAGCCATCAGAAAGAGGCTGTGAGAAAGAAGGCTGTAATGGCGCTTCATAGGTTCTATCAGAAGTCCCCCTCCACTGTTTCTCATCTCATCTCCAACTTCCGGAAGGTTCTCTAAGTATTCAACTCACATTTGGATCTCTCTATTGCTTAAAGACAGAATCTTCGTCACTGTTGAATTCATGCATGTATTTAGATGTTATGGAAGCAGAACTATGGTGAACATTGGTATAGGATTGTGTATTCTACTGCAGCCACTAGTCCAATCCAATGGAGTGAAGGTGGCACAGTTTTGTGATTTATTCCAAGCCCAAACTGTCAAGTTGCTCATAACTAAACATGAAGTTGAATATTATGAATCTTGGACAATTTTTGAATTTGGTCAGTTAGAATGTTGAAGCACCTTTTTCCAGTAAATCAGATCATAGCTTTTGTAGTGGGTTTGTGCTTGAAATCGTGGGAATTCCACGGGGTTATTTCATTTTATGTGGAAAAGGATGAAGTAGTTTGGGTGTTTTAGGTGTGTGAAAGAGCTTCTCAGAATGTGCTTTTCTCTGCCAGTTGTCTGTAATTGTTTTCTGAGTTTTACCGCAAGGGTAAATTATTTGTCTGATCGCTATATTTCGACTTTTGCAATATATATGTATTTTCTAAATTATTAATTGTCTCAACGGGGCTGAATAATTAACTTCTCGTTATCTGGATTGCAGAAACTATCTGACAATGATCCTGGGGTCATGGGGGCGACACTGTGTCCCCTGTTTGATCTCATAACTATTGATGTTAAGTCTTACAAGCACTTGGTTGCTAGCTTTGTAAGCATTCTCAAGCAAGTTGCTGAGCGTAGGTTGCCAAAGAGTTATGATTACCATCAGATGCCTGCTCCATTCATTCAGGTCTTATTTGCACGTTGCTTTTTTTAAAATGATAAAATATGATTAACCAAACCAAGGATGTGCTGGTAATCATGTAAAAAGGGGCTATTTCCCTTTTTTTGGAAAATTATAGAAGAATCTCTACACAGAGAGTTAAACAGCAAATGTGTGTCTGCCCTATTTTCATATTGTTGTTTAGTATAGGGATTAGTGATATTGAAATTTGAATCATGCAAGAGTTCCTCAGAAAGGGAAGTACCACCAAAGGATGTGAACCTATTCTAGTTTGGTTTGAGTTGATTTCTGGGTAAAAATTGCATTTCTTTCCTGAGTTTCCTAAAACCCTTGTACACATAGTTTAAGGTTGGAACTAGCACCTATTGATATATCTTATCGCAAATCTAACATCATGTACATTCTCTAGTTACTGAGCCAATTCATAAAAGTTTTTATTTATTCCTGAAACTATGATTTCTGGTGCAGATCAAGTTGTTAAAGATTTTGGGATTGCTAGGAAATGGTGACAAGCATGCGAGCGAACAAATGTATACTGTTGTGGGTGATTTGATCAGGAAATGTGATACATCAACAAACATAGGAAATGCTGTTTTATATGAATGTATTTGTTGTGTTGCTTCTATATATCCTAGTCCTAAGTTATTAGAAGCTGGTGCTGAAGTAATCGCCAAATTTTTGAAGGTTGGTTTCTTCTTCAAACTGGTAATTCTTTGTTATTTTCATCTCTAGTACCTTCTTTTAATATGCAGTAGTAACCTTGTTACTTGGGCAGAGCGATAATCATAATCTGAAGTACATGGGAATTGATGCGCTGGGGAGACTTATTAAGTTAAGCCCTAATGTTGCCGAGCAGCATCAGCTTGCTGTTATTGATTGCTTAGAGGTGAGGACGTATCCTATTGATGCAAATGGGTTTCTCTTGGAGTTCTTTTGGATGATATTTTTTAGTAAATTATCTACTCAAAAAATATATCTTTTAGTAATTCATGCTACTTATTGATTGTTTAGCTTCTTCTCAGCTAGAAACATCTAGTAAAAAAGGATATTTTCATTTTTTATTAGTTGCGGGCACTTTTTTTCAACTTATGGAATGGTTATAGCAACATATAGTGGCAGATAATATGTTCACTGAATGTATCTGCATAACCTCACGAGCTTTTGTCTATCATCCAGTGCTTGCAATTACGCACCTTTAGGCCATGCACACATTTTTATGTGTAACAAGTTGTTTAGCTGTAGATAAGTAAGCTTTCTGGTTTGCCAAACCTGTTCTTGCCAAATGGGACTTGTTGGTCATGCAAAGGTTTTTCGTTAGTATCTTTATCATCTGAAACTTATTTTGAAATGTAAGTAGATGTACTTCTTTGCTTGAAAGAGTTGTTAGATTTATTGCCAAGTAGCAGAGACGCAAGAGCAAAATCTCTTGAGAGAAGTGGAAATCATGGAATGTGACAATGGGACATACAGATGTGTAGAATCATGGAATAGCCTTTTGTTTGCAGATGTGAATGTTCGAATAGGCAAACAGGATGTGCATTGAATTTTCCATGCATCTAAACCTTTTTGGCAATTCTCCTCCCTTATCATGACTTTTATTTTGCCATGTATTATGCAGGATCCTGATGATACTCTAAAGCGAAAAACCTTTGAATTACTGCATAAGATGACAAAGCCCTCTAATGTGGAGGTTATCGTTGACAGGATGATTGATTACATGATAAGCATCAATGATTTTCACTATAAAACTGAAATAGCATCTCGATGCGTTGAACTTGCTGAGCAATTTGCTCCCAGTAACCATTGGTTTATCCTGGTATTGGCATTTCTCTCTACCTTATCTATGTAAACATACATATATATTTTTTCTTTTGTATATAGATCGTTCTATCAAAATTCTATGTTTTCTGAAGTTCTAAATTTGTTCATTTTAAAACTGTATTTATGCAGACTATGAATAGAATCTTTGAGCATGCTGGAGACCTTGTGGATATTAAGGTTGCACATAATTTGATGAGGTTGATTGCTGAGGGATTTGGCAAGGATGATGACATAGCAGATAGTCAGCTGAGGTCTTCTGCTGTATGTTTCATGAATTTTTTCTTTTCTGCTCATTCATGACCTTTAAATTCCGAATATTCTACTTAATTACAGCAAGAAAATTGTTTCTGATGTCTCTTCGAACCTCATCAAGTGGTCTGTGCCATATGATATTTGGCATAATTCTTTTAAACTACTGCTGGTGTACTTACTATCCTTCTCTTTCAAAGGATTAGAAAGGGAAAGAAAATCAAAGAATAAACTGTTTGGAAAAGCTATTCAGTTATTTCTCTACAAAGTCTAGAAAACAAGCTGTAAGTCTAATGTGTCGTGAGTTTGTTGCAACTTGTACTTGCATTAAGCATCTTTTGATCTGCCATAAAACATCATCTTGGTAAAAGATGAAAATATTTCTGGTTTAGTCCAGGCATAAGAAAGACTCTTTGAAATAATCCAAACCATTTAATTTGTAGGATCAATGGCCCATTGCAGAAACTAAGGTGTGCATATAAATAGACGTATATTGTATGTCTCTCTACCAATGTTTGTGTTTTTCTGTAAACCAATGAATGAATTTTACAGGCACTTAAATAAAGTTGATTGGTAGTTTATATGTATATATGAACCATTTGTATCTCTGTCAATGTGTATATAAATATGTTTTGACTGGTGGTTTTGGCAATCCATTTGTTCCCTCTAATTTCTTCAGTCTATGAGGAAAATCTTAACTTGAAGTTTTATTTTATTCAAGTAAGAGAGAGATCATCAGTTGAATTCATTGGTACAGGTGGAGTCATATCTGCGCATTGTTACTGAACCAAAGCTTCCATCAGCATTCCTACAGGCATGAGCTAGCATTTTTGGATAATTTATGATCCTGCATTAAGAATGCTCTAGGATGAAAATAGCATGGTTCTTGTTATTCTTGCTACAGGTGATTTGCTGGGTCCTAGGTGAATTTGGAACTGCAGATGGAAATTATTCTGTATCCTACATATCCGAGAAATTATGTGATGTTGCAGAAGCATACTCAAGTGATGAAACTGTCAAGGTATCCTGGTGATATTTTTCTGAGTTACAATTTCTGTGAAGTCTCTACCATTGTTTCCTAGATTTATCTTGACCTTCCTAGTAAGCTTTTCATCTGGCTGACTCACTTCTATGGGTTTCCTGTAGGCATATGCAATAACTGCCCTCATGAAAATTTATGCATTTGAAATAGCTGCTGGAAGGAAGCTGGATATATTACCCGAGGTGAAATTTTAGTAATGTCTTGATTTTATTAAGGTTCTCCTTACACCATCCTACTCGCTTCCTGATGTGTCAATTAGTTGATTGTTTTGTTTCTATATTGTAATTGCTCACGTTAGTAGGTGTTGGGGCATATTACATAGAAAAAAGATCTCATTCATGATTGGTTGAGTCTTAATGTGGCATCAATGATCAATTACCTACTTTTGAGTTTCTGATCTCTAGTATCAATATATTGAATCATTAGTTCAGTCTCCTGCAGTCAGTGTTGTAATGAAAATATATCTCCTTTGAAAAGATTGTTAACAAATTAGTCACTGGAACTATTGTTGTCAATCTCACCCTTGCATACAACTATGTGATGTTGAAAACAGCGCACAACTTCATATTTTGCTGCCTTGGATACATTTACGAATATAACAATTAATGTTGACCTACTCTACTCAGTTATTCTATTTTCTGATACATTACATATTTTTTTGAAGTCTCTCATCTGATTGTTATGCCATTTCCAGTGTCAATCCTTGATTGAAGAGCTAGCGGCTTCCCACTCAACAGACTTACAGCAGCGTGCCTATGAGCTCCAAGTGGTGGTTTGCCTAGATGCTCATGCTGTTGAAAGTATTATGCCTTTTGATGCCAGCTGTGAAGACATTGAGGTTATTCTCAATTTCTGAATGATAATGTATTGTCTAATTTGATTTGGTGCACTACATTGCCACGTTGCTCTCATGAATGTTTGGTCTCTGCATTTTCTTTATCTTTATTCTTTATCTATTGCTTTCTGTTTCTGCTCTCACGAGTGTTCCCTTGTGTCTTTTATGGTTATGTATTAGTTCTCTTTCTATCGCTTGGCCTTTTATTATTGGAGGACTGGAATTTTCAACTTCTACTCACGGCTAGCTAGTCATGAACATCATATTTTACCGTACTAAGCGTCATTACATAAACTATTAATGGGCTAATTAGATTTTTCACTTCCCTTGGTTGTTAGTAGCTTGCATAGATATCAGAACAAAAACAAATTTCAGATGAAAAATCATATTTGAAATGTGAAATGTCTAGGAATGGTTCAGATTCCTGGATGCAAAGTTTTCTGTTCCTTGCTAATCCACTTCAAGGATGTGCTTAAATCACAACATTTGGGTCACTTTCAGAGTTGCCTGTCAAATTTATGAAAATAGAGATCTTTCGTTGTTAAGGTGCTTCTGTTTTAACTAATCTGTACAATTTCAAGCAATTCTGTTTCTTCTCTCTCTTATTGGTCTTTCCTTTATACTTTGTGTTGGACATTTATGTACAAGAAATGTGACTTTGATACTTCTGTCTCTGCAGATTGATATAACACTCCCATTCCTCAACAACTATGTCCAGCAATCTCTGCAAAATGGTGCTCAACCTTACATTCCTGAAGAGCAGCGCTCTGGAACTATGGATGTCAGCAACTTCAGTTATCAAGAACCTCGTGAGAGTTCCATGCACAGTCTGAAGTTTGAGGCTTATGAGTTGCCTAAACCTCCAGTCCCATCCCATCCTCCCCTCCCAGTTTCGCATATATCAACTGAACTAGTACCAGTTCCCGAGCTGTCTTACTCTAGGGAGACCCACTTTTCTCCATTGGTCCCGTCAGTCTCAAGTTCAGGTCCCATGGAACTCAAGCTACAACTGGACGGGGTCCAAAAGAAGTGGGGCAGGCCCTCTTATTCCTCCACTCTGCCATCCTCCTCTGGAGCCTCTCCTAACCCTGCAAATGGGGCCTCACAAGTGGAGCCTGCAGCTCCCTCGACTTCAAGACCGACTAAGGACTTTGAGAAGGCTGAAGTTGAAATTCCCCCTGAGAAACAGAGACTTGCAGCGTCATTGTTTGGGGGTTCATCAAAATCTGATAAAAGGACAGGTACTAGCCACAAGACTTCTAAAGCAGGGACTCTTTCTACTGAGGAGTCCACAGTTTCAAAGTCATCAGCTGCCTCTACTACCGAGACCAAAATTCCTCCTCAACCACTTCCTGACTTGCTCAACTTAGGTGAGCCGGCTGTTTCAGCAGTCACTTCATCAGTGGACCCATTCACGCAACTAGAGGGCCTTCTCGATCATAATGGAAGCAACTCATCCGGGAGTGTTGCAGTAATAGACAGCAGTAATAAAGTCCCTGATATTGTTTCACTGTACTCCGAGCTTAATATAAGTGCGCAGAGCAGTAGTAGTACCACCTTGAGCCATCCTCCTTCAAACGTGAGTAATAGTGACAATCTCAAGCAAACTGTCTCCGGAGGATCACCACAAGTCATGAAGGGTCCAAACCTTAAAGAGGCCTTAGAGAAGGATGCGCTTGTGAGGCAGATGGGTGTCAACCCGACGACTCAGAATCCCAACCTATTCAAAGACTTGCTTGGCTGATTGCTTGATGATGATAAGGCCTTGCCTCGACTTGTAATTGATGAGCAGTGGAAAACTTCATCGGCTTCAACATCCGGGAGGCTTGCAGTGAAATGGATAATCACGTGCTATCCCATGCTATATATACCAGCACGGGCACTAGGAGCAAGCACGAGTGTATCCATTGGGCGTTCAGGTTTCGCTGCCGGTGTGGATGTGATTATATTGAGAATGTGTTGCTTTGGTACTACGATCCTAGGTTTTGCTGCACAATCAATCTTTGATTGGGTTTTTGGCTGGTCGGTCGGATCTTATTAAGTTGATCACATGTCCTATTGGTCCGTCCTTTGGTATTTTCGCATTTAACCTGCGTAGGAAGGATCATTAGATGCAATGAAGGATTTGCTTGTTATTGAGCGGCATGCCCATGAGGCTTGCGGTTGGATTAAGAAAGGTGCTATGGGACTTCTGGCTATTGGTACAAATAAGAATCTCCAAGTACGGGGCATTTTTCAGTCGCACTCAGGGCCTCATTCTTCCAACAGGTGCTACGGGTTGAAAATTTTCATCTTATCATATGTGGAGGTGTGAGAGGATTTTATCAGGGGAAGGTGCCTATCTGAAATTATGAAAAAGATCTATTAGGACTAATTACCATAGAAAATATATATGATAAACACATCAAATAAGTCTTTACGGGCCTCCGAAAAGACCAAGTAGAGAGATTCTCAAACCATTAATCAATGCGGATATTAGTCTCCTTGTACAGGTCTCTCGTGTACGAGAGCAAAACATGGATTACCGGTCCTCTTAACAGCCCCAGGCCCAGCTTTGAAGGTGGCTCTGGAAAATACCTGAATTCGCTCAGAGTAAGGAGATCTTGACAGGGAAGGTGTAGAAGTCGCCCTCAACAAGCTGGGCTGCCCGCCCGAAACCGCCCACCCGGAGATGACTGTGGCCGAGCTGCCTGAAGCAAGTTGAAAATGCCCGCAGCAGCGGGACGTGGCCGTAGTCGCCCGGAGTAGGCTAGTTGCGGCCGGATCCGCCTGAGGCAAGCTCGTTTCGGTTGGATCTAGACATGGTTAGGGTCAAATCTCCATGGTCCAGTCCTTTCTGGGTACAAAATTAATATATAGAGGGGTGATATAAAATATAATAAATAGGATGAAAATAATAAAAGGAAAAAAGGAAAAAAAAAATCCACTCATGTAACTTACTTTAGGAGATCGTCTAGTTTAATATATATATATATATATATAATATTTTGTCATTTTATTAATATTATATTTTATTCGTGGTAAATATATATATTTTTGGCTTGATATTCCCTTTAAATAAAATAGAGGCAAGCAGAGCGATTTTATGACGATGGAGATTTTGACCTTTCTGAAGAATGGTCATCAGGAGTGAAGTAGCATTTGCAAGCGTTGATGGTCGGATTCGGATTATCGACCGTAAAGCTGAGATCTTTCCGGGTGATTTCCGGCGGGCGAATAGGAGAAGTCACAGAAATAAAAGAGGCAGCTGCAGTTGGGACTAATCGGACATCATCGTACGGCACAAACGTTAGAGCTCTGGTGTCCTATCTTTCCTGTCAGCACCATCGTCACGCCCGCTATGTTGAAAGGACTTTCCTCAACGATGGATACCTCCGAAATAAGTTATTCCCGTTTCTCACCATCGAGAAGTCTTTCAGCACTTCGAATGCTCATAAGGACGCAGCCTACCAGCTATTCGAAGAAATGCCTCACAGGGTACCCAACTCGCGAAGCACCCATTTTGACCGTGTTTTTTGTCTTCTCCGAGTCCCCGCCGCCGGCCAAGGAGACCTCAAATTCCCCTCGGCCGCCCATTGCTTGGCTCTCAAGATAGGGGCCCTTCATCATTTACCAGTCTTGACCTCCATCATCATGGCCTACTCCAGGGCAGGGCAGCTAAGTCACTCTCGCAAAATGTTTAATGAAATAACTCGCAAAGACGTGATTATCTATAACGCAATGATCACTTCACTGCTTGACCACAGCTGCTTCGAGGAGGCCGTGGATTTGTTCTCGAAGATGTTATCATGTCAAACTGGGTTCAACTCAACCTCTTTACTAGTTATTGTGTCAGCATTAATTTGCTCTGGAACCTCTGCTCAGGGCCGTGTTCTCCACGGGTTAGCATTCAAATCTGGGACATTGTCGGATTCCTCGCTCTGTAATGCTCTGATAGATATGTACGCCAAGTTTGGTGACCTTCTCTCTGCAGAGTTGGTGTTTCACGAGATGGGCAGCTGTAGGGACACTGTTTCCTGGAACTCAATGTTGAGAGGATTTCTCTATGGGAATGATCCTGAGATGTGCTTGCTCTACTTTTTGGAGAGAGCTTGTGATGGAGAACAGGGTGACAGTATAAGTCTCTCATGCACCATTTCGGCAACTTCTTCTCTAAGGGAGCTGAGGTGGGGCCAAGCCCTGCATGCTTTATCATGCAAGATCGGGCTTGAGAACAATCCGAACAATAACTCAGTTGGTAACTCACTCATCTGTTTTTATTCTGCTTGTGGAGAGAGTGAGGCTGCAGAAGTAATTTTTAAGGAAATGATGGTCAAGGATACGGTTTCTTGGAACACAGTAATTGAGGGTTTGCGGTTAAATGGAGAGGTTGGAGAAGCATTCCATATGCTATATGAAATGCAATTCATTGCTCAAATTCGACCTGATAAGATGACTCTTCTAACGGCAGCTTCCATTTGTGCAGACGAGATGATATTACTGGAAGGAAGAGCCACTCATGGTTTCATTCTTCGAGGTGGAATGGAGTCAGATTCATCTCTGATGAACAGCCTAATCTATATGTATGCTAAATGTGGTAGGGTTGAGAAGGCATGCTTCTTGTTTGAGTGCATGATCCCAAGAAGAGATCCAGTTTCGTGGAACACAATGATCTCAGCGTTTACCCAAAGTGGGGCAAATGAAACGGCTCAGAGTTTGTTCAGAGAAATGCTAAAGGGTTCCCTAGAGTGCAGTTCAGCGACTCTCTTAGCTGTCCTGCCTTCCTGTGATTCCCTTGAATTTCTCAAATTTGGGAAACTGATCCATTCTTGGATTATGAAATCAGGATTCCTAAATGATATTCTTGTTCTGAATTCGATTATCTACATGTATATCAACTGTGGCAAGCTTAAAACAGCATTCTCGTTGTTTCTGAGGGATTCAGGCAAGGAAGATGTCACTTCTTGGAACACCATTATTGGAGGGTGTGTTCAGAAAGGCTATTCTCGAGAAGCTTTAGATACATTCCTTTTACTGATGAGAGAAGGCAATGCTTCTTTTGACTTCATTACACTTGTTAGTGTATTATTGGCTTGTGGCAACCTTGAACTTCTTTCTGGGGGTATGATGATTCATGGTCTCGCTGTCAAAGCTCTCTTGGGATTGGAAACTCGAGTCCATAATGCTCTAATGACAATGTATGGGAAATGTGGGAAGGTTGAGAGTGCAAGGTCAGTTTTCAACGCAGGTTATAACCTGAACTTATGCTCATGGAATTGCATGATTTCCATCTTTTGTACGAACAAGAGCCCAATAGAAGCATTGAATCTGTTCTGTCATCTTGACCTAGAACCTGATGAGTTCACCATCACTGGGATCATAACAGCTTGTACGCAACTTGGATCAATGAGACATGGCAGGCAAATCCATGCCTATGTTCACCGATTTAGACTACACAAGAATCCTGTAATATGTTCAGCCCTTATTGATATGTACAGCAACTGCGGGAGATTGGAGCTTGCTGGTCATGTTTTTCAGGGGCTGCCTAATAAGTCCGTTATTGCTTGGAATTCAATCATTTCAGCATACGGATATCACAATAATGGAAAGAAAGCACTTGAACTATTCCAGGAAATGTGCTGGCATTCGACCCATCCAAACAATGGGACTTTCACGAGCCTAATTTCAGCTTGCAGCCACTCTGGACTAGTAAAAGAAGGGTTACATTATTACGACCATATGTTTTGGGATTTTGGGATTGAGCCCAATGCTGAGCATAGAGTATGTGTGGTTGATATGCTGGGCCGTTCAGGAGAGCTCCAGGAGGCATATAGATTCATCATGCAGATGGAGCCCTGCCCTGAATCAGGCCCTTTAGGGGCATTACTTACCTGGTGCAATTTTCATGGTGACATTGACCTGGGAAGAGAAGTTGCTGAGGTCCTGTTTAAATTGGAACCTGGGAATCCGGGGTATTACATCTCTTTGTCAAACATGTATTTTGCCGTAGGCAGGTGGAAGGAGGCCGTGGATCTGAGAGATATGGTTGAAGCTAAGAGATTGAGGAAGCCACCCGGGTACAGTCTTATAAGTGTTGGTTCAGTATCATAACTAAAAGAGAATGTAAAGAAAAAGAACATAAAATCACAAGGTTACCCAAATGAAGAAAAATGTGTAGCTGAATCCCATGAGCTATGTTCGAGAAATATTTTAAGCAATTCCATTTCTTCATAATGTCAGATGACTATCGTCAGACCCAAAAGACAAGATGCTATAACTGTCCATCACTCATCTGTATGTATTGTTATTCATCAACCTGTTCCAAAAAGTGAGCTTTCAATGAAGACAGCATCTTCAATCACTTCCACTTCCTAAATATCCCGTGCTTTCTATGCTTCCCATGCTTACTGTGCTTGAACTTCCCGTGACCATGAGCATACCCATAAGGCATCCCATGGCCAGCATGATAAGCCCCGTGTGTCATTTGGTGGGCACCATAAGCAGCTGCGGCAGCAGCAGCTCCTCCAGCGAGCAAAGCCCCCATGCTTCTGTGACCTTAAGGAGGCAGATAAAACTTAAATAAATTTCATTGGCAATATTACACAATTCTCCCTCGTTGCATACAAGCTGCAATAGCCAATCCAAACAATATGTTAATTGCTTGTAAACCAAAAAAATTATTATACAGTAACTCATTAGCTAAAAACAGCGATCAAGGATCCTGAAGGTTGGATCCAGCAGTAGGCCCATCGAGGAAATCTCCACAGAATGAGTGCATACGTAAATGGAATAAACCGCCAAGCAAGAAACGCCTGTCTTCAACTCATTCCAGGATCTTACAATCCATTTACGGCACCAAAGAAATCAATTACAGTTGAAGTAATTTGTTGCCTGCTTCAATCATTGAAGAGGGAAAAAAATTATGTGAATATTTAGGTTAGGATCTCTGAGTCTCGCAAGTAGCTATGAAATAAAACCAAACTATTCAACAAAATATAGTCTTTGCCTCCAGAAAAAGCACCCAAATAATGAGCAAGCTGAGTTAGATCCTTAAAGAGTGCCAAAAGTACCTGAATGGTGAGGAGCAGATGGCCCGGGATAGCCAGCTGGAGGGTACCCTTGTGGGGGATACCTTTCATGTGGAGGGTACATTTGAGGAGGATATCCTTGCTGTGGTGGAGGGTATTGTCCTGGAGGATATCCATGGGAAGCCCCTTGCCCACCAACACTGTGTGCTAGGTGGTCAAACAGCCCTTTGTCAGACTCATTGTGCTTGTCCTTGTCCTTCCCACCTCCCTTCTTTTTTTTGGTACTGCCAAAAAATGTTTCAAATTAGACTACGATATGATAAAAAGCCAGAAAGTTAGTTCATAAGGGAGAAGGTATTTACAGATCAAAGTGCCAATAGCAGATCCAGTTTTCTTGGACTAAACAAAGGGCAGTGTGGGACTAGGACTCTTATAGGACAAGCAAGACTTATGAAGCTAATGATGTGGTGATATCGTGCCTACTCTTCCACCTAACACAAGGCCGTATATGCAAGGATGCAATGCCGACTGGGAAATTCAAAGAAAAATTCACCATTATAACAATGGACAACAAATTCCTTTATCAGATCTATCTATAAATATAATGCCCAACATTGCTTATTCCTGATCCATTTGCTAAGCCATCTGATTATGATAGAACCTCCAGCAGTCAACTTGAGGACTACATTCACAGCAAGCAAAAGCTCATGGCTGTAATCGATATCTTAAAACGAGGGAACTGCCATCAGATAGTGCTGATTCCCCATGTGCAATTAAGGTCAGCAAAAAAAATAAAAAAAGGTAAGAACCGTTCAGTTTTAGCCTTATTCAAGATGCGAAACTTAGGATGCTATCACCATTTTTATGTGAATCCCACGACATATGAATAATCTGGTCACTGTTATGAAATGACAAATTCTTCCGAGGACGCCAAAATGTGTTGAGCAACGATGAAACACCAGAAGAGGGTAATCCTCTATAATCATGAAAACAAAAGACTTTGCTAGGTAAAGAGACCCAACGGAGATCACAGACCTTAAACAATCAACAACAGGATCAAGAAACACAGTAAAAAATGGGAGGGGGGGGGGAGTCCCCGAACCAAGAGCATCCAGAAATGGCTAAAGGAAGAAGAGTGATTTACCGATGGCTTTCGAAAGATGGGCTATCTTGCGGTTTGCCCGAAACGAAAATCTATCAGAATCAGGTGTGCCAAAGAAGAACCAGAGAACATGATTTGATCTTTAACTTTTTACTTTCTTCTCAATTTCATTCTAAATCTTTATTTTTTAAATCATTTTTATGCTAAATCTTTCATTATTTTACCACTTTATCCTCCCTTTAAAATTTCCGTCCAAACAGTACCATTCCCGTCAAGAAATATTTTTTAATTAAAATATCTTTGAGAACTTAAAAAACAAAATAAAAAAGGAAACGCACAACCATGGAAGAGATTAAACGCCCGCCGCCACACCCCAACCTCCCGAATGGGATTGCCCATCACCACATGAATGGTATGTGACCCGAATCAATGGGGCAGTGGCCGCCGGCTGGGGCCTCACCCCTCAATTTCGATTCCAGTCCTGATCCGCAATGGGTCTCAAATTTGAGGGTGATCGGGGACTCCGATGGAGGAGCGGTGGCCGCCAGCCATGGCTCAACCTCTCAATTTTCATCCCATTCTTTCGGTTTCTTTGTGTGGTTTTTCAATTTTTTTAAATTTTTTATAGATGATATTTTTGGATAAAAACAGACTGGTTAACGGAAATTTTAACATGAGGACTAAAGTGATAAAAATGTAAAAGGTTGAGGATAGAAAATATAAACAAAATAAAAATTTAAGGTAAAAGTGATAGAAATAATAAAGATTTAGGACGGAATAAGTCACTTTCCCTTTTTCAATCAATAGCTAATCTTAGTGTTATTAAAAGTGCAGTCAGTTCAAAATGGACCTGAAACCATTTGACCCAATTACCGTTCTATCTGTTTGCTTAACAGGTCGATTTGGTTACGGGTTATAATTTGGATAAACATGAATCGGCCAGGAACCATTTTATAAATGAGCCAATTAACGATCTGAGCTGATTTGGCTTGTAAACCATCCATCATTTTAATTTTTTTAAAAGTTTAAATTGACTCAACAAAATCTGACCATTGAATTCTAAGATTTTTGGTGGTCCTAGACCGGTTTCTAAACAATTTTGGACTGGTTAGCAAGGTAACGGTTCCGACTGATTACGGTTTAACGGATCTATATTTCTAAACCGATCTGTAACCACCCCTAGCCTAATAAGAATGGTTACAAGTCAAGTTAGGAACGATTTAATCCAGTTTCGGATTTGAATAGTCTGATTCCAGTCATATTACGGACCAACCTGACCCGTTTAATATCTCATGCTAATGGCTACCCCCCTCCCCGAAAAGCATAACGCGCCTGAAAAGCTTCGCCAGCGCGTGAATAACGCGTCTCCAAGCAATTTCCGCGCGGCAGTGTCACGTGCGTAGCGTCTCTGCCCTCAACCTTGCTTTTCTTTTTTGTTTTTTGGCTTTAACTTTTAAAGTCAATTTTTACAGTAAACCTTTTTAACTCTATATTTAGGTATAATTTTTAAATTTCTTTCTTTACAAAAATATTACTTCTGCTATCAGAATTTCCAAAAAAAAAAGAACGATAAAATAACTATTAAAAAAAGGTGAAAACACGAGGAGATAAAGAGGAGGTGCTGTGGGGACATTACTGGCGGCCGCCACCGTCCCGGCAGCGCCAGAAGCCACTAAGGTCAGGTTCCATCATTCAGCACGATAGGAGCCTTTCAACCCAACGCAGTATACAACCTTTTATGCGTGCAACTTTAGATCTTTAAGCCCCTTAGGCTCCGCTAGTAACTACTCAGCAGTCGCCATCTTTTTACCTTAGTTAGTACCATGGAAACGAACCTCCAAGTTCTGGGGATCTACTATCTCGAGTCGTATACTGGGCTCGGGATTTTGCATGTGAGGCTGCTAAGTAGCATGCAAAACTTACATCATTGTAAATAGAGACTTTAGTTGCAGTCTGTGCAGCTTGGAGGAGCCCAGCACAGGAGGCATACAGTCATTGAGAGCCACAGAAACTCCTGCCCTTCGGATTGCATTCAAAATCTTTCAGAACCTTATCAAAGCGTGTGCCCTCACGATTAGGTATATTCTTTGGATTCCAGGTTCCATTATGAAGCTTGACCGAGGAAGGTGACTTTCCCAACAGACTGAACACGAGAGGTTGCGCCTCTTTTGTTTCGTGTTACAGTTGTTCCATTTACCTCATATCACCTACCAAATGCAGCACCAGCAAAATATGGCTTCTATCACCAACGTACAGCTTTTCAACATTTTCAGAATAAAAATAAGTGAAAATTTCACTGCGTTGGGTGAGTAGTAAATCATCCTCCCGCTGGGAGAAAACAAGGTATAGATAAGATAGTTTGTTTGTACATATACAAAAGCAAACTTCCCGAATCAGCAGAACCTCAAAGCAGCTTCTAACTCCTCCTTATTGGCACAATTGTATCCATGAAGATATTGCTTATTTGATGCAGAATATCCAAAACTGCTCATCTTCTACTATCATTTTAATGCTAGATCCCTGAGTTCTATTTTAACAACATGTGAGCCCTCTAGAATTCGATTTAAAATTCTTGCGATACAACCTCAACAAATCAATCAAGCAAAGCAAGACATCAAAGTCAGGTCATATGTGACACTTTCAGTCTTGCAATATATTGTCAAGGAGTATGTCTGATTTACCCGTGCTTGTAACAAGAAACCAATAGGTGCAGAAATAAGCTACCTTTGCATTATTGGGAGCTCAATGAGCGAAAACTTTGGTGCCTCAACTTGATTTATTGCACAAGCAAACCGCAAAAATGCAATAGAATTGCACTGTTGTAAGCGCATAACCTTTTGGTAAAATCGAACCTAGGCAAGACACCATTGTCCTTGGATCAATTATCAGACGGTTTGAACATGTTTCTGAGACAAGAGCTTCATGATTTCCACAATCCCCACAGAGTCTTTCTCCTCCAGCATGCACTTCAGTTTCTCCTCGCAGAGGATGCCCTTCTTGATTCCGGGGTTCTGCAGGGCAATGTCATACGTCACAAAAAATCAAAATGCATGGACTATTTTGGAGTTGTTGATGGAAGCAAATGGACCAATTTCAAATTTCTTTTCTTAGGATTCTCTTTAGCCCGAATCTAACTCTATGGCACATAATGAGTGTATCACAACCTAGGGCCTAAGAAAGATCCAAACTTCGAGCGCCTAATGGGAAAAACTAAACCATTTTTAAAGCAGAGGTCTATTCAAGACTCATTATTCTACCTGACAACGAGTCAATCTTCTTTAGAGTAAATGCGTCGAACAGCTGGCGGGCATGGGCTAAGATGCAACGTCCAACAAGACAGACTGTTTGGTTCTGGAGCGTACCTGGCGGGTTTGGAGCTTGACGAACTTGGAAACCAAGATTGATGTGTCGGATCGAGAGATTTCGGGGATTCCCATGAACTTGCCGAGCTCAGATGAAGCTGACGGCGACTGAGCCTTGCCCCTTCCTTTGAACTTTGACAATCCGCTTGAGTTGATACCCTTCGCAGCCGCCATTAAAACACTGCCCCCTCTTCCACCCAAAGCCATGGTCAGAAAATTCGGACCCGCCATTATCGTTTCTTTCCTCCCCCAAACTTCCCCTAACGCCCTTAAGTTCGGACAATACTGCTACTGAAGTCAAATTTGGAGGCGCGAATTGTAGTTTCACAGAATTGATCTTTGCACCCGAAGTGTTATACTTGACCGATCTGCGCCTTGTAGTTTTGCATGATGTGTAGTTGCACCCTTTATGCCATAGGCCTATCGACCTTTTCAGAAGATCTGATGGGAACTCGCCGTGCTGCCGATGCCCAAGCTTCAAGATTTAATCTCAAGTTTGAGTTTAGAGATTTCTATGAAATCGCCACTTAGCCCTCTTGCGATTTTATGTAAATGTACTTGCTAGTGTTACTGTCCCAATGAATGAATGCAATGTATACCGATCCATTTCTACGGATTTTTTTCTCTACACAACATTCACTACGTCTGGTAAGGTGTTAAACGATGGGGGTTCCTGGGGATGGTCGAAACAGTGATCCTGAGGATCAATGACTCGCGCCAAACAAAATAACCTGCGGGAATATCGTGTTATCTCATGAATGATGGTATTTTGGATGACCACTGGAAGACCCTCCCACACGAGTTTCAGACATACCTTGTCCAAAAATACTAGCTACAGATTCCGTTACTGACAGTGGCACCAGATACCCGGGAAAGGCTATGCCGGTCAGGGGGTTTAAAGGAGGGTAGCCGAGCACATATGTTCATGTGATTTGTCTCAATTTCCTCTTTAATGGAGAACCAACGACTTGTTCTTTTCTTCTGGAGCATCCGTTTCTTGCCTATCGGATTAGATGAATAATGGGGTTGTGCCGACATAGTTTTGGAAAGGACAGAGCAACTTCAATGAACAGCAATGAATATTGCAGAACACCAACAACAGATATTCTGATCAGCTTTTGAATTAATTCGTCTCAGCCGTAGAAGCTATATCGGTTTCCCTTTCTTTATTTCTTTTTAATTGGGCATATGTCCAGATAAACTGAGTCAAATCGTGCTTTAGTTGTAACTTAAAGATTTCTTGTCATATATTCTCCAAGTAATGAGAAGAAAGTCGTAGTTTCAGTGAAGAGGGATGCTGTCAGTCACCTGCCCTGCGCTATCTTATTGTGCCCTGTCCTATCCTAGATATGTCACTGTGATTAGAAGCTAGCCATGTCCATGGAAGATTCCAAAGCAGTTCTAGCTTCTTCCACCTTCCACCTTCCTCTTTTGATTTACAGCCCTCGTCTGTTCAAATGCAAAAGTTACTGAATTCAAATCGCATGATGACACCATCGTCTGCAGATAGAAGAAGAGCCTTTCATCTCATGATTTCCGCTATGGAGTCTATTGGTCATAGCCACTCTCTCTCCTTAGAGTGGAAAAACCACAGCCCCCAACAAAGAACAAACAGACAAAGACAGTACGCAGATTTGGCGTTGTTTTTCATGTTGTTTTTGGGGTGGGAGAGGGTGGTGTGGGGAATCATATTACACCCTTTTTTTATGTGGAAGTGTACCTCGGCATGAAGTAAGATGTGACCTGGGTTTTTAAATCTTTGGGTGTCAAAGTCTGGTTTTTCTGCAACATGGCCCTCCAACTTCACTGTCCCTTTGGCTGTGTTCACACCCTTGTGGACCCTCATCTCCTATCTCCCATTGTTTTGCCTTCAGCTCTCGCGTCAGGTTCCGTTATTCCTCCAATTTTTTTCAGGTATCTATACTGCAAAGAAAGCTGAACGGAGTTGTTGAAAAGAACAAAACCGCTCGCATAGTTAGATTTTTTTTCGCTCCACTATGCCGCGTACCTTTGTTCTTCTATTCATATATACCAGTCGATCCTCCACTCTTTGCCACCTTCAGGACCTCCACTACCAGTTGAGAATCCTCACCCCATGTGGTATGAGGGGATGGCGGTGAAGCCGAACGAAATTGTTTTACATAAAAGGATGATTCTGTAGTATGACATTGCAATTGCATTCTCTTCCCTTTCATCCATATTGGATTTTGCTTTTCTGTGAGGTTTGCAATTAAAGAAATAAAACAGAAAACCATGCACATGGAGAAAATTTCTTGCAGCCTTCTTAACTTTCCAGGTTATCTGGTGAAGCACTGGAGAACTGTTTAGCTTATTTTCAAGATGAAACTCAAAAGAGAAAATGATTTGCTGAAGAATCCACATGTGCATCTCTTATGTGGGTCACTTCAGCCTTTTGAAAAGACGGGAAAGGAAGCCATCAAGACTGTGACTTAGTTACCCATGTTGTTGAACTTATCAAACAGCAGTTCATCGACTTGAAGTTACAGCTTGGTTTTGCCCCTTTTAATTATGTATGTAATCTGCTTTGCTTTCAGTGTCGGTAATGAGCATACCCACTGAAGAACATTCCCAAATTCAGACTTGTCTTAGTTGTTTTAAAATTCTATTACTTTTTTGGTCACTTAAACATTGATAATTGATTCTAATTTCCCATCTTGCTGAACAGTGTAAGCATCACAGATCAAAGAAGACCATCATCTCATAATGTTATATTATCTGTCACCATCAGGCAATTCCCTTTAACTTATCATTAGGTTAGTGCTCTCTTTATCTGTCAATTTCTCTTGCAGCATTGCCATTAAGATAAAAAGGGCACTTGCAGAATAATTTGGTTTCGATAGACTTGATGGTTTTATTCATGATCAGAATTGTTGCTGGTTATCTAACCTATAATCATAACAAAAAAGGGTTGATTTGCTGATACATCCCATAGAAAGTTTAACAAAATTTCTGAACATGATTGCCCCTTTTTAGTTGAACATTATTCCTTGGGTGAAGAAAGCCGAAAATCTCTCTGGAGACTCCATTCTGTGGTCTTCTGCTAAATCTACCAGTTCTCACCTCAGGACCCGATGCAGTGCAATATATGCGAAGAGCCGATACCCCACCAACATCAGGCCCATGATGCACACATCGACCCACAGGTTGTTCAGTCCCACGGCCTTGACTGGGGGGAAGTCCCCAACACGACAGAACTGTCCCTGTGAGCACTCATAGCGATCATCCTCGCTGTATTGAACTCCTAGGAGGAGCCGGTAACAGTAATAACTGTAACTCAAGTACTTGAGCCACTCGATGAACGGGGGGATTTGCTGAATGTAGTAACCCCCTGCAATGAGAAACACGAGTGTTGTGACAGAGGCTAAGGTGGTTGCCTGTTTTACGTCCATTAGGATTGCACCAAAGGCCAGGCCCAGGCTCTGGGAGACGAGCACGGAATAGAGGACAATGAGGAGGGAGAGGATGAAGGTGACAGGGTCATGTTTCAGCCCGCCCATCCAGTAGATTATGAAGACAAAGGCAGTCGGTAGGGCGAGCTCGAGGGGAAGGTCTCCAACTGTACGGGAGAGGAAGTACGAGGATAGGTGGTACATCCCTGAGTTCCGTTCCTTAAGGAGCATCCTCCGCTCCTGTGGGAAGGTGAACACTGCATTGTAGAGAGGATAGAAGCCCCAGAAGACCGAGAAGAAGAAGAGCAACGCGATCTGCATTTACATGAAAGAGGGAAAAAAATCATTATTGACATTCTTGCAGGATCAGGACTCAGGACTGGTTCTTACAGATAATGAATTCATTTCAGGCAGTTTGAATAGGTTAAATCATGTCCATGAATATGTGAATTTCACATAAACGAGCAAGAATCAGTCACTTGTTCTTTACAAAGTCAAGATTCTTAAGAGCTATTGATCTGGAACATCAAATAGTGGTAAATTCAACTGTCAAGGATCAGATTCAAACATTTCAGGTAACTGCAAATGGAGTGTCGTTGCTATTTGAATAAAGGGATGCTTCTGGTGTTATCATTTTTGAGAAATTTAATGTCAAGCATTCGGATATGGAAAGTGAGGGGGCAAAGCTTGGCATCAAAGTGAAATGAACATTGACGTAATTGCTGGTTCTATATCTTTTCTGAAGAATAATGGAAGATTTATACCTGTAAGTCATGTCGTTTTCATGAAGTGATGGATTAGATTAGATAAGATAAGAATACTTACTCGATCAGCAATGTGAGAAGTTGGGGTATGCCACCATAGAAGTCCACCCAGTACAGCAACGCTTATGACCTGGAAGATTCTGAGCCGATTAAATGATTCGAATCTCCGCTCCCTCAGCCCCCTTTGTAGCAGAACCTGGAACTGATGCCACCAGCTCGTGCACCACTGCTGTGACCTTGTATCATGTCCTGTTGGTGCCATTTTGTTAAGAACACGCTTGAATCTATACAGATGTTATACAGCGGTTAAAATGACCCAGAAAATCATTGACTAGACTGAGGCCTGAAGACAAATCCCCAAATAATTTGATATCGACAAGAACTAAGGAAAACGAGAGAAGGAAAATGGAAATGAGAAGTTTTACTTGGAAGTACCTTTTACGAAGGTGTAGCTATTCACATCCAACGTGCAGAGCTCGGCTTTTAGCCTTGTGGAGATGTTCTTGTCATAGGCAGACAAAAGTGTTTCCCTCACCGACTTCTTCTCCTGCTCCAAGCTGTCGCCTTGTTCAATTGCATTTTTTGAGTCGGGGCTGAGTCCTGTGAGTTTCCAGAAAAAAATTGCTGATGTCTTTTCAATTCATTTGAATGAAGCAGGCAAAGAGCATTGGACCAATGCCGAGGTTTAATATATTAAATTTCAATTACTTGGTGATGTTGCTTGGGTGTTTTGTGGCGTGCGCGTGCTCTTTGTCGCTGGTGGGCTAGTCTTTGTGGCCATGTTCAGTACTTTCCACTTATCAATTAAGATCCGTATAGATTCTAATTTTTATGAACTACATGTTTTGGCTTTTTGTTGCTGTGGTGGTGGGGGTGGGATGGAGGACAACACTACCTCGGTGTGTCTAATAGAAACTTTGCTTTACTACAGTAGACAATCACTGAGATTTGGAAAACGGAAAAGAAATTGAGAATGAAGATAGATTTTGAGCTCCGGTTGATTCAAACAGGACACTCGAGATCTCTCTGCGTGTAGATGTACACATGGACGAGAGCCTTTATGGGAAAAACACAGCAATAGGCACGGACTGTCATGTTCTGAGAACAGTTTCGGCTTAATGTTTTTCTAATCCTCCATCTAAATTCCATCTTTCTGTCAAGTTTTCTCCTATTAAAACATCTTTCTTGTGAATCAGATGGCAATAAGTAGTATGCGTAGTATAAGGACAGTGGCTTACCATTGGCAAGATCGAGCAAGAGATCAGCGGGATTGATGGTCATCGAGGTGGAGAAGCCGATGGAAGAGAAATACTCCAAGGCCGTCGATGCAGGGCCATAGTAGATAGGACTGCCCTCAGACAGCAGGACAACCTTGTCAAACATGTGGTATAGGCGGCTGGAGGGCTGATGGATAGTGGTTACTATGGTTCTGCCGCCAGCAGCGAGCTTCTTCACAGTGTTTATGATCCTCTGAGCAGTGGTCGAATCCAATCCCGAGGTGGGCTCATCGAGGAGGAGCAGGCTCGGGTTTATGATCATTTCCTGCCCGATGCTGACCCGCTTCTTCTCGCCACCGGATATACCCCGGAAGAGGGGACCCCCTATCATGCTGTTCCGGCAACGCCCCAGCCCAAGCTCGGAGATGACTCCTTCCACGTGATGGAGCTTCTCGTCCTGAGTGAGGCTGTTGGGGAGCCTCAGGAGGGCGGTGAAGAGGAGGGTCTCGAGGACAGTGAGGTGAGGGTATAGGACGTCGTCCTGGGCAACAAAGCCCGTCCGCCTCTTTACTGAGCCAGAGAAGGGCTGCCCGTTGTAGGTGATCTTGCCGGAGAGCTTGCCCAAGAGGCGGCCGCCAAGTGCCGTGAGGAGGGTGGTCTTTCCGCTGCCGGAGGGCCCCAGCATCGCCAGGATTTCCCCCGGGCAGACCATTCCGGTCACCCCGTTGAGGATGGTCTTTTCCCGCGTGCTCCAACTCCCACCCCAACACGAAGACCCTCCTTTCTGCTCCACCTTCACCTTGTACACAACTTCCTCAAACTGCAAAAGAACATGCACAGATCAAAATTTGGATGAACTGAGGATCCACCCTGCAATGACAGATATATATTCGGAAAAATAATTCACATTTAAGAGACCTTCAAAGTAATGGGAAACGTGGCGACTTGAACTAGCGACTGTGTATTGACGTTGGGCTGAACCGGATAGGCGACAACAGCTGCACCATCGGCAGGTGGCTGTGGTGGCTGGGACATCTCCGGCGGCGGCCCAGGTGTGGCTTCCTGTGACGGAGTGGAGTGTAAGTTTTCGGATTTTGGGGCTATGGAGTGGAGGGGCATGGCCAGAGAGAAAGGAGGTTATAACAAGTACTTGGGAATAGGAGATGAGTGAGATTGTGCTAAAGAGAGGTCTCTTTCTTTTTTTTCTTCTCTTTGATGGAAGTCTGGGGCTCCCCAAGGTGAAGTGAGAGGGAGGGACTGGTGCATATATAGTAGAGAGCCTTGAGGTTTCTTCCTGTCTGTCAATACCATTTGATGTATACTTTTGGTGGGCTCCCACCTTCCATGCCTTCAATTTATTCTCACACACACAACCCTTGTAGATATACATAGTTAACTAATCCCATCTCTTCATCTTTCTTCGTAGAATCATTTAGGTTTGAGTTGATTGATCTTTTAGGCAGTATAATTCTTCCGAATATAGATTTTTCCTACTGATAATCATGGTATTCAAATTGCTGAATTACGTGAAACAGTTCATGTTGGTTATCACTTCTTCTATTGAGCTCCTCTTTTTCCTTGCTCCACCGTCTACCTTCTACACTCAAGATGAAACCTATCCATGAAAAACATCGGGTTTGTACATCTCATAGAAGGGCGGCTATCCTGAATTGGACCTAGAATTGTGCTAGCGGTTTGCTTAAGATAAACGATTAGATCATCTCCAAGAATCGCATTTGAATATTGGATTGCGAAATCTGCGCTCACCTGAAAGATATTAGGTCAGGAGGCAAATTGGGGGTCATATTATTAGGTATGCACCGTGCCATTATAGGGCAGTTAAGAGATTTGTGCTATGACACTTGTCCTCTTCTCCTAGCATTTTGTTCTCCTCCTCCCCACACCACCCCCCCGACATTGTTCCACTGCTAGTTAGGGTTTTTGGTACATGAAAATGAAATACTACAGATGTTTTCCTCCAAATAAAATAAAATAAAATAAAATGAGTGAAAGGTGTATAAATCAAACCACAAAAAGGGGACTCTAGCGAAAGAATTTCTTGTTTGGGGCTATACTGCCAATTCGACAATAATGATGCTTTCCACACAAAAAAATTACTTGTACTAACCACTTCCCATTCCATAATCTAATATATTCCCACTAATCAATATTCGAGTCGTCAAATTGATATATTACAAAGATATCGATCCCCATCAGTGAAATTTTTACTCTTTTTTTTTTTAATCTTAAAAAAACTTGGCTACGTCGTGATGAAGCAAGTGGGTGACTTCCTAAGATAAGCTACTTGAAGGGTGGGGGGGGGGGGGTAGTTTCCATGTTCATGATCAACCATTTATAGTGTGGTATCTTATTCCTTTTGTTCTTTTCCCCTTGCCACATACTCTCTCTACAGATGTTAGGATGGATTTTTCAGGATTAAAAATTAGGGATATCACTTTTTATATATTTACATATAAGGTTATTATAAGTAACCACAATTTCGAAATATGAGTTCTCATTGCCCCTTGTCCCACCTCTATATGTATGTATATCTCTGTAAATTATCGACTCCCTGTCGATTGAACACGTACTCCGACTACTTACTATGATGTTATTATATATGAGAACTAGGGCCGAGGGAACTACTGTCATCTCGATCACTCATTGCTGCTCAACGTTCAGAGGATATATTCTCTATAATCTGCTATACCTAAATGGACGTACAATCACATTTATTCTTCATGCATTACGTTCCCGAACTTTGAATTATTATTTCTTTTTCTTCGAATTTGTGCTGACCCTACTGGATTTGATCCGACGGTTAGTCCCCATTCTTGTACACCGTATATGTGTCTCTCAATCGTGAATATATTAACCGTAGTGACCTAACCTAAAGCGTCCAGGAAATTTTGGCCCGGCTCCCTCTGACATTGTCCAATCTAGAGCTCACGAGAGCTAAAGGCCACTTGAGATCGATATGCCCGAGTAACGAATATTAAAGAATTACAAAATTTGCGATACAACATTACATAAATCACCCTTTTATTCCTGAAATTATCTTGTCCGGCGCCTCTCCGACTTTATAATTTTAGCGTCCTTTTAGACCTATCATGGTGAATTGAGGAGCTATTATGGGCAAAAGTTGGATAGCTAGTTAGCAGATGGATGAATATAGCAGAATCTTTTAAGATTAATTATAATTAGACCGGCCGACCATATCACTTACGCAAAGCTAGCATCAAAGCTAGACAGGCATAGATCCCATAAAATCTTCTTTGTTACTAAAAACGGATTCCATAATATGCCCTCTTTTTTTTTTTTTTAACATGAGCAATGGTAAGCTATTCATTCTCTCTCTCTCCCCACCATTAAAATGGAGACAATATTCTGTCCTTTTTTATGAGTAATATTTAGTTATATGGGTAATAAATAATTCAAGTCTGAGCAAGATAAAGTCACTTCTTTGGTAGAGTTTTTCTAATAGTAAATTCTCTCAATTTGAGAAAATATGATGGGCCACTCGAAACACCCCATGTTGGTAATAGTAAAGTGTTCAACCCTATTCCCCCGTTCATACGTGGATAAATTTGCACTAGTAACTTTGATGTGGGAATATTTTATTAGGTGTGTAGTGATGCATGTTCTAAAGTGATTTAACTTAGGTGTCATGCATGTAACTAATGTATAAAGACGAAGAAGAAGTGCCAAAGATTCCATTTCTTAGACAACAGCGGGAATATATAACAGAAAAAAGGGAATTTGATGTAATAGTGTTATATATCATTGGTTTCAAATTAAAAAAAAATTTACGCTTGATTCTCGCCAATAATAATCGAAGTTCATGTACTCCTATATCCTCATATATATTCCTCCTCTCCTCTTTTAGATCAGGGACACCCTTTTGAAGTTAAGGAAAAATGCCAGTGAGAACGTGGTTGAGTGGATTAAATTAATAAAGCAATAAAAAGTTATATGATTAACATAATAAAGGTTCACTAAACACCATGAGAGATCATGTGGAATCAAGGAGATGAGATCCGTGACCAATTATAGAGCCACACATGACCAAGGACACGAACTAGCCCTCCAAGCAATGGTGGTAGAATATTATTTTAAACATCTTATCACGTAGAGTGCTCAATCTATAATTATAATATTGAAGGATACACATGTAAATTAGCTTCTAGATTAAGTAACAAAACCTTGTTACTTTTTATACTTAATCTCTAGTAACATAGTAATGCATTTGAATTAGTCATTATCCATTACACTTTCTGTATATCAGATGATATGCGCGCACACCTACACCAAAATCTCTAGCAAGATGGAGAAATTAAGAGAGCTAGTGGGGTCATGAAGATGCTCTAATAAAGTGTTCAAAGAATATCTCCCTTGTGGGGAAAAAAAATTGACACACTACCGTAAGTGAAAGAAAGCTGTCTGTCTACGTTATAAGCATATTTGTATATGATTAGGAGATTTAAGATCGATTCTAATCGATGAGACTTTTATACCTCTTTGTTTCCCATTTCCTCCCTTTACATGGGTTACGGGTACCTTTGTAATTTTTTTTTAAATGTAACTCGATAATTAATTAAGTAATCAATATCAAACTTGCACGGAGACAGTCTATGTGCTCGCATTAGGTTCCTCTTGGTGTTTTGGTCACTATTCTTTTCCCTTTTCAATCTGGGAAATTCCCATTTCGTTGAATTGTGTAGGGAATATCAATAAGAATATAATAAATGGGTGATTGAGTGCAAATGACGACTCGTGTAATTACCGTGTTTATTACTAATCATACTACAATATGATTAGTTATTCTCTCAATGTAATCGTGAGACAGCCACTTCAGAGTGAAACACTGTAAAATTGTGCAAATCTTGGGATATACCGGGCCACCCGCACGTTAAATCAATTCCAAGCTACAGACGTAAGGTGACGAACTCACCGCTTTAGTGGAGACTTTGTGATGATTGAATTTTACACGTGCATATTTTGTTTTTACTAGGAAATCTGTAGGTCACTCGATAGAAGAGCAAGGGGGAAGAAAAACAAATCAACCTTAACATCTACAGTTTGGACATATGGAGAATTAAATTCCCCATGTAACAGTGGCAAGTAGTGGATGAATGAGTTAGAGGGTTTTTTTTTTCCCCTCAAAGAGAGAAAACAAAACCTTGATTTTTATTATTTATTTTTCTTATAAGACTTTATGATTAATTAGAATAAGCATACGAAGGTCTACCAATCATAGAAGAGAGCCCTTGAAGAATCAGACGAGTACTAAAGAGTCGCAAAAGAGGCACTTTGATATTGGACACGTTAAGTCAAATTAGTTGCATTCTCATACATAGTGTCCACCGAATATGTGTGTAGATGAGCTTAATTAATTAACATGTCCCTTCTTGCATATAAATATGTGCATTTATAATTCCAAGAGAAGGTCCATCAACTAACTAAAAAGGGCTGCTAGGAAGAAGAAAAAAAAATATCGGCGACTAAATTGTTAGGTGGATAAAACACGAAGGATGAAATTGTAGATCTTCTCACACATATTTATATATATCCTCCAAAAATAAATCACAGTGACATCTAGCGACTCACTTTCTAAACTAGTCCTCAAGTTTTAACATTTATAATAAATGCCTATGAAGTCAGGAGACTCCTTATCTTTATGAGCTCAGGAGCGTCCTTTTTATAACTAAAGTCAGCATTTGAGGTAATTAATCCGCCACACAGATGAATAAAGGGGGCACCAAGTCCTGCGGACGAGAGCTGAACTGTCAACGGAATCGTGAAGCGTGGAATTAGTGGAAGGAAAATGAAGGCGGAGGTAAGTCTATGGCCACAGGAGAAATTGATTAAATCTGAAGGGTCAAATAGAGAGATAGAAAGGTCGGGAGAATCTCATCTCTCTCTTTTTTGTTATTAATTCTTTTTAGTCGGTAGGAGAGAGAGAGAGAGAGAGAGAGGGAGGGAATAATTAGAGGCTTGTCATAAAGAATGAAGTAAATAAAAAGTGAAAGGCAAATGCTGCCTTCCAAGCTAAGGGTCGGTCGATCGGTCGGTCGGTCGGTCCTTGCTAATATTCCCTTCCTCGCCCCTGCTACTATCAACACGCAGCGTGCAGTGCATATAATTTAATCCGATGGACCGTTGCTTTCGACATTCGTATCACCGAGATTCGATACGACGTTCATCTTTCTTGTGTGTGTGTGTGTTGCCATGTATGATACTGTACACAGTTAAAAAGTGTCTCCAAATTCAATCAAAAGTGACTTAGATTCTAATTAGCTTGTGTGATCTACCAGCCACAAACAAGTATTATTCCTCACGAATTCTTTTCTTCTTTGTTCTCTCTCTCTCTCTCTCTCTATATATATATATATATTTCTTTTTCTTTTACATAAAATGTTTTTTTCTGAAATGTGAGTGAAGAATGATTAAAGGGAAGAACCCCATCAACGATCGGATTCCGATTTCTGTCCATAAAATCATGCCTTTTTTTTTTTTTGGTTTCTTGCAGAGAGCACTGAGAGATAAGGGTGAATAAATGGGTCCGATGGAGCCCTAGCTTTCTCCTTTTTCTTTTCCCCCATTCTTTTTTTAATATACATATTCTAATAGGTCAACCAACGTTATTTGATTGAGACAGTTCGACATATGCATTATTCCAATAGAATAATATAGTATCGAGTTTTTGAATAGAATAAATCAAGCATTCGAGATGGACAGTTCGCTGGTAAGCTTACAACATGTAGTCGACCAGGTTCAAGATTTGAAACTCTCTCGGGGGTCAGTATCTAGGGATGAATAGCGGGGGCTTCAAGTTATGTAATATATCATCTTGTGAATTTGTTGATTGTTACGATACCAGATATCATCGATATAAAAAAAAAAGAGAATAGAATAAATCAATATAGGGACTCATTGACCTTTTGAACACCGATTGGTGCACATTGAAAAATCAAATACGCATTATGATTAATTCATGTTCAAGCTGAATTAGTCAGCTTGAAAAATGATACTCTCATTTTACCCAAGGAAGGTGCACACCATATTTTTTTTCCCTTAGTGCATGTGCATTTAGTTGTGAAAAAAAATATGAGTCCATGTGCGTGCAAGAAGAGGCTAGGGTTTTTCACCACCATACAACTATTTTGCCTTTTGACTTGCAATAGTATAGTTTGACCTCAAACCCCGTGATGACCGAGAAGGTGTCCTATACGACGGTATCACTCTATATAACATGCTTACGAGCAATAACAAGAAGTAAGAATTTTATTGATAAAAAAAGCCAATAAATTTTCACAAAATTCAATTATTTTAATCATTAAAACTTAAAAGAAAATATTAAATAAGTCGAAAAAGATTTTAATGAACCATTAAAAAGAGTAATTATATATATAAAGGATTAAAGATGGGATGATATGAGATAACTTCACAAATGTCAAAATTTAATTAGATAACATTATTACGTAAGCACCGACTGTCACATGATAACACCGTCTCGTAAGATTTCATACTATTTGATTGTGCATGTTTACTTTGTGGACTATAGAAGCAAATGGGGGTAGCAATGGTGCATGAATGTCGTGCCCCGTCGATCATCTCAGAAATCGACGTGAATCTGTCCTCGAGAATCTCTGCCAAGCAATCGGATACGTATTTTTATGGGTACAGTTAACGTGAGTATGTCACATTCAATCGCAAGCATTTATCTTTTCGTAATAGGAGAGCGGCCTTATTGGCAATATTATATATAAGCCTTGAATAGTGTTCGAGAATTGCCCAAATGCATGTACATCGCCATGCCTGTTGATCTAAACATTCTTCCAAGTATTCGAGTTTAAAGTGCGTGTCACGCACTCCCCATCCCAATGATCCCAAGGAATTCAATTCACGGCCTTCACATGATATCTAAAAGTATGGCCGTTTACATTTGAGTAAGATTATTAACATTTGAATTTATTAAGAAAGTTTCGCTCATAAATTTTATTTATTTATATAAGCTGAATTTAATATATTATTTAAGTAAAAAATAGTACCGAATTCATATTGCCCTTTTCTCCCTTTGCCTTTAGATTAGTTTCAAATCCAAGTGGTAGTTAATTTAATAGGGCATGCCATTTAGCATTAATATCGAGAACATGAGACATTTAGATCCGGTTCGATGAACACACGAGTGATAGGATGTTTCCCACTTCACCTTAAGGTTCAGGATTTCAACAGTTATCGACTGATCTAAAATCCATCAATTAAGAGATAAAACTTTTCTAATAACGAATTTTTCCGTTATCAATATCTCGAATCCAATAAGCCTACTCAACAAGAAGAGGTAACAGACCATAAAAAGGGATCCGTGTAACTAATATAATCTTAAACCAAGGTGGTCTTTTGCATGGGAGTTGATTAAGAGGGGAATAGTTTAATGTGCAACACATAAGAGGAAAGGAAGGGAAACCCTTTTGGTATTTTTCCCAATGTATGAATGAATTCCATACACGTGAGAGAGAGAGAGAGAGAGAGAGAGAGAGAGAGAGAGAGAGAGAGAGAGGCGAGTGAGCTCCATTTCCATGGCAGCCGAAGTTCAGTGCACCTCGCCATCTCCAAGTTATACATAAAAGTACACCAATTTGATCTGCATTGGATCTGAGACCAGAGAGGGACGATGCACATCACTCTTGGTTTCTGCGAAGGGATTACGTCTACTATGACAATTCGTTCCGATAAGTAAGAATAAAGTATTCGCCCAAATTCGATGTTGTAAGTAAGGTCCGCTATCGAATTACTGGGAGTCGACTATACCAAAAGGAAAAATCTCCTAAGACAACGAACAAAAACTAAATATATAATAAGATGACGTGGAAAGGTGTATGCATAACAGTCGCATTTTAAATGATTTTTGTTCTAATACTTACTTGATCTTCATTTTCACCTTAAACAGTGTCGTCCAGTATATATATATATATATATATATACATCGTACTATTTAATTTACTTTATTTTGCTAGTTGTAATATACCAGAGCATAAACCATCCAGCACAAACTGCACACGAAAATATATGTAAATTATCGACCACTAACCTTCTTCTTTTTAATTACCGTGGAATTCAACGACCGATTAATTAAGGGGTTTGAAATGAAAATCATTTTTGTATTTTTTTACCTCAATGCTATATTATATTATAACAACCGATTAATTCATTTGATATATAATCTGAGACCAACTATTAATTCTCATATATTAACTCTCAAAATTTTTAAATATTAAATATAATATATAATATATTATCCGTTTATAAGGCACATTGGATAGAGGCAAAAGTCCTTTTTAGTTGCTTAATCCGGAGAGCAGCCCCTACCGGCCTACAAACAGAGACGTTATTGTTATTTCTGATAGGAAAATAAAGGGTATAGGATGTATTAATTACAAAAATTAAATCTAAAATTTATTAAATTTATTATTAAACTATTATCGAGATTCTTCGGACCATATCTCCTAGTATCATCCCGATGTTCATTGCTATACCATCATTTGCTCTGTTAAATCGTTTTCATGAGATCCATTGCAGTCGAACCGTCGTTCCCGTAGCCTCTTCTCGCCCATCTGCCCCCCTCACTACTGAAAGTTTCTCTTTTCGTTCTTATAATATATATTAAATTTGAAAATAATATTATTCCCGACTTAGATTAATGATCTCTCACTTTGATGACAGGGACATTACTGTTGCTTGCCTCACCTGTTGCAGGATGTCGACGGATGCACAAAAAAATGGTACTAGTCAACGGTCCCCCCTCCCCATCTTCAAGTAAATCCAAGTGGCAGTAGCAATATATGTGCACTTTCCTTTTCGTACGTATAACCAACTAGACAGACTAGAAGCAATTGTCTCTGTGATCTCGCACTCTTCGAATGCCAGTCCTCATCAACACATAAAACTCGAGTCTCTATAAATTCGAAAGATGTTCTTAACCGCACTGCCGACTATGGCGAACTATGATCCATTGCATATGACATGTAAGATTATCGTATATAGAAGTAGGGTCGACAGCATATATACGCGGTCCATATATGAGTAGACAAGCATTTACTATCACCGTTGGCTATGATCGATGTTAACGTAGACGGTACGTTCAAGAGATCCTGACGTCCAACCGTAAGATTATCATATGAAGGGGTGGGTCGACAGCATACATACGTGGCCCATGAATAAGTGGACAAGCATTTACCATCACCGTTGGCTATGATCGATGCCTCGACCCAGCTCCCCGACTCACCTCGACTCAGCTCTAAGCCACTAAAGGGTCATGACTCTATTAACACACGAGAGCTAGAGGACTCTCTTACGTAGACACAACATCTCATCAAATGGAAAGTTTATAAGTAACATAAAATCTCGTTTTTGTGCATGAATTCTTCTCGGATATGAATTAGTCATAATCTACTGATGAATTTTTAGATATCATGCGATGTGTACGAGAAACAGAGACGTCTCTCCTCCGATTCCCTCCTCGACAGTCGCAGTCTCTATCTCTCCCGAACCCCTCGACTGCTGATCGTCTCCTCCGTCTATCCCCGTCGCTGCTCACCGCCTCCGAGCACCGAAATCCTCTCTTCCTCGCCGGGTCTAACCAAGCTAGTTGATATTTGAATTCACGGGTCACTAATTACATGAAAATGATAGAAAAAGGTTATTAAGCGAGAGATTGAACATATATCACTCTAGAGACAATATATACATATATATATATATAATGTAATGATATTATCATTTAATCTCAAACCAAGCACAATCATGAATTCGAATAACTGAGACGAAACTACTGGAATCTCTCTCTCTCTCTCTCTCTCCATCGGGCTGTTCTCCTCCATGTTTATGGATTTTTTTACCAGGGAGGAATAATAAGAAACCTCGTGGGCTGTCGTTTAAAGATTTTACGGGGGGTGTAGAGGGCAGTTTGGAAGAGGACACGTGGCAGGCACTCCCACCTCCTAGTGGGGGGGGGGAGGGGGTGAGAGAGAGACTGGGGGATGTCGTTTTCTGCTTTTACTAATTGCGTTTTCACACGCCATCAATCCAATAAGCCCAAAAACCAAATCATTCTGGGTGGAGTTTCGGTGGGCCCCACACCCACCCCGGCTCCCCTTCACTCCCCGTGGGCATGCTCTCGGCTAATAATAATATGATTTGAAATCATCCATGGAGATTCTTCGACAAAATTTCCTTTTTTCTTCTCGCATGCGTCGCACGGCATCCAGATTCGGACCGACCAAGTTTATGAGCATGTCGATCCATCCAGGGGATAAAAATCTAACGATCATCAATTTTCTTCATTCACGATACCCGAAAATGAGATCTCATTCCGAGATAGAGCAACCGAACCAACCCGACGGGTTCAGGTTAGTTCCGTCCGTACGCTTGCTTCTCCTTACCGCATAGGGTCAGGTTGTCATGTGATCCTCCTGTGTGCAATATTATCAGATATGCACACGGGCGTTATTTTATTTTATCTTTACTCTTGGGGTCAATTAAAGGGGAATTTCCCAAAGTTCGACTTTCACTTGCCATTATTATTATGATTATTATTATTATTTTACATTTGTAGCCTATAATAAGCTGCAATTATTATTTTTCCCCCAGGAGACTGCAATTGACTATGATGAGACATTAATGATATTTACATTTACAGTCCCTCGCAATAAATGCCTATTGATTAATGAAAAAAGGTTGGTCCAAGATGGTTTTTCCCCTTTTTCAAACATATAACGAAATGATTAAAATGTGGTCAAAAAAGCTAAAAAGCTTACAGGCTAGAAATAATAGATGGAATAAAAATAGAATTTAAAAAGTCCAGATCATCCTTCAAATAATAATTTTGCCAGAGGAGAGCATTTTCTATGAATTTACGGGGCACGGCTTCAGATTGTGAGTGTCTGAGAGTTTATATGTTCATTCACATGTGTGGGTGTTATACATATATTATGCCTATTAAATTTGTAATTTTTTAATAAATTTATCATATTTAAATCTGAATTAAACATGACTTATCAAACATATTTGAATTTTAAATGCTACACATGGAGTGGGAAAAAAAATCACATTTTAACCATTCGCAAGTTTTATTTTTTTTTTACTGATCTGGTGTCATGTGTGAGCATATAAACAATAATTGGAAAATTTTGCTATATATTATTAAAAAATATGCGTATAATAAGTCCTTGCCGGGATAGATTTGAGGGGGCACCGCGGCCATCGCGCTCTTTGAATTCAGAAATTTTACACATAAAAATGGTTGGTTTTATGATTGTTTGTGTGAGTTAATGAGATTTTACTCTCTTTAAATCCACTCTTTTATTACTTATTGTACTTCTTATGAGTTTCATCCGTCTGGATGGATTTTCTAGATTCGTCTCTTTGAAACACTTTACACATGACTAAGTGGAAAGCATTGTTATGCACGGATTTGAAAGCCAATTCTTTGCCTCGCTGTTCGGAAAAGACGGGCTGCGGCAGTGTATAGATAAGGAATATGTAGAAGCAAGAATCCCAAACATTTTTCAAAAACAGTCGCGTGTGGGGGGAAGCGGTGGTGGTGGTGTTGTTGGTGGTGGAAAGGAAAGGGTTAAACCACTTTGGTCTGTTCCATATGGAGACTATGGGCTTACTAATAATTAATCACACTTTTAACATTAATTATTTACGTTATCTTTTTAATTATCTAACAATCGTGGCGGGGAAGTCCATTCAGAATGTAGTTAAATAATGATTATGACTCGACATGCTATGAGCTAGCTAGGGAGAGCCACTGTGATATCCCACTTCACCCTTAATTATTATTTAACGATTAATTTCTATTATTATTTTTTATTAGCTACCTAGTAACGGGGCACTGCTTAATTATATATTTTCTCAAAAAAATCATTCATCCGAAAAAAAAAAAGTTGCTTGAACATTTAAAAATTCAATCTAAATTTCACTAAAGTGCTAGTTATCATGTTTTGCTATGCAGCTGTTTATAATCTCTGTGATGAACTGATCTTATTTTATCCATACTTACAAAAATCTACAATTGATTATATGTTTTTCAATTGAATTAATCTCAAATGTTGACCATTAGATTTTACTTTGATTGAAAAATTTTCCTTATAGGGTAGAGCAACACTCGAGGCATCTAATGACTACAAATAGTTATACTTTAGGCCGATATGATGCCAAACATGACGATTTAAATATTACTCATGTTATTTCTTTCTAGGCATAATTAAGAAATTAAAAATTACAATTTTATGGCACTATAAGGTTGAGAGAGAGAGAGGAGAGCTGGAGTTGTCAGAGATGTACAGTTGATATGAATCTAAATCAAAGCCCCCTGAGTGAGACCCATATGGCTGCACACAGATGAAATGATTTCAGAAAGTAATTAATGATCAAATGGGGATTAATCTATAGAGACTCGAGGGCTGTGCGTTCTGCCCCACAAACTAACAAGCAAAATGATCGAAATGATTGATTGATTGATTAATTAACTAGGAATAAAACATGCTGGACGCAAAAGCTGCTGCTAACTAAAACAGGAGGGGCATCTCAAGCTCTTCTTTTCTAATTATAAAGGATGCCTACAAATTTAAAACGAAATGAAGTAAGGTATGAAAATATAAGAAGATAGGTCAAGTAATGAGAATCGAATTCGGAACATTCTGATTTTACATTGAAAGTAACGTCGATATATCAAATCTCCATTTTACGCATTTAGTGTTCTCCTAAGATATATTCGAGCTTGTGCGCATATACACAGGGACATGTCGTAATGATGACAGATCCACGCAGCCCCATGAAGACGTGCTCTAGCAGATGTGATTTAAAAGGAGAAATAAAAAGGATAGATTGAGATCTGCTAAAGTGGATCGATTGAGATTCGCGTGTGTGTAACTTGGCCAATTCTTCCGTACAGTACGTCGACGGAAAAAAAAAAGGGGGGGAAGGTTGCGATAGAGAACCCTACAGCAATTGATGTGTATGTATATATACTACAGAACGGTGCAATTTAAGGAAGGACCACGAGGGGAGAATAAAGATTAAATGAAATGTCGACGAGGGACATATGGGCCGGACATATCTCTCCAATGGGACGATTGATCAACAGCGGTGAGGGATGCGCGTATCGGAAGAGAAATATGGACAGCGACCGGCCGATGGACCATTCCTGGGGGTTCGCATATGCGACACATGATCAGTTTGGACACGATCCTATGTCATTCGGGGACACTTTAACCGTATTCTAATCCAAAATTAAAAGAGTTTGGAGTAAACTGTTCTAGAGGCCGTAGCCGAGCGAGCTCTATCTCTTACTAGGCACATTGAGTAGGAGGAAGGGACAGTCGATTGTGCGTAGTGGGGGGGGGGGTGAGGTGAGAGGAGGAGAATGACATATGAGCAATACAAAAGGCTGGTTTTAGATCTATGGATCAGACAGGGGAGTACCCACAGAACCCACGCGTGTGCCGGCCTAATCGTTTGATTCTTAATATATTGCCTTTTGGGTTGTACTCCCACTTCTTCTTCTTCCCCTTTCCTCTTTCCTCGAAGTGATCCCATCTCCTCCTACTATTACATACCAATATATGAATCAAATAAGATTTCTAGAGGGGGAGAGGCTAATTATGGCCGTTATTATTGTTGAAGTGATTTATGCAGATAATTCTAAGGGATTTATCGATTTGATTGTATGTAAGATATTGGACGTTGATGGATAGATAGGACGGGAGGGCAATCGTAAGGGGGATAAGTGAAAAAAAAATATAGTGTTCAGTGTAATAATAATTTTTTTTAAAAAAAATCATGAAATTAAATTTTTTTTAATTCAATATTAATTACTTCCTAAATTTCACATATCTATTCATTTTAATCTCTTTCTATACTCATTAGGAAAATCATAGTATGTAATTTAAGGAGGGATAATTGAATAAGCTCCTCGCTGTTATGTTGATGTATGAAGTGGAAGGAAATATGATAATTACAATGATTGCTAGGCTTGAAAAGTTTTTTTTTAAAATCCATTTAAATTTTTGGTTTTAAAGGAGACCAATAAATTTATAATTAAAAAAAAGAAGAGAAAGATAAAATAAGATAGAGTAAAGTGGTTTATTGATAATAATTAAATTTATAACTTTTTAATTATAAATTAATAATAATATCACTGTATTGGATTAAATTTTATTTTTCATAAAGTTTTCATTATATACGACTTTGGAGGATCAAAGCATGCGCACAAAACTCTCTCACTGTCCACCCAGAGAAAAAGAAACTCCCTCTTCTCTCTAATTCGCTTATCATTCTGGCGTAAGCATGATCACTCATCCTTGCTTTGGGTCGATGTTTCCACTGCTATATATATATAAATATGCTGTTGTTGGGCTCTCTCTGAAGTTGTTGCGTGGTACACTAGACTGCTCTGGGTGTTTAATGGTATATAGCTCAAAGGGTCATTTAATTAGCCGATACCCGAATGGAGAAAGGGGAGTTCCGGCTCCATTTTCAAGTCGAGTTAAGAACAGCTTTGTTTGAGGTCGAGGACGGGAGTTCTTGTATTCACTCTCTCCCTGGCCATCTCCTTTGGCAAGTGGAGTTCAATTAGGGTTTAGATTCATTTGATATTGTATTCTGTATCATCAAGAAGGAGGGAGAGTCATTCATATGTTCGTCCCCAACCCGTTCCAAAGTGATGATAGAACCTGACACTTCATGTAACGTACGTAAGCTTTAGGCCTAGTTGATCACGATAAAGATGGAGTGGGCTTTTTCAGAAGATGATCGATGCATTATCCTTTCTTCTTCTTCTTCTTCTTCTTCTTTTCTTTTTTTTTTCCCTTCCCCTTTTTTGCCCTGTAGATCGAATGATCCTTCTTAATAGACAAGCACTTCCTGAAGGCGGGCTCCTTTTTCTCTTTGGGAAGTTCTGTTTGAGAGAGACAGATAATACTCAGAGGATCATCCGCATGTTACAGCATCTGATAATGCTGGAGCAGGCCAGACATTGATTGAACCTCAAGATTTTTATGCCATTATTGGTCAAGCCCGAAAAGGATGCAAAGCTATAGCACGCTATGTACATATCGACTTGGCCAACCTATGAGAATTACATGACACAGATCAATGCCTCCGCTCCACCAAGGGACTACCAGTACATTTCATGGGCTCAGGTGTCATGCTGGCCAGTCATCGATGCAATCAATGGTTGGACTTCAATATTGAACGGTCAATATTGAACGTAAAGCTATGGAATGAAACCATATGATCAAATATGATGTTGTTGTAACTTGCAACTTGGTCTAGTAATGTAGTAATCCCCAGGGATGACCGACTAAAATTAAAGCTAAGGTTTTGATTAATCTAATCGATTGATGACATATTTAAGAAGCCGGTCCCATTGCCAACTTTTGGCGTGAGGAAGTACAATAAAAGTGTACATCAATTATGAGAGAGACGGTTTCAAAAATTTCCAATGTATGTCATACAGTGATAAGTTTGTTAATATATTTTAACATGCGACGCAATTTATTATGCAAATGAAGATAATCATTTTGATAGACACTTTCGTAAGTTTAAAAAGTACAAGTTAGATCGATTCACTAGATAGGTGACATTTTTTTTTTTTAAGATGGTGGATTTTGTCCATTTATAAGAGTTGGGATTAATTCTTGATGGGCATGTTATGTGGACAAACTAATATGAGAGCGTGTCCTGTTGGCCTCTTGTTCTTGAAGAGATCATTACCGATATGGATAAATGCGCACAGCGTGCTCTTCCAGATTGTGCAGCCAGAGGCCACCTTGAGCTGTTGGCAGAGAGCGTAAAAAGGTGCCGGAAGCATATGATTGATAATATGCATTTTTATTTATATTTACTATGCCCCCAAAAAGATTTTAGTCAGTCCATAAGGTTGGAATTCGTCTAATGCTGCCCCTAATTGAATTCAATCATGAACTCTCCCATGGAGATCTCTTGGTCTTTGGAAACACTCGTGGAATAGAACAAAATTAGTAGTGTTGTCTACCTATCTAGCTCCTGATTGCAGATCCCCATGAAGATCTTGTGTCTGTTTGTGGGCATCTCATGATTCCCTCCCCCCATGAATCATTGCGGAAATGCGACAACAAAAAATGAACACACACCACTAATATATCCCTAATAATTTATTATCCTTTTCTTTTAAAATAAAATTTTATATTTAAATATTATAAGTTATAATAATCATGATTTGGAGAGTTTAATCATTTAGTATGCCGATAGTATAAGAACCCGCATCGGTCATGATCAAGTGTATTTTGTAATACCAAGCGATACAAGGGGATGGAAGTGAGAAAAGGAGGAAAGACTCAAGGTTTTTAGCAGTAGTGAAAGTTCATGGTATGGTTCAATAGCAAACCGGACCCCAAGTGGATGGAATTATTTGCAGCGTACTCAGTCCAGAGTCCCTCTAAAACACTTGATGCATGGGACCAGGGCGATACCCGAACGTGAAAACGATTCCAGCGGCTGGTCGCGGGCACCTCGTCGCAACAAATGAAAATCTTGACTGACATTGTTTTCTCCTAGGGTAATCCACGGAGAGATCAAGAAAGAGCCAAGTTGTGCAAATTGGGGTTGTCCGGAACAATAATTGCACCAAACCAATTAATAGGTTTGGTCTTCGAGGACAGTACAAAGGGCAAAGGGCAAAGGGCAGAGGCTAATGATTAACAGGGAATGGGAACCATCTGTGGCTGTGTCCCATACTTCCTCCCCTTTCATTTTTCTTTTCCGCCCATTACATCTGAGAATATCACGGAAAAGTGTCCCCCAAAATTATACTTATGATCTGTTATCATGATCATGTCTCTGAAGAATCACGTCTAATTTAGGGTTTTCAATTGAATTAGAATTAATTAATTGGGTGCTTATTTAAATAACTTAAGATAACGGGAAAATGCCCCAGTTGTTAGCATCCTCACCAATCATCCCCCATTCGCGTTGATTTGATTCCACAACACTGATTTTTACCTGTAGGATTTGCACTAACCCACCATATGTGCGCAACCAGTCAATAAGCAATCCGGTCCTTCTTTCTTTCTTTCTTTTCCCACCGTTAGGAAAATCTAAAGAACTTAGAAGGGAACATGAAAGAGATGAGTAAGTTGGTACGACGAGCCGCATCGACAGAAATCGAATTTAGAATTTCTCTGTCTCAAATTGAAGATGATATCAAACACCAATTTTTGAAGGCATTCAAATGTCTAGCCAGTCCCTAGTCTATAAATTTGATTATAGACGGGCCACCACTTATCATAAGAATAGAAACAGGCAATGACCGTGTTGGGAGGTACTTGTTACTTGCGTTCACTCCCCGTGAGTTGCATAACTGGACAATAATTGGACGAACGATGGTCGACGAGTTGTTTCGTCATCCTTTTGCTTTCTGATTGCGTGGCATGCGTCACCGTTGTTTCATCGTATTAAGCGCATACCTCTTCGGATGCGATCAGTCCATGCTCGCCCCCAAGGGTTCAGGCTCTAGAGGCGACGAGTTCCACGAGAATGGCTTAGGGATCAGGCGAGGACTAAATTAATCCTGGGCCCAAGATGGGCTGAGAGGTTGGTGGCCCAATGGGCTCAGTAGCCCAATCGCAAGAAAAGCACATCCGCTTGTGTTTGACAATTAATCGACCAGCTCGGAAGCTAACGTCACCAGAGCACGTAGCATTAGCGAAGAGTCAGCAGGGCTAGAGCAGTGATCCTCTGAAGAGGATCTCCATAACTGAGAGGGAAAGAGATTCGATCTTGAACAACTCAAGGAGCCAGGGCCATGGGCACCTTAGCTCCGGGACTGTCGAGGAAGGACCCGCCGGAGGTCCTGGCATCTCTCTCAACACCATCTCCACCTTCTACAACGACAACAACCCACCCCCCCGGGCACGGCGCTAACTCAGATCGACCATCGGGAAGCGTTCCCTCAACTTCAACGAGGAGTTCCTTAAGGCCTCCCTTGCCGCCCAGCTCGTCCGTACAATCTGAACCTCCTCACCTTCCGTTTCCTTTTGCGTGCATTTTGCATGTTTGCTTGAATTGGACTGAACCGTGGCGGGGTTCGTCTGCACCGGGCTTTGGATCGAGTGGAGGATGAGGTCAATGCGCTGGCGAACTGCTGCGACAGGTCGGTTGTCGTAATCATGATCTGCATCATGCCCGTTTCTGTCCCTGTGAATCTATTATCATCCGAGCTTTTTCTCCTGTATTTCCTCTGACCTATAGCTAGAGGATCTGTGGATTTTGCGGTGCGCCTAGATCTACCTAACTTGCCCTTCCTGCCACTAGGGAATATAGAGAACAGCTAGAATAAGCTTGAAGTTGAAAATGGGTTTGAGCTTGTAGAATATAGCTCTAGGAAGGAATGAATATTACGGAGGGAGTTGAAATGCGTTTGGATTAGCATTTGCTATTAAATGTACCACTGATGGGCCGATTCTTATTGCAATTTCTGTGGATCAAATAAGTTTTTAAGATTAAATTGTGTATGTATGCTAGCTTGAATAGGCAATTACGGCTTCTGTAGTTTATGATCTGCATCATGAATTCCTTACGAACAGCCAGTAAAGTGTATGAGATCTTCATTTTTTCTGTTGTAGGATTGCGAAAGCATTGAGCAGCCATAGTGCTAGCACAGGTGACATAATCAGTACTACAGAAAGTCTTAAACGACAACTTGAAATGACCATGCAGAGGCAAGGGATGGTGTCTTGCTTCCTTTGTAGATTATCAGCTCTCTAATGCAGAGGTTTGGCTTGAGTTTGACACTGTTTCCTTTCATTATTTTGTGGATTAATGCACTAAGAGAAGAAGATCTCGGAGGCCCTTTCTCATGTCCAGGAAATTCATGCTAATTGCAAGATGCTTCTTCGGACACATCACCAAGTAAGTCCTCCAGATGTTGTCTGATACATCGTGAAGCTTTGTTTTCTTTTTCTATTTCTTTTCCTTTTTCTTTTCTGCCCATGTGGCTTCTTCATATTGCTTGCCTTGGTGCTTCTCTTGTTCTGCAGCTATTTTTCCTGTTTCAATTGATCGGGGTTCTTTTCTAATAGCTGTGCTCCATCATGAAGCTGAAGGTGAGAATGGCCTAACTAATTTTGCATGGGTCAGATTCCCTTGCAGCGTGCAGGTTTGGAGCTTATGGATATGATGGTTGTCTACCAAGAAGGAGCGTATGAGCGCCTTCGCAGGTGAGTTCCTTGAGAGGCCATGGCTACCTATGCCACATGCTTACAGTTCTGTAAATTCTCTCAGCTTTGAAAACTTAATAAAATTACAGGATAGTCCAGGACATAGAAGTTAGATGGAAATTTGGCAGATGAAATATGTGGTTTTCACAAGTGTTATGATTCAATCTTCTGATGAAGGAGTTCAAATTATCTAAACTATGTTTAAGTAGTATTACTATGATTACTTGTATGGTGTGTTGGAAGTTTCTGAAGAGTAGGACTAGTTGTCAGACTACAAAGCTGCTGCCTTTGATTGTATTGAAAACTTTCCAACTTCTAATCACTAGCAAAAGATCCTGGACTTTTTGACCCAAAATGGGTACGCATTAAAGAAGCGAAACATTATCATTGACTCATTTCATGCATAAGGCATGTGAATTGACAAGAAATTCTGCATGAGAAAGAATACCAGGTTTTTACAAATTTTTACTTACCGCTGGTGACAGCATTTGTTCTGGGCGCTTAGAATAACATTTGCTGGCAGCCCATTTTTCCATCTTTGCTATTTTGGTTGCCTTCTAAGTAGCTTACAGTTAACTTCTATTGCAGGTGGGTTCAAGTAGAGTGTAGAAATAGGTGACATTGATAATCCTGAGGTTGGGGAGCTTTTGAAAATGTGTGTCTGTTGCATCAAAGAAAGGTCAGTCCTCTTCTAGTACTGTGTTGAAGAGGTGATCTTACAAATAAGCTTGACATCAAGAAACTCAACATCAAATAATCTATTTACTTGATCATACTATTTGTGCTAATTTGGTTGGATCTATCAATTACATATGGTGCAGGTAGCTAACATGAGGCATAATGCATTGTTTAGAAGATTCAGTATTGCTCTTACACGTGGAGGAGCAGGTGGAATGCCAAGACCTATTGAAGTGCATGATCATGATCCCTTGCGACATGTTGGCGATATACTGGGGTGGCTGCATCAGGTCTGGGATGTTCCTATTTGTTGGTGTTATTTCTTGTTAGAATTGTCCCCTTCATTGTGGTGAGCATTGATTGTATATACCTCTCTCGTTCTGTCTTTGGCATCTGAAAGGGAGCTTGTCCTTGCTTTACTGGATCCAGATGCCACAGCAGATACTGGACCAACTGCTGGCTGATTCTCAAAGAATTCTGAGAGTGATTCCAGAAAAATGGAGTCTGACATGACCTTTGTTCTGGACAGGATTTTTGATGGTGTTTGCAGGCCATTCAAGGTGATGGTTGAACAAGTGCTGCAGTCTCATCCTAGTCTCATTGTATCATATAAACTCAGCAATACCCTTGAATTCTACAGCTACACCATAAGCTGATCTCTTCCCTCCCATGGCATTCTGTCTATCGGCTAGACTGAGAAACTTATAGTGTCAAACTACCACGATTACCTGTTCTTTACCTTTAGATATCAGATCTTCTGGGTAGAGACACAGCTCTCTGTAACTCATTTGGGGCACTGAAATATGCATCTCTGAAGACATTCTTTGAGCTTCTTAAGAGCAGAGGTGAAAAGCTCCTTCACTTTTCTCCCCTTGTTGCCCCTGATCCGTCTCCACCACCAGCAGCGAGGGAAGGAGTCTTCTTACTGCTAGAAATTATTGAGACCCATAATAGCATGATGTGTTCCTGCATCTGCAAAGAAACCACCTTATAATCCAGTTTTATCTGCGTTGCTTGATCCTATTATCCAGGTATCTGATTGACTCTTATAGATGGAGAGATGGTTATGTTGCTAAACCTTTTGCCATATTGCCCTGTCTGGAAATTCAGGACGATAAGCTGTGGAGATTGGATTTTTGATGTAGCATGACTATCCTACAAAAACGAGTGCTCTTATTAGTTGATTGCTTTTATTATGTAACTCTCATTTCAGTTAGTGATCTTGCATTGATTGCATGGTCAAATGCCCTTTATTGAAACTGGAATTCAATCCTAATTGCTGCTATGCTCATGTTGCATATGAATTTGATTGAGTTCATATCAAGCAAAGTTCTTATCTGAACATTGCAGATGTGTCAACAAGCTGCGGAGGCTCACAAGTCAAAGGGAGTCGTCATCAAGAAGAAGGATGAGTTTGAAGTCCAGCCAAATTAGTAAATCATCTGTTGATGCAATTCTGTCCACTGGCAGCCATGCTTCTGCCCCTCAGGTTAGTGAGTTCTCCAATTCCTGGGGTAAGTGTGTGATTGCATTGAATATCTAATTAATGCAGCAAGCTGTTTCGACTTTTTTTTTTGGGTTTATGTTGATAATTAATCCATATTATTGTGTTTGTGCCATTTTTTCCCTTTGAACTTGCACGATGACCTGTCTTCTAATTTCCATGTACGGTATAGTGTGAGGCCATCAGAGATATTCCTCATCAACTGTATATACGCCATCCAACAGCCACTTCTTGGGCATTCTATAGCCTCCCACTATGCAAAGAATATTGTGACTGTGATCAACAACCACGTGCATGTTCTAGTAGATAAAGAAGTTGATGCTATCCTCAGACGGTGTGGCTTGTCAGACATGATGCCTCTCTTTCACTGCACTCTCAAGAAAGAATCAGGCACGGGCAGCATAGCAGGAGGGGCCCGGTTAGCTGAATCTGAGGAAACATATCCCACTGCTCTCTCAGAGCGCCTGAAGGCTCTGTTTGGTCTCATATTGGGGAGAGAAGGCTCCCTCCCTGAGTTTCAGCAGATGGAGGTGCCAAAGCTGCGTTCAGAAGCTTGTGTCCAGGTTGTGAAATCACTTGCTGAAGCATATGATGTGATCTATAAAGTGATCCTGGATCCAAGCAATGGGTATCCTGACCCGAGACTATAGCCAGGGCATCCTCCTGATCAGATTAGGACTATATTAGGCACATATGAAACACAGCATTGCCAGAGCTGCTGATCTCCCCTTTCTTCATTTGCCCGCTGATGTATATCAATTGTTATGGCCGGCGTATCCAACAAATAATCCTTGGTGGTGTTTCGTCACTGAATTGCATTTGCTGCTGAAATATGTTCACTCGTACAAGGATATTTACCACATACAATGCTTAAGCCTAACGTTATTTTCAGTTACAAGCCCTTCGCGCTGTCTTTTCTTGGAAGGAGTTGAACAGGCTCGGCGTTCCCCACCCCCCCCCCCCCCCAAAAAAAAGTGAAAAGGTTGCCGAGACATGAGATGTTGCAATGAGTAGAATGCAACGCGCGGTTCCTCGTAACGGACTCAGCATCCGTTCTTCAGTGAGTTGGTGAACACAAGCTGGAGAAGTTACTTTCACAATCGGCAAACTGATTGCAAGCTCGAGATTCTCAGGGCGCGAACCCTGTGCGGCTGAGTTCACACCTACTGACAGCATATGAAGGAGGGGAGACGAGACATGGAAAAGCCGATGTTGAGCTTGAAAGAGAGCTGCTCCTCTGCGGTCCAACTGAACGCGGCACTGGACAATAACACTAAAAAAAAAAACAAAAACAAATGTTCTCAACCAACTGTTACCTGCGTATAATTTATCAAGAGAGTTGGGGAAAAAACTGAATTCTCCGTATAAATCCCAGTAGACTGGAGACGGAGAAAAGAGCAGAAGACTAAAAGAGGAAGTCTTTAGATCTCATTCCCTTGAGGACGAAGCATAGACTCCCACCTGCAGCAGATAGTCCTCTGCACCGAAGAGGAAGGAGGATTCCCGACACTTTGCTGCTCTTCTCTCTCTGTCAGTGGGTCTCTCGAAGGAGAGCTGTCGACGGCGACGCGAGCCCCGGAAGGCACTTTTCAGATTCGACCGCCGCCGGATCGAGAAGAGCCGAACAGATGGCTGCTGCCCCCGGGAGCAAGATCGGGGACGACGCGAGGAGGGCGCACGCGGCCATGGCCATGGTGCAGCTCTTCAATGGGGGTTACCACGTGATTACCAAAGTGGCCCTCAATGCCGGGGTCAACCAGCTCGTCTTCTGCGTCTTCCGTGACCTACTCGCCATCTCTATCCTCGCCCCCATCGCCTATGTCCGCGAGAAGTATCACTCTTGTCTCTGTCTCTCCCTCTCTCTCTCTCTCTCTCTCTCTCTCTCTCTCTCTCCTTCTCAATTGATGAACTTCGTTCGATTGCTTCCGATGCGTGAGTACGATGCCAATGCCGGGAGGGGGGCTCAGCAGTATTTCGAGTCACTGTTTGACTCTAGAAATGAAGTTCATGGTCTCCGAGCCATGTCATTTTTCAGCAGCAAACAGCTAGCGGAGTATCGGTAGAGCTTAAGATATCGTAGGGTGATCGGCTAGTGCATGCGATTCGTCAGTTTCGCGCAATTTGAAAAGTTGAAACTTTAGTTTGAATAATGTCTTCTAATTGGGTAGCTATAAGGCGTGAAGATTCTGGGGGGGAAAATATGGGTTTTGTTGAGATTGTGGTGAATGACACTTGTTCTGTCCCTTTTGATCCCGTCTCATATCTAAGCAAATTCATGAGCCCCTCAGCTGAGGGATTCATTGAGCTTCTGTCTATAATGTAGTGTATTCATTTATGGGCATTCAGCCAAAATAAAGTATTCATTCATGGGAAACCAAAAAAAGAACATAGTAAATCCGCAGATCTATATCCTGTTATTTAGTTTAAGTGGTGACTGTTTTCTGAATAATATTCCTAGATTGATTTTAAGCTCTTTATTCTACAGTTTATTGAAAGTCGACGTATTGTTACTGTTTGCAGAAGGACGAGGCTTCCTATGACCAGACGCCTCCTTCTTTCCTTCTTCTTCCTCGGACTGACAGGGTTAGCCTATAATGCATGCTCTCTAAATTGTCGAAGGTAGAAAATTAATAGTCTGTGAACACTTCTTGAACAGGATATTTGGAAATCAGCTCTTGTTCCTTATCGGTCTGACCTATACAAACCCAACTTATGCTGCTGCAATACAACCTTCGATTCCAGTATTCACCTTTGTCTTGGCTATTATGATGGGGTGAGTTTATCAGGTCCCTGACTCCTAGCCTTTCTTCATTTACTCTTTGCTAGTAATTTGAGTGTATGCATTCTATGAGTAAATCAGCTTATTTGCGCACTCATCCTCTCCCATAAACTTGCTGGTGCAGTACAGAGAAGGTCAGACTTTACCGAGTCGAGGGTCAAGCAAAGGTTGTAGGCACTCTCATTTGTGTTTTTGGTGCAATATTAATGGTTGTGTTCCGTGGACCTGCTTTGATTGGATTTGAGGAATCAGATTTTGCGACCCACAATGAAATAAGTGCAAAAGCCCAACCCGAGCCTTCACACTGGTTCTTGCTTAGTTTTCTTGATTTTGGGTTCGAAGATTGGCACATTGGAGTTCTGTGTCTAATCGGAAATTGCTTGTGCATGGCTGCATTTCTGGCTATACAGGTAAAGGAATGTACTTTCATGAATGATATGTTGCTTGCAGTATGTTATGTTGGCACTTGTGATACTAGAGTCGGTTATTGCAAGGAATCAATAAATTAACTTGTTTGACTGTCGAACTTTGGCATACATACGAATTCACATAAATAGTTTTGTTTCCACTGGGACCAAATTGTAGGCAATTGCTGTTGATTTTAGCTTAAATTTGATTATGCTGCTGTATATCTTCTAGTTCTTTAGTTGGACTGTTATGGGACGAAATTGATTTTGAACACTTAATAACAATTATAACATTCCAGTTGAACTGAATTGAGTTACACTGAGTTAGATAACCCTGAGAGATTGCTGTTATTTTTTTCACATGCAACTCTCCCCAATCGTGAGTGGACATCTTATGAGGCAACTGACTATTGTGTTTTACTTTTGATCTCCTCTAGTAACCTCTATCTCAATCCCTTGCTGCCTTTTGAATAAGTACTGTGAGAGCATGCTTCTTTTTCAGTGCTCTCATGCATTTATCTGGTGATCATTGGCAATAATTTACGAGCATACACATTTTCAGGCTCCAGTTTTGACCAAGTATCCAGCAAGCTTATCTGTCACAGCATATGCGTACCTCTTTGGTGCAACTCTGATGGTTATAACTTCATTCTTTATGACTGGTGAGTCGACGCAGTGGAGTTTGACCCGATCAGAGCTTTATGCTGTCCTGTATGCTGTAAGTCTCTGCTACATAATATATTTATATATATGCATATAATATTGGAAAATACCTGTGTCTGCTACATGTTCTGATGTAGGATTTGCATCTTTCAAACTAGTGGACTTTTAGTATCTGTTGAGGGGCATTTATCATTTGTTGTTGGAACGTTTATTTCTGTTACTTTAAGGAGCAGATTTGAAGACATTCTGAAAATATCATAATCACCTTAACTTGACACATTATATCTCTTCTTGTTTGAACGTCTGCATTGTACATATCAATTTATGAGAATAACTTGAAAAATTGTTTAGAATGATGAAACTGATGTAAATTAAGTACTATTGTTGTTTGCTTTGCTCTTGCTATTTATCATTGAGCTGAAACTGTAATGCTATACTTTGTTAGGGAGTTGTTGCATCTGCCCTAAACTATGGACTCTTGACTTGGTCAAACAAGATATTGGGGCCAGCTCTGGTCGCTCTATACAACCCACTTCAACCAGCATTCTCAGCCTTGCTATCACAAATATTCCTTGGAAGCCCTATATATCTCGGAAGGTAGCATCCAATTTTCCAGTCCACTTGTAGGTGGTTTCCTTTAGTTTTGTAAATGTGGGAAAAAGCTTTTCACCATTTTTCTTGGTCTTGAAAATCAAACAAGCTATAGAAGAACATGCGGGGTTGCATTTCCAAATATGATCTATGATGCCGCAGATCTTCTCAAGTGCGTGCAATTCAATACATTACTTTTCTTATATCCTTTTCTATTATAGAAGTGAAAATTGGATCCTGGGATAAATTTTCTAATTTGGTTTGGACCGAGTAGGGTTCTGTGGCGGTAAGGGGGAAAATCTGACCTCGTTTTTTGCTTGTTGGAAACAGCATTGCAGGTGGAGGTCTGATCATAGGTGGTCTCTATTTATTCACGTGGGCATCTTACCAAGAAAGGCAAACCACAATGGGGAGTATTATACCGAGCAGTATTCGAGCCTCACAGCCTCTCGTTCACAAGGATGGGTCAGGTAATAAGGTCACGGACCAAAGAGCGCATCTTCTATCAGGATCTTCAGCCTCATTACAGAAAGTACTGGACTAAGAAACTGAAATGCTCTGGTGAAAATAAATGTATTGTGCCGTACTTCATTTGTTATGTTGCCCTTGTTCTTCTCTACAGTCGTAATGCATACTTTGGAAACACCGATTGTGGACTTACATTTTAGAGCATGATCCCGATGAAGCCGGAAAATCTCGCCTTTCTTTGCCTTCCTCGTAATGGACGAAGCCAAAGAACATGGGTGATCGATTTAAATCTTTATGCTGTCTGTGGTCCGACAGCCCAGAGGTCTACGCAATAGATCAAACAGGAAAAAGGAAAGTACAAAAGCAACGGGGATCTGTTGCGAGATCAAGTTCCAAGTCACTGTCCAACCCTCGAAACTCTGGGGCAGGGGCAATTCAATGGCTTCTGACTCACTTCCGGTGAGTTTCCGGACTCGGTCGTCCTGCCACCCGATTCTCATTTGCCATAGATAGGTGAAACATGAACATGATCTCGTATTTCCTTCATGTCTGGGAGCTGAACTTTCCACTACGTGACCCATGTTTTTATTGAAGTTGCTCCTTCATACCTGAGGATCCAGCAAAGGAAGTCGCTAAACAGCACCCAAAAAGTTCGGCCTACTAGACCAAAAGGTCTTCAACGAGGCCGAACGCAGCATGCCATCTTGTCCTCTTGACCCGTGAAGTCTATCTTGTCTCCAAAAAACTACTTACACAGTAAATTTTTTCCATGCATAATGCTTAAATTCGTTATTCCACCTCGATATATATATATATGTCTATATTTCTTTGTAAAATTGAAAGAAGGAATTGACTGGATTCGGTTCAAAATCAGGAGGATTAATTTGATTTGATTTGATTTAATTTAATTTATGGATTTGGATGGAAGAAAAAGATAAAATAAAAAGAAAAATCTAAAAGCGGCCTGGCGATCGATAGCCCATAACGCCAACGAAACCAGCGGAGGGGGAACGGTCTCCTGATCTCACCCACTTCACAGTCTCGGCATCTAAATCTGAAGCCATAGGCAGGAGAGAGACGGAGGGACGTGGTCGGATCTGCTTTGGATTTGATTCGGCGCCTCAGAATCCTCCCAGGTACCCTCTCTCACTTGCCATTTGATCCGCCCAATCGGGACGGTCACCGATCTGATTGACTCATCAATCTGTCCATTTGACCGCCGCTTCCCTCTACATTCGCCTATCTTCTCGAGTTTTTTTTTTTTTCTCGATGGTGCTTTGATTGATTTAATTATCCTCTAACTGCATATGGGTTCGATTCAAGTATCATTTTTCCCTCCTTTTTATGATAAATTCCGGGCTATTGTTGACTGAGATGCTGATTGAATGACTTTCCCAAGGATACCCTGCAAATCGAGTCGCATTGTCTGTCCCTGACCTGCTGCAATGGAGATGAAGTTGGCAGTTTGCTCGGCTCTGTCTTTCTTTCCTTCGATCTCTTTGTTTGCCGTGCTAAGGGACGTAACTTATGGTTCTTAAGTTAATCGTGTGGAAGGTTTTCTTGAAGATGTAATATTATCCGTTTGGAGCATTACTATTGTTCGGATCTCAAAAAGAGGACGGGAGAGTGAGAATGGTGTTGGGTAAGATCGGAGATATTTTGTCAGCATGGAAGGGCAATTTTTGGGGATCCAATGCCTTTTCTGTTCGGTATATGCCAACTTCTTTAGCATCACCTCGGACGGGTTCAGCTGCCTATGGGTTTGGTCTCCCTGGTTCCACACGGAAGAACCATTTGCGGCTCTCCTCATCTTTACAGGATCTGTCAACATACCATGGCCTTGATCCAGAGGATGACGATTTCAGTGGAACAAATTCAAAGCCACCCCATCCATTGCTTAGAGAAAATGTTGTGTCTAGTTTCTCAAAAGAGAAGGCCTTAACAGGGGGTGTCCCATTGCAGAAGAGGAAGTGGACACGTGTTTTCTTGGTTCTCTTGTTCCTGATGCTATTTGGCTTGCTTATATATGCAGTTTCTATGTATATCCACACCAACTGGTCCCGCGAAGCTTCAAAATTTTATGTTGTACTGGACTGTGGTAGCACTGGAACTAGAGTTTATGTCTATCAGGCATCTCTTAGTAACAAAAAGGATGGGAGCCTTCCTATAGTCATCAAGTCCTTTAATGAAGGGATTCATAAGAAACCCAGGTCCCAGATTGGACGCGCCTATGATCGAATGGAAACAGAACCTGGATTTGATAAGTTGGTGCATAATTTTACTGGATTGAAGGATGCAATGGACCCACTTATTCAGTGGGCAGTGAAGCAAATTCCTCAACATTCTCACAAGTCTACTCCTCTGTTCCTGTATGCAACAGCTGGAGTTCGCAGACTGCCTCCTGCTGATTCTAAATGGCTTCTCGACAGTGCCTGGAATATATTGAGGAGGAGGTCACCTTTCTTGTGTCAGAGAGAATCGGTTAAGATAATATCTGGCACTGAGGAAGCTTATTATGGGTGGGCAGCTCTGAACTACCGCAATGGTATGTTCAGGATTACACCAAAGAGAGCGACATTTGGTGCCCTTGATCTCGGTGGTTCCTCATTGCAGGTGACTTTTGAGAGCAGAGAAAATGTGCACAATCAGTCTAACTTAAAACTCAGAATTGGCACGGCTAAGCATCTCCTCAATGCTTATTCTCTTTCTGGTTATGGCCTGAATGATGCTTTCGACAGATCTGTCACATGGAAATTCAACAATCTTCCAGAAGGCACAAAAGTTGACTTAGTTAACGGGAAAATTGAACTTAAGCATCCCTGCCTGCATTCTGGGTACAAAGAGCAATATATTTGCTCCCAGTGTGCTTCTAATCTCAAAGAAGGTGGGAACCCTGTTGCAGGGGGCATTATGAGCAAAGGAGGTAAACCAGGAATACATCTGAGACTTATTGGGGCTCCAAATTGGGAGGAATGCAGTGCACTTGCAAAAGTTGCTGTTAACCTCTCTGAATGGTCGAATCAAAGCCCTGGTTTTGATTGTAATTTGCAACCTTGTGCCCTACGGAAAGATCTGCCACGCCCTTATGGCCAATTTTATGCCATGTCTGGCTTTTTTGTTGTGTATCGGTTTTTCAATCTGGCTAAAGATGCAACACTTGATGATGTACTAGAAAAGGGAAGAGAGTTCTGTGGAAAAACTTGGGAAATTGCAAAAAGTAGTGTTCCTCCACAGCCCTTCATAGAGCAATACTGCTTCAGAGCACCCTATATTGCTTTTCTGCTGAGGGAGGGCTTGCATATAACTGATAAACAGATCACTATTGGTTCTGGAAGTATCACATGGACACTTGGAGTTGCGCTCTTGGAGGCAGGGAAGGCATTTCCATTACAAGTGGGAATTCATAGTAATGAATTCCTCTGGCTAAAAATCAACCCAATAGTTCTTGTCACAATTTTATTTTTGTCACTGTTGATTGTGATTTGTGCACTATCATGGGTTTGCAATGGGATGCCAAGATTCTTTTTGAGGCCTTATCTTCCTCTCTTCAGGCGTAATACTGCATCTGCTTCTTCCATGCTTAATGTTCCTTCTCCATTTCGTTTTCAACGGTGGAGTCCCATCAGCTCAGGTAAGTTCTTGTAGTAGGCTATACTCTGCTTTGCTATGGATCAACTGAAAATATATACAGCATCATGCTTAGCATACTTAATACTTCTCTCCTGCAATTTTTACTGCCGCTTTGTTGTATACATCTTTCATTATGATTGACTTCATCCTTCAAATTCTCTTCAGGGGATCAAAGAGTTAAGACTCCTCTAAGTCCAACCATTATGGGTTCTCAACAAGGACCATTTGGTTTAGGACACGGGCTTGGTGGCAGCAGCATCCAACTAACTGATTCTTGTTCCCTGTATCCATCATCTAGTGGAGTTTCGCACAGTTTTTCCTCGGGTAGCTTGGGGCAAATGAATATTGATGGTACTAGCATGGTTTCCTTCTGGTCTCCTCACAGGAGCCAGATGCGTTTGCAAAGCAGGAGATCACAATCTCGCGAGGACCTCAATTCTTCTCTTGCAGAGGTGCACATGGTCAAAGTTTAGGGTTTGCTTCCCCGGAAACTTTGGTATAGCTCTTCTGCTTCCTGATTAAGTTTTTATGAAATATTAGAATGTGTAAAAGCCTGTCATTTTGTTTCTTTCAGGACGTCTGCATTATGCCTGTATTCTACTCATCTTTTCATTCCCTTGTGAACTTGTGATGGTCCTAGTCGGTTCTTAACATGTGCTTATGTGAAACTTGTAGTATTTGTTGAAATTTTATGTTGACTCGCAGCTGAGTTCAATTGGAAGCAGGACTATTGAGCTCCTTCTAGGATGATTTTCGGTGATAATGAATTCATTGCATGCCTATCCTTGTTAGAGAAGATGCTTTACTCTTTTGTATTTGAAGTCTAGCATTATAATGCTCTTCAATCTATTAAGAAAATGAGCCTAAGACCAGTTCTAATATGTGTTTAGAAAAGGACCATCGTGCACCCCACTTCAGTTGTTGTGTGACATAACAATCATTACTGCTCCTGATACGATCTAAAATCTGCTGATCCTGGATTGCGCCAGAGTGGACTTTATTTTATTGTCTAACTGGTTGATGAATTTATGCTTCTCCTTTGAAATATTCTTGGCATGATCGGACTGCTGGTGTTCTTTCATGGCTCAGCAAATGAACTGGCTTTTTCTGATTGTTTGTGCAGATGCAAAGAATCCTGCAGGTGGACCCCCATCAAATTGGCTTCCTGGATCTTGCGAAAGTTGAGGTTGCAACTGCTTCCCTCAATCAGCTGCTTTGTAGTTGAGTGATCCTGTCAACCTGCTGCTTCGTCGATCTCGGCCATCGTTTAGAGGTGCTATTGTTCATGTTGATACGAGATATTAGTTAGGTCTCACTGACGTGAAGTGGGTTTTCTCCACATGGGAGGCGAGCTCGGAGACAATTATATACGGGAAAGTTTATGGTACAATTGAAGCTTGACAGTTGACAGATCTGTCAGTAAATACACAAGACATTATCTCTTGTTCTTTTAGAAGTGTTATAGCACGATTCAGGGTATCTGCCGCTTAGCATTCTGTTGCACCTTTTGACAGAAACTAATTAGATGTATACTTAAATTCTGGGAAATAGGACGATTCTGATTCCTCAACTATTATTGGACATGCCGGACTGTCTAGTCTTCTTTTTATTGGAATTGATGCAATACTTGTTTTGATTACATACAGGATCAAATATACAATCTTTCCACTTCTCTATCTCTGCAAGTCTTCTCGACTTTGACTGGGACACAGTGGTCGCGTTGCTGTCTGTCCAGTGTCTACACATTCACATCATTCCAAAGTTTCCAACTTTGGTGGGCTATGGACCGAACTCTGAGCCACACCACATTTCCCCATTACACGGTTTTGAGCTAGTAGTGTGTAGTGCAGGATATTACTCTGTAAGACCTTACCGACCCATCTCCCCCACATTGAGGGTCGAGAACACCGCTTCAAACCTTCAGCTTCCCAACAATACCCGAACCTTATCAGATAGAGCTTCACGGCATAGGGTCCCCTCTCGTTTCATAAAGGCGTGAACGGTAAAACTTTGATGCGGGCAAAGTTGTACGGCTACTAATCCTTGCTCTGGTCGCACCCCTCTCCAGGAAATAACAAACATCCTTGAACTGCCTTTTCCGACACCCACCAAGCATCTTCACACTCCAACTGATAGAATCGAGATGCAGCAATTGACCAAACATGGTTGGGCGATTCTTGTTTCTAGACTTTCCCACAGAAGTTGATTAATCAGATTGGTATGGGCTTTATCGCTGGAAGAACCATCTTCAGAATCTGGCCAAGGACTCGCTTCCCCAGCTCACGTTCTTGGCTCAGACACAGGCCGTGAGAACGCAATCCACACGATTCATGCAGACACCTCCGATGACCTAAATCTTTCCTGAATACCCAGAATCAGAAAGACCCTTATGGCCTCATCATAATCATCCTCCTTCATAAACAAGAAGTGAATCAATGAGAAAGATCACTACTCAAGAAATGCTTGTGAGAATCAATGCTCTAATAGGTTGGGTCCATGCAAGTTGAAATAGTAGGGAGCAGTCCTCCAAACAACTTCACTTAGAATCCATTACCCCACACCAACTCAAATAAATGACAATTGCATTAACGAGCATGATCAAATTTTCACTTCTTTCACTGTTCTGTCTACATAATAACTTTGAGGAGCATAACACATAGTACTGAGTGACAGTTGCATGCTTTTTTATCGATCATTATCTGTGCAGTGTTTATGGGAATAATAACATTTCACTTTCATGTTCCTGGTTTTTCAGTATCCATGGGCAAGTCAGCTAGAAATATATGTTGTAAAAGACTAGAGCATTCACATGGAATTGTAGCAGTTGCTGCTAAAGTACATACTCACCAACATCTATATGCATATGGAAAGTTCTATCAGAGCCCAGCAGAAAGACTATGCCCACTAGAGCGAAAAATCGCCTAATATACCAGTAACCTAATACTTGTCTAAAGCAATCTAATAGCATTTTTCATAACAGAAGATATATATCAGATGGAGCAAAGTTTTTTAGAAACAAATCTAACAGGCTGATGAAATGATGCCTAATGTCGTAGACTTTGAAGTACTAGCCCACATGTTCCACTCCTCAACACTCCTACGCACCCACCTGTAACTCACACCTGCTCAATTATCTGGCGCCATGGAAATCCACAAATTATGGATCGACAAAGGATATGTACCTTCTGTGAAGCTCATGTTCATTTATTCACTGGAAACTCTCACTGGCCTTCAAAGCAAGCAAGGAGGCCCTGGAATGAGAGACGACTCATATTCTCCTGCAAAGCTGTGCATCTTCCTCCCCAAAATTTAATCAGCATGAAAATGAATGTCCTCCTTGAAAGAAAGGCTGCCTAGTCTTTACCACACAGTCACTTCAGAGGGCACATGGACCTGACGAATCCGATTAGGCAAAGGCCTTGCAATGAGCCCGACAGTCACCCAACCTGCTGACTCAGCATCATCCCTTGCGTGGTTGAATTCCCTTTGCACATACTCCAGAGACATCCTTAGCCTTCCACCCACTCTGCAGTCCCTACCTGGGTTTGTTGCTAATATCCCCGCATTCTTCTCAAGCCAGTAGAGATAGTTGACATGGAACAGCGACTTCAGCATGTCCTGGGGTGATGAATCTTCTTTCAGCACAACCTGATTTATGGCCCGTTCATGAATGACACAGCAGTAAAAGTGGTTAGCATCAGTAAATAGTTGTCTGAGCTCCATTTGGCTGTAAATCTCAGTTTCTCTTTTCTTAAGAAAACCAAGAACCAAGGTAATACATGTTGTGTTTCCTTCAAAAGAAGACCTTTTCTATGAATGATCAAAAAAATTCTGTTTACTGAGGAATTAAAGAGCATTCAAATTTAACTGATTTTCCACTAGAGAAAATTACTGAAGATGATACTCCTGAACCAAAGTGTAGCCCTTTTTTTTTTTTTTCCAGATACAGGCTGAATATGGAAACGTTATCCACTTACACAAAACCGTCCCTGGTGTTCAACCAAAACATAACCCTCATCTTGAAACAGATTGAACAATGCAAGTGCATCCTCCTTATTGTGAACAACATTACTGAGTTTCGATCCCAGTTGTAGTCGCTGTTCAATTTCAGCAGCAGCGTCCTTTGCTCCCAAAGACAGTGCACTAGATTGTGTCTGAGATTAAACAAAAGAAATGTAAGATTCACACTCTTCATATCACCTTGGTTTTCTTTCCATTAAGTGGTCACTTTACATCATGCATGAGCTTCCCCTATGGATGAAGATACTAAATCCAGAGAAAAGGAGTTTTAAGTATTACTCTTAGACTGTGAAAACTTCTTTCTTCCAAATCAAATATTACTCTCAAAAATCAAGTAGCTATCAAAAGAAACAATAGCTTACACACATTTTGACCAGATATTCCATTAAGAATTGGCACAGCTGGGAAGAGTGGCTCTTCATCACTGACCTCCTTCACTGAAGGTGCTTGCCCAGTTAGCAGATATTCACTGAAAACCAAACCTGTGCAATCCAACTACTCAGCAAGTGTGAAGCACAGAATCAATCATACAATATAACTAAAGCAACAGAGATGCAAGGGCAGATGATTACTTCCTCGATAAGGGTTCAAAGTCCTGAGCTGAATCGACTGATATGATTTGAGATTGCAGAACATGTGGACTGAAGTTATCACCATAAAAGAAGCAAGTGCAAGAGACGTAGATTTGCCTATGCAGTTGGCTAATCCTATACCCAGCACAATACCAACTGATCTGCTCACCATTCCTTGAGCTTCACCCTTTGCAATCACCTACAGTGTTATAACATTACTTACATTAATTTCATCAAAAAAGGCAAGATACATGAAAGGCTGAAGCAGAATAAACATAGGGAATTAAAGCCCAATTGTTCAGCCAATTAAATGGCTCTTAAGCATATAAAAGTAGTAAGTCTACATTTGAACAAAGGAAAATAAACCTCAGATTAAACATCACATAACTCATTGTCCGTCGAATTATAAGACATAAGTAGTAAAAAATTAACCATTACTCACCTCAGCAAAGTTCCTCTGAGCAGCAAAACCAGCATAGAAGCAGCTCCTTGTAGCTGCCTGAAAAGGAATGATTGCCAATATTCATGAGAGCTCGTACGCAAATCGCAGCCTGAGCTAATATTTTAGGAACAAAAATTATTAATCACCTGAATTAGACCAGCTGCAGATCGTCCTGCTCCAGCAACAGCACCAATGAAAACAAAGAGGTGGGGAAACGCAGGAGTCAGCATCTCCATCCCAAAGGCTGCATTTTCCAACATATCAGCGAAAAGCCTCCACCCTTTAGGATGGACATCAAAGTGCCGCCCAAACTTGGAAAGGAATATTTTGCTGACGTATCCAATCCCGTCCTTAAGAACCCAATTCACAGCAGCTGCCGTGGGGATAGCTCCTTTTCCCAATCCAACAGCATAGAGCAAGGCCTGAATAAATTACAAATGAAAGAGGATATCACACAGTTGAAGAGCAGCAATAGCATTACCCCACATTAACCACTGTTCAAACATTCAATTTGATCGCTCGGAAGTTCAGCTTCAGAGGCAAAACCTGAGTTGCGAGAACGCCGCTGATTTGGGCAGCTATTCCCTGAACGCCTCTCCACAGAGAGTACTCCAAGTAATCACTGGTGACACTGTCAGGAAACCCTTCAGGTAGCATTAACCGGATGAATAATTCCCTGCAGTTAACCCATACGTTGGGGATCACACCCCTACCAACATAAAAGGACGCGTCGTCCCCAAAACCAGAGCCGACTTCTTGGGCCACGATGAAGGAGTCATTTTTAGGGATCAGTCTTGTCCACTTCCCTCCTCGGACCTCCCACACAGCGTCGTTCTCCTCATCCGATGAGGATAGGGCCAGAGCGGCCCGTGAGCAGAGGAAGAGGATGAGGACAGAATATACCCCCCATAAAGTACCGCCGCCACTGCCGCTGTCATTGTGCCACCGCCACCAACCCCAGAAATTGTTCGAACCGCCGCTGTCATTGTTATTGTTGCCACCATGTCCGGCGTCGGTCAAGAATTGAGAGGAGAGAGAGCTAACCTGCTCTGAGGAGGTCGGATGGCAGGGCCGGGCAGTGGAGTGTGTGAATGGCGACGGCGGTATGAGCTGGAACTTGAAAAGCGGGAATTTGACCGGCAACTTTGGGGTTAATGGGGAAGCAAGAGACCTTGGCGGGGAGGCATTGGCCTTCACGAGAGAAGGCGGAGGCAGGGGCCGAAGAAACAACAAGGCCATCCCTGCTTCTTCGACTGTTCCTTGGTAGGTGGGGGTCAGCTCTTCACTTTCTCCGGGGAACAAGGAAGGTCGGTACCTTCAACTTCGTCGGTCAATCGTACAGTCGAGTTTGAGTAGGAGCAGCCGCCATTTACTTATGAGAAACAGAGGCGGGCAAAGGTGCCCAACCTGAGTCGGTCCCGGTGGCTGCCGTCCGAACTCCGACGTGTTCTGGAACGGGGGGAATAGGCCCCCAATGGGCCTAAACGTGGGCCTAAGTTCCCGGCCCACATTCGGGGCTCTTAAGGATTGCCCACATGGGTCAACCTCCTGCCGTGGACCAGAGGTTACCTTACCTGCATCTTCTTGATTTTTATGTTCATTCCAAGCACATCACATCTTCTCATTTCCAGCATTGTTAGATGCCAAGTTGTGTTGATTAATGCACGGGAAAACCCTAATAAAAGGCCCACTGTCTTCAAACCTCACTCAATATCGGTGAGATGCATGTGCGAGGAGGAAACCGAGGCATAAACTAAAAGAGAGACAGAATTTGTTTTGCGGAATCATTCGTGGTTTAAGCTTAAAAAATTTTGGATTTAAATACGTATCTCCCTATTTCTTATCACATCTAGGAATAGTATAATTAATTGTATTGTCATGCATGTTCTACGTGGGCATTGACGTGGATTTGCTACTTGACAACGTCAACAAGGAATCGACATCAAATTGCTCCCAGAGCTGGAACTGATTCAACCCAGATCTAGTGGCTGGTGCAGCCTAACGACACCTGGAAAAAGGTCCATGTGACCGGAATTGGGACAAGGTTCGTCCATTTTTCTTTGGATAAGGGGAATATAGAGCTTTGTGTGACAAGGCTTGCTTAGTCATGTGGTCTACTTACAATATTCGGCAAATCTGGTTAAGTTCATGAGCCTATTGGGTCAAGTGAGGCTAGCTAAGATCGACCAAAGCAACTTTGGTCCCTAGTGGATTAAAGTTCTGGCTACTGAACGATGCTCAATGCAAAGGCAGTCTAACATGAGAAAGCAGCAGCAGAGGCCGTGAAAAACTATCTTACCTGGCTTTTACATGTGATTGATATACATGACAGAAACAAAGTTAAAGGGATTATAATCCTTGCCGGTTCCGAGCATGCAATCTAGCGGGTTACACTTCGGGATACAGACAGAGAACTTCACAGGAACACCACTAAAGAGGGCACAGAGAGAGGGATAGAGAGAGAGAGAGAGAGAGAGTGTGTGTGTGCTCATGTCAGAGATTTTCACGACCGAACCGCTAAACTAGGGAAAATGACTTCCATGATGATTCGAGGCGAAGAAGATGCAACTTCTCGACAAAAGGTTCCAGAACAGCAGCCTCCTCTTCAGGGGCAAAGGCCATGCAGATGCTTAGCTCTTGGACTGCCTCCCCATATTCTCTGAAAAATGAAAAATTCCGGGCTATATCAACCACTACCTCATGTTCAGCAGAAAATAAGATCAGCGGCATGTACCTATTGAAGTATAGCATCATCCCATGGTCTCTCCTGAGAGCCCAGTTATGGGGCTGCAGAATCAGCAATCTCTCCGATGCCATGATAGCCAACCTAGCGGAGATCAAAGAAAACAATATTTAGAAAATTCTTCCTTCAAGAAATCTGGATATAGGTAATTCGTTTGAAACTGGCACAACTTTTGTTCTACCACCTGATTCGACATGGTCTTGCCTTAACACGTCAACAAGAAAATGCTGAAGGAAAGTTGAAGTGTAGATTTAAATAGATATGCACATAAAGACTACCTGAGATCTCGGGGCCTCAGTAATGGAGAATTTGAGGTACCAATGTCATTAAACTTCTCGAAAACATTCCTAAGAGGAGAAGTCAGCATCAGCCCATGTGTCAGCCTCGAAGCACGTTTCCAGTGTAGTCTCTGCAGTAATTTTTAACACAAATTAGTTTTTTGTAATAAGATCTGATACGAGAAACGGAAACTCCTTGAGCAATTCGGGCATTTCACTTACAATCAAGTTGGCAAGAGCAATCCCAATAATATCTCTGTTTGAAGCTATCTCAAGACCAAGAAGAGAATTGCTAGTTAATTCCGAGGCCCTTGATTTTGGATCTTCAACACACCTCCCATTCACTATAGCAAACAAACTGCGTCCCGATGTAACCTTGAACAGTTCCTGATATACAACTCTGAGCTTCAGTCCCACAAAACGGCAAAGGAATTACGATAACCATCAACTAGAGAGAGAGAGAGAGAGTGGAAACATAAAATCAACAAACCTCCGGATTCCCTGTTTGGGGCCATATTAAAAAATCTTCCCCAACTCGAGATCCCACAATGGTCAGACCGAGTCTCTGGCAAACCTCTATGTAAATCACGCTAAGCAAAATTGCTGTAGAAAACCAACTTGACGTTATTGAAGACATTCACAGATCACAAACAAGACTTGAAAAACAGAAAGAAATTCGAATGTACACTTGCTGGTCATAACTGCCCAAAGCAAGAAAACTTACCACTGCCATATCTAGAGCTCAGTACAGAATGCAAGTAAGAACACTTTGAATCTACAAGGATAGAGGTTCTCTTGAAGCCCCTAAACCGGAAGAGAACGAGATTTACTGCCTCCAAGACCTCAACTAAATGGCATCCTATGTCTCTTGAAAAGAGCTCTTCCTCAACTTCTTTAGCAATCGCATCAAGCTCAGTCATCCACTGGTTCATGTTTTTTCCTGCCAAGGGCATCTCCTCTAAACTACTCCATTCTTGAGCATCAGGTGGAGACAAAGCAGATCTCCTCTCATTTGAAAGGGACAGAGCGTCCATCTCTTGATTGAAGGCCATAAAGGCCTCGTCTTCTGCAGCCACATAGAGCAGAATCTGCTCCATTTTGCCAATAATAGATGAATCATTGAAGAACTCAAACTCCAACTGAATAGTTCAAAGGAGGTTGCTCCAATCAAGAGAATGGAATAGGAAAAGTTCTAAAAATGTTCTGTTTTAGCAAATATGAATAAACCAAGAAATGGGAAAAAATAAATAAATAAACAGTGCACCTCAATGGACACGGTAGAGAGACAGTTGCCATAGATCTTTCCCTTGATTCGATTCAGTGATTATCTCGAGGGACCAAGATAGGAGATTCTAATTAAAATTATTAAGAAGTCGCACCTTTGCAAGAGAGATGTCCTTGTCCTTGCATGGGAAGGAGATCTCTTGAGTGAACTTTCCTCTGGCAGCCTCACAAACCTAGAAATTATACACAGAAAAGTCTGTAAATCAGCGGAAAAGCAACCAAAATGAGCCAAATCATGGATACTCACATGAAAAATGAGATAAATCATCGGGAAAAGAAAGTGCATCCTTAATATTTTACGGGGAAATATCATATCATAATCATAGCGAAGTCAACCTCCTGGTAGATTTTGGAACGGGACGAGCCTTTCTTTGCTGCTTGGTTGCTTGAAAGAGGAGAAGCTGAACCAGTAACCTGAGCATGCCGGGTGAAGAAGAGGCTTCTCTTCCTTAGTCCATTCCCCTTCTTCTCCTCATTCCCGTTCCAATACGAACGTAGACAACAATCACACCTGATGATGATGATGATGATCGTAAAGAGTAAAGGCATATTCGGGTTTGCCTTCCACCTCTATCTATAAAAATACAATAGCTGAATACATCGAAAACTGCCCAATATCTTCTTTCGATGACTGGTAAATTGTGATTACCAATTCAAGAGTAGGTGGTGAGCAGAGAATCATCAGCTTCTCCGATCATGTGCTTAATTCCTTTCCCAAGGTAGATTCTACATGGTACCCTTATACTAGGCTACACTTCGAACAAAGAACTTTATGTGGTCCTTCACTTGAAATTCTCAAATTACCACCGATGGGCCACACAAGTTTACGCTTCAAAGCGTGATCACCCAAAACATTTCTTTTTCTTGCCAGCCGATCTAACCACATTGTTGGGTCAAAGAAACAGCCTTGGTTAAACACTAAAGAAGAGTCAAAAGATCAAATCGTGTGATTTACCTGGCAGGTCGGTGATCAGAGTATCCAGCGCAGACTGTCCGGGAAGAAATTCTCGGTGGCTCGCCTGTTAAAGCCGCCGGAGAGAACAACGGAAGGAGGCCCAACATCTCCAACCTTCCTCGGAAACTCTGATCAGCCTCTTTAAGGTAAAGAGACAAAACGAAAGGAGAGACAAAATGGTTGCACAGCGGCTACTCTTGAAACTAAAGGAACAATAGACCACGAGAAGGGTGAAATCGAGTAATGGGCGAACGGTCTAAACAAAAAGGGGAGCTAGAGTGAAGGAATCAGTGACAACAAAGGCGGGTTCCGAGTCGGCAACAGAGGCTCCGATGGGCTCCCCGCTGTTGGTCCCGTAAAGCAAAGCAGGCGATGGCGGTGGTGGAGGATAAGACAACGATGGAGACGACGACGCAGGGCAAGAATCGTCACGGTGAGACGAGGGGGAAGGAGAGGAAGGCGAAACAGAGGGTGGGCAACTGCAGCTGAAGAGGGTAGAGCAAGAATTGCCAAGATCCATAATAATGGAGGGGCTGGGTTCCTCGAATCCTGCTTCTGTTGCAAGAGCCTGGGGGGGTTTTATTTCGACGGATTAACCCCCGAATCTCATGAGAAATGATGATGTCTCCAGCTGCGGATAGAAGGGAGAGAGAGCTGTCACGCAGCAAGAAGCCTTCAGATACTGTCACTCCATCCACAACAGGACAACGGTAAAGGTAGAAGGAAACGAAGGTTCGTTCTTCGCGAACCGAGTCCCTCTCACTCTCTGCGTGTATCTTTTTTTCTTTCTTTCTTTTTTTTTTGTCTAAATATGAATTCAATAAAATAAATTTATATTAATGGGTCTTTTTTTCATCAAATTTTAATGTAATTATTGGTTTTAAATATAAATTAATCAAGATATTAATTTTCTCATAAATGATAAGTTATGTTTGTAAATAAATAATAACAATTATTTATATATTTTTTATTTTACTTTTTCTTTGGATGCATTTTATTTTCAACTATTTGCTGGTGAGACCCTTTGGACTACAGAACAGATGGCCGGCCCCTCTGCTGCGTTTTGCGCGATGGAGATGTATTAGTTCCCTTACCGGAGGGAAAACAGTAGAGTGTGGGTGTGCGTGTGGGCGCGTGTCCGTGTGCGTGTGCGTGTGTATTAATTAATAGTAGACTCCAAGTCTCCGAGCAATTATGTTTTTTAATCTTACACATAATACAAATCTTAAATAACACAAGAAAAATAAGATAAAAGATTTTATTAATAATGGTCGAACTTATAATTTTTAATGTCCGGTTATGAACGATGTTATTGTACTAAATTGTTTTTAGATATTGAGCACATTTTAGTGTATTTATTATGTTGTGATTAACGTATTCTAAAAATGCGTCATCGTGCTCGCTGATTGCCTCTTGAAAGGGAATATATAATTTCACTAGAATTACATTTACATGCTCCGTCCAATTGTCGGACTGACTCCGGGGTCGCGGCACTGCTCAGCCAATTACATATATTATCTTTAGGCGACAGTTGATTTCTTAACTAGGACTGTCTAAAACTTGTGCTCCTGGGCAAATAATTGTACAGAAAAAGTGGTGTCGTAGACTTGTGTCTTTCGTTTCCACCTTGAGCACGTATTTGTTGGGGGACAACTTACCCGTGTGCTTGTATGTAAATTTACCGAATCCAAGAACTTATCGGGTGTTTGGAGAATGAATTGCTCGATGCATGCTAAAGAGCTTAGAAACTACGCGATTCATGATTCCAAGATCATGGAAAGGGTCGGATTGGCAAACTAGAGCCGGACAGCATACATATTTAGCATACTCAACGCGCTAGGGCTTATGCAATTTGGATTTTTATGGCTGCGAATTGGATATCGAGACGGCTCCATGTTATAATGAGGTAGAGCCCTCAAATGGATAGAATCGGGACCATCCCGGGGATAATGCGGTAGGGATGTTCCCGGATACCCTCTGGGACAATCATCGATTGCAAATCCAAAGCTCCAATGAATCGAAAGAAGTAAGAAAAATGGGTGCGGGGATTGAAGTTATTTGGTTTCGACCTACCGTGGAACAGTCTTGTAATGCCTCCATAACATCTATCAAATCGCTGATCCGACAACTTACAGAGGCCCGAGAGAACTCGCGATAGGAGAAACCTTGATGCGTTGCTTCAAATTATATCTTCCACTTGGCACTATAAAGGGAAGGAAAGTGATGTGAAGAAAGGGATGGATAAGGTTTCAATGGAGGGAGAGAGAGAGACAAGTGGACAACTGGTGAATGGTGCTGTCGCATATTTCATGCGGGTTTTTTTTTCCCCTTTTAAATTAGAAGGGAAGGAAGTGGGGCGGTGAGAAGGATGATGCGAATGGAGCAGATGACTGATTGGTTCAACATATTCGATGCTTTCATGGAGTGCATAGAGGCCCATCGTTCTGACGTTTGCTTGTCTTTGGGGCAGCCTTGATCCTGAATCCTATCCCCCCCACCGGACACATTTAACTGAATTAATCAAGTTTTGAATTGCAATTTGCTCCCAGCAATTAAGCATTGCAATCATGCATGCCTTGGACCGCAAGAATCAAGGCCGATAGGATAGCCACTTGTTTAATTTCAGAACCTCGAGATTTGCACACGACATCCTAAAACCCTTGTTTGCTGGATGAGTACTCTCCTCTCCGTTGGAATGTCGGCCATGCACAGGTGGCAGCAAAAGGAACGGGTGAAAGAATCCAATAAGCCCATGGAGATCTGAAACCCATTCTTACTATTCGACGATTTCAAGGGCTCGGGACGCCATTGGAGGCGTTGGGATTTGGGGAGAAAAATAGGGCTGCCCATCAAATCTTGGATACTTAATTAGCAATCTATATTTATCAAATGGGACGTTAGGTGAGACCCCGATAACCTTTAACTATCGTTTTTGGGAATAATTCTTAGGATTTGCGAAACATATTCCTTAATATGTTCTTAACACTGTTAATGCAATGTATTAAATACTGTACTCTCTACATTAGAATATAAGGATACCCATCATATTTCAAGTAGGGAACATGATGATAAATATCAAAGATCGATAATATTATCTTTTACATGAATCGATCTGCTTTGATTTTTTTTTAATGAATTTAATGCTATGAATGTGGGTGGAGGAGATGAAAGGTACAATGTGAACCGAACAAATTGGGGATTCCACTTGGATTGTAATAGACCCTCTCTATTAAAAAGGCTTGCCCCCCATCTACCTAATAAAGCGTGGATAAGGCCTCAAATTGACTGATCCCATTTAGTCCACTTCACGAGATAACCCCACACCACCCCCAACTTGTTCATTAAATATCTGATGGAAATTACTACTTTATTGGTGATGAGTGTGACTTAAATTAAAATTTTGATCAATTAAAATTCGAGTTAAATAAATGGATAAAACTCTTCATATTCCTAATTTATTTGAATATGCTGGATCTCATATCCAGTTGAGATCATTAATTTCTTTTCACTTTTTTTTACAGTGAAAGATGGAAAAAAAAAGAGAATATTATCTCGATTGACTGACTGTTTGACTCTTCTTAGTTCACCAGTTCATGCTCTGAACAGCGTTCTTGTCCGACCATCCAATGTGCACATTGATAGGTCCGGCTACCTGCGGTTGCGGTTTCACGGCACATGGGCACATCAATGATCTTCTAGTGCTTAATTTCTTTGCCCTATGTGAAGATGCATTCACTCTCTTTCTGGATAACTTGCATTAATTTGGTGGGCATCCTCACTATTCAAAAGCAAAAACATCAACCCAAAAAAAATAATTAAATTAAAAAAAGAAAGAAAGCCTCTGGGGTGAGAGGTCTAAACTTTATAATCTGGCACGGGTGGCGCCATTTTCAATCAATGATCATGATATTCGAGTTTGATTCTAGTTAATGAGATTTTCTGTACATATTTTACCGGCTCATTGAAGACTTACTCAGACCATTAGTCAACAAAAAAAACAGTAGGTTCGATTTTACATGAGAATTGAGATGGTACCCGTTCCAAAGAGGCAAAGACACCTTCTCGAGGAAAAGCCATCGGGGCCGAGTCCAATTCTCTCCTTGGTTTGAATGGGCCGGCCCAGAAACTCAATGGGCTGCAAGATCAATATGCTGCTGGCCCAGTTAATTTGCCCGGCTAAAAGAAAGCAACGCAGAGCCAAGTCCCCCAAAGTGCCGTCTCAAATTCGAATTTGCCCCCACACCCAACCTGAATCGTACGCTATCTTCGCTTTAGGGTTTTCGAAGCTAAAACTTCGATTCATGTCTGTAGACCGTACGTAGAAATTGAAATCATCTTTCAATTACTTCTATTACTTTTCATCAGGTGCGTATACTTATGAACGAATCCAGCTTCATCTGCATGCTTCGAAGTCGTAGCTAGTGAGAGCCATTTTTTCACTGCGTGAGCTGTAAATGTCATTATATAATACCTTTCGTATGATCTGTTGTGATTACCTTTTTTTAGGCGGCTTGGCTTAGTAGATGCAGGAAATGAAATGTGCCGTCCACGTTCAGCAACTCATCAGGTGCGGCCAGTGTCGACAGATCAAAGCAATATATACCAGGCTGTTAACGTACAAATTTGGTTTAAAAAAGCCAGCGGGTCATGTGCCGCCATTCGCACTCACGAAATCCTGGTTTCCCGACGGTTTTCCCCGAGTATTTCATGCATCCGGCAGAGCAGTGACGATCCCCGCCGGTTTTTTTAACATGTTTAGGTTCGGTCATGATGAGATGCAACTGTCTTATTTCGCTAACATATCACAGAATGATATCAGTTGCCAGAAGATTAGAGTCGGGCCCAACCTCTCGGATGGAGGCCGATCCCCTGGCTGGCTATAAAGCATGACCTCAAGAGTCTATACGAGCGGCCTCTGGTTCCTATTAAGCAGCATGTTATGGTGGGACACTCAGACTCTGTATCCGTAAATCCTAATCAACAATACCTCATACATACATACATACATACATATATATATGTATGAGGCAAGTAGTGCATATCATAAAGGAATCACCGAGCATCCATATTTCTATCCTATTACTTATTCAAAGTTCAAAAATCCACATTGCAACCCATATAAAAATTAAGGGCAAGAGGATGAAATTGAAGAAGAAATAAGGAAAGTAGTTGGAAAAGAAGGAACTTGATGAGGCAAATGGGCATCGGGTAGAACAGAAACGCGCACGCACGCACGTTCTCTCTCTCTCTCTCCCTCCCCTCTTCTCCTTCACTTACCCACATTCGATGGGCCACATCTACAGCTGTACCTGCGTGATCTTGTCCCCTGCCCCCTCGCTTTCCTCTCCAAGACAGGTATACCACCACCCAGGTAAGGCCGAAACAGATAGCAAACTGTCATTTTAATTTTAATTTTTTTTAGGGCTAGCTAGACCGGAACATTACACCCAGGCTCATACGTGCAACTACGGTGTAGACCGGACATTGCCGCCTAGCGTATCCTTTTACATGGCAGACTTGGGACCCGTCTCGATCCGCCAGATCACATGTAATGATTTCTTCACGCTGAGACCAAAGCTAACGGCCACGAGATGAGACGCCCAAGATCGCTATGCTCCAGAGTCGTTCTCTTCCTGCTTAGTAAGTTAAAAGCCATCCATCCCCAGCAGTCTGTCGCAGTCCTTAAAAGCAAATCGGTCAGGTGAGGTGGTACGCTCTTTCATGTCGATACCTAGAACCGCCACTAACAGACCAAAGTTCGATCCCGGTTTTCTAGTCCGCGAAAAAGATGAGGGTTCTTCGCACGGTTCTGAGTCACGGAGCCTGTTTGCATGTACAAGCCGTGCTTATTAAGAGGAATTCATTCGGCAATCACTTTGAAGGAATTTAAAAAAGAAACTATAATTCTACCGTGTGTGTGTGTGTGTGTGTGCTCGTAGGTTGAACGTCTTATCCAGGCGACTTGATCGATACTCACGGGATTTGTGGACACGGGTGTGCGAGGCTCTTTCAAACAGCGCATCTCCTGTCGGTAGGATATATGGTACACTGCTCGATCAAATTGTGCTTAGACCAATACCAAAATTCAAAGAGTAAAAAGGGCCTGTCATCGAGGTCATAAATTGATCTGAGAAGTAACATCAATTGATTGTCCTTGATTCAACCCCTTGTTTGTATGTCAAATAAAATTGATACTCGCGTGATCAAGCGTTACGTTTTGCCCTCTATTGATCGACCGGCGTCAAGCCTACTAGGTGGTACGTTTTGGGGAAAAGAAAACTTATTTTCATTAAATGCCAATAAAATAATGTAAATGAAATTTTATATAAAAACAACTATAATTAAATATTGAATACCCAGATCAGATTAGATTCCTGGCATGATCAAGCTTGGATCAGCTGTAATTGCATCCCACTAAGAAATCTGTTAGGGCTTGCAACAGCATGCAAGTGTTTAACACTGTTAGATTAGGACAGGCAATATCCTCAATCAACTAATATAAATCGGATCGAGTTAGTCCGTTAAGCGACTTAATCTTCTCAAGAAGAACATACGTCATCTTAATCTTCTCAAGAAAAAGATTAATCTCGTAATAGGTTTATAACATTGCCAAGCATGCGGGAAGAACCAAGCCCATCATCCATAATTGATCCAAACGGCTTTTTCTTAACCGGTGCAACGGACCCACACGCGTGCACATGGGACATGGAACGTCCCGTGTCTGGTTGGACATCGAAGCCCCGTGGCCGCGATGGTAGATCTTGTCATATGGTTAGTGCAATAATAATAATAATAATAATAATAACCTAGAGTTAGATCGGGAGATTATTTACTTCATATATTCTAATCCTCTCATCGTTGAGTTGAGCTAGCTCCAGCTCAAATACACGATTAAAAATTGAACCTCTGGTAAAATTTTCCCCTTTATTTATACTTTATATTTTATTTAATATAAAAAATATAGATTTATAAAGACATGTCTGCTCAGGTTATTTTAAAAATAAAATGATTTGCCAGATAGAAATTTAAATTAAAAAAATTGGGGAACTCAGAATCTGCTGCGGTAATGAGAGAGAGAGAGAGAGAGAGAGAGAGAGAGAGAGAGAGAGAGAGAGGGAGGACAAAAAGACTTGGGGGTGTTGTCAGTTGTGACAAAAGTTAAAGCAAAGTCCAATAATGGAAGGCCACGTCACCGGCAACGGAGGAGCGTCGGCTCGGATTAATGGGTTTTTAAGTTAGCGTGTCAGGAGTTGTATCCGCATGATTGCACGAAATTGGGATGCAAATGCGTAGTGCTCTGTCCAACAAATTTCCATAATCATATTATTTATTAAAGAAATTTTTATTGACTTTCTTCTCATTATATGATATCTACGAGAAAAAAATAATATTCTGTAAAAATAAATTTTTTATTGAAAAATTATAAATTTTTTTATGTGATTGCAGAAACTCTTTCAAGCAGATGAGATGGGCCATAGCCATGGCCCTTTTATGGTTGGCACTCCCCCCTCATTTTATTTTACTTAATTTGGAATATTTTCTTAGTTTATCCATTTATATATATATATATTTTGTTATGACTTTCTTTTTGGTCCCAAAAGAATAATATTTATCAAATGCCTTCACGGGCAGTACATACAAACATACATGTATTAGTTTCATTAATGGTCACAATTATGGGATTGGCAAGCGAGAGGCTCCAAGAGGTTCAAAATGGCTTCTGTGTACCTAAAGTCTAACGAAAATAAATGAGACAGAAATAGGAAAACAAGATCCTCAGGTGATCCTATTTTCACATGGCCTCGGAGAATTACTGGTAAGTTTATGATAAATAAACCGAGGGATATCTAATCGTCCATGCAATTACTGGACCGAAATTGTATCTTATTATAATGAATAGACAGTTGAATTATCTCAATCACAATTTATTATTTTTTTAATTTTTTTCCTTGATAATGTATTTTATTATAATGAATAAATATTGAATCATTTCAATCACAAATTATTATTTCTTTAATATTTTTCCTGGATAAGATGTGACAAATAATTTGATTCGTTAAATTTGAAAAATAAATAAATAAACGCCGGGTAGCTGTAGCGGAGGACCCCCACCCCCGCTGGTTGCCGTTGATAAAATATCAAGGGGTGTGTGGGTCTTTCTCATGTAAGCGCGCGGCGGACGTGCGGTGGGAAGGGGGCCTTCCCCATCGCTCCCAAAAATAAATCTTTTTTTAATAATTAAAATTTTTTCTTAATCAATAATTGGCGGGATCCATTTTGACGCGTGGCCGTCATACATTGGACGAGTGCATATCTAACTTGGTGAGCTAAGCTCACGTGAGAATCTCTCATCTTCTACCTTATCGTAGGGGAAGCCAAGAGAACAGCACCCTTCTAACAACCTAATATATATATTAAAAAAAAAAAGAAAATAGACAGAGCATTATCGGTGGAGATTATTATAAAATTTACGCCTTTATCTTATTACTTATTCGGATTTGGACGAGTCAAAGTTATGGCTTTCTTAATAATAAATAGTGTAACTGGAGAATATTTAAAGCACAATAATGATAAAAATGCAGGATGAAATATAAGATATAATTATATTCAAAGTTGTAATAAGTATTGATGAACTATATTTATATGTGAATTGAGTGGACATACTGAAAAGTAAAACTCATTGAGGGAAGGCTTCTTACCTTTTCTTTTCTTTTCTTTTCTTTTCTTTTCTTTTCTCTCTCTTTTTTTTTTGAGGGAGAGAGGTGTGATCCATGTTTGTAATTATTATATATTTGTAAAACACACCTACAATTAGATTAATTATTGGGGGAAGGTGAAAAATGTCAAATAATTTTTTTTATGGGAAACAAATATTGGGGGCAAGAAAAAAAAATAATTAGCAGCAAAGTGAGCCGCTCTGACAACACAGCATCTCATTTGTTGTTGTCATTGCACTCATTCACACACATCCCCCTCCTCCCCCTTCTCCTTCTCCTTCTTCTTCTTCTCTCTCTCTCTCCCCATCTCAATCATCATCATCATCATCCTCCTCCTCCCCAATCTCTCTCCACACAGCTCCATCCCCTCTTCCTCTTCTTTTACTCTGTCCAGATTGTATTTTTTGCAGTGCGGCAGTGCACTTCATGATTATATTATGCTTGCCCTTCACCTCTCTCTCTCTCTCTCTCTCTCTCTCTCTCTCTACTGCAAACCTGTAGCTTTGCTTAAGCTTTGCTTTCCCTCTCATCAAGATTTCTCTGCCCTTCCTTGTCTTTAGCAAGAAAAAAAAAATCCAATCTGAAGCTAAACAGCCATCCCCCATCAGCTCTAACTCATAGGTGAAATTCCCTCTTTCTCTATCTCCCTTCTGCATCTCTTGTCAGCCCTCTGTACTGTGTCTTGTCTTTTCTCCCATAACCCTTAGACACTGCCCCAAATTCAGCCGCTAGCGGAGGTGGTGGTGGAGGACTGGACTTACTCCTCCACTGTAGCTTCTAGTCTCGATTTTTTGGTTGCAAATTTTTCGAGCTTCCGAGGCGATCTCCTGAGTTCGGAGGTGGAGAGGGTAAATTCACGGACGGATGCAGCAAGGAGGAGGATCCCAATCCCACCAGTACCTCACCGGCGGCGCCTCCGCCGCCGCCGCCGCCGACGACCAACCTCAGCAGAGCAGCCAGATGGAGGTGGAGGAGGCTTCTCCAATCAGCAGCAGGCCGCCCGCCTCCACCGAGAACTTGGAAGACTTCATGCCTGTAGGTAGCGGGGGAGGGTTCTCAGAAATGGACACCCTCGCCACCGCAGCCGCTGGGGACGATGGGGATCGGGGCGGTGGGGCCGGCGGCAACAGGTGGCCCCGACACGAAACCCTCGCTCTCCTTAGGATACGGTCGGAAATGGACGCCGCCTTCCGTGAGGCCACCGTGAAGGGCCCGCTGTGGGAAGACATATCCAGGTAAACCTGAACCCAAACCGACCACCAAGCCATCTTTTCACACAGATCACTGACTCTGCAGATATAATGACGAATGCTTGATCATTGAAGCAACTCTTCATCTTCTCTCTCTTTCTACGGCAGCAACTTCTCTCTCTCTCTCTACCCGTCTGAGCCGCACATGGCTTCGATCTCCATCACGACTCACGAGTCGGCATCTCTGATCTGGGCATTTTGTTTTGTTTTATTTTATATTTCTGTTTTATTTGATTTTATTTATCAAAATTATCTAATTCGAGCCATGGCCTGGCCCAGATCAAATGTATGAGTTCCAGCCAATCCCCTTGCACCTCCATCATCCTCCTCTCTTATTTCAATTTGTCAAAAACCTCCATAGCTGAAATGCATTAAAATTTTAGAGTTTCAATGAGCACCCAATGAAAATCTCGAGATGAACTCTTCGAATTTCATGTTTTTTCTAACAAAAATTTATTTTTCTTTTCCTGGTGGCCTTGTCTCGTAGCGTATGCCACTGCTACTGCTGGGCTCAATGTGTGTTCATTGTTGCCATTTTCAAGCGGAAGAGTTAATGGGCGGTGTGGTAGTTCTCACGGCTCGTTCTTCTTTTCGAGGATTCTACTCTCAGTATGTATATGATAACTAAGGGAGTGGGACGGTGGTTGTGATCTTGCAGGAAGCTAGCTGAGTTGGGGTACAAGAGAAGTGCAAAGAAATGCAAGGAGAAGTTTGAGAACGTGGACAAGTACTACAAAAGAACCAAAGAAGGGCGTGCTGGTCGTCATGACGGCAAGTCCTACAAATTCTTCTCCGAGCTTGAAGCCCTCCACAACATTTCCGCGTCTCAGGCGCCGCCGCCCACAATAGCCACCACTGCTCCGTCGACTACTGGCGTGATTAACATTCCTGGGGTTGGATACAGCAGCCCAATGCCCATCTCTTCCATTCGACCGCTCCTCCCTACCACTTCGATCTCGCCAGCACCTCCACTGCCTCAGTCCCACTTGTTTCCGACAGCAGCAGCAGGTGCACTGTCATTTGCAGCAAGCCCGATGGCACTGGACTTCTCGTCGGACAGCTCCTCTTCCTCTCCAGAGACTGAGGATGATGAGGAGGACAACGAGGGTAGCGACATGGAGGGTGAGCCATCCGACGTGGCAGGGAGCAGCCGGAAAAGAAAGAGGTCCAGGGGAGGAAGTGGAAGCAGACGGAGGATGATGGAACTCTTCGAGAGGTTGATGAAACAGGTGATCCAGAAGCAAGAGGCGATGCAACAGAAGTTCTTGGAGGCTATCGAGAAGAGGGAGCAAGATAGGCTGATCAGAGAGGAGGCCTGGAAACGGCAGGAGATGGCCATGCTGGCCCGTGAACACGAGATCATGGCCCAGGAGCGAGCAGTGTCAGCATCCAGGGACGCTTCAATCATGGCCTTCCTTCAAAAGGTCACAGGCCAGACGATCCAGCTGCCAACTCCACCGCAGATAGCTACGATCCCCACTCCTGCTGCCCCTCTCCAGCAGTCGGCACCAGTGCCTCAACCAATCCATATCCCAGCGCCACCTCAGCAACCCATACCGTCATACCAGCAGCAGAAGCCACAACAACAGACGGATCGTCCGCCTCAGGTACATCCAGTCAATGTTGAGGCTGCCAGACATTATCAGCCTGCCGTGTCGGGGGATGTCGTGCTGGCAGCTATACCGGAGCAACAAGTGAGGCCCCAGGAAAGTGTTGGTGGGGGCAGAAGCAGCGAACCGCCATCCTCCAGGTGGCCAAAGACGGAAGTCCTAGCTCTGATAAGGCTGAGGAGTGGGCTCGAGTCGAGGTACCAAGAGGCGGGGCCCAAGGGCCCCCTCTGGGAGGAGATCTCCGCCGGAATGCAACGCATGGGACACAAGAGGAGTGCCAAGCGGTGTAAAGAGAAGTGGGAAAACATCAACAAGTACTACAAGAAGGTCAAGGAGAGCAACAAGAAGAGGCCTGAGGATTCGAAAACCTGCCCTTATTATCATGAACTCGATGCTCTTTACCGGAAGAAGATCCTCGGAGGTAGCAGCAGTGGAAGCATTGGCGGCAGCGGAGGCGCAGGTAGCAGTGCACAACAAGTACAACATAGGATCGATGCACCTGTCAGTGTCCAGGACCTACAACCAGGGTCCCTGACAGTCGAGCTGCAGGCTAAAGATGGAGACAGCTCGGGACAAGGATCCGGCACCATGGAGGAAGGAAATGGTGGTGCGGAGAAGGTAACAATTTTCGTCTCAATTTTCCTCGAGCTACGGTAATTGGAAAAAATTGCACTGCAATCATGACAATGCTGATTCCAGTTCCAGCATGATAGACCAAATCTTATAATCCAAATTACATTTCTTCTGTAGCAAGTTGCAACTCGCCCATTAATTAATTAAATTATTGTTCATATAGTTGTATATAATATATAATTACTACTATTATAGCAGTCTGAATATGATGAAGAAGGGCTGATTTGGTTTTTGGTATATTGAAGCCAGAAGACACCGTGAAAGAGTTGATAGGGGGCGACAGTCATCAGCAGAAATTGGATCTGCAGCAACAGCACGTGAGATCAACCTCCAGCGATGCCCATAAGAATGCGTTCGAGTTAGAACACTGTCATGTCGGTCTTGGCCAGGTCGAGGATGAGGAGGAAGTCGAGGAGGACGTCATGGAAGGGGACGACGATGATGTCGAGGATGGAGGAGGAGGAGAAGAAGAAGAAGAAGACGAGGAGCAGCTGCAGGAGGAAAGGAAGACGGCGTACAAGATAGAGTACCAGCAGAGAAGTCGACAAAACGCAGCAGGACCCCCAAATGGTGGGGGAAGCAGTGCGGCGCCAGCAACGACGTCGTTTATGGCAATGGTTCAATGAGCCCCCACCACCCACATGCAAAGAAATGTACCATATCATACCCACTTCTGTGCACAAACCTCATAGAAGATACATTTTCCCATTTATATCCCCCACCCAAAAAAGAAAAAAAAAATTCCCCGAGAAATAATTTCTTCATTTCTTTCCACAAATTAATTCCTTTTCTTCGACTTTATTTCCCCTTTTTCCCTCGATCCTTCCCATCCCGGATCCGGTCATTGATCAGGCCGACTCATCATCCGATATACGTCAACTCGCTCTCAGACACTTGCGGTCCGAGCAGGGCTCCTACTGCACTCCTTGTTTCACTATCACCTCTCTCTTCTTTGTCTACGAGCATCAAGCTCGTCTGTGGGGGTGCCCTTCTGTAGATTTGTTGATTCATTGTGAGAGTAGAGTCAGCAAAGTTTTTGGAGGGAAAAATTCGTTACTAGGCAAGAAAGGACATAAAGCTTTCCGCCGTGCTGCGGGAAATGAACCCCATGCTCCGTCCAGCAGGAGGAGGAGGAAGAAGAAGAAGAAGAAGAAGAAGAACGAATAAAGGGTTCATCATTTTCCAATCAGTCAGTTAATTTTTGTGCCATTTAATTTCTTTCCCCTTAATTCCTCATGACATTTCATTGAGTGAAAGCTGCTGCGTTTGCATCTTTGTTCGATTTATTCAAATTGTATATTTAACTAGCTCTCAGTGGAATAGCTTCGATGATTATTCTACATGGTCCCTCTTCTTATTAATTACGTACGGTTGTGTCTTTCATCACTAATTTTCAGCTGGCTGTCAGATATCTATGGTCTCCATCAATTGAAGGAGAGGACCCAAACATTAATGCAGCTGAGGAAAATCTAAAAATTAAAAAAAAAAAAAGCAAGAAGAAGAAGAAGAAGAAGAAGATAGTTTTTGCTAGAGACTTGTCAACCTAGAAGGTATACATATATATAAGAGAGAATTTAGAGTTAAGTTCAGTGTAATATATTAGAAATAATATTAGTATATTAGATTATATTGTCCGTTTACGTGACAAAGGGCAAAATGCTGTGTACATATATGTATGTATGTATGTATGTATGTATGTATAATATGGAACGAGAAACTCGTCAGGAACCAACAAGAAGGTGTTCTCCGTGCGTGTTGTCATCACATGATGTTTTCATGGTGATGAAGTAGTAATCAACTCTCAGTACGAACGGTCTGCGGTTCAGTGAGAGTACAGTTTTGAATTTTGGGAATTCGGACTCTGAGAAGTGCACTTTTGCTGTGACGGGGTGTAATATTTACGTGCATGTTTCATCCCGGAAATTGCGAGGAAGCAGTTTCTCTTGAGCAATAAAACATCGATCCCCACGAAGAAAGAGGGTTCATGTTAACTTGTGAATCCATGGATCTTCCTCCTCCTCCTTCTTGTTCTTCTAAATTTTCACCTTCGCGATGACCGCAGAATTCCAGTGAACACGCTCGAATATCATTGACAAAAGCTACCGAAATCCCCGCTACAATAAACGAGGACACATGGTGTGATGGAGACGGTGGCGATGCCTACATGTAACGGTCCAACGGTCGGATTTAATTTCAGAATTTTTCCCATCTCAAGTCTTGCTTGGTGTATGTAGACCCAAGTAGATTGATTCAATGTGGCCGTGTAGAAATGAGTGGCCTATACTTCTTCTTCTTTAAATTCCCCCTTTATCTATTAATTATAAAAATCCAATACCCAACTCCTAACTTTTTCGTATTGAAGTTGAATCTACTACTAAATAGTAGAACTATCTTGAACATTTTTTTTATTTACAATGTTTAAACCCGAGACTTCAATTAAAGAGGAAGAGCCATTGAGCTGTTTTTTAGCCGATATTTTATTGAAAAATTTCACCTACATTTTTGTTTGTTTTTTTTTTTTTGTTGGGTTGGGTAAGGCAGGCCCCTTTTGAATCTTACACCACGACAGGGCATTAGGAGAGTGAATTGATATGATAAAATTAAATGCAGACATGTGTGTGTATTTTGTTTGATTCCTTTCTTCTGCTTGAAGTGCGGATTGTGTGTCTGCAAATGGATGATTCTTACACGTAATAAAATCTTCAGAAAGCGCAATTCACGTGGCAAATGTATCATCATCATCATAGACTGTTCACAATACACACACACACACACACACATATATATATATATAATATACATGTTTACATTTCATCATCAGTGATATATACTTTCATGTTATTCGCGTCCCTTTTCGGCCATAAGGAGGGTCCGCATAAGTCTGCTAATCTCTCGATAGGTATGTGATACTTCCGAACAATAATTGAGATTAGAGCACAGCCCTGATCGAATCTCTTGGGATGATAGATAATGTCTCTGCATTTGGGTTGCATGCTTCGGGAGGATTAGTCTATACGTCTCGGAGGAAGAGGCTGTCATATGATTTTTGTGATGATCGGATAATAACCCTAGAGTAGCATAGTTTAGCTAACCCCATCTTGATTTGCTATGATCCGTACGAATCATGCGCGCATGCATAAAATCTGAACCTCGCCTCGCCTCAAAGATATGGTGATATATATGGTAACAGCTCGGACCTTTCATCCGGCCGTCGTACATCGTGAAAATCCGCGGATGTCTGCGAAGGCGTATGCCCATGTTGTCTTTTCATACTAAGGAGTAGATTACCGATCGAAGAGCAACTAACACTTGGCTAAATGAAATTGATCAACGAAGCAATGGGTGCTTATATAATGTAACTTTCACACGTTCGCTGAAAATTTTGGCTATTGATTTAAATTCCAAGGAAAAGAAAAAAAAAAAGAAGAAGAAGAAATTAGCCCTTGTGGTTATTTTGGAAAAAAAATTCACCAGAAATTGGGCCCTGTGTGATATTATTATATCCAATGGTAATTAAGAAAATCATAGGGTAATTAATGTGATGCTAGATATCTCATAGGGTTTTAATTAAGTCAACTCAAAGCCACAGATTTTGTCTCCATGATATCAACATATTACACTGGTTGTATTGGCTTGATTAACTAACGTGGACTCATTGTATCATTTCTTAGAGATCCGAATACTAAGTTCAAGAGGGTGTGGTGCCCCTAAATTTGCCTGCATTTTATCCGTGCGATGATAAAATTTTCTAAACTTTAAATGGAGATTTTTTGATCAATTTTTAATTGCCCTACATTATATCAATTTAGATTTATTCCAAGTACAATTGTTCCAATTATCACAGGGGCACCACCACTCGAATGTCACATCCCATTTGACCTTGCCACTCGAATTTCAACCTATATCGAGATGTAGATATAAAGTAAGTACGCCAGCACACATTTGTAAATATATATATATGTATATAACATGCACATATACATACATTTGTCAAATTAACATATATGGTTTTTTTTTCTTCTTCTTCTTCCCTTTCACTCTAGCATCTCACATGATTCCACTTCCCATCAACTTTTTGCCAACTAGCAAAGCCAATATGGGCAATAAAAACCACAACCTCACCATCAATTCCAAGTTGGAGTTGCCCTACCATGTGCCTTCTCTCCCTCCCCTGATCTTTATACACACACAGAGACACAGAGACAGATATATATATATAGAGAGAGAGAGAGAGAGACACACACACACACACGCACATATTTCTACCTCTTCAATTTTGATTTTCCATTTTAGCCCAAAAAAATCATTAATTCTTCCTACACAAGTACACCCATTTGTATTCCCTCAATAATGTATTTATTCTCCTTTTATTTTTTGCCCCTGTATTTTTTATAGCTTGTGATTCCTTGATCCATTAATCATTTTCTTTCCATGCATGTATCTGATACATTTAGCTAGATATATGAAATGTGGAATTTGATTAACCTGTCTTTTCTGTCCCATGATACCAAAGGTTATGCACATGATAAAACAGTAGTGTGATCAGCATTAATATTTTTCGACGTACCATAACTGATGTTTATTTTTTATAAAAAAAAATAGATGGATTCCGATTGATACATGATTAAGATAGATCGATTCATCAATGAGTAAATCTTCTTAATCATGGATTCTTTCTTTCTTTTTTTCATTCATGGAGCTCGACCACTTGCGTTAAAAAGAGATAATTGAACCATATCCATCATTTCATTTGTTAGATGATAGTTTTGAAAATAAAAAATTAAATTGGTAAGTCCTTACACTGTGGGGGTGTGGCGGGGGGCAGCACATGGGGAGGAAGAGGAAAATGGGGATGGTATGTCCATGTCTCTCCCCCTTTTCTTTTTCAATCTATCTCAGCTTCTCCTCTTTTTTTTTTCACACATAATTATTTATGGCCCCAGGTTGTACCCTGTTCGATCTGTAGCGATTTAAAATAAAAAGGAGAAGGAAAGAAGGGAGTGGTACAGATGACACTGTGATTCTGCCGGCAGGTTGGTCCAATTAAATTAATTCGACTCAACCCACTAGATTTACAATATTGAGGTGTCAAACGGATGTATTGAGGTCCTCAAATATCTGTGCATCATAAATTTGAGCCACCAATTGTCAGCCCGCGCGCCTGGCCAAAAAGTATTGCCTTTTCCGTGCTAGAATTTTCTCGATTAATCTTTAAAAGGGTAGAGGTGCCTGGCTGTTGATTAGTTATTCCCCCTCTCACGCTTTACCTCAGAAACTATTCCTGTCTTGGATGTCGAGGAAAAAATGGTTTCCATTTGGTCGCACGTGCAAAGCCCCTTTCTTGCTACAGTACCCTACACTCAAGATAAGAGGACACTCGAGAGTCGAAACCCTAATTTGATCATGGGTCCGTCGATCGGGTGATATTGACACACAAAACTGCTCGCATGTATTTCTTCAGCGTGAGCAGTCATTTCTGACCATGAAACATGATCGATCGTCACTGTTAATTCTCTTCCTGGTTTCGCGTGTCCGTGTATGCTTGTACGCTGCCCCCTCGGGAAGTCGGGCATCCTCTTGATAATTCTTCCACGGAAAGACGTCATGGCAGCCCCTTACATCGGCCCGACATTCGGATCAGGATTCTTATAGCACTGACAGATGTGTATCGATGAGATTCTAACAAGGGACAATCGTGGACCAACCAAGAAAAGAGGGTAGATCATCGGCAACTCCCCCACAACTAATTAGAGGTCCCTGCTCCCTTGAGCATAAATTCTGTGGTGTTTAATTCCATCGCAATTTGCCGTGCTTGACGGCCCAACGAGGCAACTCTCTGTGCCCACAGACAACATTTAGGAATATCTTTTTATCTGTTTGAGAACAAAATTACGGTTTAAATCTTGATCGAGCATTATCTATTCATCTCATCCATTCTAATGAATAACACCCAACGTAACTGATCTAAATGGGAATCAATGCGTAGGGTTACAGTCGGACCACATTCCCAATTTAGCAAATTGCAATTACTTATATATATAGATGATATTCATATGATATATACTTTAAAAAAAAACCCTTTTCTCTTTGGGCATGAAAACCGCACTTGAAAATGGAAAATCCGATCATCTACCAATTTTTTTGTTTTTGTTTTTGTTTTTGTTTTCAGTTTTATGGTGGATTTGGATCTTTTTTTCTTACGACCATAGTTGTGTCCCCATGAGTCTCCTGCCTGATTTATACACCTGCAACTGAAAATCAGTTAGAACCGTGCACGTAGCTATTATTAGAAAGATAAAGAAAACAGACCTTGCTGGGGTGGTTAAGAAGAGTAAGACAGCTAGATCCATTAACTGATTCTCTGAGTAATTGCGAAGATCCAACGAACCCGTGAGATTGATTATTTCAACACGCAGCGTGTAGCATATGCTCGCACTGTTTGTGTACGCGTTAATCAGAATTAAAAAGGACAAATCCATGGATTTGCCTATAAAAAACCCCCCACTAGTAATAATTTTCTACCGAAAAGAAAATTGAAAAGATTTTTGATGTTACGATAATCCATGTAGCTCGACATCTCTTTGCTCGATTAGAGAGTTTTTTTTTATTGGGTCGTATTTCATTTTAAAAGAAAAAAAATCATCTAGGACCGAGGTAAATCTTACCTCTCGACACGAATACATGACTCAAACTTGAATTGATTATAATTCGGTAATATTTGAAGAGGTAAAATAGGTTTTAACCGTTTCTTTTTATATTTTTATTATGCCGTGGGGTGAATAAATAATTGACCAACGATTGATTGACAATGAATTTGGTGATCCGGGTGGCGTTGCTTGCAAATCACGGGATCATTGGAGTAGAAAAGAGCAGACAATAGAATAGAATAAGTGGGAATAGCTTGTTTGCCATAGAAGGCGGGGCATTAGATGCCGCACAGTCACACTTGTGCTTAGCACAGCAATGAATCGAATGCAAACCCCTGGATCAGTACTCCTAAAGTTAAGGATCTTAGGCCACAGAACATAAATAGTAAATAAATGACGAACAAGGCTTAAATTTTATGAATGAAAGAAAAAAAACCATCGGAGGAAAACTTTGCTCATGTAGATCTCCGCAAGCTTGTGATTGGTCCCTTCCTTACTAGGGCATCCGGGACGAAACTTGAAAGCGCTCCCTCCCGGTGCAAGAAACGAGGGATCCAGAAGCCTTCGCCGGAGACAACGGAGTTCCAAGACTGGAACGGTCCTACCAAAAGTTCATGAGGCTTTGGGCCACAAGTTACGATAGCCCAATTGAATAGAGGCTCCAGACACTGGCAAGCCTGACTCATAATGGGCACAGAGGCAAAATAGTGACCTTACGTGGAACCAATGAGTTGCTTAATCACAATGGGAATATATAATTAAGTGGTCACAATACAACTGAAAGAGGACAAAATGAAGCAACGGCTGTAATGCCACTGTGTTTCCCATGGGTGCAACTCATAATCCTCGAGGTGGTAGAGGAGGATTTCATGGCGAAATCAAGACTATGATCATCGCTACACTGGCTAGATCCGAAGGCAATAAGTAGTTCAAAAAGGACAATGCTGTCAACTGCTTGAGACAAATAACGATGAAATAAGAATCAGAGATGAAACCCAATCCATTTCCACATTGCTCTTCATTCTTATCATCTTCGCCTCAAGCATTGATTTTGACAGGAGTCATGATCAAGTTCACAAAAAAATCTTGAACTGGAAACGGGAAGCATCATCCTACAATGTATTAATTATGACCTACCGAAGAATAGTGATTCAAAGGGTGGTTTGTATCTGAGACAGTTAATATAACCAGATCGACATGTAGACAACTTGAACTCTACGTTGTCGGAACGTACAAATTTCTGTTGCAAATTAGCTAATAGCATTTATTTGTGAACTCAAACTTGAGAGGGATTCTCGAATGCCTGGAACATGTTTCTGGGGTATCTATTGAACTATATGCAAAGTTCAGCCCGGGGGAAAGATCTATGCAGCATTTCCCATACACGACACTCGTTTAAGACGTAGTGGGAGCTTGCCCCCAGCCTGTCTCTTGCTGCCCAGCAATCACACAGGGATTTACCATCAAGAGCATATTTCAGCTATTCATTCTAATGGCCGATCACAAGGAATTTTGGGCAAAGAGGCGAAGTATGATTCTGTAAAATGAATCTTCAGGACAAGCAAGATTGGGTTTCTGAATATTCACTTACATAAAAGGAGATGAGGAAACTACAAATTTCACATGATTAGATAATTACCTGAAGCCATGACTGATCAGAAGCAGAAAAGAAAAAGTGAAAACTGCCACTGTTTGGAGTGAAGCAGAATCATGACAACCTTTTTGTTTTTTTTTTTGGGAGGAAGGAGGATTTATAGGAGATATACTAATTACCAAAGTCCATATTAGCGGCAACAGACTACTGATTGTTTTACAGATCTTTCCAAGTTCAATACAAAAGGAGTTATACATCCCTCTCCAAAAGATTCACTTCTGTTCAAAAAGAAAAACAAGAAAATAATGACCGGAGATAAAGTATAAGATTGAATGACAGTCACCTGCTTCCATGCACAGTCTGGTTCTTCTTTTGATGTTCTTCTATGTGATGCTGACAGGGGCCAACGCCATAGCAGAATGGTGATGATGTATCCACCAGCAACAGAATTTTTTCGGTTTGGGTCACTTTCTGTGGTGCTTCTACTATTCCTCTTGATAGCATCAATCAGAGCAATGTGTCATGCTTACAAAATCAGAAAGCTTTCCGCCTGTAATTCTTCAATTTTGCAAGAATGAGCATGAAAGCTAGAAATAGACTGTGAAAAGTCTAAAAAAATAAAAATCCCGTGCTGAATAAAATCCCCGTTGTTCTATTGCGTCACATTGTTCTTGAGAAAATCAAACTGCAATTCTTGACAGTGAAAGGCAACATACTGTTTCCAGATTGAGAAAGGAACTGTTATCCGATTTCTCACTCGATGACACTGTCTAGCACCGTGTTCACTTTCCATTTCAGTGCAGTAGGCATGCCATGTCACCTGGAATCTGAGTTCCAATCTATACATAACCAATGGAACGGTGGGGTCAGTGATGATGGGAAGTCTTCCCCTCAATCTACAGAGGAGGAGAAGCCTTTGGATTCAATGACATATACGAGAAGCACATCCATATCAATTGACGCCAGCATATTCCACTTGTATCTGTACAATCTTCATCGAAAATCAGCAAAATATCAAACGTCACAAATTCACAATCAGAGCTCTCCATGAGCACCTGAATTCTTTTGAAGGACAACCCGATGACATTCAACAATGTAGTAGACTGTAACACAGCATCTCAAACTTCTCTAGAAAGGAGGCTCTCTCCAAGTTAGTCATGTTGCCTGATATAATCGAATGTCAGACAACACCTTTAGTACTAGGCTAAAGTGATGAATAGTAGATTCAATATCAATGGCTCCATGTTAGGGATGAATTTTCAGACCACACCAATTTACCTACTTCTAGAGTACAAAAACAATTGGCGTATATTGCTCCTAAGTTGTCACTGTTCACTTGCTTTGGCTGAAGGGGTTGCTACGTACTAATAAAAGCAACGTATTACGTGTTATCCTCTCTGGATAAAATGGGTCCAGGGGGCCATGAAGGGGTACTTGAAGATTGCTTCATCTTCACCATTCCACTGATCGAGAGTTTCCATCTCACTCGTTTTCAACGTGATTAACAAGAAGGGACTGATCAGGAGATAAAGGCTGATATCTGCAATTTGATAGTCGAGGTTTAGTCAGAAATTCGAGACGAAAACAACTGTTACTGGGTGCCACTTTCATGGCAAACCTTCTCCTTCCGAACAATTAATATCATCTAAACGGAGAGCAAATGAAGGAAAAGCCTCGAGAGTTTCAATGGCATAACAAGTGGTATCCCACCCCACCACCACCCGGGCGTCTTGTTAAACACATTGAACACAGACACTCTTTCACTGTATACAAATACAATACAGAGCTGCCTGAATGAATGCAAAGCAAAGCAAGTCATTTTCGAGGAGAATTCATATTTTCTGGAATTGCTCTCATCTACTTCTTCATAATTGACGGATAATGTCCATCAACTGGGGGTGCTATACAGATGCAGGGAGTTAATGCAGATAATGACATTGACACCCACTACGTGACTTGGAGGAAGGGGAAAGACTTGGGTGTTTGGCTAATTGATACGTTTGGTTCATGGATGATTCATCAAATCGAACTAATTCTTAAAATAATTATTAAATAAAAATAAACAGGAGAATGCTGTGTCATGATTTATACTGTCACTGTTGATTATCGGCCGCCTTAGTTGGTCTTGTAAACGCGTCAGTTTAAAGAGTAAGACCGCCACTGTCTAATTACCATACACGTGCTTATAAAAATATTCTATATATCAATAGGTTTATCGAACTATTTCAATCGATCACTATGATAGTTACGTCTCTCGTTCCTGCACGTGGTGCCCACCGATGACCCACTCCTCGGTTACCATGGAATTCGAGGCCAACGCCATCATAGTACTGATCGTCGAAGCCCCTGCAGTCCCACCGAGGCCCCTCGAACAGCGTCGTACCCGAACAGAAGCCAGCGGAGGACCAGCCCATACCCCCACGGTAGCGTACTCAGCGGGGCTAGGGCTACCCGGGGCGGAGTGCGCCATATGCCTGGCGAAGTTCGAAGGAGGAGTGGGGATAAGAGTTCTGGAGAGGTGCAGGTGCGGCTTCCACGTGGAGTGCATACAGCGATGGCCCGGTTCCCACTTATCCTGCCCGAACTGCCGCAGCAGCTGCTTTGCCTCCGGCGGACTCTTCTTCATCTTCATCTTCGTCTAAGCGGGCGGAGAGGACCGTGGCAGAGACTAAGCAGGGCAGCAGAGCAGGGCAGAGGAGCCGGAAAGCGGCTGTAAAATGAGTAACGCCAGAGAGCGTGGGAGCTGAGGAACTCGTAAATTTTTTCCGCCCACAGCCACGTGTCAAGAAGATAGGTCAAATCATCGACGTGATTTTTTTTTCATTAATACGATGCGAATTCAGTATTTTATTTTAAAATAAAAATAAAACTTCACTGATAATTATTTAATTAAGGTGGTGATTCGCTTAATTATTTCTAAGTGCAATCAAATGTTTCCTCCAACTATCGATTCAGGTCAGCCCCCTTTATATATGGACTGCATCAAATCTCAATTACGTGACACATTGAGTGTGCAAGCTATCATTACTTTGTGTACAGTTTAACTCTTTCCTTTCATCCACAAAAATAGAAAAGGAAATATAGCGGAAGTGATACATATTTAAAAATATGAATTATATATATTTTAAATGGTTATTTTAATTTTATATATTTGATTTCGTAATATAGTTGTATCGTAATTTTAGTAGTTGGTTGAGTGTGATTCAATTATATGATGTGATAGTTATTTATTTACGTGACATGATATGTCAGTAAATTTTTTATTTAAGTCATTAAGCCAAATCGACCAAATTTTATCGCGTCAGCAACTTATCAACATATCATGTCACACCAACATATGATGTCAGCGTGTCATTAAAATTATGAGTCAAATATATTATGAAATCAAATATATATATGTATGACTGAAATAAATGTTTTAAAATATGTAGATTTAAGTATAAAAATAATAAATATATAAAATTTTTACTATAATTATCTTTAATAAAATAAAACATAGAAATATGTATTGACAAATGAATGCGAACATAGACAATCGGAAACCAAATAAGTATCCCGTGCTCAGGATTAATTTAGACTATGCTTGAGCAGATATTAGTCTCAAGGTATCGGTGAAAAGACATGTCGGGATGAAATCGTGCATAAGAGTATACAAGCTCTTAAATTTTATCCCTAGAAGCTGAATTATTAGGTAGGGGCCGGTTCCTTTCCTTCAGCATGCGAGGAGCTTCGAGAGTGCCGTCTCACTCTGAGTCTCCCAGCTTACAGCCTCGAATGACATTCGTGGGGGTCTTCTCGTCCCTCGAAAAAACAATAGTAGAAAAAAGGAAAAAGAATTCTAATTCTAATACTACCATCTCGGTGCTCTCTCCATGTGTCACTTCTCACGTCAGCCGTGCTTTTATCGTCCCTCCTCGGGCCCCAGCTAGCCTCCGCTGACGGCCGTAGTCGAGGGTTTCATGCCTGTCCTGTTCATCGAGAGAGTGGCCCAGGCCCGGCATCAATCACGTGATCGCCACGTGCACACGGGGGTGGGGTTGGGTTGTGACTCGGGGTTCTAGTCTCGTCTCGTCTCGTCTCGTGTGCAGTCTCCGTCTCCGCTACCGTAACCAGATTCAATCATAGATTAGATCCTTTCTCTCTTGCAGCGATCTGACCCGAGACAGCCGGGTTTGATTTTTGCGAGATACGTTGGTGGACGAGAAGATGTGGTTCAGCCGCGGCGGCGCAGCCCGAACAGCCGCCGCTGCCGTGAGCGGCAGCGTATTCGTGCGCTATTTCTCGCGGAAGCGGGCGGTGAACGTGAGGAAGATAAACCCCAAGGTGCCGCATCAGGAGGCTTATTCGATTGCTCGAGGTCTCTATGACGTCATCAGGACTCACGGGCCTCTCACCGTCGGTAACACTTGGACTCATGCTCAGGTAACTCGCTCCTTTCGAGCTTATCGTGTGGCCAAACTTGGTCGCAAATGCATTCTTTCTGTCAGCTGTCTGTTCACAATCAGTGGCTGCTCGGAGGTTCTGACCGTAAACTTCTGGGAGGAGGTAGCGAATAGCAACAGCAGGCACAATAGCTTATCGATGATATTGATTCAATGAGTTCAAAGATTTCGCATTTTGACATCTTAAGGCTGTTGACATTCAAATGATCTCTTAGGTATTAACGTTTAAAAATGTAATTGTTCTGTGATAACACACTTGAAACTGAAATACAATAGTATCAACGTCTGTTTCAATGGGAAATTCTTGTGCGTTCTTGCATAATGAACAGCATTCGGGTTACATGGATAGACTTAGGGGATGGATGGAGGTGTAAACCGACTGTAGGATCCAAATGAAATTTCACTAGTTTTGGGGATCAGGGAGCAATTGCCGAAGCACCTTCAGGCCACTCTCTGGCTGTCTTTGAGTATGATTTTGATTAGAGGTCTAATATGAAGATTGCAAGAGCAGAACTGAACGTTGCATTACTGGATCTTTTTACTGCTAAACAGACATTTGGATTCCTTATTTTTCTCAATTTGGAAATAAATTGCAATGGCTTCTCCATCTGATCATAACAAGTTTCCACTGACAGGAATCTGGCATAAGTGGTTTGCAGAGCAAGACCCACATGAAGATAATGTTGAAATGGATGAGGGGGAGGAAGATGCTCAAGTTACTATGCAACCATGTTGGGTCCAGCAAGAAATTTCTGCACTCTACCCTCCCAGAGGAACCTCGGAAGAATCCACCAGTGAGTTCATCTGGATTGGACCTCCAAACTGAGAGGCCTTCCTTGAAGTTTAAGGGGAAAAGGGGATCCAAATAGGAAGCATTGCTACATTTCCTGAGCTAGGTATACTCAACCGTATTCATGTTTGTTATCTTGTCTGCTTCTGGCATGATGTCTCCTGATCCTTGTTCATTCCGGTGAAATAACATGAGAGGGACCATTTAAAGATGTCAGCGGACTGGTGTTTTTTGCATCCTCAATTGTTAGACAGGCATTTTGTCATTATGATCTCAACGCTCCAGTGTGATTGAAATCCCGTTGAATTTCAGCAGACTGGTACTTCTTGCATCCTCAATTGTCCGACAGGCATTTCGACATTCTGATCTCTCCTAGCTTTCAGCGTGATTTGAATCCCGTTGAATAAATTGTAGCTCTCATAGCAGTTTACATCATTTGCACGGTGCAATTAATACGACATTCATTCTCTGGACTACTTAGCTTAGGTTGTACAGTGTCCTTGATAGTGGTTCCCAGCGCGATGGTCTTTCATGTGAACCTTCTTCCGGTGAAAAGGATGCTGATGCTCGTGTTGATGACAGACGGTGGCACTTCCACTGGGGTTCCGTTCTCTTAGTCTATGCTTATTCTACCGCATATGAGGATGGGCCTCTCAAAGATTAGGATAGAATTAGTTACCTAATTCAAAAACTGGGGAACCTCTCCCAGTTTTCATGGTCAATAATTTCTTTACAGGTTTTGCGCTAGGGAAGAAATGGCATCCAAGCCAAAGATGGATGATAAACTAGAAAGGATACAGCTAAAGATAGATATTTTATTTCCCGGCCTCTACTTGGTTGTTATCAACGACCGAAATCTCAACTTGCATCTGGTCGGCAGTGCCCTTTTCATTATCGGTTTCGGATTCTTCAACCATCCCATTTTCCTTTGCTTTGCCCCATAGAACGCTGTAAAGTCCCAGAACGATGAAGCATGTTCCAAGAATGCTGCTTGCCGATATTTGGAAGAAAGAAGAGCAGGGCGTCAGCAGTCAGTCAATATTTATGAAATAACAAAGGCAAAAATAGACTTGTGAAGAGGCAGGCCGGACAAGCTTGGAACATAATCCTAGCACCTGCCCAAATGGAACTTCTCCGCGAAACAGATGGCTGAGAGCATTCCCACGATCACGAGCAATAACGGACTGAACATTGCAGCGAAAACCGGTCCCTTGCGGTTGATGCTCCATATCAGGAGATTGTTCGCGAGCGCCGATACTACGACTCCCTGGAAGAGGACAGACAAAGGAAAGTAACAAAAATCAATCCGTCCGAGGAGAAAATCTGGGTTATTATGATCAGTGGTGTGTAAATTGTTGTAATAATCAGCTGTAAAAAAGAACGAGAACAGACCGAATAGATGATAGTCCATAGCTTGACGTTCCAGCCGAGCCTCCATGGGCTCGGGTCCCTTGTGAAAAGGAGTGCCAGCAACGACGACTGGAATGAGGCGAAGATGCAAATCAAGGTGTTGAACGATAATCGAGCAGGGTAATCCTTGTACACGATGGCCTACAAGAACGACAACCGAACGGAAAGAAGGCATCATCACCCATCCATCCCTACACTGCAAGTTTTTATCGATCGACTGCTCTTCCGCTACCGAGGTCAAAGAGTGCCATCAGGGCCCCAAGTTCCCGTCATGAATGATCTCATGAAGACCGATAAGGGCGATGGCAAAGATAGAGGTGTATGAACCTTCACCTGGAAGATAAGCCACAGACTCCACGCAATGTGGCTTAGGAGAACGAGAGCTGAGCCTTTGACCCAATTCTTCTCCACATGCCTCAACTCGCTTTTATCATCAGTGGAGGCATACATGTGTATCAATGGCCTTCTCATGAAGCCATTTACTAAGCATTTCCCCCTCCAAAAGGTGAAGGTAAGGGACCCGCCGACGCATGTGAGCGTTCCCACAACCTTGGCTCGGCCTCTCGAGCTTTTCAACCTCACCGTCTCCATCCTGAATTTGATAATAGAAGTACGTGGAACGAGAAACGTGAAGATTGGTTTTTGAGCTCTCTGTGAAGTTTGGATTACCAGTAGCATCACCTGAGAAGGACGGCAATGAGGAATGTCAAGCAAGGGATCACATTACTCAAGGCAGTCGCGACCGTTGCCGAGGTATACTCCATGCCCATGTAGTAGATGTTGAGATGGATAGTTGTCCCGAGTGACGAGATGACAAAAATTTTTGCTGCAACCTTGAGAGACAGCGAAGGCCTCTCCTTTCTGGTGCATTTACACAGACAAAACTGTTACTAGCTGAAACCAATGTCATGGAAGGAATGAGTCTATATCTGGCTCTCAAAAGAGCTCGATGAAGTTCGATTTTCCGAGTTTCACTTCTTGGAAAAATGAAGAGAACATAAAAGGGACACATCGATTTGAAATATGCATCATGCTCTGCAATATGATCCTTTTCAGTTATCTTTCTTCATGGAAAAACCGAAAATACCTCCCAGAACATGTAAAAACCTGGAGAAGACTTTCACGCTCGTACCTTTCAAGTGCGTAGGCGAAGGGGCCCAAGAGAATGGCGGCAATGATATGGCGGTAGGCGACGAATACAAACTGATTGAGTCCTTTGTCGAGGGCGATTTTCATGAGGATGTTTGCGCTGCCATAGGTCAATTGGACTAGCAGCATGGCAGCGTAAGGGGCAGCAGCATCCATGGCCTCTGTGTTCAAGAACTACACTCGTCTGTCATGAATTTCGTTCTATTCGATGGCGATCTGGTACTTACAAGGCTCAGGGAAGTGGCTCTATCTCAAACTGTCACTTTGTATACCGAATAATGAGCATTTGGACGTTATTGGCACACGCTGTTTTTCTTAAGAAAAAAACGTTTCGGAGATTGGAATGCCAAATCAAGCATAAGTTAGTGCAAGTCATTGTCAGTCCATTCATGCGCTGGGGAAGAAGAGCATCATAATGCGGCCTTTTCTTGCACGAGTGGAAAGATCGCATCATATGCTTAGGCATACAAAACAACCTCCTCGCATAAGACATCCTTCTTCGATGCTGCACAGCTGTATCTTTCATACCACGAGCATTGTTTGCCGATAACTAAGAGACCCGATCCCATGGGCGAGTTTAGTGCACGAATATCAGCTACTTTTTACACAATCCTGTGATTCGGTAACCAGGGATGGACTCGTTTTTCCAGTCTTCCGTCGAGTTTTACAGATTTGGACACATTTCCTGCATCCATTCCCGCTGGTAGTCCCGCTTGAGCAGTGTTAATCCGTTGCAAAGATTTGTGAAGAATTCCCTCAGTGTTCACCCGTATGTCATCAACACAGTCATACAAAACGTGAGCTGCATATATTTCACCGGCAGAACAATATACACTGCAAAGTTAGAGAAGGAAAGATGATTTGGCTCGAAACCAGGCCAGGCCATCGAGTTTTCGGGTACCATATGCTCAGCTGATGTAGCCAACTGGTTGATAAATCAAATCTTGAGGAGACAAAGATGTAAGGTACGAAAGGGAATAAATGCAATGAACTGTAATATTCTCAGGACCCCCTCGCTGGCTGCATAACAACGGCCTATACCACAACTTGTCAAGAAGAGTGGCAAAACGATCCTTTCCAAAGGGCCCTCCTGGGAACACCAGCTAGTTGCTTCCTCGTAGGAATTAATGGGCAACGATCCTACATTTACTATCCTGCATCGAAACGTCCACTGAACTTCAGCCGATTCGAAAAAGATTTAAATCGATTTATTAATCGTGAATCTTTCTATTCATAAGATTTCAAATAACTTGTTAACTTTCTAAAAAGGAAAGACGCAAAACCTTCCGAACCAACCCAAATAGACAGCGGCCATTGCCTTCGACTGGGTATATGCTCGCACACACAGGACACAATTGATCTCCATGTGTTCGATCTCCTCATAAACCACAAGGGATTAGCTGCTGGTTGTAATTTCTTGTTACCTTAAGGGCAATAAATTGCCATCAGCCCAGAGGTCCGGACTCCAATGGAAGACAGTTTCTAAGCTGTAAGAGACACCCATCTATTCGGACAGCCCAACAATGTGTCAGCAACATTTCAGTAGGATCGCCATTTCTTCACTTGAATTAAGATTCACGTTCAATTTTTGTTACCGGAAAAAAAAATTATAACACGAAAAGCTACACTAATCGGTGAACCGGCTAACTAGATCAATCATGCATGCTAGCCTCGTTTTTTTTTTTTTTTTTTGAGGGGTATGCAGTATGCTCATTGGACTTTTCCTCGGTGGGGTGGTAATGGAGCTGGGCTCATTTAGCAGGCCCAACATATCGTGGTATGGACCTCGTCGACCCATTGAAATTTATTGGTCCGAGAAATACGTGCTGATTTTGTCTGCAAATGGGTCCAAATTTCACGTACATTTCTAATCTTTTGACGTTCAAATCAAGCACTTGTGATTTGATCCACTAATAATACACTAAAAGTGTTCGAATTATTACAGTCCAACGGGACGGAATTCACTCGCGGTGCAGGTTTCAAAATCCACCGAAAACAATTGGGAGGTCGAATCGAGTCAAGGATCAAACCTCCAATTTCTTATCGGGACATCATGCATCATTCTTCCTCTTTCACATTTCCCGATTAAGAACATATTAAATTGATTAATCCTTTGCACGTTGGGAGATTTTCATGGTCAATTTTCTTTATTAAGTCACATGAGTACATAGGATAAGGTTTTTTCTTTAAAAAATCTTATATGAATTGATTAGGATGAGTCGTAATACACGTCTCTTCTTATTGATTAAGGTTTTGAGTGAGAGTATTATAATCTAGATAATAAAGAATTATGATTGAGAGTGCTTTATATTTTAAGTGGGTTAATTAAGTTTGATTAAATATTAATTAAAATTCATTAGATGTCCCATGGAAAACATGGAGATGATAGTAAATTATATTTTATAATGATTCTAAGATTGATCGAGAGAGAGAGAGGGAAAAAAATTCTTGATGGGTAGATCGAATCAGAGTCGATTTTCGCTTAGGGTAGTAAATATAAATTCCATAAAACCCTCGTTCCCATTTACTTTTAGGAACAATATTCTCCATGTATATATAATATAATATAATATATTATGTCATATATACTGTCATCCGACAATTTCTTTAGCATCAAATAACTGATCAGAACGCCATGCAATATTCTTCTCTTTTCACCTTTCCCGATCTAAATATACTTAATTGATTAATCCCTTAGGCAATGGGGATATTCTGGTCACCATATTAATTCTTTATAACGTCATGGATGAACATATAGCACAAGCCCGTACCAACATGGGTCGGTTAATGTGATTCTATACATATCTCCTCCCCGTTTCTCGCAGGTAAAGTTTCCGAATCTGAATGTTGTAAATGGAAGACAAAAAAGGTTTAAGATTAATAGAGTCATACATCTTACATCTTAATAAGCTGATTTGACTAAAATCTTAGTATATTAAACATTGTTTTGTTAAGATTGGATGTCTTAGGAATAATAGCAATAATTATACACACACATGAGTGATGAAAGGACTATGTTTCTTCATAAACACAGGTATATAATATTGGACACGTGGGCATTGGTAAAACCATCCATATATGTAGTCGTACGCACGAATTTGTTCGAATAACTTGGTGTGTTGATGGCAGGAGAATAACGAAATTACTAATTGACCGACCCAATTTTCCCATGTGAAATAACGTACCTTGGAGTCAACCAGAACGGGTTTACGTGTTTGTACCCTGCCGTAGGTGAAGTCACACGCGAAGATAGTCCAAAGTGAGTAAAAAGAAAGTGTCTAGATGAAAGGAACCATTAAGTTAAGGTCCCATCTGTAGTAGCTAAAAATTTTGCAATTATCTGGTTAATGGTTGGTTTATACACGTGTAATGCCTATACAATAAAAATGAAGGGAAGCAATAGGAGTGCATGTTATCTTTTGACTTCATGAATGGCCACGACTGAGATGATGGCTATGCCACCCAGCCTCTCTAATTTCTAATCCCAATGTCTCTGGCTTTGTCTGATTTGATGGGAAAATTCATAATCGAAAAGATGGTCGGGGGTGGGGGCGTGGTGAGAAATAAGGAACAACAACTCCTCTAATTCGGTGCGATGGAAGACACTTTGTCGGGGGAGGACAAATGCCTTATTGCACGGCACAGGGATGAAACTTGAAAGGTGGTCGGACGCGATTTTTTCTTTCTTTTTGAGGGTGCGATTTTTTCCCTGAAAATAATACCGAAAATCATTTGTATAATGAGGATGCAATTCTTACAATTTTTCGAGTGATTTTTAAAGCCCATTTTTTTCAAATTAAGATATATATATATATATATATATGGATCTCTTTATTTTTTTTATAACGAAGATTTTATTCTCTCCGAAATTCGATTACTTCGAGCGACAGGGGAAACAAAGTGGCCCATGTCTAAGCATTTGATACCCATAAGCACCATTAGCTCTAATTAGTGTTGGTTGAAATCAATATTTATTATGAGATAAAATTCTTATAACGTGAATTTTCTCAGTTGGCGAAATTTTCACATAAAAACTCACTAAAATTGAAAATGTATCATAATCATCACAACTAACTCATATCGAAAATAGATGTATGCTTTCTAAACAAGAAGTAATAATCTTCAACAGGTTCGAAGATACTCGGTTCCCACCATCCAAGACGTTCCATTTTTGCTCGCGCATGTTTTTGTGTGTGTGTATATGTATATATATATATACCATCTTGTACGTATCAGTCCAATGAGCATTGATTAATTTGTATTCTAGTTCAGTTAACAATTAAAACGATGAATATTTTATAGTCACTTATATACCATAAAATTCAAATTTAAAATTTTGCTTGAGAAAATATAATGTTAAATCATTTCAATCAAGTCATTCCAATAGAATATTTTTACCCTTCAGATAATTATACCATTTTTCGTTTATATATGCTATCAGGTCGTATTCTTATTATGACAACCTAAGGACTGAGGTGACCATGTGAGGCATTTCTCACGTGCGTATCCGAACTATATAGACTAGTTCTAGTATGAACATCCATGAACCCACACATAGTTCACACAAAAGACAGCAATGCGAGGGGAATATGTTCAACAGACATGTGTTGTTAGGAGTTTGTCAGCAGTTAAATCGATCCTAAGAGGAAACCCTAGAAATTTCCTCTTATAGCATCGGTGTACTTGAGCCGTAGCTTTTATGATTCATGACAATCCATATTTATAGCCATTGCTTTTGTTAGGTGGGCAATAAATATTAAAAAAAAATTTCACGTGGGATATATTTATATATACAAAAACACGTGATGATTTTATCAATTTCATCGAGTCGGGTTGATCGGTAGAGAGTCTCATCCCTTATAACTAGTGGGTTGATCATAAGCGAACTCGAATGAGTTAGGACCCACTCATCAAAATCTGGCACACGGTACTCTAACCCTAGGGCATTGTAGAATTTCCTACTCTCGTTGAAACGTAGAAGGGGTCGGGAACTGATCAAGTAATTGCTGTAAATTGATCTTGACGGTGCACACACGTTTCTTTAGTGACGATTTTTCATGTAAATTAAACAAGATTTGACGTGTTGTTCTCCCTCCACACGTTGTGGAAATATGGATGCCGATCAATCTATTCAAGCTAGGACATATATATATATATATCAAAAGCATTAGATGCCATGCAAATGTAGGGGGGGAAAAAGATGCTCCTCCATAGGCAATTAATTATACATATATGGAAAGAGATCCTAAGCCATAGTAGCTCATTCCCACCTCAACATCCCAATTTAAGCATAACCACTATATAAGATATACATTTTTTTATCAAAATATAAAATATAAATTGGAACGGATAAAAATTGGACCTGAAACTCCTTTTTAATATGAATTAATAAAGGTGGTTCGATATTTTTTTTAAAAAAATAATTTCTAATTTGAATTTTACCTAAAAAAATCTTGAGTTATCATTGTACTTTAGATGTCTATAAAATCATCGTGTTATAATCAGGTGGATACAGTACAAATGTAGATACACATGGATTCCAATACATTGTAATTAGCCGTATGTCGTTGTCTCCCTAGAATATTACTATATTAATCTGACGTTGCTTAATAACGGGATGTGAATAATCAATTTTACTAATCCTTGGCATGAGGAGTAACTTTCATTAACTTAATTACTAATGAGGGAGCTGATGAATAGCAGCACAAAATGAAATTAGTGGATGCCCAGTCGGAGCTAACTTTCTTTAAAAAGCACTCGAGCCTTTTGAAATAATGCCCGATTCCCTGAAAATCCAAGTCATGTAGGAAAAGCGGTCGAATCGGTATATAGAAAAGCATCGTAACATTAAAAAAAAAAAAAGGTTTAAGTACCATTTGTCTGTTGAGTGTCCACCCGAATGGGCAAACTTCAAATTACAGCAATTCGCCACTTCCCAGGAAGTGAGGTGGATAGAAATCAGTGCTTTCAAATAATCTAGCCTCACTTTTTCTTTGGGGGAAAAATTATAGGTAAAGAATGTGATCGAAGAAAAGAATAACTATTAAAGTAATTCAACATTTAGGCCTCCTATAAGTAAAAGAACGGTTAGAGTTTGGGTCTCGTGAAATGAGAAGCTCCAATCATTTAGTGGAAGAGTCACCTTGGAGTTAGATTGGTCAGGATTTAATGGATGTTTGTATATCAAGTAGTGCGAATTGACGGTTAAGAAAAAAAATGTAAAGCAAGGTAGAGAAGAGAATAACCATTAAACTAATGCTACTTGGGTGTGCTAATAGGTTTGATGTGATATGGAGAATCTCATCTCTTGTTTGTGCCCTTCTGTTTGTATTTATTGCTTACCTCTTCATACTTGTCTGTCTCAAGTGGGAGTGATTGGCGAGTTCTCAGCGCATCAAAAGAGTGTCACATTCAGAGAGAAAGAGACGCTCCTTGCTGATCGACCGATATGGCTGATGGTGGGATCAGCAGGGGTGGTGGTGAGTGGACGCCTTTCATCGCAATGATAGCAATAGACTTTGCCTTTGCAATTGTCAATATCATGCTCAAGAAAGTGTTGGACGGGGGAATGAACCACCTGGTCATTATCGCATACCGCCAGGCCATCTCAACCGTCTCCTTAGCTCCAATTGCCTGGTTCTTGGAAAGGTACTGTAGTATCTTCCATCCCGGTAATTCGATTTTTGTACATATGCATGTATACAACATACACGTCTATATTCAATTTGGACTTCTCTGGATGTTCTAATAAGGTTTTACCTTCACTTCTGCAGGAACAGCAGGCCGAAGCTGACATTCCGCATCGTATGTTCCCTCTTTTTCAGTGCCATTGTCGGGTTAGTCACACATGTTGATTGATGAAGTAGAGCTTGAGAACTTTCTCGCGTGGAGTCCCTCATGACGAACTAGTAACTTAGAGCCAAAGTTTTGTTGCAGGGCATCCCTCACTCAGTACTTCTTCCTTATTGGGATTCAATACACATCGGCAACTTTCGCCTGTGGCTTCATCAACGTGGTCCCTGTTGTCACATTCGTAATGGCCTTACCATTTCGGTACGCTCTCTAAGATCACGGAGATCTTCTAAAAGCACAGCTCTGCATGTCTTTTACTGAAAAGTACATCGGGCCGTGGTGTGATTTCAGGATGGAGCGTGTGAGCCTACATGAAAGTAGTGGGAAGGCCAAGGTGCTGGGCTCTCTGATATGCGTAGGTGGAGTCATAGTGCTGACACTGTACAGGGGAGTCACTCTTTTCAATTCTTCAGATGGCTCACCTTATCATCCTCCAATAGCAAACCATTCTGCGATGCTCAGCTCCGCAAATAGGACGCAAAGATGGGTCCTCAGCTCCATGGCTTTAGCCTTGGGATCGATCCTGTGGTCCTCGTGGTTCCTGCTCCAGTCGAGCATTGGGCGGCGGTACCCCTGCAAGTACTCCAGCACTGCTATCATGTCCTTCTTCGGAACCATTCAGTCAGCGGCCCTGGTGGGCTTGTCATCTGGCAGGAACCTCTCTGTGTGGATCTTCAGGGGAACATTTGAGATAATTGCCATCCTCTTCACGGTAATTGCAACATAACTTCAGCACAAGTTGACTCATCTGAGACCAGCAAACCTGCCGGGTTTTGTTACCACATACGGTTTATACTCAAAGAACTAGTTCAGCACAAATTGACAGATGAATAAATGATGGATGCAGGGGATGGTGGGCTCGGGGCTGTGCTATGTAGGGATGTCATGGTGTGTTAAGAAGCGAGGACCTGTATTCACCGCAGCTTTCAGCCCTCTTATTCAGATAATCGCTGCCATGATTGGCATTCCTCTCCTTCATGAGCCGCTTCACCTTGGAAGGTTAGAGTAGAACCTTCCCGGCTTCCATAACCGCATAATCTATTTTGCTAGCTGATGCTGCTTCTTAAATTGTCGATCACATTTTCTCAACATATTGGCCGTTTCTGTTTCTTTTTGGGTGTTGGACAAAGCAGTTTGGTTGGATCGTTGCTGGTGATCATCGGACTATACATGCTGCTGTGGGGAAAGAACAGAGAGGCCAAGGATAGCATCAACAGGATAGCTTATGAAGCTGACGGAGTCAAGGACGAAGAGCCCAAATTGCAAGTTATCACAGTTTCTTCAGACTCAAGATGCCCCTAGCAGTCCATGCTTCAGACCCCAGGCTGTTCTTGAGAAAACTTCGAGATGCGGCTAATGTAACGCATTCTCCAACCACACGAGGCAGAAGAATCGAAATGCTATAGTTTCCTCACCGTTGTTTTTCTTTTTTCTTGTTTTTACTAGCAAGTTGTAAGCGTGATGGACCAGTTAATATGCCATATTATACCAAATTTCTCGACACGTTTCAATCTAGTTAAAGAAGGTTAAGAAATTATAAATTCAGTTTTGTAGACAGAGTTAACGTTGAAGAAGAAATCAGGCTGGCAAAGAAGGGATTACATTAAATCCAATTAGAGGCGGCATTTTTATTCCTCACTGATTTCATCAGCACAAAATCTATAGATCTCTTCTCGTAACTCGCTGCTTGCCATGGTCATCTATCACAACATCCCTCAACGTAAGTCTGCTCACTTTCGGTCGCAATCTTCTCCATCTTGTTCCTGTCTTTCTTCCCATCTTTTCCTTGTGTTCGATAACATCCCAGATCTTTGCATGGACCGACCGGGTCACAAGCGCTGTAACTCCCATTCATCATAATAGAGTTACTGATGGCCTGAAAGTTGCCATCAACATAAGTACCGAGGGCGACATCATCTTCCACCTTTGGACAGCAGCCCCAGGGTTCATCATGACTATCCGAGAAGGTGGCTCCTGTGCTGTTTCCAGCAAGCGTGATGACTCTGATGCCATGATCTTCTTCCACTATCACCATTGAGGTGGTGGCTCAAGCCTCCAAAGTCTAGGAGATGAGAAAATGCGATTGGTTATTGCAGAGAACCTGCCTCGGTCAGACTTCGGAATCGAGCTTCTTGTGCTTGTTATCATCGTGTGTTGGTCGGACGATGAGTCAATCTGATCCATAGGCATTGTTCAGGAGAAGTAACAAAGGCTGAAGTGAAGGTGGACGAGAAAAATGAGGGCAAGTGCAACGCAGGGACGGAGAAGGTGGGAATCTTTTTAAGGACAGTGAGGGACACTGATTCCTTTTTGCATTTTTTTAAAATTTCATAGATAGCTCTGGTAATTTATCTAAACCATCATTGACGGCTCGATTTTCCCTCCTGCAAGGACAGGTGAATATATCATCTTGGGTCTATACATCCAGTAGCTATGAGGGAATAGAGAAATGTGTATGAAGATCAAATTCCATATCGTTATGGAGAGATGTCGTAGTTACTCATGCAACTGTGAAGCTGTGAATTTTTTTTCCAGTGTAATAATACCGCCACGCGAGCCATTCGACACAGTTCTCGATTCTCCTCTCGTGTAGCTCGGGATATATCGGTAATGGGCAGCAACATTCGGCCGGATCAGCCGACCGCAGCCTCTGGTAATGTCGTAGGAATGGAAACCTAATCCCAGGAATTTACCAAGATGATGGTGGGGCATTATCGTCCAAGTCAACACGTGTATAGAAAAGGGGAAATAATAATAATAATAATAAAAGTCCGTGAAATTAAGGAATACTGTTAGAGACCTGAATGAAATGGGCCGCGAATGTCTACCGGTGGTTGGGCTCTGAGGACGAACAAATTGGGCATTACCAGGCCCAGTTGTTCTGGTAGCCTAGTTATTGGACCATAAAAATGGTTATTCAAGTTCAGTACGTATATATAGCTTCGAATTGTCTGATTTTGAACTTAGATGTCGAGTCATCGTCGTCACTCGGTTCACATTCCGTGGAGGTTATCTCAATGATCACTTACTTATGTGAAGTTACACATCCGTGCAGGTCCGTCAGTCGAGTCGGATCACAGACATGTTTTAGTACTAGCTATCTCCATGGAGAGGAACCCTCCAACGCTATTCGAACTGTGAGGAGCCCACAAGCTACAACAGCTGAAACCAGTGAACCAAATTTTGAAAGCTGTGCTCTCTCTCTCTCTCTCTCTCTCTCTCTCTGTATATAGGTAAAACATTGAATGTTGGAGGGAATGAGAGGGTTAGAGCCGCCACCGCCACAGCCACAGCCACAGCCACAGATGGTGGTGGGGAAGAGAGGGAGTTGCTGTCATTGTTAGAGGCCCAGGAACAGAAGCGCTGGTCCTAACTAGGCACTATGGTCCTTTTTATGTATGATGCAATGGGGCATATAGCGTGCTATTCTATTACAAGATTTAAGAATAAACTTTACTTTTCAACTAAACAATAACTTATTACAGATTTGAATTGAAACCCTACTGCTATATTGAACAATTGCTGACTTACAACCATTTGTTTCATAATATTCTCTGTGTAAGCATTTCTCCCATCTATATGCAACTGCAGTGCCAAATAGGGTTGTAGGGTGGTCCTCTACCCGTACTATTCTCTATATATGCATAATATAGGGACGTACACCTGTATAGTGTACACATATATTTTAAACATGTATGACCCACAACACATGTTGTGCGACCCCATTCCCGTTGTACTCCCCATAATAAGTAAGCTTTCGTCTTTGCCCTTTTGCTCCCTAAATCTCTGTTACTTGTTAATTGCGAGCCGTACGGCGAACAAGTATTATATATTCCTCGATGACATGAGACCACCATTAGGGTTCCCTCTCCCTCTCTCCCTCTCTCTCTCTATCTGAGCAAGCTAGCTAGGGCAGCAATCCTCTCCCCCTCCCAGACAGCAATTAGGGTTCTTTCTGTTTTTGGTCTTTATAGGGTTTGCAGAAAACCACTCAAATCACTTTTTGTGAGCATGAAATTATGGTGTCAGCATGGTATTGCTCCCCTTCTGCTGCTAATGTCGGTGATTTCGGCCTGCCATTAGCACAGCAAAGCAACGCACTATGACTTCGTGCAGGGGCGGCTACAGAGATAAAAACAAAATTACCCTACATATACATGTACACAGATTGTCATATAGCTTTGCGTTCCAGTCTAAGCTATATATTATCTATAGATAGATATAACCAAGCAAAATGAGACTGCCAAGAAAATAAAATCGAAAGATTAATCGTGAAATTCTGCCCTCTATATGCAGCTTTCACCCCCACTCTTTATTGTGTCTTGAAATAAGGGGTCCATAAGTCTGAACAGGTAATTTGGTGGGACACAGTAATCTTGCAGCACTCCTCGTCTGTGTATATATATATATTCATCGTGTTTACATATGATTATCTTTAGATTATCTCTTTTTATTCTTGAGTAAACCAATAAATTTACCGCTCTTATTTTATTCAATTAACACTTTAGTTTTTATTAACTTTTTCTATCCTTACGATCAAAACATTTAATCATTTGTTATCATTTTAGTTCATATGTAAAATAGCTTACAATTTTTTCTATGTATCATATGGTATATTTAGTAATACATAAGTAGTGGCATCTAATTTTTTAATAAAAAACTAACATGATAATAAAAAATATATATTTGAATTAAATTGGTAGCATAAAAATATCAAGACAAAACTATTAACGTGATGGTATATAAATGATTAGTCCTAAGATTATAATTAATATTGTGAAATTAATCGGTGACTATGCTCTCGTTATTAAATTAATAAATAATATTACTATACCAAATTTACTTTTCTCTATTATTTAAAAATTAATTATTCACTTGAAAAAGATGGCAGCATCATTTTAATTTATCTCCAAGAGTATTTAATATTTGCATTCGTGATTATGGAAAGAAAAATGGGGAATTAGGTCAGACCCCACACCTACACCTACATCTACATCCTATGTATGCGTGTAGAGGCAAGCATATGCTACTTAGAAAGCAGAAAAGGCACGTGGAGATAATATAAGAATAACGAATAAATCTGACTCCTCTGGCTTAGGGAAGGGTTACCCTATCTGCTAATCTCTCAGCCTCATAAGCTAGCTAGCTGTAACTGTGTGTGATAAAAGCACCTCGAGCGAATTTAGCTTATTCTTCTTTTTTTGCCATCTCTCATTTAAACCTCAAATATATTTAGATGGGTGGATGGATGGAAGATAAAAATAAGATGGCACTAATAATTTTATTAATAAAAATTAAATATAAAATTATTTAATTTTAAATATATCATAATATCACTGTATTAAATATCATTTTTTATTACTCTCATTATTAAGTTATTCATTAAATATGTATTAGACATGAAATTTTTGCATACTCAATCTATAAGAGTTCAATTTGTGACGTTATCGTGTTGTTGATTCTCAAAAAAGCTATGCTCTCTTTCTTGTTTCAATTGAAATTGGAAAGGACTATGATAAGCATAGTTTTTAAAACCGGACTGGGCCGGGAACCGGTGTAGGCATGGATTCATGGGTCGGACCGGGAATTCAATGGGTTGAACCGCATGTTTAATAAATAATATTAATAATATAATATTACTAATAAATTTACATAATATCATAATTTGAATATAATTTATAACAAAAATCATTAATATAACCATTATATTAAACAAAAGTTTAATATAAAATGTAAATATAAGTTTAGTAAAATAAAATAGGTACATTATAATAGGTTTTTATTTTTTATTTTTTATTTTAAGTCGACCGGTTTTCTCATGGGTTCAATTGGGTTCACCGGTCGGACCGGGAACCGGCCGATTCAATCAAATTTTTTCTCTTTTAATGTGCAATTGGATTTTTTGAAGAAACCGGACCGGGTGAGTGGCCGGTTAACGGTTGAACCGGTCGAACCGGCCAGCCCGGTCCGGTTTTTAAAACTATGATGATAAGTGTGTTGCTTGAGGTGCATTGTATCTCTCAGAGCGTAATGAGTTCCATTTGGATATAATGTACTTAGAAATCATATTCTAATAATCTGGGATAAATTAATTCTGTACAAAAAACCTATTAAGTATCGTATAGTTATGGCAAACATATAGGCAAAATGGAATATAGAAATCAATATATCACGAGCTCGATTTTGCTATTTAATTTTGGTAGTAGATGTGATTGTGCACTATAATTATAAGATGTTACGAAACATTTTATCATAACTAATTAATGGGTGCGTGGGACTGCCCAGTTGCGCATTTTTTATGGAAAAACGTATTTATTCTTCTTTTTTTTGGTTCCTGTGTTAATTTTATTTTTGGATTGAAAATTTCTTTTTAATGGATAGGCCTAATATACACACATACATAAATGTATATAATTTCCCAAATGGGAAAATATGAGTAATTAATGAGCCAGAGGAGTGAAGGAGATCCTGCTCTGGGCGGCGCAGCCCCAAGCGGGTTATTTCCACCACCCCTCCATTTCGACAATTTATTACTTTAATTTTTTTTTGTCGATTTTCGGGATATATGAGAGAAAATCGGCAAGTCGGCTCAAAAATTAGGCCGATATTAATCGAAGTCAAAAGCCGAGATGGATTTATCGGTATTTATTACCATCGAATTTCCATAAATAGAAAATTTTTGTAGAATTTTACATAAATTTTGATGATTTTATATACTTTCTAGTTGCATTTCGATCCAAACCCATCATTTTACGCTGATCAGATTAATGGCAGAGAACAATTGATGGATTTTCCCTTAATCTGATTAGATTAAAGTTGCTACAGTGATTGTATAGATGAAGCGACTGATTCGATGAATCAAACGCACGCCGCTCTAATTGTGGGGGGGATGACGAGAGCTGAATGCTAAGAGGTGACTCAAAATTACCAGCAAGTGTAAGATACACTCATGTTAATTTCTCCACCTGGTACCAAGCATAAAATCAAGACGACATCGATGCTCTCAATGATGATGAATTCGTAAAACGAAGGTCGAGCCGGATCAAGTTTTGATTTTGCCCCACTAGATACGTAACTTTCAGATGGCGCTGACCTGGCCTGTTTTGCTCAATGGAGGCGTCGGAATCCAGATTTTTCAGATGCCCTTACATTTAATCAGTCAGAGAGACGAGAGAGGCTTCCTGTACTTGCCTCACTTATTGGCCTTGGGAAGGATTGGACCAGAGGAGAAGCATGTATCAATGGCTACGCAAATGAACGAACACAAGTTGGGAATTGTGATTCTGGCATTTCGACGCCTCATTGATCACTTACTTAAACAACAACACCTCGAGTCCGAGTCCTACCAAGCGAGAAAATATATTATTGAAGGAAGTTTTGAATCTTAACAGCCAATATTATTCAAACCCGAGTTAATATTTATCCGTCATACTTATATATATATATGCATAATTGTAATGAAAATGCGATACAATTACCTTTTTTTATATTTAAATTATATATATTTCAAAATAACTCTTTCAGTCATATATATTTAATTCCGTAATATATTTGAATCCTAATTTTAATGGTCCGTTAACGTGACATTTAACGACTTTATGTGGCATGGCATGTCAACATAATTTTTTTGCCACGTCATTAAGCCATGTCAACCGAATTTTGCCATGTCATTAACTTATTAAATGTCATCATGTCACGTAAGTAAATAATACTCATACCAACGCATCGTTAGAATTAAAATTCAAGTGTATTATGAAATCAAATATATAAAATTGAAATATTTATTTTGAAATATGTAGAATTTAAAATTTCCATTGTAATTATATATGGGATTCTTAATAGAAAATATGGCTATGCATATTCATAGAAAATTTGGAGACAAGCTGGTGGATAGCAAAGCTATAGGGAAGTGAGCTAGTGACCCTCTTGACTGCCAGAAAGTCATCGTCACATGTAAAATTATCTGCATCTGAAGGCAAGCACATCGCCCTACCCCTTTCGCCAGCCTCATGAAGGTAGGCGATCCTCATCAATTTCTCGAGCTCTTTCGGAATAGGCTCATCGCTGTTTACTGTGGACAGGCATAACCCGACTACTAAAAGCTACATCTTTGATGAACGGATCGGGATCGGGGTCTTCTGTGGTCTTGAGATGCCATTCAGCACGACCTAAGAAGTTTCTCGAGACAAATAAATCACCGGCGGCCCCCGTTGTTTATTTCTCAAGCGCTTATATGTGAAGGGCATCCGATAAACCTATGACTTTCACATGATTGGATGCTCGGAAACCCCTTCCAGCTTGTGCATGCCCCCGTATTAAATAGCTCACGGTCAACTGCACTTTTAAGAAATTCAAATCTAAGGGTATCTCAACCGTGCATCTGGTCGACATTCAATTCGACCCGCATTCCTTTTTTTAAAGTAATGACCCACGTTCAAGTGTATGATTAAAAATGATTCATGTTGGGTGAGTTCTAACTCTCAATCGACCGATTCAACTCAGATATACAATGTGGCCCATATATACTGGAAATATTAAGTGTAGGGAATCTCATGGTCTCATTCTATCTAATCTCGCATGCAAGTGAAAATTGAAATTGAAAAATGTATATAAGTGCGGGGATTGGGTTGTTGGTGAAGCTAATGACAGCTAATCAATTGGGGAGACACGGGTTAAGACAAGAGTAAGACATAATTAGATCCATAAACGGAAAATTTCCGGCATTTTGCAAATGGATCATGTGATTAGTGAGGGCTGAATTATAAAATCCATCCACTTTCAAATAAATTTGAAAAATTTGAAGTTAATAATCAAACCAATTGAATAATTTGCTGCCCCTTCGTAATTAGATCCATGGGATGGCTTTTGGAGGTATGAGTGTACCGCTGGGTAGACCGGTGAACAAGTAGGAACCTTTTCGATATGGTAAATTTTAGGTTTAGGTACACCTTAATAAAATTCGAGTGTATTAACTTTACATGAAATATTAAATACTCCATTAGAATTTATATACCGAAATATACAGAAGAAATTCATCCGCACAGTTGGATTTCCAATGGGGATGCATTTCCATTTATTCAGTGGATCGTGAGGGCGCATAGTTAGAAAAATGCATCCACCTTCAAGGGGCTCTGGTCAACTGGGAGAAGTTTTTAGCTTGATGAACCTCCGACAGCTTGGGTTTGGAGGTTAATAATCGGGCACAATTGCAATTTGGATAACTAATTAAGACATCTCTCTATCATTCAAATGTCGTTGACTCTCCAACCGAGTCGAGACCCACATCTAACACATGTCTATGATTTTGTTCATTCTTTTTTCAAGAATTAATTACAACTTCCTACGATTAAAGTTATCCCATTTGGTGGTGTGTACTGAATATACAACCTCATATATACCAAATAAAGAGAAAATTATGAACTTATAAGAAAATTAGATATCATCACATATTATCTTAAACTTTTAAGTGAAAACGAGTTGAATCTCTTATAAGCTCTCAACAAACAAATTCACCACTGTATTAGACTCGAGGGGAATAACTAGTCACGACTCGGCTCCTAGACAATTGTTGATTATGAGTGTTTAATGGCACATGGGCCATGTCAACACATAAGAGTAGGTGTTGAAATATGCGATCCAATATCAACTAAATAAAGTTGTGAACCTATAAGAAAATTAGGTACAATCAACTATCACTTTAGATTTTTAGGTGAAAACGAGCCACATTCCTTATAAACTGACAACGAATTCAACAGTGTGCTCAACAATTCAATCTCTTTATATGAAATATAGAGTTTATATTGATTGAGAGAGATATATATATATATACCTGAATGTTTACATGTTAGCTACCTTATATGAGCATATCATCGTGACTTTTTCTAAGTTTTGAGGATGAAGGGGACATCGTAAAGACTATATTCGCATCTGACATCCCTCTACCTCACTCCCAGTTAGGTTGAATTTAATGCACATAAAAGGTATTGAATTGAAAAGGCCGTTGGGAAGTAGACAGCCTCGAAATCTTAACACGATAAAAGAAAACATGATAGCTTCAATTTAATTATTTTTCTTCTCATTTAATAGTTACTTCTTTTTTTTTTATTTTACGGATCACTAATTTCTTTTAGGATTTATTTAATTTTTTAACTATTTTAATTATTATTTATATGATGATTCTACTAAATCAGCTGTCACGTGGTGCAACTCTCGTATAAAATACATTCTCAAGTTTAAGAAGGGAGAATTTAAATTCTCACGGATGAATTTTTACTCTGAAAAAAATGTAAAAAAATGAAAATAATGCAATTAATAAGTGCATGGGAGGAAGGAGGCTGCCATGAGTAATTTATTAAATTTGGACATTAAGAGAAATTCTTTAGGTGGGGGGTTTTTTTTAGGAGAGAATGTTATTTATAATTTTGGTGAAGAATATGAAGTGAAATGTTGAATTAATTAAAGGATAATAAATTATCGATGGTGACAGTTCGCTACTAAGCTGACAATATACAATAAGTCAAGTTTAAGATATTGAGGGTTGGTATTTAAGATTTAATTAGTAGATCATAGATTATACAATACACTATCCAGTAGATCAGTTGGTTGTTATGATACCGGATGCCATCTATATAAAAAATTAATTAAATAATGCGCCCAGGAATCTTTTGATTTGATCCGTCGGCAGGGGATGTCCGTACAGGCCCCGGCACCAGATAGCGAGTCAAAAACCCTAACTCGAGAAAGTTAGATACCTTGTCCATTAACTATCAACCATGCAATTAATCCCTATACCCTAATCATATATTAGTTAATGCTAATTTACATAAATAGCAATTATACGAGAAACATGGCTGTTGTATTGGTATCATTCCCGATTATAGATAAACATATCATGAATTCCGTCATTATTAATATAATTTAAAAAACTTTCACATTATTAATATGATATTGGTAAATGTTAAATTTGATTCTTACTACTGTGATTCAAACGGTTTCCTTCCCTCTCCGATCTGCACCGCAATACAATATGAATTTGTTGACATTTCAAAAGCAAAGATGAAGACAATATATTAAAGAAGAGGGAATTAGTGTTAATTAAGAGAAAACTCCCAATTGTGCCCCAGCCCCACCTTCATTTTTTTTAATTAAAAAAGAAAACACATGCATTGCTCTTCAAAGCAGCTGGCCTTTTGGGCCGTATCACAATTTCGACTACTTCAAAAAAGAAAAAAAAAAGGCAACTTGCAGTAACAAGATAATATAACCCAAAAAAAAAACTGATGCCCTCACCTTTTTCTATCACTTAATTAATTGTAGGTGGTATTATGGTATCATCTACATTCGGGAGTTGTTATTGACCAAAACTTCCTTGACTATACCAGGTCGGGTCGGCATGTCGGATTTTGTCTTGATTCCACCAGATGACCCCTTAACGGGGATCGAATAGCTAGCTTATGAACCGTGCCTTTCGCACCAGGACTACACATATACGAGGGCTAGACATCTCCGATTTTCTTGCCCTTCCTCATCCCGACTCATGGATTCGATCCTAGACGGCTATACTGCAGCTCGTGAGAAGCGTTACCATAATGAGTCATGTCCGGTAATCTTCTTAACCTGTTTTAGAGATGGGTCACATGTAGACACGGAAGCACAAAGTGTAAAAGACATACGCACAACATATGTGTCACAGAGGGCCATGAGAAAGACGACAGGGACAAGCTCACATGAGCGCAACCAGATATTACATGGGATCCCCCCCTCACATATATGATCGATCCCTCATCACTTTCTCAAGAAACCAAATTATTCAAAAGAAAAGAGTAAAAGTAAAAAAAAAAAAGCCCTTTTTTCTCATTTTTATTTAATATATTTTACGGTAATAATTAACCCAAAGAATAAGTGGGGAGTAGGGAAAATCGTCCCAACTTGACAAGCTTCCAGCTGTGCACACCACCTCTCCACAGTAAGAATATCATCACAGCCACAACCGCATAACACCATTTTCTATTCCTATCGGATGAAACCATGAATTGTCTTCAACCTATCCGCAGAGACTAACTCTCACTTGGGATTCTCTCGCTCGGCTTCAGTCGCGGGATTCTCCAAATGAACCCTTCTGTTCGACTTAGGGCGAAGGGAATAGAGGATAATTTTGTGCATTTTATGGATATGAAATTTCAGAGGAGGTAAGGAAAATTGAAGTAAAACATTCATTTTACCCCACCTCGGAGAGCTGATTTTCCTTATAGAGAAATCCTCGTCACTAATCCGGTACTATGATAGCCCACTAAGAAGTTAGAGGAAAAAAAGCTGGAAAAGGAGCTCAGGAAACACTGTCAAAGGTCAACTAGCAGTATGAGGGTTTCGATCTGTTGGGCTTCTGAAGCACCTCATGGTGGGGAGATTCCTACTGTTTAATGTTCTTGAGTTCCGTATTCCATCCCCTCTCTTAATTGGCCAAACAGGGAGACTCAACCTGCCTTCTCTCACTCCCTCCTCATCTTCTCCCTTTCAACCTTCTCCATCTTTTAGCTCTCTCTCCCCCATCAGATATTTCCACCGATAACCCCTTCTTGCTGCTGCTGCTGCTCTCTCTCTCTCACCCACCATAGTCCATGCCATAGAAAGCAGAAAGGGAATCCAATTATATTTGAAGAAGAAGAACAACAAGGAAAGAGAGCAGTTCTTTGCCTTCGGGGAGATTTCTGCTCTTCCGGGGTTTCTGATCTTTCGGTTCATAATTCATCACACAAAGAGAGACCCAGAAGAGATCCGAGGAAGAACAGAGTTGAGAGATACGAAAAGCGGTCAGATTCAATCAATATATGGATCCTTTCTCTTACTCTTCTTCCTCCTCCTCTCCCTCACACCATCACCACCACAGAGCCCTCACCTTCATCCCTCCTCCCGTCAGTACCATAAATGGTAGTAATGGCTCTGTGGGTTCTTTTCTCGGCACCCACTTCGACCCCGATGATGACCAGCTCAATTCCTGCTCCGCCGAGGAAGAATCCGAGGAGGTCCGCATGCCCGCGTTTGGGGCGAGTCGTACCTGCAGTTCCCTGGCCGAGATCGAGAAGGAGCACATGTTTGACAAGGTGGTGACCCCGAGCGATGTGGGTAAGCTGAACCGCCTTGTGATCCCGAAGCAGCACGCGGAGAAGTATTTCCCGCTTGACTCGTCCACGAACGAGAAGGGGCTGTTGCTCAACTTCGAGGACCGAAATGGTAAACCCTGGCGATTCCGCTACTCCTACTGGAACAGCAGCCAGAGCTACGTCATGACCAAGGGATGGAGCCGATTCGTGAGAGAGAAGAAGCTCGATGCGGGCGACATCGTTTCCTTCCAGAGAGGGGTCGGAGAGACCGGGAAGGACAGGTTATTCATCGATTGGAGGCGGCGTCTTGACCATCACCATCACTCGGCGGCGGCCCAACCTCATCACAGCCCCTTCTCGATCACTGGATCAGTCCCGTGGGGTTCTGCTACTTCGGCTGCTCATCCATTCTTGCTCCATCACGTAAGGGGCCATCCTCATATAGGTTTCTTGGATAGATCACTGTCGACGGGGGTCAATTACGGGTACGGGGATGTGGTAAATGTGACCCCGTGTGGTGGGGGTTCCTTGTTCTACCTCCGCCAATCGAGCATGGCTCCCCCACAGCCAACACAAGTGGTAGCCCGAGAGATCCTAGGCAATAACAGTGGAACCGAGCCACCAATCCCGATGGTATTCAGTTCAGTGCCGGTGGTCCAAGGAAAGGCAGCAGCTAAGAGGCTCAGGCTATTTGGTGTTGACATGGACTGCCCGATTTCTGAATCCAGTCATGATCACCAAGATTGCGAGGCACTGTCCTCGACTTCCATATCGCATGCTATGGCAGTCAGGTCGCAACCTTCTCCTCTTCCGCCTCATCATCAAGGACAGCTAATTTCTGCTTCGTCTCCGCCTTCGGCTCAAAATTCACATCTACAATTGAGGCTCTACAATGGCATGCCACTGATGAGCAAAGGCAAGGACTCCTCCTCCTCGTCCTACACGAGCTTGGACTTGGACATTTGAGGTAAAAAGGAGTCAAACCGGTCACGTTTTCAGTCCATTTATCTCGTAATTCACATCATATAAATTTGAGCTAGGATTTCCAAAAGTCAGGGCAGGGAGTGCATTTTCTTCGATGATTTGTAAAGCATTTCAGGGTTCAATTGTTTCTAGTATCAGATGCGAAGGACCTGCAGTCGGACCACAAAGAAAGATTGAACAGACAGCCAGAAGTCGATAAGAGGGGACACCGTAGTTAGAGGGCTGGTACCTCTTTTACCTCCGAACAAGTTCACTTAATCCATCGCTTTAAGGCCGTGTATAATACATTTTATATATCAATTCATAGATTCACATACATAGAGATATATGCTAATGCCATTTCTACCTCAACATTTCATGCATTGTTCTTCCTCGAAGCAACATCACAGATGCTTTGACATATTCGTCACTCTAACCATCGCTTAATTTCATTCTGGATTTAATAGCGTATCAATCATCTCCTTACATCTAACAGTACGCCCATTCATATCGCCCATGACTTCTGCCGCTTTAACTCCTTAACACTGACAATTGGGAAGGTGGGTAGGTTGTTGTTCTTGTCGCAGCTTCGTAAGGCACGCCACTCTCTCTCTCTCTCTCTCTGTGCAGGCAGTTCAGAGAGAAGGCTCGCAGAGATTGGCTTTAAAAGGTGTGGTTTATCCTTTATATCTCTTCCCAATGTGTAGCTCCTGCTTGGCCTCTTCTTTGCTGCTTCCTTTTTCTCTTCGGATATTCGATTTTCTTCTATTTTTTCTCTGTTGTTCCTTTAAAAGTTTTAAGTAATTGTTCTCCGTGTTGTTTGTCCTCATCATTGCAATAACTCATGACAACATTGCCCTTTTCTTTGGATTCAATTTCCGCCTTCATGGTGGTTATCCGCACTTTTTAAGATTTTTGGCTTGCTATATCTTCAAATCTCTCTATCGGACATCGTACTCTTGGGTACTTGACTCTCTTCGTTACCAACTTATTAACCAATGTAATGGGGTCAGCTTGATACGAGCTTCTAGGTCTATTTTCATGTTCAAGAACATAAACATTTGTGAAGCTAAGGTCAAGACTTCATTTGCACTGGTCCCCCATTAACGCCTTGCGTACGTAGAAAGTTACATGACATGGTTTCCAGATGAAAAATGAATGGCTTTGAAACCCTCCCCCTCCATCTTACTTTAAATGCCTCCAGCTATTCCATCAACTTCCCTTCGCCCGAAACTGTGTTCAAGACTCGTCCAATGTCTAGACCGGTTAGGTGCTGCATTTGCATTGCATTGATTCCGTTTCGTTGCTTTCAGCCGCTCTCAATCAGTTCACTGTTGATGATCTAGCTACGTTCTACTCATAGTTCCCCCGCTTAGACCTCGTTTTCATTCTACTCTTGGCTTTTACTAAATCCAATTTCATGTTCTGCAGGTCAATGAGGCAAACAAGATCTTACTAATAGCTTTGATGCACACTGTAGTAAATTGCACCCGATTGCTAAAGATGTGTTTTTTTATTTCCCCCTCGAAAATATCCTATTCCAATTGTCATAGAATGTGCATTATCACTTCACATGCTTCCGGATCATCCTGTCGTGCCTAGCTACTAGGCTGTACAGAAGGTTTAGCCCAAAGCCATTTATAAATTTCTGATGGAAACTGATCCCACATATCTGTGGTAATCATCATAGATAGATCTCCTGTGTTTATTAACATTTTCTTAGGTTAGAAACTGTTCAGATATTAACTTATATTCTTCTCAAAAGTATGTTGTTCCTCACATGACGTGCCATACTTACTTCAGTACAAACTTAGCGACACTGTGAGAGGAATATGATTGTTTTAATAGATCGGCTCACCCTACACGGTTATTGCAAAACCGGGCAATTAATTTTGTAGCATTTTGTATGCCTTATCTACAAAGATGCCGGCTTGTTGTTATTCGGCGCTCAGATCCAAACTCTGCACTTGAGTAATGAAGCAAATTGGCGTCATAATTATCTTAATTAGATATCCAGTGCCTTCTGGGATGGTTGCTCATTTCCTCTCGTAGGTGTTTGGAATATTTGAGATTTTTCATGTGAGGCTTGCTTTACTTCTGTAGGACAAATGGCAATTGACTATATATTAAGCTGCATTGTGTGTACATATAATGAATGACTTGCTTTGTTGGGTCATTAACAATTCTCTATCTGTTCTCAATAAAATTGAATCAGCTTTTTCTCATGACTTTCTTCTTTTTCCTGAGCTTGATCTGAGCAGCACTGATTGCTTTCTCTCTTCTATCGCATACTCTTGGAAAATGATATTTAATTTAATCATTAATCGTTCGTTTGATCTAAGTCCAGTTGAAAACTGATCCAATAACCGCTGTCGGCGTGTTACATCCCTCTCTTATTAGCATTTTAAGGCTACTGAGGACTGTTGCTGCAGACATATAGTCCTGTTAGTGAGAGATTTGAGTGCTACTCTAGCTTGCATGCCATCATCTATATCTGCATGCGTTACTAACACATTTAACAATGATGTTTCTATTGAGCATTCTTCTTTGGCCTTTATTAGTTATTTCCTCTGCTCAATTCCATCCATGTATGTGTGCCTATACATCCTTACATTATCAGTTACTTCTCGTACATTTACTTTCTCTTTCAGTTATGAAAGGCATTCGCAAATTTCGATTAAAAAAAAAGAAAGAAAGAAAGATCCCGCTAATGGAAATGAAAATTAGAACCCTTTGGTCCCGAATCGAGATGCAACTAGAGCAAATCCCTTCCCTTCCCTTCTCATATATATATATATATATGCATATATATGTGCACGTGCAATTTTACCTTATTAATGTTTTCCCACTTTTATATAGCCAAAATTATTATACTTTTACTTATATGTGGTGATATCACATTGGATATAGAGATAAAAAAAAACTATTTGATGGACACACTCACACAGTACCGGTGTAGACATAGGGTCAGTATCACCAGCTAGCTATAGATAGCTATAGATTAATGAATGTATGTGGCCCCAGCTATGCTCCAGTACTAGCTCCACAGGTATTCATGTGCAATGCACATAGAGAAATTGTTTTTGGAAGTTAATTACTGCATTGATCAAAAGATAAATAACCAAACAAACTGATTAATAACTATTCAGCTTTCAAGTCATTTCTATCTTAATTTATGGGTACTAAGTTCTCCTTGTGCATGGTTATGACCCTGACGGCTCAGACACGGTTAAATAATCATGCCCTAAATCAAAATGCCTATACCCGCATATGGTATCAGAGAATGGCTAGATTAAGATAATCCAACTGAAGATGATCCCTTAATTGTCCTAGGCAGAAGTCAATTAAGCCTGGTACGAGTTCCATATGGTGCACATTCCTCGCTGATCGATATGAACTGTAAACTCCATCGTCGACGACTTTCTTGGTTGAGCTCATTGATAATCACCTCGGGACTCTTAAATTGAAAATGTGAAATTATGTTAACCCGTTAGCGGATCTAATAGTTCACATTCTCAACTTTGTGGCTGCTCAAATCATTATCACTTGAATTAAGAAATTCTAAATTTGATTATTGTCCATGGGATTACAAGTTTACACGTAAGTTAATTAAAATAATAATGAAACATCATCTTTTTTTTTTGCCATTAATAGAAGTTAATTCTATGGTCCTATCCCAAGATGTCCTTGGCACAAAAGGATGCACATATTAATCATTAGGCAGGCTACTTTCCTCTTTCAAGTAACTTTTGAGAATGGGCTAGCTGCGTTACAGTTATAATCATCGTTAATTTAAAATTAAGATATCACATATTCAATTATCATTAATATAACACATCGTGCCAATTCTCACTTATTCTCATATCGTATGCTTTTCCTTGAATATCATCGACGATTAATCAACCAAGTCGGTGGGGTAAAAAAAAGAAGGAGGGGGGGTTTTGCCTTGGTTTTTCGGCAGTGGATTGAAGTAGTGGGGAGAAATGGACCTAATCTACATTTTTACATGTCTTGAAATGGAGGAGAGATTAGGGCAGCCTATATACATGTGTAGTAGTTCTGTTGCCGTGCTTTAAGAGGACATCCCACTGCCATCCGTCCCCTCATTCTCAACTATGCACTCATCCCCATACCTGAAAAATCATTCACCGGATCGATCAATCTCACAGGATATGCACCGGTAACTCGATTGCCGCTGACCCATATAAGTTAGACGGTTTACCCGCCCCCCCATCTCCAAGAACCGCATGAGATCACCTTCATCTAGTTAGAGTTTTGAAAAAGTAATTTGTCTTATAACGGATAAAATTAGCCATAACATACATGAGGTATAAACAATAGCAGGATAGGGTTATTATGAAATTCGGTTTATCATAGGAATAAATGGATACGTGTACATACGGTTAAAATTACAGAGTACATTTAATCGGTTTAGATTATGTGGAGGATACATTCAATACTGCATATTATTGGAGCATTGAACGGGAGGCAACATGAATGTGTTGTATATTACATATTACGAGTGGGCCCTACACATGGGGGGCCGGTGTGGTTAGCCCCAGAATCTAGGGGGTAGAGGTGGCCAGGCGGAGTGTGGGGGCGGAGGGAGGCGTCAGTGTCGCGCTGGCCGCTTTTAGCATATGCAAAATAATAATTAATCGATGTGGGGCAGTGGCCAGCAAACTGAGCTGTAGGCTGGTCGGGCCGAAAGCGCACAAACGGACAAACGACGCACATACACCGGTGGAACACGCGCCAGCAGTGACTAAATTTTGCTCATTTCCCACATAATTATAAATTTTTTTCTACTGGTAAATTTTGATTATAAAATTTACTTCTTAATAAATAAATTATCATCTTCTTCTCATCAGTAATAAATGTTTGATGTATTTAATACTCTTAAGGCAACTCAACTGTCCCCTCCCCCTGCCCCTCCCCCTCCACCCTAAACCCAAATAAAAAAAAATAAAAAAAAAGAGAGCCCCTTCCTCCGAATTTTGACTGTAGTGTCATTGGATTATAATCAATGTTTAGATTTACGAGGAAAAATTTTTGTGAAATTATTGTGTTGAGACAGGAAACCCTTCCGCTATCTTAAACCTAAATGTGACCGGCTATATTCGGCATGTTCACATCCGCTCCTGTCGTCGAAGTCAAATCAATATCGCTCGGAAGGGCCCTCTCTTCGCCAGCGCGCGCGACGATGTGAAGCTCAATCGGTACTCTTACCTGCCGTTTTCCTGATAGTAACGTATACCCTTTTGTGCTTCTTAAACAAGCACAATTGCCTCCTGCTTTCATATGCGGATCGGGGCGATGGAACGCTTCAAATTTGCAACATCTTATATCGATAATTTAGATGGAGGATGAATGAACGAACGAATGATGGGCACAAGAGATGGATAACAGTGTAGAGATGCTGGGGGCAGTGTCCTTCATGCAGTGCAAGGCGATGAATGCGTGTTGTCTATTTGTTCATACGCTTAAAGGTGGGAGACAGCGACCCGTCAGTGAAGAGGGCTCGCCGTATCCAATTTCGGTTAATTAGGACACAGGGAGAATTAGATTGTACATTCCAGTATATTACACCGGAATGAAAAGGGTACCGACATTCAATGTACTGACAGAAATCAAACAAGGATGCGTGTTAATCTTAGGAGGAGGACGGTAGCGCGTATCTCAAAGCGTGAAACACCAGTCTCCCCTTCTGACTTAAGCAAGTGCCTTTGCCTGACGGGGAAATGGAGGAAGGCGCAATTTTGATCTCACCAAGAGAAACGGGTAATTTCGGGGTTAGTTTGCATTGCGGCGTGGAGTTTGTGGGGGGTAAAAAGTAATTTAAGGTAAGAAGAAAAGACAATACATATATATATATGTATGTATGTATATCATGTGAGGAGCTAGCACTAGCAGAGGATGACTCGATCGATCGGGGACAAAGTTAGCATACCATAGATGACCCTGTTGTCCAAAATTCACTCGCAAGCGGCTTGACTTGGTGAATTCAAAATTTCATATTTGAATCATCTCTAACACGTCTGCTTGAAAATCATTTGCTAATTGTGTGCCATTCGATTTGGGTCTTGGTGGATACCGGCTTCTTGAACTGTACTAGGCACCCGTTGGTCTTATGCTGAATACTGGTCATTCGATTCGTATGATATATTCATGGTCAAATCTACAAACTCGAACATAACAAAAACGATAAAATTATTATTACTGCAGCCCTCATTTTATTCAAAAAAGAGAGGGACGGCAAGAATAATGATAAATAAGTCATTTTAAGAAACATATAATGATAATATAATATTAACTAAACGAATTGCTTATTTTATTTTAATTTACAATAGAAACAAAAAACAAAACAACCTGAACCGAGGAAAATGTCCCCACCTGGGAAGTGCTGTGCAGGTTTAGGGCTTTAAGTAGGCGCAATCAATTCGACAGTAGATTATCGATCAAGAGAGAGTGACACGTCATTCATAGAGAGAGGGAGAGAGGGAGAGAGAGAGAGAGATAGAATTATGTTTTATTTAATGTTTCATTCCAAAAATGGATTAAAAAAGAGAGAGAGAGAGAAATGAAGAATCATAAAAATTTTCATTGGTTAATAATATTTTAGTCATTCCTAAGTCACGCTTAAAAGTTATACTATTTGTTAAATTCCTTTTTTTCACTGAAAATAGGATATATTACCAAATAAATATATATAATTCATTTAAGGTCCAATTTACTGTAAGAAGTAGAAAATTAATATAATAAAATAATATTTTTTTTTCTATCGGTTCTTTTTGGCAAATGGGACGGAAGAAGAGAGGATACAGGTACCAAGACTTGTGCATGTGTGCATGGACCACGTCGATTCCTTGCTTTGGATTTCGGATGCCCGCTCCTGACGTTTCAATTACGCCCCCCGCTAGTTTCAAAAATTACACAACACCCAGATATTAGACTGTGACTCGTTGGTTAAGCACCGACACGAATGTTTATTTACCCGAAGTTTTTACGATTGAGCAGAGTTCGATATATTAATATCGCCCGAATATTGGGTTATACTCTCACCATCTAAGCTCAATATATACAACCTTTTTATCTCATATTGTAGACTCGTTGATATTCCTTGTAGTTGGAAAATAAATAAATAAATTCGCCTATTAAATCAAGAGGGCGGTCCTCTCCAATTCCCTTTAGACAAAATATGGTGTTGCTGGGAAAATTAAAAGCATGTCAACTTTATAAAACAGGCGTGCGTTTAACGGTGATAACACCCTGTGTTGCATGCTATATAGATCAAAGTGCACTACTTTTTCCTCACCAGTTGATGCACGTATTGCTCGATCAATGCTGCAAAAATTTCCCTGCCATTTCTGCATGGGCTTGTCTCCTTTACTCTGGGTACTACCTTGTCCATGGATCATTATCCTCCTCTTGTTTGTTTCCCAGTTAGACATGAGGCCTAGGACCCTAGACTGTAGCAGTACAAAGAGTTAGGCCTATGATATCTTGATTTCGGATTGAAAATAATGTCATTCTAATGAATCTTTTTTTTTTTTGGGTAGCAATTGTCCTTCCTTTGGTTAACATAGTTAGGAGTGGGCTGGCTGCTTGCATGCATCATCTTCCTTCTTTTGGGATCTAATCTAAGAGGGGCACCCATCACTCACGCTCTCTCTTGTTCTTTTTGTGTAAAAAGGCCAAAGGTGAAATGTTAAAGGGGAGAAGGGTAAAAAAGAGAGAGAGAGAGAGAAGATGCAAATAATGGGGCAAGTACGTAGGTGTAATCATATGTACGTTTGTGTGTGTACATGGCACGCTTTCCTTTCCCTATCCTCCAAGTTAACATTCCCCATGCTCGATAAAGTGAATGGGAGCCTGCACCCTTTTGGGACTGGGCCTCTCTTCTGATTGCCCGTGGGCCAACGAAACCTCAATCGAACTGATGGACGGACGTGATGGAGAGCTGTGTGGGGCAGGATCAAGATACTCTACCGCGGCAGGCACTGTGAGGGCAGGGCAGAGCAGAGCAGTGGGGAGAGAAGTGAATGGAAGGCAGCTGCAGCAGAGAAGCAAAAGCAAAACTGGATCCGATCGGATCGGATCGTATCAGCAGCTTATGAATATTATTGATGATAGGAGGGAGGATGAAGTGGGAAAGGGCAAACTGGAAGGGTAGAAGAAAGGAGGGAAGATGGACAGAGAGAGAGCGGGGGCCGTAGAGTGAGAAACTGATGCAGGGGGCGAGGATACGGCTTTCATGGGGGTGGACAGAGCATTAACAACGACAGTGCAGAGAGGGGGAGGCTGGGCTCTGCTTGCAGCCGATCCCAGAAAACAACCGTAATTATTTGGAAAATATAGGGCCTTGATAGTTACAACTCATTCATATGTGCCAGTACGCCTCTCTCTCTCTCTCCTTCTCTCTACTGTATCTATCTATCTATCTGTGTATATACTAATTCTTATATATGAGCATAATGATAGTTCATATGTATAATATTATATGCAGATGAAAAGAGCAATTACCCTCCACCAGCGATGAAGTTTTGGCCCACTAAGGAAAATGATATATTTGTTGAGATAAAAAAATGCACCACTCACAGAGATTAAATTCACAAATTCTCTGTCCTAAATTAAAAACTATATAATGGTATCAAATTCTTAATTTTCAAGAATATGATCGGTTTCAATCGTTATATAAGTACATGAAAATTGAGAACTATGGATGGCGATGAACCGCATTCGTATGCCATCACCCGCACCATCACATTCTCTCCATGAATATTCTGTGTGTGTATATAGATATATATTAACTTCTACCAATATATGTGTATATTAATGCTATATGTATGTGATGGCATATTATCATTGAATTATTAATTAGCCCATACACTATCATGTTTGATTAAGTGATGATAAATGATAAATTATTATAAGGGCAAATAAATCATTTTAATAATATATATAAACTCAATCTTAGCCATTCATTCTATACGGACAAGTCTAATCTTAACCTTTTATCGTCTGTCACGTGGTAGCCATCCACACCTAATGATTGACTTGACCAGGCGACATAGCTTGGTTCAACACTGACCTAGCTGGTGTATCGGTTAGACTGAGCCGGTCCCTCGGCTCCCGGTTGAAGACTCCCTTCCCCCGTTAGCTCCACTACCAAGGATATATCGAGTGACATTGAGAGGCCTTTACTAATTGGATTGCCAACACGATAGCTTGGAAATAAGTAATTAAATGAACACAAGAATTTTAGTTCCATATATATATGTATATATATAAGATCACAGAGGAAGATATAGGGGCACACAATATGAGCCGAAGTGAATGACTGACGACTTATAATTAGAGCTGCAGTGGGGGGCTGATGACTGCTAAATTTTCTGACCCACCTGGGGGACGGGATGGGGCTGACCCTTTTGTCCTAATTAGCCACTCCCTCCCCCCACTGTCTTCCCCCAAATTTAATGCTCCGATAGAGTCAAAGAAGATGATATACAGTGATTTCGATGGGTAAGACACAGACAGTCACGAGATGAGATGTACAATTTCTTTGGATCTCAAAAAATTTTTAAATTTCGCTAATATAATGAAATTATTATATATTTGTCAGGGAGATATAGAGATCAGTACACTACAAACTGGCCCGGCCTAACAACAATAAAGACCCTTCCCCAGATTCTAGCTAAGGTATCAAAATCTGCTTCCTTTGCCTCTACATCAGCTGAACTTGAACTTGTATATACACACGTGTTTACATATTATGTTACTGAGGAGGCTCATGAGCTAATGTTGCTGCAACTAGTACCAAAGAATTGAGGAAACAGAATGGGATAAGTTTTATGAATAAAATACAAATAAATAATATATAAAAAAAATTAGTAAAATTTGATATAATCTAAAAATGATGAAGAAATGTGTATATAATATGCGATGGAATGAATATTTCTGAACTTTTGTTTTTCAAAGGAAGTCTCATTCCTTCAATTTAAGATAAAAGTCTATTATTCTAAGAGAATGCATGTAATTACTATCATGAATATAATCAAGCAAAAAAGTATGAACTGCAAAATTCAAACATCGATTCTATTCCATTTCTCTCGGTAACTTCATAACACATGCAACATAAAAGAATTACGAAGAAGATGTGAATATGACCATAGGAGTTCCGCTTAAAAAAAAAAATCAAATGTCAAATCCCTTATGGCAAATAGTTGATAATTTCATTATACACCATACCTTTTTTTTTTTCCTCTTCCTTGGGTCGGGTTCTTCTTTTTTCCCCAAACCCTAATTCTGAACACTTTCAGTTTCACCCTTCTCTTTTTTCATGCATACAAGCTATTTCCCCTGGTATCTCTCTTTTCAAAGGGGCTCCATAAATCAGCCTTCTGTAGTACTTTCTCACCAGCTGGGTTCCTCTGTCACGGGTTCCTTTTTTTTTAGATGTATATGTATTATCATGATAAAGTGACATGGTGTGGAGGGGGGTATGGACCATATATAAATGAAGCTCATGGACCATGAGAGCACAGTGTAGAAGGCCAGAACTAGCTAGCTGCAAGAAAAATAAGAAAACCATTATCCGACTTAGAATCACATGTTATGACAGCCAATCATCCGTGTGATGAACATGATTACCATTCATAATTAAGAACTCATCAGATTGATGATGCACACCAGATTATGCCAAGTCCATCAGACACCAGCTTATTTGTGTAGAACTTGATATATTTATACACTCACAGATACATCTCATTAGGTCGAAAGAGAGGAAAAAGGAGAAAGAAATTATGAATAGGGTTTGGCAGCTTCCCTGAGTAACAAACCCACGGGACTAATTTCTCCCGCTCTCTCTCTCTCTCTGCAGTTTGTCTTCCCTTCATTCCCTTTCCCTCCTTGCCACTTTGCCAGCAATCTTTTTTTTGAGGATGAATAATATGAAATGTAGATAATAGGGGAATACTTAAGATTCATTTATGAAAATTGAACTTATAAATCCAGATCTCAAATAGAGGATATGATACTAGAACACCGAACCCCTTTTTAGCTATGTTGAATTTAATGATACCTAGACAGAGTTTCATGTATTGCAATGTGCAAATACTAACAATTCTATAAAAGCCAACTTAGTCTTTATTAGAAAGGTCCCCTACCACTGTCTCATATATGAATTGTCGCTGTCGATCTTCCGAGTAAATATTGTTTACATGGGTTGTCTGTACTTTGCAAGAGGGTGCGCGCATTCGATCAACACCTACAAACCGGCCTGCCATGTTTTCTTGCATTTATTATTATTATTATTGCATATGGTACCACCCGAAGCAATGTGAGAGAGACATACGGAGAATGTGAATAAATGTCCCTCACATTTCCCTAGCATTACATACATGGTCCTGAATCTAACCCTTTATACGCTCGAGGGAGGAATCTTATGGATGATCATAACCTCACATGCGAGGTGAAAAGGTATCAAATTTGAGTATGGCTCGCGATCATCACATGGAATTGTGGGCCTTGATTTTGCTATTAATTATTTACAATTGATTGGTTTTTCCTTGTCGTGTCATCCCGAGGAAGTATTGGGAGTTTCACATAGAAGAAGGTAGAGCTAGCTAGTTGTGAAGAGACATGGTTGACAACAAGAACCGTGCACTAACTGGGCACATTAGAAAAATGGAACTTGATCCTTTAATGGATCTTGACCAAACCCGATCCTGGGCTATTCGTGCATGAATATGTTACGGAAACGGTGACTGGATACGCAAGATGCAAGTGGATTTGAAGATTAGGCAAGAGATGGAGAAGATATGTCGGACTAAATTCCCACAAAATATAAAGCTACGTAATTCTAAGCAATCAGCATTTTAAGAAGTATAGATGGGTGGTTACTGGGCCGTAAAGAAAATGATGAAGCCCATGCAGGTAGCCGAGAATGGCCCTTGAACCCAATAAGCCCATCTCATATCTCCCCCGCCGCCACCACCTCACTCTGTTTGCGCTGTTCTGTGTTCCGAGTCTCTCCTAGTTCTTGAAAAGAGAGGACGGAGAGGGAGAGATTAGGTCGTGGCCCCACTCCGTTCTTCTCCGGTTCGGCCAGGTGGCAGTCCATCCCTGGTGAGTATGGAGTATATTTCTCATTCAGCTTCTTTGATTGAGTCGAATACAGCGTTTCAAAGAGTCTAACTGGTTGATCAAGGTGAAAAATCACCGACTTTCTTGCCGAAGCTTGATGTTTTCTTCAGAGAATGGTAGCAGCTGTTGTATATCTCACAGCTTGATGTTATTATTAGCTGAAAATAGAGACGAAGTTCCTTTGATAAATTATGTAGAAGGTTTATATGTCTGGTATTAGAAGGGAACACTGATTCCTTTGAAGAATAACTATTCATTTTGAGACAACTGTTGATTTTGGAAATCTTAGCAAATGATCTAGAAGGTTATATGTCTGTTACGAAATATTCTAAATTCTAATGAAAATTCTGTTGGATTTTGGCTCCGCGACTCCGAGGGAGAAGGGAGTCGAACCACATGATATAAATCTCTTGCGTAGGCTAGTTGTCATATATCATTGCATGTTGATGCTATTTCGTCCATGAGAAATGATCTTGCTAGCCTTATAGACCTATCTTGGTTTTATGACGCCGTAACTTGGGCTGGATTCTTCTAAAAGTGGCCTCCTGGAGTTTGATTCAGAACTTAGAGAGTGTGGCTCGTGGTGAGCTCATTAACTTGTGGGATGGATATGTTTGGCCCTTGTTGTTACCATAGCATTCTTTCTACTGACCCTTTAGTTTCTTCTCTGCAAGCAATTCGAATTAGGATCTAATGTGGTCTTTGTTTGGTTTATTGTTTATCTTTATTTTAACATACATACTCAGGTAAAGAGACATGGATGCGTTCTCATCACCTTCAAGTGGTTCGCCCTCTTCCCACTTCTCTACCGAGGAATTCGTGGACCAGCTGAAGACTCAGCTTGCCCAGGCTTACGCGGAGGAGTTTCTTGAGGTAATCGTCTCTTTCCATATTTCTATCTCTCTCACTGGAGCATATTTGAAGTTGAATATTAATCTTTCTCATTTTCTGACCAGCAACATTCACTTGCACTTGAACTTGGGTAGGAGAAATGTTAAACTATAGTGCTTGCTGAAGGACAAGGTTGAATTCATTTACACATTGATTTGGAACTTTTATTTTTATATGGATCCTGTTTGCTTTAGCTGCTTGCCTTTATTTTGTATTTGAAAGGACTTGCAGAGTCAGTAGGAGGATGAATTGGTAGCTTCTAGATGAGCCATTGGTGAGGCCGGCTAATACAAAATCTTACGCTGCTTTGTTTACGTTTGTTCTTTATTCCCATCTATTGCATCTTTCCTTTGGGCTTACCTCAATTATGTTGCAGACTGTGAGGGGGAAGTGCTTCGAAAAATGCATCACAAAACCCGGGTCAACCTTGAGCGGGAGCGAGAGCAGTTGCATCTCTAGGTGCGTGGACCGTTACATTGAGGCCACCGGTATCATCAGCGGAGCTCTCTTTAGTGCACCACACTGAAATTTTGCCTCAAATAGTTTCTTTCTTGAACAATCTTCAGCTGACGTGCCCATACAATGGGGCTCCTACCCGCTTTACCTAGCAAATTAGCCGCCTTGTCAATGTCTCAAGATGCTTTCAATTCTCGTATTGCTTGTAGTGGTAACATTGTTAATGCGTCCGGGATATTTCATTCGATAAGGTAAATCCCGAGGTGAAGACACGGACATGGTAACTCGAATGAAGGCGAAGAATCCGAATGGCGACCCTCTATTCTCTTTAACTCCATCATGTTTGTGCTCCTCAGTGCAGGTCGAACTCTCCTTCCTCGTCCTGTTGAGACGTTTTTCAGTCAAATCTTCCATATTCCCCAAGCTCCGGTGCACTGACTCTTCCTTTTAACTCGGTAAGATTCGACTGTCTAGAAATCTTGGCCCCCCAGTTAGCGAATCCTAATCCCCACAGATCAATCTTCCCTTCGCCTTGGAGGCGAGTAATTTACGAGAGGACGTTCTTCCGGTGCCAATCTTCTTCAGCATGTCCCCGAACGGTTGAAAACTCTGGGCCAGCTCGGATCCACCACACGGGCTTAAGGCCCATGATTGAATCATCGTACGAGATCTCTAATCTCGGCCAGCATGTACCTGCACCGCCCTGCTAACTTGTCAGTCTTACCTTCATCACGTCTCTCTCATACGATATTCAGGAATTAGAACACTTTCTAAAGATTCAATGTGACACGTAAGGGGCCTGCCGTTGATTTCAATATAGGAACATTGTGAAGACTCAAATTCAATTCCGTCTGACGTAACGTTATAAAATTGAAGCCTGATTGCGGGCCCAAAAAGGAAAAGAAAAAAAATCACACGCTAAAGTGAAATTAGCCTCTTGGATCCATAATTTAGGGTCATGGCGTCAGCCATGTGATGTCAGCTGCTGACGAGGGAGGGCATAACGTCAGCAAGTGTTATTTTTTTAATATCTGGCGTGGGACACCCACCGTCGACCTCATTCTTGCAACGAAGTCAACCTAAAAGCCAATCGTTGTATATTACATACACATATAATACATATACATATATTATATAAGTGTAGGTAATATTAAGATGAATCCCAATAAATGGTTATCACCAAGTGAATAATACTTTAATTATAATATTATGTTAATTCGAATTTTACGAATAAAGATGATGATGGTCAAGTTTAAGAATTCAAGTCGATATTTATAAAGTGGGCGGTGTTGGGTTGCCTCCGTGGGGACTATGCTACAGCTGCCAACTTGTCTGTCTTGGAGATCGAATGGGACAGGATGCCTTAGGAGTCTTAGACTTTTAGTTGTATAAAATGGGACACTAAATAGGCACTCTGAAAAGTCGACCTGTGCGGCGTCGTAATCGATGCATCTACCACCTAACGGGGGGTGGCGGGTGGGATCACGTTTGCAAGGGCAAAACTCAGGAGGGATTGATAGACATTGGTGTCATAAGTGTGGTTCTTGTCAGTTCAAAATAAGCCTAAAATCATTAAGTTCAGTTACAGTTCAACTCATTTGTTTAATGGGACGGTCCAGTTATGCGGTTACAGTTCAGGTAAATATGAACTGGTCTGGAATCGTTTATAAATGGGCCGGTTTGACCCTTGAACCGTTCACCTTTTTAATTTTTTTAAATTTCAAATTGACGGACAAAATCTGACTGTTAATTTACATATTTTTTACCAATTCGGGTCGGTTTTCAACTGTTTCAGGCCAGTTTCTAAACGGTTCTAGGCCGATTCAATAAGATAACAACCGGGTTAGTTACAGTTTAACGAGTTCATATTTATGAACCGACCTATAACCTCCCACAACCTATAAGAACGTTGCGGGTCAGGTTAAGATCAGTCCAGACCGGTTCTAAATTTGGACAGTCTGGTTCAGATCCAATTACAGGCCATCCCGGCCCTTTAACATCTCTATTGATAGGTGACCAGACAGACAAAGGTGGGGTCAAGTAGTTCGGCTGATGCCTTAACTACAAGTCAAAACACGAGACAAAAGCTTATTCCTAAATTTATTATACCCAAAAAAAAGAAAAAACGTGTGACAGATCAACCATTGGATGACAATTCAATAAATTGAGTATCAGAGGCAAAGATGTGCTCAAATTTGAAATGGTCCAACCCAGGAAGGCTCCACACGGTGAATCCGATCCAGCTGCATATGTTGATAGACGATTGGTAGGATGCGATGAATTATTCTATTTAAGCCGAAGAGGACGTGTTGTAGATCTATATATTATTATGTACATGTATATATCATTTTGAAAATGTCAGCATCCCAGATCTAATACACATCAGATAGCAGTGGAATGACTGGGACAGCTGTCACCATTTAATTGCGTCGAGAGATCAAAGCCCCTCCCGCCCAAAAAAAAGTCTTTCGTTTGACGAAGTTAATAGCTCTCAACAAACCCTAATTTGCGCCCCATCACCGGCGCTCCACCGTCCAATACGCGTCAAAATTAAATAATAGGATATGACTCGGTACATTATCATCCTTTCTAATTTGAATCTTCATGCCCTTTTAATATTCTTATAACTTCATTTCCTTTGAAAAAAAGAGAAGAGAAGAAAAGAAATGTGTACGTTGATATCCTCCGTGCATGAATTAAGACGGTTAGGTTAATGGAGATGGAACTGAAGGTCACACGAGCCATCCATGGAGCTCGCTACTTTCACAACTTCTGAGCCGGTCAATTTACAAAGTGGGTTGTCCATCGACGCCGCGTGGGATCGCACATGGTATCCTCAAATGACCGGGACATATATCGGGCAACATGGACCCGTGTCCACCATTTTGCCAAGAAATGGCAATGCGTGGGCCTGTGATGGTTCTACGTACGACTTGGTGCAAAATACACAAAACATGAGAGCAAATTGGAGGGAACGGATGGCGTCACCTGCATGACGTAGGCAGACCCAGCGTCACCGGACAGTGCAGGTTGTTTAATAATATAATTGTACATTCCTATTATTGAACCATCCAAGTCCTAGGGCTCAGTCCAGTGGCGGTAAATGCACGGATTGTTTTTTCTCGGGGTAAATGCACCCACGCAATCTCGATCGGCGCACTTTGTTCGTGCCTCTCTCTCTCCTTTTCTCTCACTCGGCTCTCTCTCCCGCTCTCCCTCTCCCTCGACTCTCTCTCCCTCTCCCTCTCTCACTCGGCTCTCTCCCGCTCTCTCTCTCGCTCGACTCTCTCTCCCTCTCCCTCTCTCACTCGGCTCTCTCTCCCTCTCTCTCTCGCTTGGCTCTCTCTCCCTCTCTTTCTCTCGGCTCTCTCTCTCTTTCTCTCTCTCTTTCTCTCGGCTCTCTCTCTCTCTATTTCTCTCTCTCTCTCGGCTCTCTCTCTCTATTTCTCTCTCTCTCGGCTCTCTCTCCGTCTCCCTCTCTCTCTCGACTCTCTCTCCCTCTCCCTCTCCCTCTCCCTCTCTCTCTCTTGTTTATATATATATAAACAAAAGACTCCAATCACTAACACAAATTGATTGATTGACCCTAATCGATTTGATTTTGTTCCCTTTCTTATCACTCTCCACCCAGGCTTGGACCAAGGAAGATTCGACGGTGGTTCCATCCCTTCCTACTCGATCTCTCACACGAGAAAAAAATGAAATTTTGCTCCAGATACAAGAATGAGCACGGGTTGATGGATACCCAACGTATGGTGGGGGGGCGAGAGAGAGAGAGAGAGAGCCGAGAGAGAGGGAGAGGGAGAGAGAGTCGAGAGAGAGAGGGAGAGGGAGAGAGAGTTGAGAGAGGGAGGGAGACAGAGAGAGGGCCGAGAGAGAGAGAGAGCCGAGAGAGAGAGAAAGAGAGAGAGAGCCGAGAGAGAGAGAGGGAGAGAGAGAGCCAAGTGAGAGAGAGAGGGAGAGAAAGAAAGAGAGAGCCAAGCGAGAGAGAGAGGGAGAGAGAGAGCCAAGCGAGAGAGAGAGGGAGAGAGGGAGCCAAGTGAGAGAGAGAGGGAGAGAGGGAGAGAGAGCCGAGTGAGAGAGGGAGAGGGAGAGAGAGCCGAGCGAGAGAGAGAGCGGGAGAGAGAGCCGAGTGAGAGAGGGAGAGGGAGAGAGAGTCGAGCGAGAGAGAGAGCGGGAGAGAGAGAGAGAGAGAGGTGTGGAGAGAGAAATGAATAAAAAAAATAGTGGGTCCCATCATACGCCACGTGGCAGTTCACATATTTAAAATATGAAGCCACGTCATCAAGAAATGCCACGTAGACCGTACACGTCATCAAAAGTTAACGGCGTTAATAAAAAATTAACAGAATGTACTAAAGTGTTACATGTTTGAAAGAAAATGTATTATCGAGTTACATTTTAAACTTTTTGTACCAATTGTGTAATTTACCCTACTTTTTACTGATAAAGGTTAAATTTTGATTTTTTTTAAATTTGCATCATGTAACTTCAAATCAACCCCTATTTCTTGCCGAGCGAAATTTGTACAGTGGGGTCATAGAATGAGACTAATATATGTGAACGATTTATTATTTCTCAACTAAATTATGTTGACTTAGATGGGAAAAGGTTGAAAGTCTGCATGTTGCACAGGTGGCCAAATTGCCTCAGCTTATGACAAGTTTTGAGTAGTCACGAATGGTGATATATATATATGTATGTATGTGTGCGTATATATATGTATCGTATTGAGTCAAGAAAGAATCGGCATTAGCTTGTTAGCTCGTGAAGGTACGCTCCCTCTGGCTTTATCGAAGATGTTGCTGGCTGACCTCGTGGCCAAGATCGACAGCGTGCCGGCTAACTACGTTCGGCCCATCACGGACCGGCCAAACCTGCAGGAGGTCGAGACTGTGGGTGATGCCTCCATCCCTGTTATTGATCTCCAGGGACTCCACGGTCCTAACCATCCCCAAGTCATCCAGCAGATCGGCCAGGCTTGCGAGGAATATGGTTTCTTCCAGGTAATATTCCCGTGAAATCCCAAGTATCACCCACCGTGGGTGTGGTAAAATGGTTCGGCACTCATCATCCCAATGAAAGGACTCGAGTTCGAGTCTCACCTACGGCATGGAGCTTTTAACCCCCTTAAATGAGCCAACCCAGAGCGATTCGAATTAGTCAGCTGGATAAAGTCCAATCGGATACCGACGGTTTATACCTGTGTGCACGAGTTGTTTACAAATACACATGTGAAACTTCGGCAGATAAAGAACCATGGAGTTCCTGAGGAAATCGTGAGCAGAATGATGAGCGTGGCGAGGGAGTTCTTCCGGCTGCCGGAGAGCGAGAGGCTGAAGAATTACTCTGAGGACCCCACCAAAACCACCCGGCTCTCGACCAGCTTCAACATCCGGACGGAGAAGGTGTCGAACTGGAGGGATTTCCTGAGACTTCATTGCTACCCTCTCGGGCAGTACCTCCCCGAGTGGCCCACCAACCCTCCTTCCTTCAGGTATTCTAGATCAGATGACGTTCCGACTTCGAAAGCTCGGACAATCGTGCCAGAGGTCCGGTGGACGAATAGCCTTAATATTGTTGTGATTTCCCCTGGCAGGAAAGAAGTAGCCGAGTACTGTACGAGCATAAGAGCGCTTGTGCTGAGGCTGCTGGAGGGGATATCAGAGAGCTTGGGGCTGGAGAGGGACTACATAGCCAACAACCTTGGCAAGCACGGCCAGCACGTGGCCCTCAACTACTACCCACCGTGTCCGCAGCCAGAGCTGACCTACGGGCTGCCAGGGCACACTGACCCGAACCTTATCACCGTCCTCCTCCAGGACGATGTGTCCGGGCTCCAGGTGCTCAAGAATGGGAAGTGGGTGGCCGTGAACCCCATTCCCAACACTTTCATTGTCAACATCGGTGACCAGATGCAGGTAAGTTGCTGGAATCTACGGACATTCTACGTTACCAATATCTTTTATTCATTGATCAGTTTTAGATATTATCGGAATCCCGACAAATGTCTGCGGGGGCACCTAGAACTTATAACCTTTTGACCTTTTCTCCCCCAGGTGATCAGCAATGACAAGTACAAGAGCGTGCTTCACAGAGCAGTGGTGAACTGCGAGAAGGAGAGAATATCGATCCCAACGTTCTACTGTCCATCACCCGATGCAGTGATCGGTCCCGCCAAGGAGTTGACTGATGATGGACACCCGGCCGTGTACAGGAACTTCACGTACCAGGAATACTATGACCGGTTCTGGAACAGGGGTCTTGCGAAGGAATGCTGCTTAGACCTTTTCAGGGCATAGGCTTCTAGGGAGAGGTCAACAAATAAGTAAGGGTGGGGGGGTGTGGGTGCGGGGGTAGCATAAAAGGGGTATTGGATTCCTCAGAGATATGTCTGAATTGAACTATATATGGTGAGGGGATACGATTCCAGCAAAATGTAAATCCTCAGTTCGACCAAAAGTCTATCCAAATAAGATTGAGAGGCAACGACTGGTCAGGTTGTCTTTCCATCACATTTTCTAAGATCAGATAACACATCATAGTGGCGACAAAGGGACATCTCGAATTAACTCGAGCTAAGGTGATCGAGCCTGGTAGATATAAAGACATCAGAGGTGGCCTTCTGTAAGATGCTGCACGGTCTAATTTTTTGACATGAAAATTCCCAGAAGGACAATCTGAAATTGCCAAGACAGAAAAAGTATAGAACTCAGGATCTGAAGTTAACACAACCAACAATTATAAGCAATAGCAGGCAAAACCCGAAGAGTGGATCAACCTGACGATCCACCTTGCCGATCACGGTCCTTCGGAAGATCTAACTAAACTCACGCTCTATCTGAATAGTTACATGACTGATGTTGTACTCTCTCCTTATGTAGTCGATCACCTTCTCCAAGACCATATCAGCATCGGCCTCCTTCTTTATCTTCACATGACATGCCAACAAGATCTTCCCCACAGTTATCGCCCATATGTGGAGTTCGTGGACTGCAATAACGTCGGCCATCTCGCACAGGCCCTTCTCAAGCCTTGTGGCATCAATTTCCCGGGGGGTGCTCTCCATGAGCACTTCCATGATGTTTCTTAGCATCCTTATCGTGGTTCCCAGCACTACGACTGAGAAAATGAGGGTGCAGATCAGGTCGATCACCTTCCACTCGGGCATGTACCATATGATGGCCCCACCGATCATGACTCCGACGCTCTGAATGGAATCGCCTAGAACATGGAGGTATGCGCCCTGAAGATTGATGTTCAGGCCCGACCGCTTCTTCTGCTTCGGTGGCTGGCTAGTCTTCAGCAATGGCCCTGTTTGGTCTGCTTCATGATGATGATGGTGTCCTTCTTGGTGCTCATCATGATGGTGGCCATGATCATGGGATGCACCATCTCTGTGACCATGATCGTGGCTGTGGCTGTGGCCGTGGCTGTGATCGTGACCCAACAGTACAGCCATTGCGATATTGACCACCAACCCAAATGCAGAAACAGCAAACATTAGAAATCCTTGAACCTCACCAGTATCATGGATGAGCCTAACAATGGCTTCATAAACAAGAATCCCTGCAAGGAGCCAAATCATCTGGATTGAGACGAGGGCACCGAGAATTTCGATCCTAAAAAATCCATAGGACTGGCGTGGGGTTGCTTCCCACCCTGATGCCCATATCGAGAACAAGGAAATTGCGAATGCTGCCACATCTGATAATAAATGTGCAGCATCTGTGAGAATGGCAAGACTGTTAGCTTTGATTCCTCCAACAATTTCCACGGTCATGAATACGACACAAAGTGCAACGGCCGTTAGGAGTTTCCTCGTGGAGGTAGACCTCTCCTTCGCATCCTTGGAGGTGGTCTTGGAGTCTGAGAATCCACAGGGGGCCTCGCCACAGATTTTTATCCCTCCACCCCTGCTGGTCTCAGGGGGCACATCCCCACATACTTCAATTATGTGTCTATCCTCAGAAGCTCTTGCTTCCATCTGAAAGCGAAAGCAAAAATCAGTCATGAATTTGCCAAGCGAACTGTTTATTATATTTTACCTTCTCTGGCAGATTGGATAGAGAAAAACAGTTTGAAGGAATGCTCTGAAATCAGCATCTATCAACATGCAAACAATAACAGATCTTGCATTAGGACTGCACTAATGTAGAACTCCATGGTAACACACTTGAAACTGCACATTTTCTCTGATACCTTTCATGTTTAGACTACATTAAAAAAGCAATCAGTCACTCCACATCATTAAAAATGAAATAGCATTATCATCATCAGCAAGGTATATCCTAGATCTCTCTGATCTTTATCAAAGTCTTCTCAGTTCACTTCCACTGTAGTGTTCATTTATATTGTAGATACAGAAAGCAACCCTTACCTAAAAAGCAGGCCTTGCTATGTTATCCTTAGGATTAGGCGTATTGAATTTAAATTCAGTTTAAAGCGTCCAATCAGAAATTTTTTTTTATTAATATAAGGAGGTAGAGAAGATCGATATACAGCAGGGTATACTATTCCCCTTCCAAATTCCAATTCATCAGAAGAACTTCCAAATTCCCGAAAATTAGCAGCTGATGTAGTTGATTACACAACACAACCACAAGAATGATGACTTGTTCAGCTACTTAAGGTCAAATAGGATCTCTGAGCACTTTTTGTCTGCGACAATATCAACAACAGGGACACAATTTAGCACATGACCAAGGAGAACCACTAAAAAGGCATTGTCAATAAATTGTTACTAGTCTAACATAAGGGAGCAACATCAGTATCACCTTCAGAGAACATTTTTGCTTCATCTAGTTTTCTTTTAGCAAAGACTTCTGAGGCTAATGGATGTCTTTCACTACCAGGCAGCAAAAATATCAGAGATACTCATGAACTGATTCAAACTGTTTGCTTTTTTCCCCTCCCCATCTAGTCTGCACTTTCAATAGTTCTCAATAAAATTAACTGATAATACAAGAAGGATCTCGCTTTCTCAAAATCATTCATCAACATCCCAAGTGAATACACTGATATGAAAACATAATCCAAGAACGCAAACTGGCAAAATCAAAATGAAACATCAAATGTAAAGGCAAGATTCTCATTGTAAATCAATGTAATATATATTTTTTGTCATATTTACTATAATCTGATTAGAATTAATAGACAAACCCACATACACTATCAATGGTCTTCCTGCTCTCAATTCTCCTCTTCTACACTAGCATGAAGCAGAAAGCATGAGTGTGTCAACAGGCTTCTGATGAAACACTGAGCAAGAAATACAAAGCTAAACAAACTTGAAGTAGAGCTTCCAAAATCCAAATAAAGCATACAGGGCATAGAGATCACTCAAATCATGATAAGGTTCCAAAACAAATATATGCTGGTATATTGCAGAGAAATCATTGAAATCTAGACAAGAGCTCAAAACTAAGCGCATTATATAATTTAATTCATGGTAGCATGTTTAGGGGTAGGGCTATTTTTCAAATTCATACAAGTACTTCTTTCTAAAATAAGCAAAAATATATCAGTTTGGAATATCATAAAAGGAAGTTTCATATAATTCCCTGGCCAGGAAGTATGGAGATTTACTGATTGCACCCTGGCATTCTGTTCCGTGGCTCATATGGGCAAGAAGAAGCTGTTGAGACCACCAAAGGAAGCATGTTTGCAGAATACGGGAAAACACTCCATGAAATGGCTAAAGGACAATAGCAAAGGAAATACAAAAGGCTGGGGAAATTTTATGGGACACATCATCTACCAGGAAGGCTTCAGGTGTTAATTACTTCTAACTTACCAGTCTTTACCCATCAAATTCCAATATAACCAGAACTATACATCACCAAAATTCAAAACCAAAAATGAATGAAGATGACTTCACTGGAATCTAAACAAGTTTGCTCCGCAAAAATAAAATGCAGCTACAAATTTTAATAGGCAATCTGCTGATATAGATTAGAAATTAAACAATGCCACTGTATTTAAAAGCCCAGTGAAAAGGCTTGATCCCAAATAGGAACTGAAAAACCTCCCTTCATAAGAGAAGGGGAAAATAATGCAGAGTGCTTTATGAGCCAAATTTACACACAAGAAAGACAGGTTAGAAAATTTTCTGAAAACTAACATGTCCTCTATTTCTGGTGTCTTCTTAATGAGTATGATCAACCATCAAGTGCCCAGGAAACACAAAACAAGATAGATAATGTGAAAGTAATCATATCCATAGAACACTCCAAAGCTTAGAACATGATTTTGCCTAAAAACATAAGACTAAGAGCAGTCATCTTGAAAAGCAAAACTTCAAGGTTTCAAAAGGAAAACTTTGTCAAGCATCAGCTCATCAGATTAAACCCAGACACACATAGAACTTCTCTCAATCAAGCAGAAAAGACTCAATCTGAAAGTCTGCAGGCTGAAGAAAGACTAGCAGACCAAATCTGAAAATCTGGGAAAATTTTATGGCACACATAATTTACCAGGATCCTTACTTCTTATATTCCAGTATAACCAGAACTATTTATTAAATATAACCCCAACCCCACGCCCCACCACCCCCCCCCCCAAAAAAAAAAAAACTCAATGACGATGACTTCAACGTAATAATCTACACAAGTTTGCTTCATAAAACTAAAATGCACCCACATAACAATAATAGGCCACCTGCGAATATAGATTAGACGCCAAGCAGATCTTGTTTGAAAAACCTCTTCACAAGAAAAGAGGAAGATAACACATAGATGCTACTCCGAATCAAATTTATACACAAAAGAAAGAGGTTAAAGATTTTATATACGGGTCATCACTTAATTCAAGCATCTCCTCAATGAGGGTGACTTACCATCAAATATCGAACAAACATAAGACAAGATAGGTAACGCAAAAGAAATCATATCCATAATAATCCGAAGCTTACAACGTGTTGATTTTGCACAGAAACATATTACTATGAGCAGTCACCTTGAAAAGCAAAGCTGTTAAGGTTCCAAGATGAAACCTTTATCAAGCATTAGCTCGTAAGATTAACCCAGCTACACGTAGTACTTCTCTCAATCAAAAAATGGAAAAGCCTCGCTAAGAGGAAGACAGTGAGAAAGAGAGTTAAAGGACAAGAAACGGTCACGGGATGCGCCAGGGAGAAACAAGAAAAGGCGTGCAAGGAATCACCTCAACGGCACCAGAGAACCCCAGAGAGGAATCGGTCAGAAAAGCCTGGAGGCCCTTCCCGATCTATATCATAAAGGGTACTCGAAAGAACAGAAGATTACGATCTATATCATTGAAAAATCCCAAGAACAAAAAGGATTAATATATAAGAAAAGATGTGTTTTTTTCTTAAACATATAATGTAATTTATTTAGAGGGGGAGAGAGCGACAGAGAGAGAGAGAGAGAGAGAGAGAGGGAGAGAGGAGGGGGATGACGAGGACTAGGTGCGAACCTCTGGACTGACTGAGATGTTGTGGATGAATCAGAATCGGAATCAAATGATTTGAGTGGAAGCTGCTCCTCTTCTCGTCTTCTCTGGACTGCTCAAAGAAAAGAGAGGGATTGACCCTGAGTCATGGACGTCCACAAATATTATGGCTGCTGAGCCTGCGGCATTGACATCAGCCTCCCCTCGTAAAAGGGAGAATGGATAAAATTAAAAAAAAGCAGGATATAAAAAGATAGCGGAATCTATCTACAAGTATTCCTCGTCAATAATCACATGTAGAATAGCACCACCACGAGCTATTGGCCGATAAATCAAGACTTAAGATGGAATTGCACGTTTCATGGACTCACCACTGAACTGGGACTAGACACACCTCTGCTGTAGATAAGAAAGGAAAAGAACTTAACAATACGATGGGAAAGTGACGATTGTATGTTGTCTTCGTTGATGCTCTCACCCACATTAAAAGTATCCCTACTAACAAACATCTTTGTGCATGCAAATGGTCATATAATTATTCTTTTTGTCGGATAGTCACTGAATGTCACCAAACAATTTTGGACTTTCTTAAATAATGGTGACATCCTGCTCAGCCATTCTCCAAACATTTTTACCTCTCTCTCTCTCTCTCTCTCTGTGGACTGTCTGTCGCTTCTTGCGGCAATACTCTGCTGCCTTTGACCAGCAATAGCCCCCGCCTCCGGCATTAGATAATCGCGTAATCGTCAGGGAACAAGACACAACGTGCCTCGATTGCTATGACCATGACGCTGCCAACAACAATTAGGTAGAGTGATTTAATATAATTTTTTTTAAATAAGTCCTTGAATTTAAGTGATATGAGTGAGAATTTATGCTAAAAATATAAAAAATTAAATCTTGATTAATCAAGACGGTTGGAATTGTAAATAATGGTTGGATTTTCACTGAACAAACGAAAAAACATTATAGACCTGCTACTAAGCTTTAGCCACATACGTGATTAACTCAAGGTCCAAATTCTGTTAATTGCCATCCCTCAGCGCCATTGGAAATAAAGACGTTGCGATCAGAGAGCATAAATTCGAGGGTTCTCAGTCAGTAGATTCAAGCCTTTCAATTCACAGGTTGAGCTGCGAAATTTCTAGGCCAACAAAATTGGGAGGTGTCAAATTAATGAACAGGGTAAAAATACATTCTACTGTCGACGTTGAAGAGGGAATCACAGAAGAGCATTGAATAAAGGGCTAACATGACACTAGAGGACTGGCCTCTTCATGGGCTCCAGAACTGGAGGATCGACCTCAATTCCCATGTTAGCTGCAGTGCCTGCTATTATCCGCATTGCCGACTCTATGGTTGTACAGTTCAAGTCGGGCAGCTTCTCAGCTGCTATGGCACGTAATTGATCGATTGTGACCTTTCCAACTTTCTCCGTCTTAGGGTCCTTGGATCCCTTCTCGATTCCTGCAATATAAATCAATGTTGTCGTGACCGTAATTTCCCAATGACATTAATCGATGAGTTTGATCGGGATAAACTTGTGAAATGATGCCTTCAAGTCTATAATCAGATTCCTACGTAAATCACAAATAAGTTTTAGAGCATTTTTCCAAGCACACACTGGAGACTGGAAAATAAGCTGCGAGTTAATCCTTGAAATACAACTAGGACATATGCATATGGGAAGCATCTAAATGACTCCGGGCATCGTCATAGTGCAGATTAAGCAGATTTCATGAACAGCAACATATCAGCATGAAAGAAGGGCACAGCAAATAAATTAAAGGGAGCCATGACGCAATATGTAAAAACCACTTGCATCCCCAAGAAGTAGAATTCACAAAGGTCTAAAAGCAAGTGTATTTCTCACAACAACAGAACAGCATTCCAAGACCTTTTTTGTTTACCAGATAACAAGTGTAAGGCTTTGAGGATAGAACCGACTTATAATTCTAGAGCCACAAGAGCAAGAACAGTTCTAATTTCTATATTGAGCTCAAAGAAATATCTTTTGGATTGGAGAGGCATACTTTTTCATTTATACAATCAAAAACCACAAAGTGAACCAGCATGGTATGTCAATCAATTTATGGCTGAATGGAATTCTGAGAGACAATAAAAATTTCCAGAAATTTTAGTAATGTAATAGCCACAGTGGATGCCATTACAGGAGCTTCCATGGAAAGATTTCTCAATGTTATACACGAGACCAACATAAGAGAGATGAAAATTCTGACTTCCTAAGCCAACCACCAGAAAATCTTCATAACCGATGTACCAATTAGTAAGAACAGGACCAAAAATGACAATTACCAAGATTCAGATTTCCTAAGACAAATACCAGACAAATGATTCACAAATTATGAAAATCTACTCACTTTGTAATCTAACACCTATAATTTGTCCAATCCCATTTTTTTCATGTTAAGCAAAGATAGGTTCAATGACCTTCGCATGCTTGACGCTGTCTCATTCAATTAGAGAAGAAAAATCCAAACAAGATCTAATGCTTCATCACTCAGACACTCTTTACCACATTATCTCAGGGTATCTGACTAAGAATATTTTCAGAGATGAAAGATGTTCACAGCCTAATATGGTAAAAAAATTCTATTACCTATCAATTGGAATGTCATGGCATGGCTTGGTGTTAATGGACAGAAAAGCTGATAACAAGAATTTTAAGATTAAAAGAGATTCTCATCTGTTAATCGAATTTAAATTGCTCCCAGAGCAGCTTCCCATTTTCAGAGTTCAATTACAATTTTTTATTAAGAGAAATGTCATATTTATGTGCATATCATACTTGACAAAGATTCTCATTTGGCAATAACTAAAACATCAAACACTTAATGTGCATCTGACCTGCGGCCTTAAGGAGCAGAACTGAAGCAGGAGGCGTCTTCAGAATGAAAGTAAAACTTTTATCCTGCAGAGTCAGCATACAATTAAAGATCTGGACATATTTCTCCATAACCACTGAAATGAGCTAATAACCTATGCAACAGTAGAAACTCACATCATAAACAGTAATTTCAACAGGAATGACATAACCGGCTTTATCGGCAGTCTTGGCATTATAATCCTTGCAGAAGGCCATGATGTTCACACCCTTTGAACCTAGGGCTGGCCCAACAGGTGGAGCAGGGGTGGCCTTCCCTGCCTCCAGAGCCAGCTTTATCAACCCAACCACTGATCAATAGACAAGCACAGGCACAAAAATGGCGTAAAAATTCAGTGACAACTTCACGTACTCCATAAATGTTGGCGAGGGGAATGAGACGGGAAAACAGAACCACCTACCAAGTACAATGCAACAGAACAGAACACCATGAAGTGTTGCATTCACTCTCTATTGCACCATAAAAAAAAAAGCGCAAATTTAAGCTTTTAACGTATCCTCAAGGTGACATTCAGCTTCGAATAAAATCAACAAAACCTTTCATTCAAAGAAATTAGTTGTTTTTTTTATCAGAAGAAATTAATCGTTACATAAACTGAACGTATCATGCCTCCCTGTACCCAGCATTTCCCGAAGGTACAGCACAATCGAGCTAGTCACATTTTCTAAACATGCCTTACTCAAAGCAGAGCCAATTTCCTTTTTTTTTTTTGCAGGGCATAAAACTCGACTTGTTTCGAACGACTCGCAAGCTGTCAAACAAATAGAACTACCAAAACCAAGAAGATGGTTTCTCCCACAAGACGAAATGAAAGGGCGAGGAGAGTACCTTTCTTGGACTTCCCACCGGGCTTGGGGGGAGCCATGGCAACAACGGAGAGAGACCTCCGGGAAGGAGACTGGAGCGGTGACTGCTTCATCCTTGGGAACTGGAGGGAGAAATTGGGGTTGGAAGACAAGCCACTGGCAGGAGAGGACAAGAAAGTAGTGGAAAGCCTCGCATTTCCCTTCTCTGAAGTGAAGAGCGAACATGGATTATGGGTCACGGAGATTGAAGACGCCATAGCTCAAATCAAAGTACAGAAGTAGAGAAGCTTTGGATAAAATTCTCTCGATCAGAGAAATCTATCCAATCTGCCTCTGCATCCGACGCTACCGTTCTTGGTGGGGGTGGATTCATACGACATCGTTTTATAATGCCGATATTCACCGAAAATGGGTCATACCTATAAAGGCCCATTAAAGAACAGAAAAGAGAAAATTTAAGCCCATTATCAATTTAATAATTGAAATTGGACACCGACCAATGCATATCTTAGTCAAGTCAGCCTCATTAAAATCTTACTTAAAAAAGAGAATCTTCCAGGCTAATGCCCTCAACTCTTCCTCCTAATGGAGAAGGTTGAGGTGGTAAAAATTGCACGACCAAAGCCTTGCACAAAAAAATCGTGCATTAGTCGATATTTTTGAGTCACATGATTTTTTAAGTTGTGTAAGTTGAAAAATACAAAAATAAATTTTATTATAAGAAGAAAATTATGAAAAAAAAGTAATAAGTGATTAATTATATTCCTGTAACTATATTTTAATAATTATTTTAATATTTTATTCAAATTAATATAAATTTTATATTAATCAATCAATTATATGTAAAAATTATTTTAAAATATAAATTATTTAAATTTATTTTAAAAATACAATTATTTGTAGATGCTGGGCCAAACCGTCCAAAATATGAAAATTTTGTGCGTAGGCAGTTATTTTCGAATCGCTTAATATAATAGATCATGTTAGCATAACTCGATACTAAATTTGTGTCATATCAATACGACTTGAAAACTTAGCCCAAATTACCAACCCTACGGAGAAGATCCTACCCCAAACAGTCAATAGGCACGTGATAGACGTCACACGAGATATATGTGATATGTTATGTAAAAACACTTTTTATAATTTAGAACGAAAGCATGATATGCCAAGATCGTGCTAAAATCTCCCCCGTGGATCACTGCAGTTGGGGGTGTCAACATTTTATTAATCAATCTAAAGATTTATGGATTATTAAAATCGAATTAAAAGCGCACACCAATCACGTAAACTCTTTAGCATATTAGGTCTCTAAAGTGCCCTTTTTTTTTTTTTACCTCTGATCTCACCGGGAAAATGAAGGCTCGTATATATTTTCAAGATCACATGCGATGATCATTTTGTTATTATAAAGAATATGGTACAATTAAGAGAAAATTTATATACTTATCAGAATGATTGGTATCATCATCTGTCAACTTATACTTTTAGATGAAAATGAACTCGACACCTCATGAACCTATAACGAATTTAATATGATATCAGAGCCAGTAAGTTTACATATCGTCCGATCCAAATTCAGAAATCTAACTTGTAATTAGTTGATATTAAGGAAGAAAATTATTTGATTAATGGCTAGTTGTGTACATCATTCGAGATCAAAAGAAAAATACATAATTTATAAGCCGTTATTAAGAATATATATTTAATAATATGTGTCAATAAAAAAATTATTATCTTATAAAAAATTAAATACTATAATTTATTAGTTTAATTTTTTAAATAAAAATAAACACCATATTTTGTAAGTTTGCTATGAGTTTAATAGTCATGAATGCAATGATGTCACAATTAGGAAATGCCACCATCCCCCGTCACGATCCACGCCATCGCGGCCCACTAAAATGAGTTATTTTATTTCATTCTTATCTACTAGCCCGTCCTTTTTGTGCGTGTCGAGTGGACAGTAAAATGGGTGGTCCACGTCTCTAGATGATGGAAACCCAACATATTTTTCATTTTCACAAATGTAGGCCGGATGAAATTGTTCAACGTTACTCTTATTTATTTGCAGTGTTGCAAAAAGATGAAAATTTACCTGTTAATAAGCCACCTGCTTGAATAATCTAGATTGATAAGCGGATCCCCCAATTTCAATTGTCATGCGTGCTCGTGCACGCATTTGAGGAGTCAATCTTAGTCGGGAACTCTTCCGGGCAAATTTTCTGTGGATCCCCATGCGCGTGAGGGAGAATTGTACACAATTTTGATTGTCGGTCGGTCAGCACATGTTTTCCAGATAGAAACGAAAGAAGGAAACTCCGATAATTCAGCCCGCTTAAAATTAAATGTTTGGGCAAGAATCTCCTCAATTATAATAGAAGAATGATACTTAAAAATAAAAAATGTTTTGAGAGATCCAAGGTATATTGGAGAAGAATTATAATCTACTGTAAATAGAAATAATGTTTGACGTGAAAGCTTTTAACTGTTGCCGATGATTTATGAGCACACGTTATACATGGTGCAACTCAGCCGTGGAATAAGACTCGCTCGGCTTTTCTACAGTTCTTGCTCCCTATCACGTACGATACTATGGGTCTCGATATAAGATTAATGGGTCATAATGTGCCAGCCACTCGAGGGAGACCATCTTGCGTCTAAGCTAAAATAGATTTCCAAATAAGTCCCTCTGAAATGCGAGAGACAACATGGGATAGCTACAACCACGACGACGCGTCCATTCCACTTTGTCTCTTTCGGTCCACCCCCGCCCCCACCTCCTTTTCCCTCGGTCACAGCATCATCGCCAAGATTCCCCGCCCCCACAATCAAATTCAATCACGGACTTTTCAGCTCAGCAGCCGCCGGCAGTCCCCCATCGGTTCCTTCCATGTTGCACATGGTGTGTGTATATATAATATATATATATATATTATGTTTACCACATACTCATTATACTGTATAGCATAAAACCAATCCTGCTCCACTTTATCTCCTTGTGCGCAGACCGCAATATTATGAATAAATAAATCAGCATTAACTTTTTTTAATGTTGACAATTCCACAAAGAGAAATAAATAAATAAAATTTCCTGTCCTCGTCTGAAAAAAGAATGGCTTCTAGAGTGCCCAAGCTTTCCGCCATCAATCAACCCAATTTCAATCTCATTTATGATCCCCCGGTTCGCTTCCATAACGACAAAAGCGACTCTTAACACACGGTAAGCATCCTCTCCTCTTCGATACTTCTACCATCGAGAATCTTTGCCCTCTTCACCGCTACAATGGGGCTGAACATCCCGAGTGCCGCCATGGGGATGGCAAAGCGTGTTGCTATCGCGCCCCTGAGGATATTTCTCCACCTCTGTTTCTTGTTCCCAGCAATACTAGCCCGCGCCGGACTCCTCCGGCTGCCTCAACACAGAGGACGGGAGGGGGAGACCTTGGAGGAGTCGACCGACTACGTCCTCGTGATGGACGGGGCCACTCCTTCGCTCGTCCACGTCCACGTCCTAACTTCACTGATCAAGAAGCGGGTCCCCGTTGTAGAGTACGGAGAGTTCCTGGAGAGGAAACACGGCGTCACCGGAGGAGCAGAGGTGGTGGGCTGCGCCGTGTGCCTGAGCCGGCTGGAGAAGAGGGACGAGATGAGGGATCTGTGGAACTGCGGTCACGTGTTCCACCGGCAGTGCTTGGACCGCTGGGTGGATCTGGGCCACGTGACCTGCCCTCTCTGCAGATCGTTGCTGCTTCCGCTTTCTTCTAGCGCAGGGAAGATCGCCGCCACCGCTCTCGGCCATCCTGGAGGGGGGACAAATGACTGAGTGAGTGCCGAACGGCAGACTGAGCAATCGAGTTGTTGAGGTAGTTGGACCTAGCTGAAACTGCCCAGCACCTGGTTATGACAACATGGAGCTAACAACGACCTAACACTAGACTTCCAGTACTTTCATCTTGTTGTCAACCTATGGAGGTCGTCAGCATTAATCTACATTTTCTCTCGCTGTGATCTCCTCCCTATGCTTCCGATTAGTTAGCTCGAACTACGATTACTGTTTACAAAATTTTAACCATCATGTGGTGAAATATCCAAAAGATATTCTTTTTTCCCTGTGGTTTGTGATGCAATCTTGCGAATGACTCAGGACGGTATTTGCAGTTTTATTGCAGACTTTCAGCTGCTGCACTTACATTACGACAGGCCCCAACTATGTGCGTTCAACTCATTGATCTCATTTTTTATACGTCTGTCGATGTTCCGAGTTGCAGAACACGTACTGCTACAGGACTCCTGACGAAGTGCACTCCGTCAGTCCATGTTAGGCTCCCAAACCTGTAGCCTCCTAGCACCTTTTCCCGTCCTGAGGCGAATGAAACCTTGTAAGAAAGAACTCGTGCTGTCGAATTGAACATTAGAACTCGAGGCTCAACTTTCATCGTAGTTCATGTGGAGGTTTCAAGATTGCTTCATAGACCGAACCTTCACGCCCCACATTCGTGACTGTCTTTGTTACCGTCAGTTTCCTCTTGAGGTTCGGGATCACGATGGAGGGGAGGTTGAGATTCTGTCCCTGGTGCCCGTCTTTCTTGCATCCGTTAGGGCTTGGTTTGCTCCAAATTTGACAACGATCTTGCGCCATAGCCCACAGAACAGAGGAACTGGATGTAGTCATCGATGCTTGTGTCGTAAATGAGTCCGGGGTCCATTGCTCTGTTGGGGTTGGCATGGCCACCTCCTACATCAAACGGGTCAGCAATCTTGTCTGTAGGCCACATCGCTTATATTGATCCCATCCGTTCAATTGAGACGCTGCAAAGAAGAGAACTATTTACCTCACTCCCGTCATATACTTTCTGCCCCATAATTTTCAGAGCCAAAGAGGATAAGAAACAAGCCGAGTTATGGATGGCGAGCTGTCTCGAGTCTTAACAGGTCCAACTGGACATGTGAGGGCAGTTGAAAGAGACATCCAAAATATTAGTTACACAGAGCTAAGGAAACTTGGGAGTAAACTAAAAGCGTAAACCAGCTTGGGTTCATCATGAGAACCATGACTGGAAACTCGAACTACTCAGCCAACTAATTAACAAGACCTGTAAGGCGTCTGGAAATTGAATTTGATGTTGCCCGGGTTGTTTGGTCTTTTTCGGTTGTTCACACTATTTTTCCCTGATGGTTATTCTAGCTTGTTTACAATGTATGGGAAGAAGCGTGCATGTGGAATTCACCTGTGGGTGACAAGAGCAGATTTATTGGCGGCAGGGGACCAAAATTTGGATGCACCGACTTGAGGAGAGCTGCAATTCCCCGCACGTGTGGACAAGACATGGAAGTTCCGGAGAGCAAAAGTAATAAGTCCAGTGCTGTACTGATCAGATGATGGAAATGCTGCCAGAATGTCCACACCAGGAGCGATCAATCTGGCTGCAACGAGTGGGTACAAGATTAGATTATTTTTGTCTCCACCGAGGAAAAACAATGCCCTGGAAATAAGGCGGCCTATCGGATTTCTGGAAAGGGGCCATCTATCCTTGAGGCTTCGTACAATTGACTACAATCGAATTGAGGTTTGAGATTATCCGCCATTGCAGCATTAAAGCAGGTGGGATGCTGTATTGAACAATCACGTACAATACCCCGCGAACAGCACAGCCGTTCAAGAGCATATTCAACACACGTTATCACGCTATGTTTTATTCTGCAGATTCTGCGATTTACCTTTAACACTTGAGGAGTCACCGAAACTGGGTCCTCTGACGAAAAGATGCCACTCTCGCGAGGCCCCATTTCCCATGACGCTCCTTGGAAAGACTCAGCTTTGCGATTGGATACCTGAGAGAATCCCTCGAGTCACTCTAATTTTCCCAGGAAAAGAAGCTCTCAGTACCATCTGGAGTATCTCCGTTCTACCTTGCCCTTCTTATGTAGGAAAGTATTTGCGTCCCAATTTCATAAATCTACTTTTGACGCACGAGATAGCACAGGAAGCTAACTCATCGTTACGAGACTGTGCGTATATTAGTCCGACCCGCCTGCTTCCCTCTACTGCTCTTGATACAGAAAAAACGTCGTTTTCATCCAGGTCCAAGAAGCAAAGCACTATCTTCCCCGCTGCTAGTTGTTGCGTTGAGCTTCCACTCGCACAGTTTCTTTCTATAATGAAGATAAAATCGTTACATATATGAAACTTTTATATTTTTTGTCCCTGTTACCAGATCAGTTGGCAATACTGTATTGAAACTTTTGTGCTTGGTGGACCAAAATTTGGATGAGGAAGGAGGAACCTTACGCTGAATAAGTTGTCGATCTGCAGCTATCTTTCAGAGTATGTGACCATAGAATCCTCGATACTCTTACCGGTATCCTTTGATTGTCCCCTTGCAAAACAACCTTCCAAAAAGTTGCCAAAGCTAGCAGTTAATGAAAAAGAAACGAACAAACTTCGTGCGTTCAACTAACACAGTTGGATTTATGTTCTCCTATTCTGTGCTAGTTCTACTTTAACTCGCTGAAACATTTACTTTACAGGGGTAGGCGCGATGTTATTTCCAACGGTCCACTGCCAACCTCCGGTCCGATACAGTGTGCTCGCCCCACACTGTGCATATCCATGGGTCATTGCAACGCGTTCTTGAGGTGGTCGCAGTCCCAGTCATTCCTGCTCGAAGGCAACCACCATGTCCGCTCGTGCCACCGGGGCCACCCCGTCCTCAAAGATGCAACGCATTTGAACCGCAAAGGATCCCTCCGCTCAACTAGAGGGAACAGGGAAGTGGAGCTCTTCCCAATGATATCGCAAGGACGTCCACCCTCGTGTAATCGGCGCTTATCAATAGGCTTGTTAGAATGGTCCGCATCGGAAACAAACTTGAGATCCCTACCGTTCCAGCAGGCCTTGAAACCGCCAGATGAGCCCGCGTGCACCCCCCTGGCTAAGCTTTCTGCATTTATTCATAATTTGCATTATGCATTATACGAAATTTCGCCATGCCGTCGATGCGTGTGTGTTCATGACCCATTGGCGTCCCGTGCAGATTATACTCAGTCCAGGTCCTGGATACCAGTCCAAATTCATATACCGGAACCCCCAGCAAGAAATGCTTTGATAACCATCGAGCTCCGATGAAGTTCTGCAGTTGGACTGGTTTGAACCACTCACCTGTGTTGGCATATCCTTCCATTCGGGATGACGGGCTCATTGTTTATAAATTTTATCTAGCTCTTCGTCATCTGAAACTCTTCGATTCAGGCCAAACTCCTGCACGATTCAGCAAATGATGTCAACACAACTCGAGGTCTGGTATAATCCAACTGCATAAGCAGTACCTGAATCTATTATGCGATGATTTCCTTCCCCATTTTTCCCTCATTCAGAAGTAAGGTTCTTTGTCTTACGGTTCAAGCCCATGAGTCCCAGCTCCTAGTCGTGTGCAGCTTGCATGCTAAAAGATGACTTGGAATCACTTGGATTACTTCTGGGGAAAATCACTGCAAACGCACACATAGCGGCACAGTACATTTAGGCTTGCTTCAGGTACAAACAGATGAATGGAACTGAATTGACTCCCCAGTTCTAAACACAACTTCCTTCTGTAACTGAGTTATGCTGAATTAGATATCTTTACCGGCAACTTCAGCCCTGAGATTTGTTAGACTTGCTGCAAAGCCTGAAAAACCATGTGTTTAGCTGTAAGAATAGCTCGAGCAGCCTCTTTGCTCAAGCCCACATTAAGGACATTTTTCAGCAACCAATTTATAAACATGTAACATCAGAGTAGTTGGAACTGTATCAGAACTGCCAGACGCTCGACAGTAACTGATATGGAGTTTTCTTTTCAATCTTTGGATCAACGTGTTTTTCACCCATGTTCTATGACGGTATTCTCTCCATGATCAGTCCTACGCCAGATAACGTATATATGTAATGAGGACTCTTATCATACTTGCTTTGTCGCCGTCGACAACAATCGGAACATGAGACGATCTTGAGACAGTATGAAAAGCCAAGAACGGAGCATGAGCCTTTTACTGCGCATTTTCATTTGATTCGTATGACGGTTGCAAACCTGAAACATAGAAGGATCAAAGCTTCCAAGCCTACACTGGAATTTGCAAGTGCTATTATATTATGTTAATACTGCCTACACATCTTACGACTCTGCAGACAGAAGGAAGTCGACAATTATAGCAATTTACGCTGCATGTCGTAGAAAAGACTCCACTTATGCTATGGCTCGACCGATCCATGTGGCTCATCCACTTTCCAATCCGTCAACCAAAAACAGTTGACCGAGTGCATGCACATCTTCTTTTGTATTGACTGTCGGGTATTATTAGCCTTCTATATTGCCACTTCAACAAAGTTCCCAACCAGGATAGAAAGTGGTCCCCTTGTCTTCTTTTTAATGGCTTAGATTCAGTGGAAGGAAATGGTGAGATGCTTTTCTTTGAAGCTTTAGCCAATTTCCCCCACTTTTGTGCAGCAGTAAGAGATTGGTGCTGTGGCCATAACGTTTGATGAAATGGTGTTATTACATTATAAAAGAAAGATGAATGGCGGTGGCCATTGCGTGCGTTGACTTAATCAATGCAGGCCCTCATATAAACTTTCACTTGTAATCCCAGTGATCCACTTTCTATGGAGATTGGAAAAAAGGACAAGTCGGAACTTCCATATATGTCCTATACAACGTTCACTCTTAAAAGAATCCAAGAGGAGAAACAAGGAACCAAAATAGGAGCTCATATGAGCTTCTCATAACTCGAACTCAAGACCAAAGTTGGGATGTTCCATATCTTCGAATCCCAGATTTCCATTACCTTTCTTTTGCCTTTTCCTGATGTTAGTGGATACCAATTCGACATTGTTGTTAGGTTTCCTTTTTCAGGAATAAAGTGAAACAGGAGAAGGCGGAAGTCATGGTCTCCATGATGGGTCTTTAAAGAGGTTTTGGATGACTTCAGGTGTTCGTTTTAATTTTTTTTTCCCAGATAAAAAAATTTTAAAAAAAAAAAAAAAAAAAAAAAAAATTTTTTTATTTTTTTTTTTTTTTTTTTTTTTAAAAAAAAATTTTTTAATTTTTTTTTTTTTTTAATTTTTTTTTTTTTTATTTTTTTTTTTTTTTTTTAAAAAAAATTTAAAAAAAAGTTATTTTAAAAATAAACAATTTTATTAAAAAAAATAAAAAAATTTTTTTTAAAAATTTTTTTTTTTTTTTTTTTTTTTTTTTTTTTTTAATGAATTGGCGCTCCATTCGACGCAAGGATCGGAAAATGCAAGAGACTGAATATCCGTATTCAAGTATGGAGTATTGATGTAATTATGGACAGGAAATCAAACCATACAGGCTAATATACGGAATCATGAAACTAAAGAAACACCC